>CM062817.1:1223695813-1224295813 GCA_031772625.1 Pinus tabuliformis | reverse complement strand
TCCAGATTACAGTGGAATGGGCATGCTGCATACTCAAGCTATTGCCCTTAATGGGCTTTTAGACAAGAGACAAATCTTAAACTCAAACTTGAATGATCAACTAATATGGAGAAAGAACAAGACAAGTCTCTTCAACCTTAAGGAAGCCAAAAGAATAGATGTAGGACTTAACTTTCCAAACACTGATAAGACGTCGAAAGAAATATGGGAAAATCCTTATTGGATGAAAGTCACACTGTTCAAGTGGTTGGTTCAACAGGGAAAGATTTTGACATGGGATAACCTAAGAAAAAGAGGCTTTTTTGGCCACTCAATATGTCACTTATTTAGACAATAGGAAGAAACTACAAATCATCTACTAAATAGATGCACTTTCACTAAAATACTTTGGAATTAGGTTGGAGAAGTCTTTGAGCACACATAAAGAAATGTTGATGACATCATTACCATGTTGAAAAATTGGTGGAAATTTTTTTCGAATATGAAGATCATTAAGTCACCCTGGATGCTAACCCTAGGATTCATAATCTGGAATGTTTGGAAGGAGCACAACAACAGGATCTTCAAGGAGAAAGTGAGTCTGATGGGCAGCATCCTTAAGCTAATCCTTAAACAAATCAAAGAGACTATTCATATCCTGAAAGGTGCAGCTACTGGAAATCCCATCAGACAAAGAGAGGCTAGAATTTTGGAGAAGTTAGAGCTCAAGGTTCATTCCCCTCCAGTTCTATACAAATTAACAAGAATACCTCAGCAGATAAGTCTTCTTGGCAACCCCCTTCACATGGCTTTTTAAAATTTAACATAGAAGAGGCCTCAAAAGGGAATCTAGGAGATGCTGGTTATGAAGGGGTCTTGAGGGATGAGGAAGGAAGCATATAATTCATCTTCCATAGTTATCTAGGAAGAGCAACCAACAATATGGCTGAATTATGCCTGGAAACATTGCTAAAGTACAATATTCACAATGTCATCATTGAGGCTAACTCGGAAGTAGTCATTAACTCAGTGAAGAGGATTAATGCTGGCGCTACTCCTAAGAAAATCTTAGAACACTGGCGGCTTTTGCGGGTTTACCAAAGAATTCAAGTCCACCTAAGAAGGCTAAGAACACTTAGGTTGGTGCATGTTCGCAGGGAAGCCAACAAAGTGGCGGACTGGCTTGTCAATGAGGGGGTTCGAAGCAAGCACATTGATTTGTGCTATTGGTGGGAGGAGATAGCGGATGATAGGATGAAGGAGGGATGCTCATCTAGGGCCATCAACAACCGACAATAGTATCAGAAAGGATCAAGAGATAGAATTTTCTGAAATAGAGCCACAATGACAAGATCAAGTTGAGCCGGATTCATTATGAAATGTTATGACATAAGTGAGATCCTTTTTAGGATGCAGGTCTATGTCGACCTCCTTAACCCAGGTAACAGCAAGCTAGAAGTCTCAGGGGGATGGCCAGAAGATTTTCTCCCATGCACCAGAGTTCATACGCCGGGGTCCAGATTTTCTCGGCAGATGCAAAACCACTGTTTTTATTCCGGTGACAGTGTTACTGCCCTTGGGGTGGTTTCCGGTTATCACATGCTCATTAAGACGGAAGCAGTTTTTTACAACCAGGAGCGATTCCACTCACAACGCAACACCTGGTTAAGGGTGGGGAGGAAATACCACCCTGATCGCGTGGTAAGTATCAGGGATTTAGGTCTGAGTGATATGAACCTTAACCGTTGGATCAAGCAAGGACAATCCATGGCTAGAAATAAATGTGCATGTTGGTGGGTCTGAAATAGTGGTTATCTTTTGAACGGTTTGCACGACCTCACAAGAATCACATGTAATGGGTGGATTTCGGGTGGTAAAAGTGAACGAAGGTTATGTGAAAAATGGACCCGATATGTTTATAAATCATGGTCTATTAGGTTCATTGAGTCCGATATGTTTTTTAACATGAGAGCTTGTTGGCCACCCGATATGTTTTGTATTCGTTGGATCTTTAGCTTAGGATCCAACGGTCAATTTTGTTTTGCATGTTGTCTTGACACCATGGTTTGGGGACGGCCTATCATATTGGTGGTCCTAACCACTGCGGTCACCTTTTGTACACTATTTCTCCTTTTTTAATTGAATAGAAGGATCCCCTTAGCAAAAAAAATTAGCAATATTTTCCTCATTTGGACTTTGATTTGATTGAATCTTCTTTTCAAATTGGGTGATTTTTAAAGAGGAGCTTAGATCTAAAATTTTCTTTCTAAAATTTTGCATAAAAGAATGAAAAAAAATTACTACAGAGTGCCACCCATGAATTTTCATCAAAATAATTTTTGCAAAAGAACTGATTTTAAATATGCGATCTCTCTCTCATATGAACTCTAATTCGACTACTTTTCTTTTAAATTTGGTATTCCTGTGGAAGGAATTCAGATATGATATTTCTTTTGTAAATTTTTCAAAAAAAAATTCAAATCTAATCTGCAAACTTTCTCCCCAAAAAAACAAAAGGGAAAAAAATGTCTCCCCACTCTGCGCCAGAAATTTCTTTGATACCACTTGCAATATATCTAACCTGAAATTATAATAAACTTGCCAAAAACATGACATAAGATATTTCTAGATTGAGAATGCTTCTTGTAGTAGATGTGACCTGTAATTATATACCAATGCAAAATATGCCTGGAAATATAACACAAGCGATTGCTATAATAAAAATATATTTCTTTAAGGTCTTCAGAAAACCCTTGGGGTAGGGTGACACCTTACAATCACTCCTTAAGGAAGGATATCACTTCACAAGCCATATGCTTGTCAATACAACAATACTTGACATCTCTTAATGGAGAGTCTCCAGCCTCTATATAGGCTTCATACATACAATACCATGGGTAATTATCATTGGCCTCTTAATACCATATATCTAATACAATGGGATTATCACATTATTCCCTAATTACTTATGGTCCCTTTCATAATGTGAGTTAACCACTTTATTTATTAAGTATAGCCCATTTACTTATCATCCTAATAGTATTACCTTACATTATTCCCTTGGGTACCTCCCTCTATATCCCATATTATCCCCTCTAGGTATACTACATTCCACCCCCCTTAAGCATGTTTTGTCCCCGAAACATGAGAAAAACACGAATAATAAGATCTGCTCAAAAGAGTAGTCCACCGGTACCATGCACGTCTATCTAGCCGTCCAAGAGAAAGGTGAACAATTGATCTATCCATTACCTCTCTCACTTGAGATGGAAGTTGGTTCTTGTGGTTCCTCTTTGTTGATGTGTTGTGGGTGGATCGATGCACCTCTCTGTGTGTCTTCCAAGGTTTGTCGTCCTTGTTACTAATTCATTTCCATCTTGCTTGTTGTTGTCTTGTTGGGTGGTGCAAGTGGTGATATGCTGAATTTTTAATTGATGGAGTATATTTCTTCAATTTTCCATGTGACATAGTCCAAGTGGTATCTGGTTTCTTTTGGGGTACCTGATGATCCTTAGTATTGCAATGAAAAGGTTGCAACTCCCAAGGCTACCAACTTAAATAATGAACCCAGGGTTCGTAAAAAATTAAGACGTATCGACACTATATGTGCAACATACAATGTGTACTTCATTCGCTAATCTAATGTAGTGGAGTGAATGTCATGATATCAAAGCCTAAACTAAATGCATAAATGGAAATGTTATTCTATTTGCAAGAAATGGAAATGCTACTTTCTCAAATGTAAAAACTACTCCTAATTGCAAGAAGGTAAAGGTTATGCTATTAGCAGGAATGAAAAGTACTCATTTATTTTCAAAGTGTAAACCATGTCCTATTTGTAATAATGTTAATCATTAGTTTAATTGCAGAACAACAATTTGTAATTGAAATCCTAAGGGAATAAATTCAAAGAAATGTGCCTAATCTATTTTGTAAAAAGGAAAGTCCTAAGTGGTGTTTATTATTCCCCAATAATGGATTTAGAGCCTATGGATTATTTAAGCCTAATATACAAAAACCAAATTTTTGGAGAAAATGTGGTCAAGTTTACACGTCCTACAGGAGGGCTATAGGAGTGCTAGAGGAGGTGCTACAGGGGGCCCTTTTTTGCTACAAGAGGAAATAACTTGCCAAATTCCCAAGTAAATCAAATGAAAATGGGATGAGAAATTTTTTATTATTAAGTAGGATGTATTGGGACTCCATTTCAAGTGGAATCACTCTAAAATACCCCTTTTAACAAATGATAAAAAAATAACATAAAATTACTACTCTAAAAACTAGAAATTCAAGAACTAGTGAGCTAGTTAACCTACCATGTGCCTAAATTAATCAAGTGAAAATGATGTTGGGTAAAAAAAATTATTAACTTGATTTTTTTATGACCAAATACAAGTCGAATAAACTCAAATTAAGCTCATTAACATGTTCAAAAGAATTGCAGAAAGTTACTACTATTTTGCTACAAGGGACTTCCAAAAATTCTAGATTTGTGAACTAGTAAGCCAATCCAAGTAGCTCAATGATGAAGATGAATTTTCAAAGTTGTTGTAAGGATGAATCATTCTTGTGACTCTATAAATAACCTACAAAAAAACACACTTCAATCATTTAACCAATGTAACCTACAACAAAAGAAGCAGGAATAGTAAATGTAGAAATAAGAGATGCAAGTGAAAAAGGCATTCAAAGGACATAAATAAACTATACAAGAGGGATTTGATGCTCCTGGGATGGCCAAGCCCAAGGAAAAGCAGAGGTGTATAGAGGAAGCCAAGATTTAGAGGCTAAAACTTGCACCAAACTTCATTATTTGAATCAATACAAGTACATCCCTGCTAGAAATGAAAGTGGAGCTGCTAAAAAACAATTTTTCTACATAAGAAGACTAAGAAATACATGCCCCTAGAGGAAAATTAGAATTGTTACTTATAAAAATTTATGGGGAATCATTCTCCTTGAGAGGAGGAAGCTTTCCCATCCAAAATCCCTAAAATATTGGATATGGATCCCAACATTAGGAATTTGCATTAAATGACAGGGAACACATTCCTAGATTTTCTTAATCACTAGAGCTCTAGAATTTTTCAATAATTACATGATATTTTTTTCATTTATTATCCAATATTGATCATCTTGTAGTAGGGAGAAAGTCCATATATTATCTCATCCTCCAAATCTTCATAATATGCACAAAATTCTCAAAATATTCTACAAAAATAAATAATCTTAAGCAGAAATATGTAATTATCTCTAAACCTTCCTAATGACCATATTAAAGCTAAAAATATGTCATATAATGAAAAAAAATAGGTTTAATGTGTTGAAGGATGGTCAGATGGGACTTAATTTATGTCTAATTTGGAGTCCCATCATACCCCCTAGCTGAGAGTGTTGCTCATCCTCTAAGTAACTTAGTGACCTAATTGCACCTTATCCATGGCCTTGGTGGCCTCCTTAACATCCCACACTATATGAGAAGGAATTTTAGAACATATTCTCTTGATCCATCCTCTTCCTCTTCTTCTCTATCTACTTCTGTAGATCCACCCTTTCCTCCAAGTTCTAATTAGGCTTGTTTTTGTGTCTTAAGAAAAGCCCCCCTATTAATGTCCCCAATATTTGCCATGATACAAGTTTTTGAACATTCTCCACTGCATATGGGATAATTACAATTTTTTATGAGTCTGTGGACTCTCTTCAATTGAAACTACTCCCCCCATGATTTGTCACTATGATTTTCCAAGATTTGGCAAACCAATACTCCCAATATGCTACAGGGGTAAATGAGTAGTTTTATTCATACTAGTTAGAGGAAGGAAAAATTCTGACTCAACTAAAAAACAATTCCATTTCCTTTCTTATCTTGCTTAACTCAAAAGAATCATCATTATTCAATTCTTTTATTGTAAAACTACTATCATAATTTTGGTTGAAGGAATGAGAGGTTTTGCAGATCTCTTGTCCATAGATGGCAGAGAAAAAAGTGTACTTACCCTTGTCATAGATGTACCTTTTCAAATCTAGGGTAAAGTTGCTCAAAATTAGGCTTTTTTCAACTCTTTAGACTTTCCTATAGCACATTGTCTTCTCCAGTAGAAAATTTGTTTCTCCTGTAGCACACAATCTATCTCTCTTATGTAGCCTTGTTTCTCATGTAGCGACCATGTTCTCCTATAGAAGCAATGCCGAATCCTATAACACTTGAAAATCAACTATGTATCTCATATGTAGCACCCTAGGAAACTCGTAGTAGCATCTAGCTTGACCTTTTTTACCTTGATGGGTTTCTCCAATTGTTTCTTGGGAATGAGTAATTGTGCAAGTGAATTTGAGCCTTGTACTTTTCTTTCCTTTTGTGGTAATGGCTCAGAGTGCTTTGGTGACTTTGAATTTTCATGAATTTTCACTTCTAACCATTTTCCCCATTCCTCGTAATCATCAACCTTCTTAGTTTGGCTTTCCTACATTGCATGAGTGAGGGTGTTAACTACACTTAACAAGTTGAGGGTCGCTGAGACTACTGACCCATTCTTAGCTTATAAAACCCCATCTCTCATGCATTGACAACAAATTTCTAACCATAATATGCTCAATATAAGAGGTGAGGAATATTGCATACATATGATTTCGATTTGTTGTATATGTTTGCATGTTGGAGATGGACTTCATAATATAATGATATTGAAGGTGTTGGTTTCCTTTATTTGCTTTTGCATAGGATTTCTTAGCTTGATGATATTTTGACTAATAAAATTGTTGTGTGTGCAGGTTTCTTCCCAGTGTCCCATATGCTTCTGGTGGAGTGGATGGACTACTTACTAAGGAGGATGTGTCCCTTCTCAACTCCAAAAATGGCTTCATGATGCTCAAGGTGGATGGATCTTCTACTCTGTGGGCGAAGGAAAATATATGTTGAATTATGTTGTAACTATACAAGTTGCTACATGAGGAATCCTCTTCCTATAGAAGTCATTAAATTCCTCTTCAATACCTCATTCCTTCATCTGGGATTGCTGGCAAGTCATAGGAGGTATAATGACATGGTTAAAATCATCAAGAGGTGGTGTAGGTGGTGGAAAAGTTGACGAAAAATATTTTTCTGATTTTTTCATGTAAGGCAGAGTGGAATTTGAAGATGACTCTTGGCTAGATGGAGTGGATGAGTGATGAATGTGATATAGGTGGACCTATCCCAACATTTCTTAGATAATACATGCCCTTTTGGCCCCTTTTCCAATCAGATCTACCTCTTGTAGCATTTCAAGTTGCTCTTGTAGCATTTAAGGAAAATATCTTGTAGCATAATTGTTTTATCCATATATCTCAAATGATATATTGGATTGACGTAAAAAGTGGTGAGCATGTTTCCATCATCTTTATGCATCTCCCCATAAAAAATCTTGTTGAATGGATGCACTAATCACGAGAAAAAATAAAAATTCTTGTAGGAGATGGAGGTTTATTTCTCGAAACGTGTGCACTAGAATTTGTTTAAATTCCTTGAGCATGTTACAATAATCCATATGCAACTCCCCATGACACAACTTAGCCAATGTATGCATGATTTTCTAGATATGGTAAAAAAAATTTGTTGTGTCTATTTTGGCCTCATGTAGCAAAACATAACCCTTCTATAGCATTTTAGGACAACGAGGAAAATGAATGGGAAAGGCTTAGAAATGATGGGTGGATGTTGTAAATGGATGAGGATGATGGATTGACATGGCGATGGTACTATTGGATCATTTGGACAAAGGAGGAGAAAGCCCAATTTTTTCTTCCTTTGACTAAGTTTTTGATCAATTTTTTCTTTTGGTGCTAAATTATTGTTGTTGCCTGCAAAGGTTGGAGAGCACCTGTAATCATCGGAGAGATATACATGGATCAAAGAATATTTTTCCTTTTCATTTCTAAATTTTTTCTTTTATTTTACCTAGGCCTACAAGTTGCCTAAATGAGGTTTTCAACTAGTAGGTCTACCTAGTCACCTCAAAGGAGGTTTTCGCCTAGGATGTTTTCCTTTTTTTCTTTTATGTTTTCTTTCCAACCCATTGATCACTTCATGGAGGGTTTCAATCAATGATCCAATCCAAAGTGCCTCAAAAGAATTTTTCACTAGAGATTTTATTATTTTTCATTCTTTTCTCTCTTTTTCCATTTTTTATTTCTTTTATCCTATCTTACTCTACTTCTAAAAGCAAAATCTCTTTCAAGTATAGGAATACTTCCAATGGAGCCATGTTCACATCATGATGATAGATAAAATTGTGTGTGGTCTTGAAAGATATGCTTTGACATGTACTTGAATATGAGATACCAAATGATTTGACTAAGATGAAATTAGGAATTGTTGAAGAAGAGTGTGTTGGTGCAACTTAATGATTGTCTGGAACCATATTTCAATATAGTTGCGATGTCCCTGGTCCACTTGCACATTTGGATCTCGTTTTGTGCCCTATTCTACCATCACATTCAAATCTTCCTTATTTTGTTGATTGTTCTCTTAAACACATGGAGGATCTAATTATAAACATGAAGGAGATTTCTCAATCTCTGATTTTGATGTATGCTCTTTATCAAGTGAAACCCATGATACTTTGGTATCCTCATTTGAATCTTGTTTTTCTGAATGTTGTCCTTCAATGAAATCAAGCGAATCTCTTTTTATGAAATACTCTTCTTGAGCTAAGTTGAATACCATTTATATCAAGAGGATTTGTTTGGAAGTATTGTACCTCAACATTGTAAGTCGGCTGAGATGCTTCCTTTTGTGGGTTTGGAGATGGTGGTACAAGTAATTGAGTGGGAGTGGATATTTGAGATGGATGTGGTTGAGGTTGTGGTTGTGGTGGAGGTGGATGGTAGGGATAACATGGATTTGGGTAAGGAGTATATTGAGGAAAATATTGAGGACATTTCAGATTTCTCCCATATGGTTCTTTCCAACCTTGTTGCCAAAATTTGTTTTCGGGTTGAGATGTCCAAGGTATCCAAGAAAAAGGTGTTTTCCAATTACTTTGAGATGGATGTGCATAACCTTGAAATTGTGAATTATGTTCTTGCATCATATCAGGCTGACTAGGATTTTGTGGTCTTCTTTGAGCTACACAACATAGATTCTTTGGTGATTGACTTTATCCATTGTCCTCTTTGTAAACTTCCTTCAATCTCGGTAATGATGGGAAATATTTAGTAGCATGTGATTCTGCATGGATAACACAAATATCAACATCATCTTTTTGCTCATTTTTCATTCTTAACATTTCTACTTGTTCACTTACATTTCCAAGAATTTTTGTTTTAAAGTTATCAAGCAGATTTCCAATTTCTTCTTGACTTACCGATATTGATGTTGATTTACTTATCCTTGGCATTCCTCTTGAGATATTCTTGCATGTTTCACAAATTTTTTCAAATGATAATTGGTATACATCATCTCTACTCATGAAATCAAGGATATCAATCCACTCATCCCTGATTGTTCTAAGTAATAGGGGTTTTAGTGTGTTAAATCCTAAATGATGTAATTTTTCCCTTTTAACATTATACATAAATTTCTCTATCATATCCTCAAGACTCGTATATATTTTTTTAATCATTCTCAATATGTATTCTTTAAGATCATGATCTTTTTATTTATCTATAAATATCCTTTTCAAATCATTCCACGATCTTATTGAATTAGTCCCTAAACTTATGAACCATTTCTACAAAAGTCAATGGTGAAGTGGTTATTACGACATCATGTATCAAATGAGGGCGGCTTGGTGTTGGAGAAGTAATTTTTTTATGTTTTTATAAAAAAAATGAATAAGAATGCTAATGCAATGCAATTTTCTGAAATGAAATATGCCTAATGAAATTTATTTTTATTGCAGAAATCGATCAGCTAGGGAAGAAAAAAGTGCATAATTTGAAACTTCCTTGGCAACAACACCAAAAAGTGATGAGCCCCAATATTGAAACAATAAGGTTGCAACTCCCAAGGGCACAAACTTAAATTATCAACTTGTGGTTCTGTTGATTCCTCGAAAATCGCTGCCACAACATTGGGGAAAACCACCAGGTCCGAGCCTTAAAGGCAGCTCCTTTTCCGTTTGGTGTGGTGGCTCCGACTGGAAATAATGGGACCAGTTTCCCAATGATTGGTAAATAGGATGGATAAATGGTTGATTCTCTAATTTCTAATGATAATGGATGAATGATTTAATCTAAAAGTAAAATTATAAACGACTATCTTATCCCGGGAAATTCTGCTAATAGTGTAACTTTTGATGATCTTTATACACAAACAGGAATATAGATGACTCTATTGGTAAAAAAAGACTTTTATTCATATGATAATTACTTTGTTCAAGTAGTTGAACAAAGTAATCAAGAAAACATTATTACAATGTTCTTCATATATATCATAGACATAAATATCCTATCTGTTTGTGAGAAGTTTTCGATTTGAGATGTGAAATTATTAACTGGGAAAGGAGATGGTTGGGCAGTGAAATTGCCAAAGAATGATTCAGATGAATAATTCCCCAAAATATTGTTATTGAATGCTATTGGTTGATTTTCCTGTTTGAATTCGGTAACAGTATGGATCATGTGTTTCTCCCGATCGATTTTGATCTGATTTCGCTTTCCTTTATAAGGTAACCACATATGGGACCAATCAGTGGAAATATAACCATGGAGTTTTTTAGACCAATCTCTACTTAAAATCAACGCATAGAATTCAGGTATATCAGCGATTAAAATATCAATTCTTTGAACCACTCTTGGATCAGCTGATAACTTGATAGTTACTGAGTTGATTTCCCCTAAAACCTGGACCTCAGTTCTATCTAACTGTACAATATGAATTGTACACTTTTGGGGTTCAATGTTTAGTTTGGAACAAACTGAAGCTAGCAATATATTAGAGGAAGCCCCTGAGTCAATCAAACAGTTGTGTAGATTTCTATTATAGATCTCATAGGTCAAGAGGAAAGGAGGAGTATGAGAATTTGATCTATCCCCAATTAAAACTACATCAGTAGCTTCTACCCTACGAGGGGGTGGTTGACCTGAATCATTAGCAGCTTTGGACAACATAGCACTAGGAATAGTTGAAGAAGGTACGACATTTAGCTCCTTAAGAAGTAATTTCTGTTGATGCTTGAGTTTGCTAAGTTCAAACATAGTAATATTTGCCTTAGTCTTCTTCATGTCTTCGATAATATTGTAGTCCATAGAATCTGTAACTACTAATGTCTTAGATGTTGAAGGTGAATTTGAAGAGGATGGCTGATTTTGGGATGGTATTGGTGCGGCTTTCTTTATGGAAACCTTTTCTTTAGTAGTAGTGGTACCTGCATTCCTTTTCTTCGAAGTTGCCTGAACAGGTTCAAGAGTGGATTTACTTCTGGTAGTCACAGGAAAATCTTCTTGTTCATTTTCTGTATCGGAGTTGGATAAGTTAAAATCCCACATCCCATGGCATTCAACAGTCTCTTCTTCTTCTGGTTCCTCGGATGGCAAGACTACTTCATATTCTTCTTCCTCTCCGGGATCTGAGTCTGCGTTAGAGATGGCATTTGGTGGTTTTGATTCAGGTTTCTTAAAATTTTTGAATGGCCTTTTTGTTGAAGTTTCAGCTACTTGCTTTTTGATTTCAACCATTTCATTTGACATAGTCTTAAGGAATTTTTATAAACCTTCCATATCATATGGATCTTTAGGGGTTTTCTTCTTTGAATCATCTTTAAAATAGATTTTTTTGGATTTCCTATCTTCAAGAGCAGCTTTCTTTTCTAAAGCAATAACGTAGCTCTATCTACAAAAATATCTATATTTGAAGGTAGGGTTGTTAGATACCTTTCACATCTGATTTTCTCACTTAGTTTAGAGGCGGTTGGAATTTTATTCAAGAGTTTATTGAATCGTGAGTTGAATTCCTTAATAGGTTCTTTAGATTCTATCCTAAGATTTGAGAGATCATTAATTAACGTTGCTAAAGATCTATCATCGTCATACTTAGTCAAAAATTGTTCTTGGAAAATGTTCCAACTAGTAATGGATCCAGAGGGCAGGGAAAAATACCAAGACCCAGCTGATCCTTGTAAGGTATAAGGGAAAAGCCTAACGACAACATATTCCTCCATCACTCCTTTCAAATTAACGGATAACATGAAATTGTTAATATGCTCCTCGGCTGGTCTCCCTGTATCTGGATTAAATTTCGGCAACCATTTTTCAAGAGAATCTGGAAATTGGTGTACTGGTGCAGGCATATTGACCACACCAGGACTACTCCATGGATTTTGAGCCATTGGAAAACTAATAGCAGATGATATTGCAGGTGAAGTTCCAGATGTTTGGGAAGGAGTTGATATTGAGGTTTGAGGTTGAGATGTTGAAGTTCCTGATCCCTGTTGAACAACAATATGTAATGGTGGGGTGGATGGCTGACTTTGCACTGGAGAAGATGAGATGGAGGATGATGATGAGAAAGTTTCACTGTCAGATCCTTCAGTGTTCTTTTTTGCCCTTTTCCTTTTAGGTAAAGGCAACTCAGTAGGTTCAATACCGAGATTTCCGCTTTGAAGTCTGGTGAGAGGATGAGGTAGATTGAATTGCAAAGTCTCACTACCTTGAGATACCTCAGATTTTTGTGGTGATATCGAAAAGCCTTGAAGTTTATGGATCATAGACTGAACTTCAGTTGACTCAGGACTTAATCGTTCTGAAGCATGCTGGATTTGAGCAGTTGTAGTTGACTCCTCTTCTTGTCGTTTGAATATTGATGTTCCAGTATGCAAACGGGAGTTCCGAGGTGAGGTGGAGGGAGATTTACTCTCAGAATGGGTTATAGTTTTGGGTTTTCTCGCCATTCACAGTTCATGCCCTCCTTCTAGCGCATAAAATGTTGATGCCTCGAAAATCGCTGCAACAACATCAGGGAAAACCACCCGGTCCGGACCTTAAAGGCAGCTGCTTTTCCATTTGGTGTGGTGGCTCCGACTAGAAATAGTGGGACCAGTTTCCCAATGATTGGTAAATAGGATGGATAAATGGTTGATTCTCTAATATCTAATGATAATGTATGAATGATTTAATCTAAAAGTAAAATTATAAACGACTATCCTATCCCGGGAAATTCTACTAATAGTGTAACTTTTGATGATCTTTATACACAAACAGGCATATAGATGACTCTATTGGTAAAAAAAGACTTTTATTCATATGGTAATTACTTTGTTCAAGTAGTTGAACAAAGTAATCAAGAAAACATTATTACACTATTCTTCATATATATCATAGACATAAATATGATTGAAAGAATAACACTCCTTAGACATTCAATAGTGAAAAGTACAAGGATTGCTGTTAAAACACATACATATATCCAATGATAGCAAGATTAAATAAATGTTGATTCACATGTAAGAATGAAACAAGAGCATAGATAATAGTACCATATGTTATTTGAATCACTCCCGATATCAATCGCATTCAAATTCCTTCTTCTAACTTAGAAACACTTCCACAATAAAGCAATAGTGCACATGTCATCAAAGCTTTCTTTGTTAAAATTTAGAATACTGGCCCAGTCTTCATAAAAAATAGATCAGAAGCACAATAGTGTGACTTACTGATATGAGTTTATACAAAAACTGTGGACCCTTTCTAAATGCATGAAAGGGCCTATAAATACTAATTAGGCTAACTAATTACAAAATAAAAATGCTATTAATTGGTACAACTACATTATGAGTATCTCCTTAAAATTGGCTTGTTTGAAGTCGGCAGCATGATTCATTGTTTCGGATGATCTCCCTTTGGCTTGAGCTGGCAGATAGCAAGCATCGGTTGCAATTCTGGAGGGCGACTTAGACGAGAATGCAGTTGGGCTGAATATGTGGCATCATGGATTTCGGGAATCATACAACCGATCGCATTGGTTAAACATTTGAGTGCGACCCTTTGATTGTATGTTTTAATTAAGAAAAACCAAAAGGTATCCCAAGTTAAACTTTGGATGCCGGCAATTAATCTTCCATTCTTTCCCAATTATTGATTGCATGTTTGTTCTAAGGCTTTGGCTGACGTCAATTTTCCTAGAGTGCACTGTGAAATAATGTTAGACAAATAAAGAGTGCCATTGATTAACTCAATTAATTTACTGGTAGATACTCGGCACGTTAAGGTTTCCCTCTCTACTTTCATCAGTTGTGACTGCCATTCTAGGAAAAGGATGTCTTTGTGTGACTCTAGAATTTTGGGCAGATTCGTAGCTTGTCCTTCACTCGTGTCTTGCCAAGCAAGAAAGTTGGTTAAAGTCTCATCGGCCTGTTCTAAATCCTGCCTGGCATCGACTGTTTTATCAACTATTGATGCAGTAATTTCATAAAGGGGCTCAACCAGAGAAATGTTATGACATAGTAGTTTTAACTGTGTAATCAATGCTTTATTGATTTGGAGAGCTTCGGTTATGAATTCTGCTGGCTGAGGAAGACTCTTGAACTTTTCTACTTCTTGTGACAGTTGAGTGATTTTCTCATCTTTCGTCTTACTTATTTGTTCATTCATCGTCTTCAATCTGGCCAATGCTTCGGAGAATTCCTTTTGTTTTTGTACTACGCTTAAGTCTATCCTCTTCTTCTCTTTGAGCAATTTCTCATTTAATTGAATGTTTATCTACTGCTGTGTTGATAGTTGCTGTTCTAACTGTTCTATTTTTCACTGTGCTTCGGACACCTGTGATTGCAATGAAACAATTGTTTGGTCTCTTTCCTTAGGTAGATTGCTTACCTCCAAGGCTTTATCCATGGTCGCCACCGAATAAGCTCCGGCATGCTGTGAAAGTTTTGTAAGGTCATCGGAAGGGTTAAATTCCTCCTTCTACACCACATTAGCTATCTCTGTTTGTTCTGGTAAGAGGGAAGATTGATCAAGTCTCCTCCTTTTTCTCTGTCTTTTCACCACAGTCCTGTGTTTAGGACTGTAAAAGACATCTAATGGTGGTATGTCTTCTATCTGTAAAACAATCTGATCGAATGGATCTTTAGGAATTATTTTTGCACCTTTGCTGATGGATAGGCCATTGGTTCCTTCAATTGGAACCGTAGTTGTTGTTGTCTATTGACTAACTGTTACTTGAGGTGTGCCGAATCCTTGTGAAGTATCGGGATTACTTATAATAGAGTCAAATTGTTGCCACTCTTTGAGGAGTCTGGGATCAATTTGAGTCTCTAGATCAATATATTCATTGTCCTGCTTCTTCTCTTTCTCCTGCTCTGTTTCTTGTTCTGGCTCTTTTCCCTTCTCGGGAATTTTCTCTATAGCAAGATATTTGTCAATAATTTTCGGTTCAGGCTTGCTTGACTTAGTTGTTGGTGTAGTAGCTAATAAGTCCAGAGGCAGAGTTTACAACCTTTGTTCTCTGAATCTATTGAATTCTACCAGTCCTTCATCTTTATATTTCATTTTCGCCAATGTTTTCACCTAAAATAATGATTCTGCTGAAGAAAATAGGTCGTCAAATTCATCTTTTTCATGGTCAAACTTTGTAACTTTGGCTTGTTCAAGCACATTATAGGCAACTTTCCTTGGATCAAATTGTTTGTTAGGAATGGTTGGAAGATTGAGCATATTTATTTTTCCTGCCTCCTTTTCCGCATGCTTGTAATCATGTAGAGTATAAACACCGCATCTCAAAGGAAATATAGGCCATGACTGCATTTTAGAAGTCCTAAGAGTTTTGGATGTTCCCGCTGTTGTTGTTTGGTAGGCAAACACTCGGGCTAGTAGCTTATCAGGTATATACAGAGGAAGGACATGGGGTCTTGCAAGGCTACCAAAAACTCTTATATATGTGAACTTGTCCTCCCCGAACCAATTCCCTACAGTAGTCAAGTCAATCTCTGCCTCCTCAGAAATATTTGGGGCAGGCTTATGAAAAATGGCATAATAGATAGGCAACATGAAACCATTATCGATTTGATACAAGTGGTCTTTATAGTGCGCCTTCCATAACATTTGATGATAAATGTGGATTGGTTTAGGGTCTTGTGGTGTCCATCTCCACCCAAGTACCGGGTATTCGGAATTAAAGCAAAGCATATCCATAACATAAGCACTATAATAGAAAGGGGGAATTGTCCTGGTGGTTTTACGTGAATTTGATTGAAAATCAAGAATTGCAGAGGCTAATTTATCGGACAATATGTTTGCCCAATCCATCACATAATTGTTAACAGCCGCTTCCATTAAAGGAACCATTTCAATAGTAAACTTTGCTGAATCATGCATTCCCCATATCCTACACATAATTGCCCCAGCGTAACAGTAAGGAGATGATAATGAATCCATGGAGTACTTACCCGATGATTCATGTTTGTGCTTTGTGAGATTTTGTCTCCATTGCTTAATTGGGGCCAATTCCGTCTTGTTCTCCACTGCGAATTTCTCCAGAAAGGCTTTGTTGTATTTCTTTTCAGGTTCAGGAAAATGATACATCTTCCTTAAGTCATTAGGCTGAAATGAACCAAAAATTCTTCCGTCAACTGTGCAAAACGTTCTATTTGAAACTGGAATTTCTTCAACCACCCATATGACTACATCAGTGTATGGAAGAATTTTCTCCCGAGCTGCTATCCTATGCAAATATGAGTCGGCTAAATATTTCAGGGAGGCTTCTGATTTATCAGTTGAGTCTACAGTAGCTTCTTCCAACACTTCCTCAGGCTCCTCTACTTCAATTAAATTATAAATGCTTTGCCAGCTTGTATTTCCAAGGCCGAGGCATGTAGTGTCTAAGATTAGGCCTTTTTTACTTGGTCCCGGATCACTGGTCGGCTGCACTGTTACTGTAGGGGCCGCTGCTACCGCGGATCTCTTGGATTTCTTTCCCATTTGCTTAAAACTTGTTATTTCAGCAGAATACTGCACAAGGAATGAAACCAGCATGATACAGGGAAATAGGTAGAATGAGCCAATATGAAAGAGTTATATTAATTAGCGAATAATCAAAGATTATAGTGAAAATGCCGCAGATAGAATCTAAGTTGAAAATCTCAGCATAACTTCTTTATTAATTGGTCGTTTCACCTGTCAATCATGGTAAGTGAGTTTTTAAATACCCGTCATAAAGTTTATATAGTGAATGATCCATTCAAGCGTGGCTTAGGTTTTTGGTGGATAATCGCAATTGATGATTGGTGACGTGAATGGGAAGGTTTTAATAATAGTCCAAAATATCCCTTGATCACCAAAAGGTGATACAATGTATGCAATCTTTTCAAATATGTTTCGAGACACATGCCTTGATTTAATGTATCGCAATCGGGAATCGACTCGGGTCATGTTACTTATGCCATTATGAAATCGCTGATGGCGATACGCCTTATCGCATCAGAAGATTTGAAGGTGTGACAATTCATATGCAGGGTTGTTAAGGCGGTTTGCCGATGGCGATGCCTTTTATCGCATCGGAGGAATGGGAGAGGTGCTTTATATATACGATGTTTTTTTGCCTTTCCTCGATATCTGATAGCAATCTCCTTTTTCAGATCGGAGTAGTTAATGGGTCTTTTATATATGTTTTTCTTATTATTATGATATGCGATCTTGCGATCGCTTTATCGTAATAATAAAGAGCTTTGCAATTATTTAAAATACCTATTGTATTATTCTTCAAAAGTTTTATTATATATCATTTCCCTTGGACCTTTTGATGAGGATTTTCAAATGATGAGTTAATACAAATTTATTCACACATCTAAGTTTAAAAGGGACCCATTTCATATTATGATTTTTCATGAAAAATTTTATGAAATTGGGGGTTGTTTTACAGCACAACAGGTTCATACAATCTTAAGAGGTATTAGCACTATACATGTAGCATACAATGTGTCCTTTCGTTAACCTGATGTAATGGAGTGAATTTCATGAGATTAAAGACTAAACTAATTGCAGAAATGGAAATGTTACTCTATATGCAGGAAATGGAAATTTTACTTGCTCAAATGTAAACAAAAGCCCTAATTGCAAGATGGTAATAGTTATGCTATTTGGAGGAATGAAAAGTACTTTTTTATTTGTAGAATGTAAACATTGTGCTACTTGCAACAATGTGAATCATTAGTCTAATTACAGAATGTGAAAATTTGTCTTGAAAATAAACTAATCCTATGCAAGAACAAAAATTTGTACTTGAAATCCTAAGAGCATAAATTCAAAGAAGAAGATGTAATCTACTTTGTAAAAAGGAAAGTCCTAAGTAGCGTTTATCCTTCTTCAATCATGGATTTTGTTATGGTCCAACCCTAACCCTTTTATTTATGTAATAAACCCAATAGGGCTGAATCATTGTCATAGTTAGTTAAAGAGTGAATAAAGCCTGTATTAATAATTATGAGTGGTTGACCCACATTTAAGAAAGGGACCATAGTTAGTTGCAAACGCGCCATAATTAATAAATAAAGCGGTTAACCTATGTTATGAAAAGGACAACTAGTCATTAGGTTTTGGAGGTCATTTAGCTATAAATAGTCATAGTTAGAATGGAGAGATCATCGAGTCTTATTTTTTAATCAAGATTTTCTCTATTGGAGGTTTCCCCCTCAAAGAGGCAAGTGAACATTGCATTTATCTCTAAATAATAAAATACTTGTTGTTTTTCTCATTTTATTCTGTGTTCTTAGCTGTATTTCTTGACATATTTGTTATACTCGAATTTCTCGCAGGTCAAGAGAATAACATAGTTAGAGCCTATGAGTCATTATTAAATCATAAGATACAAAATCGAATATTTTGGCGAAAATATGGTCAAGTTTAAACGTACTATGAGAGGGCTACAAGAGTGCTACAAGAGGTACTACATGAGGCCCTATTTTGCTACACGAGGAAATAACTTGTTGAATGTCCAAGTAAAAAAAATTAAAATAGGATGGGAATTTTTTATTTATTAATTAATATGTATTAGGTCTCCATTCCAAGTGGAATCACTCCAAAATAACTCTGTTAAGACATGCTAAAAAATAATAGAAAATTACTACTCTAAAAACTGGAACTTCAAGAACTAGTGAGTTAGTTAACCTAACAAATGCCTAACTTAATCAAGTAAAAATAATATGGGGTAATTTTTTATTAAATTTAATATTTTTATGACCAAATATAATTGGAATCAACTCAAATTAGGCTCATTAACACATTCTAAAAAATAGCAGAAAATTACTACTATTTTGTTGCAAGGGACTTCCAAAAATTCTAGATTTGTGAACTAGTAAACCAATCCAAGTAGCTCAATGATGAAGATGAATTTTCAAAGTTGTTGTAAGGATGAATCATAATTGTGATTCTATAAATAACCTACAAAAAAACTCACTTCAATCATTTAATTAATGTAACCTACAACAAAAGAGGCAGGAATAGTAAATGTAGAAATAAGAGATGCAAGTGAAAAAGACATTCAAAGGACATAAATAAACTATACAAGAGGGATTTGACACTCATGGGATGGCCAATCCCAAGGAAAATCAGAGGCATATATGTGAAAAGAAGATTCAGAGTCTAAAAATTGCACCAAACTTCATTATTTGAATCAATCTAAATACATCCTTGTTAGAAATGAAAGTGGAGCTGCTAAAACACATGTTTTCTCCACAAGAAGGCTAAGAAATACATGCCCCTAGAGGATGATTTGAATTGGTACTTATAAAAATCAACGGGGAAGTATTATCCTTTAAACAAGGAATATTTCCCCTCCAAAATCCCTAAAATAGTGGATCTGGCTCCCAATACTAGGAATTTGCATTAAATGACAGAGAACACATTCCTAGATTTCTTTAATCATTGGAGCTTCAGAATTTGTCAATAATTTAATGATATTTTGTTAATTTATTATCCAATATTGATCCTACTATAGTAGGGAGAAAATCCCTAGATTATCTCACCCTCCAAATCTTCGTAATATGCACAATATTCTCACAATATTATACAAAAATAAATAATATTAGGCACAAATATGCAATTATCTCTAAACCTTCCTAATGAACATATTAAAGCTTAAAATATGTCATAAAATGAAAAAAATATAGGTTTAATGTGTTGAAGGATGGTCATATGGCCCTTAATTTATGTTTAATTTGGAGGCCCATCAATACCTACTCTTGTTTATTGTCTTCCATTATTACCACACATTCCTCATTTGATGTTTCTGTACCTGTAGAGTTCTTTTCTTGGGCCTCCTTGCACTCCACCTATTTATAGATGGAAATATCCTATAATGTAATTTTCTTCCTTTTATACCAAATCTTCAGGAATTTCTTCTATGCATTAAATTATATTGATAGTACCAATGAATTCCATCCAATGGTATCCCCAAACAACATCCACATCATCCATATCTAAAGAATAAAAATCAGAATGAAACACATACTTATTGAGAGAAATATTTAAATCTTTATAAATTTTCACGTCCTCATAATCAACCTGTGTGTGCTCTATTTGTTTTACTGGGACTTGCAATTTTGTTTCCAAATTAACATTGCTAATGTTATGCCTACAACTATGATTGATAGACAAAATGATATTCTATTTTTGAATACATCCATGAACTTGTAGTAAGGAGATACTAGTAGAAAATGACTCATTATGTGGCTCATTATCTTGCCTTCTAGCATGAGAACATTTTCCCAAAAGGACTTTTTCAAATTCTTTATCGGGAAGGCTTACCAACTTCTTTATGTCAAGTGCGTTCCACCATATGGTAGCCACATCTCTAAAATGAATGAATAATAAAGGTTTCCATAATGACTTTTTATTTTTCATTTTTAGGAATTCTTCAATAGTAGGCCCATCATATTTCCTTGTAAAAAATAGCTGAGTAGAACCCATGAAGTAGAATGAGCATTTTTAAAAAAATCTATTAAACTTGTGTTTGCATCGGACCGGAATATGCATATCAGTATGTCATTTTGATTGATCATTTAATATAGTATATGATAGTAATTGATAATAGCTGCAAAGGTTTGACAAGATTTGGCTTATTGGTTTAATATATATGAGCAGTATTAGAGTTTTGACATGATACTTAATAGTTCATAAATATGTTTTCGGTTATGGATTGATTGAACTCACAGTGATAAAAAAATGTGATCTTTGACTTGGTAACTGATGATTTTCCTTAACGATAATGCTATGTGGGCATAGTGACATTTAGTGACTAATATTGGTATTCAATATAGATTCTATATTGGCATCATTGGATTTGACACATTCGTTGAAGAATAAATAGTTGTGACTTATCCTTGGTATATGAATTTGCATCTAGTGACCAAAATAATTCATATTATGATTACGTGAATGGCCTAATGGAATTTGATATTGATTAATAACAATTCTTTTACAATAAAATAGATGAAGTCATGACTTTGTATTTGGATGTGAGATCTACTTGAAACTTGTTCTAAAGAGTTTGTCATAGGGATGTTGACATAAACTTCTATGAGTTTTATATTAGTTTTGATCTTACATCTAAGACTTGATATGTTGACTTAGTTAATTGCACAGTGTTGATTCGTGTGAGACTCAGTATATTGGTTTGATCAGTATAATTTTTTTATGGTTTGAAGCAAGCTTCCTGATCGTAGTATGCCCACATTGACATTTACATGATGAATCCAGGAAGATGTGCCAATTGTAAACCTATACTTCAAAAGTGGTCCAAGCTATGACTTTGATTTTGGTTTTATAAGTTGATGGTATATTCTTGAGAGGTAATGAGCGTCTGATGATCAAAGTAAGAGGGAGTTGACCTTTTAAGTTTGAAATTAAGAATTATAGTATGATGAATTACTTTCTGATGTTTGGAAAAGAAAATCTATAACGTGAATCTATTGAAGATATTTTGGAAAGTGGAAATGAAAATCCTTGGACACTTCAACTGATATTCAAGAAGTTATGAAGCGATATTGTTGAACATTTCTTGGCATCCGATAGTTTATTGAAACATTGATGACCCATATGAACACTCATCCGTATATATATATTTTTTTATAGAACAACATGAGTGAATTCGTGATTGATCTGCTTCATATACATTTATTTTCCGTTGAGTACCCTTCAAGATATTTGCATCGGATGATCAATTTTTGGTCTCAAATATACTTCCTATTATATGTGACTACATGGATGTGCTGATGTTGTTTAGATCATTATTGATAATATGAGAACATATGGGTCTTGTCGTAATATGGCATCTGCAATGATATGTTGGTATCTTTAAGCATGGTAGAGGTTGACTATAATATTGCTGGCACGGCTAGCTATGAGGTAGGTTGAAGAAGCTCTTTGTAGAGTTGTTTGTGTAGGTTCTGGGTATGACAAGGATATATTACGATAATAATGAGTGGGATCCGATTGGAAAAGAATCTAGTATATAGTTGGGATTGAGATCTCTTCATATATTGAGACATTGTTTCCATATGAGACAAGCTTAGGCTTGTGGTTGTTGCCTTCATGAGAGGGAGGATGAATAATGTATCTTTTTTGTGATATATATTTTTTCTAATATAATATTTATTTTATGTCTTACATTAATAGGAGACTACTACTATTGAGACATTATGATTGAACTCTTCATTGAGTTGGATAATTCAATACCATATATGAGCATAATGATATGTTTTTGATCTACAAAGAGTAGGATTGATCGAGGGCACTGAGCCAGCTCTGCCTCGCTATCTGAGCTCCCAAGGTGAGAAATTGAGATAGAGAACTCCTAGGGTTGAGGAATATTTGGAAAATATTTTGTTCCCCTATCTTGGTTATGAAGAGTACACTGCAGTTGGCATCATAACCACAAGCTAGGATTGTTGGGAATACCACTCCTTATCTGGCCAATGGGTTGAGAGAGTGCTTCGAGATGTACAACCCAAGATGATTATGTTGTAGATGTTCTACCACATGACTCTTCAGGGTCATTGTTGGGAAGATCAGTGAGAAATAGGATGGTCATATTTGATCCCCTATGTAATGACCCCTATTTCTCAAAACAAGGTGGAAGATGTTTGCACCTGTATGAGATAACTTGGGGTGAGAGTGTCCAATAGGAAATTCCCTAAATTCATAGACATGAGGTGATAGTGTCCCATAAGACCTTCCTCATTGTCATTTCGGGCTAAGATTTGCTCCCTGATATCATTTCAGGTTGAGATGTGCTCCCTCATGATAATCTCTCTGATGTTTCCTAATTAGTATCATGGGGCTCCCCACTAGCAGTGATTCCGAGTGGTAGCTTAGAGGGTGGTAACTTAGGCTCCCTTATGGTATAAAATTATTTCTTTTAGATTCGAGAATGTTCAAAATATGAGTAGATATAATCAAGAGATAAGCACATATGAACAATGAAAACATTTTATGATAAGATACTTGATATCGGATATGATTTGGTGATAGGACACTTGTGATGATTTCATGATGCAGTTGGAATTTCTCCGTAGCTGAGAGGGAGTGTTAATTTGGTAGCTCAGTGACAAATTCCAACTATGGGATGAGATTCCTTTTTTCAAAAAGACCAATTCTGACTTTTGAATAACTTAATTTGAACAAAGGAAAGAGTATCTTTGAATTAAATCCCACATGTGCACATTTGATTAGGTCATCCCTAAATAAAATTGGGCACACTTGGAAGGATATAAATACAAGTCAAGTAACCCTCATTTGGACAATTATGAAGAACTCGTCTATTCTCTTATTTGGTTTTGGATCATACAAGTCTGAGGTAGTTCACAGATATTGGTTCCCACAGGTATGAAATTGTAAGGTTCAAATCTCACACATGTGAGCTAGAGTTTTGGTTTCCAACTGCAGGTTTGTAATAGACAATTTTCAGCTATAATCATAGGCACACAGGCTCATGCATGTGGTTAGAGGGTTTGAGCCATATGCACATCACTCTCTACATGTGGTTGGGACCTAGGGTTTGGTTTTACCAGATGAACCCAGTGTTTGGAATTTTATCGTAGATAATGATTGTTGAGCTCAGGATTTTGAAGCATGGTTTATTATTAGCATGGTCGGGTTCATATCATGAATGATGTTTAACTAATTTTACTAGATATGACTATGGATGAAGATATTAATCATTGTACTCTCTTTTGTTGAATCATTCAATGAAAATCTAAAAAGAAGAAGAATTTGAAAGGGTTTTCCACGTAGTGAGTTTTTCCTTGGTCTCCAACCAATGCTAGTGTCTCTATGTGTGAATTTTTTTCTTCTATTATTCCTTTATGTTCCACTGCATTGATGAAGATATTGGTCTTTCTACATAATTTCATATGTTGTTAAATAATGTTGTAAATCTCAATAATGTTATGAAGTTGTGTGGTGAACTCTATATTTAAATGATAAAATGAAATTATCTAAAGTAAAGAACACTAATCCCTAATAAAAGTTAACATATGGATAACTGGAGTTGATTTTTATATGAAACAGTTACTAGAGGAAAAGAAGGGAGGCATGAGAATATTGGGCCGAGCTGCTCACTATTTCACAGATCTAATGAGGAAGCTAAAGGTTACCGATGTGTATAAAATCAATTATACCTTCACTTAGAATAATTAGAGAGGTGGCAAGCACCACATAACATTTATGTTAGATAATTAAAGTGTGTCTAAGTCTCTTCTAGAGTGAGATTCTTTTCTATAAGCATTCATTCTCCCATGTGTAGGACGATATCATTGGCCAATCCATTTGAAAGTAAACATCAAAGCTATACCAAATAGTAGACCTTTTTTTTAGAGTCTTTAGGTCAAGGATATAATCTTCTTAGAAAAATCATAATGTTGGTGGAAAGAAGCAAAAAATATTGAAGGATCAACAATGTACACATTTCAATAGAAACTAAAATATTTTAAAATAAAAATAAAAAAGTGGAACAATGATTTTTTTTTCAATATCTTTCAATATAAGCCTACAATAGAGGAAAAGCACAATAGGTTCAACAACATATCATTCTAGAAAGAAGATCAGTGGACCTTGCAAAAGAATAAGGAGATCTTTTCACTGAGCTATAATACAATTGATCCTAAGAGGAAATTCTATGGAAACAAAAATATGGAATAAATTGGTTGATGGAAGTAGAGAGAAACACCGTTTTTTCCCATAAATCTATTGTCAAGAATATACAACATAATCAATTTTTCTCTCTTGTTGATAAAGACGAGAAGATAATAATGGATCATCAAGATATCGAAGAAGAACCAATGGATTAATATTACTATCTAATCACTTAACCACACGCTAGTATACTGTAGCGAATGAGGAAAATAATAAGAAATATACACTCTTCTATTAAGGAGGTAAAAAATGAGATCTTAATAATGGAATTTTCACTCTCAAAGGTGAAGGGAGTAATGAATAATCCAAAAAATAAAGCTCCTAGACCAAATGGATTCAATGATTTCTTGCAAGCCTATTGGCCCTTCTCAAGCCACAAAATTCTAAAGCTTGTGGAGGAATATAGAAGGTATGCTTCAATCTTCCTACACTCAATGTCACTTTTCTAACTCTAGTTCCTAAATATGAATGAGAAAATGATCTAAGTAGCTTCAAGCCTATTGCACCCTAAAATGTAATCTACAAGATCATGAAAAAAAGTATAACCAATCAAATCAAACCCCTACATCCTTCTCTCATATCACTGGAATAGATAGAATATGTGGAAGGGAGGAAAATATTGGATGGAATCATGGTTTCTCGTGAATTCATCCACTATTTAATAAAATATTAGAATGAAGGTATGCTAATTAAACTTTATCTCTCCAAATATTTTGATAATTTTAGTTGGTCTTACATTATATCATTCCTTAAAAGGATTAGTTTTCACTAAAAGTGTGTCAAATTAGGTTGGAACTATTTTATCCTCTCCCTTATTCTCCATGTTACTAAATGGTTCTCCCATATTCTCTTTCAATCCCTCTAGGGTCATTTTGAAAGGGATCTCATATCTCTATTTCTATTTATTCTAGTTGTTGAAGCCCTAGGTAGATCGTTAAAAGAGATTGTGTCTCAAGGTAAAATAAATGTTCTAGATCTTTCCAGTAAAGATATCTAGATTTATCAACCAACAATTTGTGGATGACAGCATGATAATGGGAACTCCCACAGTTAAGGAAAATTCCATGTTCAACCAAGTCATCAAGGATTTTATGGAAGCCATAGGTACCTCCATCAATCTGTCGAAGTCCCAAATATTCTTCCTTAATTGCCATTCTATGCTCCAAGTTCATATATCATTTTTTGGGGGCTATTAGTAATGATTTTTTCTTTCCAAAGACCTTAGGGGTCCACTAGTTTAAAATTATCTCAAATCCAAATGTTGGAAATACCTTTTGTAAAATATAAATAGCAGGCTTGATTGCTAGACATTTAAATATCTTAATTTAGTTGATTTTCTAGTTCTCTTCAAGTTCATCCTCCAATCCCTTCCCATTTACCTTTGTTTATCTCTAGTTTATCCAAATAGAATCTTTCATGTAATGAAGGGGATCTAACATTCCTTTCTATGGGGTGGATCCTTCCTAGAAAAAAAAATTGTCCCTCGTTTCTTGGGACAATATTTACCTCACAAAATTTGCGCGTGGACTAGACTTGAGAGGTCGAGAAACTCTCAACAAGGTAGTTGGCACCAAAACATAGTGGTGTTGGATTCAGGGAGGTAATGAATTATGGAGGAAAGTCAAGAAAAAAAGATATAGCCATAATATCTCCCTTAAGTAGCATCTAGGAAATAAGCTAACATCACCAATATCCTCCATTTTGAAACTTGTTAATGACAATAAATAAATCATCCAACATCATTACTTCTAGGAAATAAAAGATGGGAAGAATGCTCCTTTCTAAGAAGATCCATGGTAGCATATCCTAAGTGTCAATGAAAATATTATCTATATGGATTTAAACTCATATTTGTATGTTATAAACACACTTTTCATAATACTTCCCCATGGACATGATGGAAAGACAAATAGAAATGGCCCCCGATACTTAGTCAATTTGAGTGGGACGTGTTTTGGATAGATTTATAGCAAATAAAAATCCTTATTTCAGAAGGATACAAAAAGATCTAATGGGGTTACAATACCAAAGTCTCCTTCTTAGTCCAAGAAGCATATCATCTTGTTGTAGGGGACAATAAGCTTCCCGAGAAGGAAATTTGGAAAAAATTGGCCCTAGGATATACAATTAAAAGTAACATACTTCTTTTGGCTCCTTGGAAGACAATGAACTCTATAATGGTACAATATTTTCAAGAAACGTTTAGAAGGTCCTTTTGTTTGTCACTTATGTAAATCATACCATGGAAACATGGAATATCTATCCAATTTATGTCCCTTTTTTAAATCCCTCTAGACTCAAGTCTCATTGCTTTTTAGCCAATCAAATCAAATTCATAACAGTTAGAACAATATCGAAATTGTAGATTTGAAGCTTTTAAAAATCCCGAAGAAAATAGATCATGGTCTCTACTTATTGGTTTCCTCCATTTTATCTAGAAGGAAAGAAACTATTGAATATTGCAAGACCAAGCTCTTTAGGTGAGCTTGTCTATAATAAATTGCTTCTATCTATCTAGAAAATTGTCCTTCTTAGACCTGTGTTTCCACAGGATTAGAAAACATCACCTACAAAGTTGAATATCCTTTGTAGGTATCATATATCCTAGCAGTCTAGTCCTATATTCATATCCTCTAAAAATCCTATCATGCTTTCCATTATCTCTTGGATTTCTTCCCCGCATCATTTTATTAAGTTGTATTTCTATGATGCTTTGAAGGGGAAACCTAGTTTTGTAGGCTATAGAAGGATTCTCCACAATAGTGAAGGTAAATAAATTAATATATATGTGGGAGTCATGGACTTCAACATCAATAATGAATCTAATTTATCTTCTCTTGAGGTATAGCTGCAACAATCCACTACTCAGAAATTCTCCAAAATAATTATCAAAGGGGATTCTCAACTTGTACTAATGAAGGTTAGGAAGATGATAAATGGAACTAGTGTAAGAACCCCAGGTTAAAAGTTCATGTAATAAAGGTTAATAAAGGAAAAACAAGACCAAGGTTATGGGACACATATTTCAACATGAATGGTGGGAAAAACGTCTTAGTGGGTTTATTTATTATGGCTACAGAAATCGGCAAAGGAAAAGAGGCATTTTATTTGTGAAATAAAGGAAAAAAGAGAAAATGGACATGAAAAGTCACAGGTTTGCATGAGGGAAATTGAAGGAAAATAGAAGGAAAATGAAGAAAATAGAGCCATCAATGATAAGAAGGCACCTGAGAATCAGTTGACAACATTTTCCTAGTTTTAGAGAAAGTGTAGAAAAGGAAAGAGAACAAGCACTTGGACAAGGAAAAAAAGGATGTAAAAGTAAAAGCAAAGGAAAGTGAAGGAAAATAAAGAAGAAGGTTGGATCTGTAGATTCAACAGGAAGGTGGTGTAGGTAATAGGTTGCTTGTGTGATTTTCTAGCTGAGTTGTGAATGCATAGTACATTCATTTTTGTATTTGGTTCATCTGTTGCCATTGGCATGGGTTTTTCCTGGTTTGGTAGTGGTTTTAGCCTTGCCTTGCCATTTCCTAGATAACCATGGTGTGATGGGATTATTATCTTGGTTGAGATTTGGATTTGCAGAAGGTTTTGGAACCATGTGAGTTGGTGTTAGGACAATTCCCAAGGGTTGGGAGTGGAGGTGGTTTAATCTCCAGAAATCCATTGATAGGTGGGTGGAACAAGAAAATTCCTCAAGGTAATGGTGAAGAAACTCTAGGGCATCCAAGCTTGTTTGGGGTTCCTGATCTATTGACCAGTTTTGGTGAGATCACGGTACCTTGAGGGTGGAGGTGGTTTGATCTCCATGAAGCCTTGGTTGTTTATGTCTTGAGATCTCAAATTCATGCTTGGAATATGGCAAGGGAGTGATTGGTCGACATAAATGCTTGGTTCAATCCAATCTATGGTTGGGTGGTATGTGGAAGTCCCTAAATAGTTGAATTTTGCATCAGTTAATAAGACTTATTTTTCATATTGAATATATGAGTAACTGTACTTGTTATTATAAAGATTTGATGGTTGTTCTGTCATGGATAATAATTTGGTTATATGTTGGTTTTAGGCAAGGATATGTAATGTGCTCTAGCTATGGCTTTATTCATGATATGATAATTATTTGATGGTTAATGAATGCATGGGCTAAAAAGTGTTATTGTAGCTATCATGAGAGAGAATTAGACATTTTTGGTGCTTCTCAAATAAGTTTTAGACTCCTATGATCATATATGCATTCATGACATGTAACTTACATGTTTACCATGTGTTTGATGAAATGACTATCATCATTAGGCCTAGTTAAGTCAACTTCTTATTCAAGATTTTATGAATAACCTTTTCCTTATGTCATTTATCATTTTGAGAAGCTATACACAGTATTGGGTAATGGTCTAGAGGTTGGCCTCGAAAGGTGGCTCAAATCACAGGATCACAACCTATGAATTGAAGATTTTGGGCTATAACCACATTGAAGGAGGCATGTGTGTCTAGTTGGAGGCCTAT
Source organism: Pinus tabuliformis (assembly GCA_031772625.1). Classification (NCBI taxonomy): domain Eukaryota; kingdom Viridiplantae; phylum Streptophyta; class Pinopsida; order Pinales; family Pinaceae; genus Pinus; species Pinus tabuliformis. The sequence continues at coordinate 1,224,266,230 of CM062817.1, read as the reverse complement.
AACCACACCCTTGCCTTGTCATTCATGAATTTTTGGGCCCATGTGTTTTGGAAAGTTTTAGTGTCTACTGATAAACACTTAAACCCCTAGACTAGTAGCTAAGTCTAGAACAACAGTGCAAAGCATTCTCTACTTTTTCTATGACCAATAGATTAAATAAGAGGTAAAGAAGCCTACCTAAAGCTTTCACTTACTCCTTATCCCCCTTTGACCAATTATGTCACTCCTTTCCGTACCTAATCCACTTGAAGAGTACCTGCACACAGACAAAAGACAAAAACTGATCAAATCATATGATAATGATTTATTGATTAAACATAATATGGAATCAAGTACATAGTACACATATGAAAGCGTCAATGGACAATACAAACATATGTAAAAAGATTTGAACACTTTATTAGTAAAAGGAAGAGTTACAACCCAATTTTCTCGATTCAACATCACTCCTCCAGTTCAATCCCATCCTCTCCTCATAACAAGAAAGGCATTTTGACATCATTACAATACTTGAAATCAACTCAAGTCTCATACTAACAGCATCTCCCTATAATTCAATGATTTCTAGCCCCTGATCACTGAGATGAGTGGTTTTTTTCTAGGTGAATGAAGGAAGTTATGCCATAAATGGTGATAATGAATTTCCTCCCAAACTTAGGATTTATTTCCATGGAGGAAGAGATAAAGGGATTGATGTTCCTTAACTCCCTACCTCATCCAAATTCGAGCTCAAAGGAGTAGATAAACTTGGGAAAATTCTAGATGCATCCAATGGATAAGAATATTCCAAAACCCCAATGCAATTTCGCTCCAATTCGCCCAGCACAGGCCAAAGAGGGCTCAAGTGCATTGCATACTAGCCTAGCAGTGTACTGGATTGCACTGCAGTGCACCCTAATGAAGGTCTTCCTGCATTGATCTTCTTAGAGGCAATTTTTGGATGATTTCAGTCATGGAACTTCTTAGGAAGATAGGCATTCTGACGGTTAACTTCTTTAGGGCATGTAACAACTGAATTAGGGTTTGACGGGCCCTAATAGTACTGATTTGTAAGTTGGGGTTAATGTGCCCAAATGGATCTGTAATAGTTGCCCCCTAAAGCATGACATCGTAAATATGTATTTCGAGTAAAATGCTTTATCATGTTGAGAGGAGGTTTCGAAGCGGAAGGTGACTTGCATCAATTACAATACATATATCATTATTATTTGATTTTTTCTCATGAACTTGCAGAGGGAAGGCATATCCATGCTCAGTTTCTAAACTTTCATTACATGTACAAATATAGTCGTCTACAGATATAGACCCATGAATGGATGACCATGAGTATAAGGCCATTGTACATCTGATTCAGTACTCCTGAAAATATCATAGCCCAAATGGATGAAACTAGATTTGAGGTCTTCAATCTCATTCAATCTTTCACTCAGGTACAAGTCTAACCATGTGAATAGATGATTTGAAGTCAAACATGGGAAGACATCGTCTGATTACCAGCCAATGATGTAAGCCGTTAACAGATGCGAGAGGAATCACCGATAATGATAATGACCCTCAAGGTACTACAATACATTTCTCATGGTGTGAATAAATGATTTGATATTGAACACCATACAAAGTCTTTTGGTCGAGGGCCAGTGATGTCACCCTATCACCGAAAGCGAGAGACCTTCCATTGATGTTTGCAAGCCTCAAGGTACTGAAGGGGTGTTTCTAAGTCAACTTCTTGGATGATGTGCTGATGTCGACAAGGAGCGACTCATCGCAGGAGGGCCTTAATGTATCCCACATCAATAACATGAAACGAGGTAAATGATTTTGGAGATGAAAAATCGAATGAAAACAGAAGGTTCAAGAATGGCAATCATGAAAATGAAGGTTTAGGTTATTGCAAAGGATGAAGTTTGAACTGAATGACTTCTCTTGAACATGTCGGCGACACTAAGATGAATTGGTAGGATTGACCCAAAACAAAGTAATGGATGGTATGATAGACAAATGGTGTGATAACCATCAAGTTGAATGACCCAACCCACATAGTCACGATGATGAGGTGAAAGTGTCATGTTCAAGGGTGACTTGCTACCATAAAGTGTTTTCCCCATTTTTCCAATTTCCCCAGTCACTGCTGACCAGTACCCCTTTATTTTTATCAAGCTTGAGGAGGATAACATATGAAATTAATGAGAGATTCTTCGGCGTAAATCACATAAAATTTCATATGTCGACGTGTTTCGAACCAACCAGTGTGGTTCATCATCAGGAAACGTTGAAGAATCAGATCAAGCTTTGCATATTAAATAGTCAGAGCAGAACAACAAACGGCTATATAATGGCTAAATTTGACCAGGACAGGATTAAGGGCATGACCTATATTTTAATAATTAAGTTAATTTAAAAAGTTAATTAGTTATATTCTTATTTAAAGGGACTATATAAAATAAATTAATTAATTTAAATTAGTAGTTAGTTGAAAAATTAATAGTTAGTTAAAATTTATTAAATGTATATAGTTATTTATATATATATATATTAAAGATAAGGGGAATTATTTTATAAATTAATTATAAAATAAAATATCATAAAAATTAATTTAAATAGATTATTACAAAGTTAGTTATAGATAAATAAAGGGACTAATTAATTTAAAAAAATAAAAATAAAAATAAAAATAAATAAAGAAATAAATAAAAATAATTTAACCCGTAATTTGTTTTCATAATATCTATCACTAACTTCTAAATTAAAATAAATAAATAAGAATAATTTAACCCCTAAAATTTTTCCATAATGTCTATCAATAACTTCTAAAATAATTTAATTTTTTTAAACTATCATAATACCCTAGATTGATATCAGGTTATTATTAGAGTTATGAAAGGATTAATATAATAGTGTTATCATAATACTCCTAAATATCCTAAATACATATCTTATAATAGATAACAAAACCTTGAAGAGCGACTAAAGAGGGGAGGGTCGGGACTCAAAATCACAACCAAGACTAAAGGCCCAAAAGGGAAGGATAAAGGAAAAAAAAAGGTAAAAAAGGAGGGAGGGGAGGAAGGGAAGAAAATGACTAGGCGGAGAGGGCTGGGATCCAACAACTACTGATCTTCCATCCATATTCAATATTGAGATTGTTCGGTCTTTTCTCAATCTCAAGGGCTTCCCTAAATTTGCGGTGATGGAATTGTCAAACCTTAGCGATAACACTCGCCTCCTCGATGCAAACATGATGTTTAGTACTCTCTGCATGCTCAGCTAAAGCAGAAGACTTGGTTCTCCTATGCTTGAGGTCATCTGCATGCTCATTAATCCTTTGAATAATGGAGTGACCAGTCTCACCAATATAGGGTGTCCCACAGGAGCAGGGAATAGTATAAACCCCTTTCATGTCCTTAGGGTTGATAGGATCCTTCACACCCCGCCCTCTCCTCTTTAGTCACTCTTCAAGGTTTTGTTATCTATTATAAGATATGTATTTAGGATATTTAGGAGTATTATGATAACACTATTATATTAATCCTTTCATAACTCTAATAATAGCCTAATATCAATCTAGGGTATTATGATAGTTTAGATATATATATATATATATATATATATATATATATATATATATATATATATATATATATATATATATATATATATATATATATATAATTATTTTAGAAGTTATTGATAGATATTATGGAAAAAATTTAGGGTTAAATCATTCTTATTTATATATTTTAATTTAGAAGTTAGTGATAGATATTATGAAAAAATTTCAGGGGTTAAGTTACTTTTATTTATTTTTACTTATTTATTTATTTATTTTTTATTTTTTATTTTTTAAATTAATTAGTCCCTTTATTTATCTATAACTAACTTTGTAATAATCTATTTAAATTAATTTTTATTATATTTTATTTTATAATTAATTTATAAAATAATTCCCCTTATCTTTAATATATATATAAATAACTATGCACATTTAATAACTTTTTAACTAACCATTAATTTTTCAACTAACTACTAATTTAAATTAATTAATTTATTTTATATAGTCCCTTTAAATAAGAATATAACTAATTAACTTTTTAAATTAACTTAATTATTAAAATATAGGTCATGCTCTTAACCTGTCCTGGTCACATTTAGTCATTATATAGCCATTTGTTGTTCTGCTCTGACAATTTAATATGCAAATCTTGATCTGATTCTTCAACTTGTCCTGACGATGCACCACACTGGTTGGTTCGAAATGCGTCGACCAATGAAATTTTATGTCATTTACGGTGAAGAATCTCTCATTAATTTGATATGGATCACAGAAGCCTCAATTCAACGAAGGATAACATATGCTTGTTGTATAATTTCACGCTTCAGGTGAATCCATCGATATTTGATGTTTTAATGAGTCTAGCGAAGGTGAAACTCGGTCTTGTCTAGATGGACAATTTTGTCGCTATTTAATGTTTTTAACGAGTTTAACGACAAAAATAGCTCGGACCTTTTTATGTTTAGAGAGTTTGAAAAGGGACAAAATGAAAACTCCACAAATTCTTTTTCATAAAATAATCTCTCAAGTCTGAAAAAGCATAAAATAATACAAGAGAGATATTTCCAATCCTTTAACGAGCTGGAAAAGACAAGCACTCGACAATCTTTTCATGTTTAGAGAGTCTGAAAAGAGCTTAAAGTGGACTCCAAGGGGGTTCCTTTTTCGTTTTTAACAAATCTCGAAAAAGAGATAAAAGTTTTCTTTGTGGTCAAATATGTTCAATTTACATTTAAGCACATCAAATTCTACATGTCAGTTGTTAAACCTACTCAAGACATCATCAAAATATATTAAGAATACTTGTTTCATGGATAAAATGAATAAAAACTAAATGTTTACTCGATTAATGTGCAAGAAATAAACATAAAATCAAGTTTTACCATTTCACATTTACCCTTTGATTTTGGTGCTTTGGAGCAGTTTTTACCTCGAAGTTAACTAGCTAATTGCGAAGGATTCAATGGACCATTCCTCATGCCATCTGGACTAGGTAGGAGCTATCTCTATTCTCTTTCATTTCATTCCATTCTTTCAGTTAGAATAAAAAAAATTGAGTTTTTGAGGCCCCTAGGGTTTCAATTTTGAAGTCTGGGATCAACACACCCTTTCATCATCAAAAGGTGTGCTGCACTAGACACACATAGAAGGTTGCATGCATTGCAGTGCACTGTCTCTAAGGCAGGGGTGCGCTGGGCACAAAACCCAAATTTACATAGCTATTTTCTCCCAAATTTTTCTTTGTTTTTTTGCAAGAAATGGATCCTAATTTTTCTAATGGTTGTATTGAATACATACATTGGAACAAAATAGTGATTATATGCAGAGAATGAGAGCACGAACAACAAGATATGGTTTCCCTAAATAATCAGGGTACAGTTGAGGCCCTAAGGAATTGCGGGTTACTCAAGTATTTCTAGCTATCTAGCATACTACAGCAGAATGAGATTTTATAGTTCCTTGTTCGTTCATGGGATCCTATTCATTAGGCCTTTCACATTAGGGAAAAAGTGATCCCATTTACGATTGATGACATCTACTTTTTGACTGGAGTGTCGAGGCGGGGTGTCCCCATCTCACTATCTGAATTTGCCAAAGGAAGTGAATCAATGAGAGACTACATATGATAGTTCTGTCAGGAAGGTGCACAACCTAGCAGATAAGGAAAGATTAACATTAGGGATTGTATTGATTTACCATCAGGGACAATCATCTTTACCATTGCCAAATTGGCTAGTAGCACGACACTACACTTGGAAAATAGATCATACATGCAGTATGCTTTAAAGTGTTTAGATCCAAAAGTGTTCAACTAGTGCGAGGAAGTACTTTCATCTATGAAAGAACAACTGATCAAGGTGAAAAGTGGAAAGGCAAAGAACTTTGGCTATGGGTCGATCTTGATTTCTTTTGCCTTGGAGAGAATTCCACTTATGCAGCCACAACTTATTTCACTGGGTGTATTTGGACCTAGGGATCCATGGATGTAGAGATGGGTAGATCTTATGGCTAGGCATGTTGGTCAGTCACTGATCTCATTTACCCCTGTGTTCTTTGAGTGGTTTGATCAACAAGATATGGCCATCATAGAGTATCCATATTTAGGAATGGATTTCCATGGAGATCCAGACTTGATGTTACCAGTTGGAGCACAGTGGGGTGCTATCGGTAAATTGTTTGACCAAAGTATTTCTTGATTTTAAAGTTTCTACATTTTTTGTGTTTTTTGATTATCTCCAAGACTAAACAAAATCATTTTTTATGTATTGTTACAGGGAAAAGTGTCTACTCACAACTGCTTATCCCACTAAGGTGTGACAGCTGCCTTAGAAACAAACAAAGTAAAGCTACTTTCGTTTTTCCTTTATGAAGTATAGATAGAGAGGAACAAAGAAGACCAACGTTTGTCTTGTGCTAATCTCCTGGTTTTATTCCTCTCTTCTTTGATAGTCTTTCGCTACTTGTTCCCTTGCACACCCAGCTTCACAGAGTACCTGTAAGATCACAGTAGCATAACACTATACAAAGACATGGATCTATAATCATAAACAATCTAGGATCAGATGTAAATTGACCATACAAATGCAGCAAACATGAATGACACAAAAGTATGGAGGAAAACTTGAATAGCTTTTATTGATAAACAAGAAAAAGCCAAGAGGAGTTACAACCAATTGTTTTGACCCAGCATCAACCTCTCAGCAAGGAAGCCCCTCTTCACCTCATACAAATCTTAGATCACCCAACAATCTGATGTTTGTCTCAAGAAACCAACAACAATTCCTTACAATATGCAAAATTCCAGCCTCTAGACCTATGGGATGAGGGATCCATATATAGATATTTGTAATGGATATGAGTCAGCTTATGATTTGATTAGTGTCTTCTCTCTGATATTTCTTGCTTCCACTTGGAGATCTCATTGATCTCTTACTCATCTTTGGGCGATTCTGAGAGGCAAGTGTCACAGGATAAGTTTCTGGAAGATTCCATGATCATCCACCTCGCAAACTGTCTCCACCACTTGTCTTTTCCTGTCCATCGCACCCCATAGAAGGGCTTTTTGAAATGAAACGCACTTCCCGTGTGTACAAGGTGTGATGCATTGCACCCTGGCCATGGAGCAAGTGAGATGATCTAGTTTTGACCAATTCTGAGCAGTTTTTCATGGAGAACTTATGGGAGAAGCTGTAATCAGTTGACCTTGTTCCTTTAGGGGTTAGAACAACACTTTTAGGGACTTAGGAGCCCTTGGTTTATGGACATTTCATGCTTGGGGTTGTAGTTCCCAAAAATGTCTATAACAGTTGCCCCCTAAAGCATGAGGTCGTTAATCTTTTGATGTCGGGTGAAATGCTTTATTATGAGGATCCGAAGTTCTTTCAAGCTGGGAGGAGACCTGTAATAAGATACAATACAATACATTATCTTCATAATATTTTCATGATCTAGCTGAGGCGGGCATTCCCATGCTCAGCTTTATAAATTCATTTTCATGTACATAGGACAGACAATCGTCTGAGTGTAGATTGATGATTCTGGTAGAGCCATCATCCCTTTGATTGGATGATTATCTATGTGGCAATGATGTACATTTGATGTCTTTATTTCCCTGAATATATATCGCAGCCTAGATGGATGAAACTAGATCCGGGGTCTTCAATCTCGTTCGATCTTCACTCGAAGTACAAATCTATCCATGTGAGATATGTTCTGGAGTCGAACATGGAAATACATCACTTGATTACCAGCCAATGATATAAGCTATTAACAAGCACGAGAGGAATCACCGATAATGATAATGACCCTCAAGGTACTGCAGTACAATTCACATGGTGTGAATAAAGGACTTGGCGTCGAACACCACGCAAAATCTTTTGGTCAAAGGCCATTGATGTAAACCTATCGCCGGAAGTGAGAAACTTGCCATTGAGGCATGCAAGCTTCAAAGTACTGAATGGGGTGTTCCTAGATCAACTTCTTGGATAATGAGCTGATGTCAACAAGAAGCGATCCATCACAGGAGGGCCTTAATGAATCCCACATCAATGACATAGAATGGAGCAAATGATTTTAATGGAGGTGAAAACAATCTGATGACATAAGGTTCAGGGTGGCGGTCATGAAAGAATGGAGTATAAATGTATTGTAGAGGGTGAGACACAGGTGAATTCTCTGAATGACTTCTCTTGAACATATCGGCGACACTAACGTGATGGATTGGTAGCATTAACCCCAAATGTGGATGGTATGATGGGACCATGGTGATGTGATCGGTGAATGAAACAACCCAACCCGACTTGGATGCGAACTGAAAGTGTCATGTTCAAGAGCGACTTGCTACCAACAAAGTTTCTTCAAGTTTTCTTCCCAATTTTTCCCCAGTCATTGCTAACCAGTACCTCTTTATTTTTATCAAGCTTGAGGAGGATAACATATGCTTGTTCTATAATTTTCCCTTCGGGAAAACCCATCGCTATGTTTTAACGAGCCTAGTGATAGTGAAACTCGTTCTCGTCTATTGACAAGTTTGTCGCTATTAAAATTTTAACGAGTTTAACGACAAAGATAACTCGGTCCTTTTCAATTTTAGAGAGTCTGAAAAGGAACATAAAGGAAACTCGAAAATTCCTTTTTCGTCATCTAATCCCTTAAGTCCGAAAAAGTATAAAACAATACAGAAGGGATGAATTTTCGATACTTTTAACGAGCTGAACAAAACAAGCGCTCGATCTTTTTGTGTAATAATCCCTCAGGTCCAAAAAGATTAAAATTTAGAGGAGGGATAGCACTTCCGGTCCTTTTAACGAGCTAGAGAGGCCAATGGCTCGGCAATATTTTCATATTTTATGAGTCAATTGAAAATATCTTAAAGGAGACTCGTCTTTTGAGGAACGAGTGATAAAATGGGTAGCAATTGATTCCAGGTAAGGTTTGGAATTTTCAAATCACGGCAGTGTTACAAGGATGGCTAACATGATCACTCTTCGCAGCTGTTCCTCAAAATGGGTAAACAATCAAATGAAGGTGAATGATCGGCCAATGTAAAAGTGGAGGTGACGGTGCAAACACGACCAAGGCTTTAAAGGTTGAAGTATTACATTCACGATGGTTATTTACCGGAGATTGGTTCATTTTTTAATGAGCTTAAACTCTGGAGGAACATGTGCTCATTGCTTATGTTTATTTTTTAATGAGCATGAAGTCTGCGCTAAAACTGCTCGATGCAGGTTTATTTTTTAACGAGCTTGAACCTTGCAGTAACACTGCTCATGGCGGGTTTATTTTTTAACGAGCTTGAACCCTGCAATAACACTGCTCATGATAAGTTTGCATGCCCCCAGCATAATAATGCAAATCGAGGTGCATACCCCCCAAGCTTCATTGCATTCAACTCGGTGGTTGGAATGAAGGTTTACCTTTGAGATTTGGAAAGGGGATTTGTTTCATTTTTTAATGAGGTTGACACAGTAAAAGAACTATCCTCATGACTCCTTCTTTCATTTTTTAACGAGGTCGACACGAGATAAGAACCATCCTCAAAATCCACCGTATTTACAGTGTTTGATAGGAAATAAAAAACTGAAGGATGATTAAGGTCACTAGAACCATCTTCCTTACAATTCAGAAGATGGAAGCGATGGTGGTAATCTTCCCATGGTGCCTCTCCTATCATCATTGATTGAATGATTCCTTCGTCTGTAGAATGTACATGCGACCAAGGATCTGAAGAGGTTCCATATTCCTTAGACCTATCTATCCAAACACTCGATGAGTGTTGATTTTGGTTTGCCCCCCAAGCCAAGAAAAATGATTGCTACAATATTTCTAAAATGGCGATGATCCATGCTGACAAAATGTTTAGGAATCTTTTGAATCCATTAGATATAGAAGATTTCATATTGTACGTTTTCACTGTGGCCACTTCCGCCAGATTACTCGGAGGCGGTAGGGAAAAAGTACCCATTAAGGCAAGGTCTTTTAGGAGACCTACTCTAATATTTTGAAGCGAATAATTGCTTCCATGGATAATTGGAATGCTTCCCGTAACTTGTGAACTGTTGGGGAGAAATGTTTGTTGGTCGACGATTGTAATTCCTCCTTGAAAGGGAAATGCAATCTTCCTGAAGTAGGTCGACACAACTGTGGCCATGGCATATATCCAAGGCCTTCCCAGTAGGATGGTGTAATCAAGGTTTCCGTCGATTACTTCAACATCAATTTCTACTGTTTTTGCCCCTAGTTCAACTTGCAAGTTACTTAAAATCCCGTATGGAGTGTATGATCATCCATCAAATGCTTTTAACATCGTTGACGATCGCGACAAGGGTGGTGAGCCTAAATTTTTCCAGCAACTCATCGACATAATACATGTAGATGCCCCCTCATCAATAATTGTTTGATGAACAGTTTTGTTGAGGGCTTTCACTTGAATAAGGAAAGCTAGTTGAGCTGGTAACTGAGGGTCGTATCCTTTGTGATTGAAGGATACAAGATTGGAATCCATTGGGTCAATCCCACCTATTGCTGATAATAAAGCTTGCTTTTGGGAGAGGCAATTTTGCGGTACCTCAAGTGTTGACATAGCAGACGGCGATTTGGCCAGGTCCTCTACTATATTATAATTCTGTGCTACTTTGGGACTAGGATTAAATGTCGATTTGTGTACTACTCCCTTTGGCGACTTTATTGTTAGCTCAGGAATGATGGGTGGCACAACTTCGGTCAAAGTTGTTGTCGAACTACTAGGTTGATCTTTATCCTTGTTGTTCGATAACTGTGGATTCCCATAATCTTTGTTCCTTGTCAAAGCATCATTTTGCTGCTTTGAGATAGACAACATAAGCACTTGGGATTGGGAAGCATTTTGATTAGTAACCAGTTTGGTTCCCGGGTTTGGAAACAGATCAGTCAATACTGCTGAGGTATTTGAACTCTTAAAGCATTTCTTAACTTAAGCTTTATGTGGACAATCTCTCATCTGATGATCCTCATCGCATATATGACACCCTGCAGGGGGTTTCCTTTCCCAGAAGGGTTTGCAGAAGATTTTTCAAGAGATGACTCATCCTGCTTATTTTTTCTCCCTTTCTTTTTCTTCTTGCCCCCTGGTTGTTTCAGTTGTTTGCCCTTGTCGGTTGACACGACATTTACCTCCAAGGCGAGAAGTTCTTCAATTGCATTTTGATCAGAAATATTATCGGCTTTCTTAGATGTAGCCTTTGTCGATTTCGTGCTTGTCGTACCTATCACGCCATCACCGGCATGAGAGTCTTTGTTTGATTTAGGCGGTCTAGGAGCATCAGGTATTTTATCGTAGAGCATGTCAGACTGAGTATAGATCAAGTCTAGATATTTTGCATGAGCAATAACTTGCTCTTCAGTGACGACTCCTCCCTTTGCCACATCTTCTGTGATAGAAGGTAATAATGACTTAATAAACCATTCAGATAGCAGCTGATTAGGAACATATGTTTTTACCATTCTGCGACAACGTCGCCACTCATGAATATGATCAGATATGTGAGTGGCCGTTGTCTGTTTGAAATTGGTAAGAAGTTCTGTTCCTATTTCGTACCTTATTGGTAACTGAAAATGGTTTAAAAAGGTTGTGGCTAAGGTACTGAAGTTGTCGAATGAAGCTCTAGGAAATTCGATGTACGATTTTTCTTCCAGACCAGTCAATGTCCTCTGAAAAAGGTGAAGCCTAATCGAATCATCCTTTAGGGTGTTTGATGAACACCACAGATGAAAGGTCATCACATGATTCGACGGATCTTCACCCGGATTTCCATTAAATTTAGGAATATCTGATGGAAGTTTATGCGGAATCGCTGGCCACCAAGGGGTGTAAGCGATTGGATCATTTGTTAACCGATTTAAATCAGGTAACTCTAAAGTTGCCACGAAGGGTAACTGTTGATTCAAGTTAGGTGAAGCATACCCAGGATAAGATGGGATTGACTGAGCAGTTGGTCTTTGCATACCGGCATAATGCATTTGATGCTGGTAACTTTGGTAAGGTTGGTTGGCATGACCATTGTAAAATGGTTGATTTTGACCGTTTTGAATAAACGGCTGCCCACTATTTGCAAATATTTGTTGCTCAGAACCTTGGTATACTTGTTGGAATTGCGGTTGTTGGTATTATGCTAGCCATGGTTGTGAAGCCATGTGTTGTTGCCCGATACTAACTGTTTGACCAAGATGAGGGGTAATTGTACCCGTCTGAACCTGTGTCATTCCACCAGTCGGCAATTGTGGTTGAGTCACAGGGTCAAGTGGCTGTTGCATTACTACCTGAGAAACCTGAGGTTAGCATACAACAGGCAGCGCTTGAACTTGCGATACCGTCACAATAGCTGGCGTAGTTGGTATATTTGACATAGGTAAGCATTGTTGCATCAAATATACAACTCTTGGTTGTTGAGGTAGTATCTGTACCCAACTGTTTGAAGTAATTCCAGCATAACCCAAATTTTGTTGTGAACTCCCGTATGGTTGTCCCCCCGGAGGGGATAATGAAAGGGTATACTACCCCCCATACGGTGGTAATCCAGAACTCAACGGAATAGTTTGCCCTTGAGGGCTAGACTGCCCAAATTGACCTCCAAATGGATCAATTTGTTGAGACTCAACATAAGAGTTTCCGGATATTAATCCGGATGAACAAACAGGAACAGACCATACTGTCGAAATGGCCCCTGAGTGGGCTCCTTCTAGCGATTGAGAGCTAGTTGGGATAGATGGTATACCGGCGAACATTGTTGGAGTGATAGCAGGGGGTTCTGCCGTCGTTGTGTCAGACGACACAGTCCTAGATGTTGACGGTTGTTCAAACATTTCTAGTCTATCCAAAAGATTACCTAGCGATTCTACAGGAGCTTCTGCTGGCGGTAGACTAACTTCTGACGAAGAAGGATACAGAGTGATCCCGACTCAAAATTGCGATGGAGTACTAGTTGGAGGATCTTCCACAATCTCTTCTACGGTAATCAAACCAGGTGGAAGGGGTAGACCGTCAGGTCCGTAGAATATTTATGGTGCTGAAGAAGGTATGGAATCGGCAGCGACACATGTTTGAGGAGCAAGACTTTCCGAATCGGTTGTAAATGGAACTGGTTCGGTAACAAAAGTGTTTACCCTCAGACTAGGATCAGTACTACTGTCCTTTTGTGGCTGTTGAACTTCTTCTGTAGAGGCAGGGATTCCAGAAATGTTTGGAGTAACCAGAGTCTCTGATGTTGTTGGAACACTTGTTCTAACTTTAACAGGAGATTTGGAACCGGTTAAATGAGTTCACTTTGTCCGTACTAGATTCGATTCCAGAGACAAAGACGGTTGACTCATAAGCCTCCGCGAACGAAGGGGTTTCAATTGAATTTCTTCCACGATTGCGGATTACTCGATCAACTAAAAATAAAGGGGAAGTATGTTTCGAAATTAAATGAATTTTAGACGCTTTGACACAACTTGTTTTTTCAATTTTTAAGAGTCGAGAAAAAACAAAAGGTGTCTCTAGTCTCCTTCGATTTTTAATGAGCCTGAAGTGACAAGTGCTCAGATGGACCTTTTCTGTTAAAGAGTCTGAAAAGGAACAAAAGGGATTGCTCTGGAAATCTAGGTAGAGGGATTACCAAACCAATTGCAAAACTGCAGAATACTTTTTACGGTACGGCAGTCAATCTTCCCGAATGCTGTGTTCAGTGCATTGCGATCGATAGGGTGGTAGACACGGCTTCCTATTGATAAAGGATTAAGCCTATTGTGGTCTCCCAAAATATACTCGACGGTACGTGGGAGCACAAGTCCGTACTGGCACTTATCGTCTCAAAGTGGTGGAATGACCCAACCATCAGTGAGAAAAACAGTTACCAGGCTTTACGACGCCGGAATATGTCTCTAGCCTAGACTTCTAAATGTTGTGTGTTAGGTTCCAAAGCGTTGTTAGATTCATTGAATTTATTTTATAGTCGGTCTTGTTTATGAAGTTTGCCTTTCAGGTTCACCGCGAGATGTAGATCTAATTCCTAAAATGCAATCTAAGATGATAAACAATCTTTTTATCTTCTTTGTGCAATGAAAATCCTAGCTACTAAGGAAAGAAAGACAGAATCATTTCACAAAGAGAAAAGAACACACTCTAAATGCACTTTCCTAAATCAAACCAATCAGACTGTCTAAATGCAAATGAACATGCATGTATTTGTTTTCGACTTTCTTAGTATATGAATGATAAGAAGAAAGTTGATGCACAAATCTGAATTTCATTTCAAGCGACAAATATCAACAAGTTTCTTTTCGAAATATAAAATGGAGACGATCACAACACCTTACGATTTTGAAATGAATACTTGTTTTGACACTAGAAAAATTATAAATTTAGACCAAAAACAATAGCAACAGGATAATCAACTATCAACAGCAATCAAACTCTTTCCTATGATTGAAATCGACACTTGCGATAGTTTGAAATCAAAGGACGACAGTACGATTACGCTACTTTTGCAAAGGACAACTGAAAATGACTCAACAAACACACAAAAACATTTACAGTTCTTTTGTACAAAGGAGGCGGAATAACAGCAAGGAAAAGGGGTTTCAAACAGACATATACTAATCACAGGTAGCAAAATTCAGGAATAGAACTGGAAAGAATGAATCACAGAAACCAAAACTGCACAAAGCCTGGCCTGATTAGCGCACCTGTAACACAGGGAATTTGAAATGCAGCACACCTTCTACACTCGGGAAGTGCCCTGAATTTCAGATTCTCAGAACAATACCTGCACTGGGCCAGAAACGAGACTTTGCTTGGGTTCCGGGTCACAGTTTGCAGTTCAGTTCATGGGTTTTGGCCGAGCAAAAGGTAATCAGTAATTCAACAATCAGGGGTAGATCTAAGGAGGATATAAGAGCTATCACAAGGGCAATCAGAGAGTTTGTGAATTAGATGTTTAAATCATAAACAGATCCCGTAGATGGATTGAAGTAGCATTTATCTACTTTTCATTTGCTATGGAAAATGCAGTTCGAATGCTACCTGTAATTTTATGAAATAGACAACAAGGAAGATAAACAAACAAACTAATTCATCCCCAGTAGAGTCGCCATTTTGTTACAGGGAAAAGTGTCTACTCAGAACTGCTTATCCCACTAAGGTGTGACAGCTGCCTTAGAAACAAACAAAGTAAAGCTACTTTTGTTTTTCCTTTATGAAGTATAGATAGAGAGGAGCAAAGAAGACCAACCTCTGTCTTGTGCTAATCTCCTGGTTCGATTCCTCTCTTCTTTGATAGTCTTTCGCTACTTGTTCCCTTGCACGCCCAACTTCACAGAGTACCTCTAAGATCACAGTAGCATAACACTATACAAAGACATGGATCTATAATCATAAACAATCTAGGATCAGATGTAAATTGACCATACAAATGCAGCAAACATGAATGACACAAAAGTATGGAGGAAAACTTGAATAGCTTATATTGATAAACAAGAAAAAGCCAAGAGGAGTTACAACCAGTTGTTCTGACCCAACATCAACCTCTCAGCAAGGAAGCCCCTCTTCACCTCATACAAAGCTTAGATCACCCAACAATCTAATGTTTGTCTCAAGAAACCAATAACAATTCCTTACAATATGCGAAATTCCAGCCTCTGGATCTCTGGGATGAGGGATCCATATATAGATATCTGTAATGGAGATGAGTCAACTTATGATTTGATTAGTGTCTTCTCTCTGATAGTTCTTGCTTCCACTTGGAGATCTCATTGATCTCTTACTCATCTTTGGGTGATTCTGAGAGGCAAGTGTCACAGGAGAAGTTTCTGGAAGATTCCATGATCATCCACCTCGCAAACTGTCTCCGCCACTTGTCTTTTCCCGTCCATCGTGCCCCATAGAAGGGCTTTTTGAAATGCAACGCACTTCTCGTGTGTACAAGGTGTGATGCATCGCACCCTGGCCATGGAGCAACTGAGATGATCAAGTTTTGACCAATTCTGAGCAGTTTTTCATGGAGAACTTCTGGGAGAAGCTGCAATCAGTTGACCTTGTTCCTTTAGGGGTTAGAACAACACTTTTAGGGACTTAGGAGCCCTTGGTTTATGGACATTTCATGCTTGGGGTTGTAGTGCCCAAAAATTTCTATAACATGTATGCAGACGTTGGACCTGCTCAACCTATGGGACACCAATGAGAGGCAAGTGGACCAGCACAGGGACCTGTTGGCAGAGCAGTTCTATGAGACTTAAATTTAGTCGAGACATTGGTTGAGCTACAAGACCACATAGAGGGTTTGACCCTAGGCATTCCAGATGTCCGGATTGAGGAGTTGCCTATGCGACTACAGCGCCACACCATTGGTGTGCGAAGTCATTGGATGAGACTTTTATGCATGACAGCTCAGGTTGTGACCTGTTAGCATGAGCACCACTAGTTTACTTAGATGTTTTATACATACATTTTGAGTTTTTGAGTCAGATGACCAATTTTTGTCTTGGACACAAACTGTTTGTAAAAACTTTTAAAACAACTATCTATTTTACTTTCAGAGTTTTATTATGGCTAATTGATGCAATCTTATTCAACTGATGAAGTGAATTGAAAATATTTACTTTACATATGTCACAAATGTCTATTTAACACATAATTTGCTAGAGAATCAGTTAATGTGTTTAGATTTCTGGAAATATGCTGCTATTGAATAAACTCAAAATACCTTTCCAAAATATGAACTCTAAGGAATATGTGATGAATTTTTGGGTTTTGGATGGTATAAATGCCAGTAAGTTGTAGAACGACGAGTTGTGAGTCTAGCCTAATGATGATTCAGTGTATGCCAAGTGAAATGGCATCAGAGAGAAGTTCAATCAATGCACTATACTCAGCGATATTTTTCGTCGAATGACCGATAAAAATCCCTATAAAACTCACTAACTCACCGCTTAAAGCGAAAATGGCCCATGCTATAGAGGATAGATTCTGCGTACTACAACTAGCCCCATCAGTGTAACCAACAAATGGTTCCGAAAGGTTTGACATCTGCAACAAATGCGAAGTGGATTACTTAACCAAAGAAATTTAAAAGAAACACACATACACATTCAATCAAAGCATATATACAGTGAGTTTTACTACAATTAACTAAGCATAGTAACATTTAAGATATAGGCCGTTTCGAGGCTGCAACAATGGAATCCCATCATAGTCCACTAACTCGTAGGCACCTTTCATCAAAACACGCTTAAAAATATAAGGGCCTATCCATAGCGGTTCAAATTTTCCTGCTCCAAGTTTATCAGGCTCCTGATCGTAAAGCAAGACCAGGTCACCTTCTGAGAAGAAACAAGGCTTAACATTTTTATCATATTGCACCTTAATACGTTTCTTGTGCACTTCGTTAGCCAATGCAGCATCACGACGAGTTTCATCCAGATGGATTAACTCTAATAAATGTGCTTCTTCTTCAAAAGTGTCAGGCAGTAGGTCAATCACCAATTTGAGAGAAGATATTTCACATTGAATGCTTCCAAAGCATACACCAACTGAAAGGGTGTAAATCCGGTCGCATTTCTCACTGAGGTTCCATTTGCCCACAGAGCCGAGTATAGGATAAAATGCAAATTTATTTTATGAACTCCAATAATTCTTTACAACATGCGCTTAAGGAATTTTTTGATAGCCTCAACTCATCCATTAGCTTGCGGGTAGTATGGAGTAGAACTATCATGTGACAGTCCTAACTTGGTAGTCAACTCAACCATCATGTGATTGCGAAAATGTGATCCATGATCTATCACTATGGCTTGTGGTACACCAAACCTGGGAACCACATGGTTGAAGAAACATAGAGTAGTCGTTTTTCCTCTATTGTTCAATGTTGGCATCACCTCGGACCATTTGGTAAAATAGTCAATGGCGACTATAATATACCCATGCTCCCCGAGAGAGGTGGGGTTACATGTCATAAAGTCAATGCACCATTTGGTGAATAGGCCAACAACAATGACTGGATGTAGTGGTGCAGGTGGTAATCTGGTTTTTCGGTCAAATATTTGGCAAGCATGGCAACTTCTGAAAACAAAAATGCAATCTTTGAATATGGTTGGACAGAAGTAACCAGCACAGAGAATTCTCTACGCAGTAGCATAGCCAGATAAATGTCCACCACAAGCACCTGAATGACATTCATTCAAAGATTTTTTGGCTTCCTCATGAGTGAGACACCTACATAAAATCATATCGACACCATAACGATAAAGCGCATCACCAATGATCAGATAATCTTTGGCTTGGTATCAGGTACGTTGTTGTTCAGAGTGAGACGTATTAGGCTGAAAAGCTTGGGTCTAGAGATAGACCAGTATATCTTCATACCATGGATCACTTGACGAGATAAGAAATAGAGACTCATCCAAGACTGATGCTTCTAATGATGAATCATTGGAGGATGAGGAAAGATCGCAAAGTAACTCAGAGAAGACAAGAGATTTCTTTGATTTAGATTTGATGAACTCCAAATCAAACTCCTGCAAAATAACTATCCATTTGGAATACTTTCCCCTAGCAATTAATGTGACAAATTGTATGTCATAGGGTTGCAATCTTATATAATGGTAGTTTTATGGAGGAGGATGTAATGACAAAATCTCTGTAGAGCTTGAACAACTGCCAAAGCTAACTTTTCGACATAGGAATACTTACTTTATGTATCACTGAGATTACAACTCAAGTAATAAATAGGATGTTCAATTCCACTTTCTTCTTGGACTAAAACTGATGAGCCGCATAAATGGGTAATTATATGGGCTCATTTTTCCTCCTAACTCAGCTTAATCCACCATTTTCATTAGTTTATTCCATGCTTTTGATTATATTTATGCTAATAGAGTGAATTGGGTTAGTCATTATGCCATAAAGTCTAATGTGTGCTTTATGCAGATTTTTGGTGAATTTTGAGACAAAGTCAAAGGATTAATGAGCATTTAGTAGCCAATATTCAAGGAAAACAAGGGCAAGGATTTGTAGTAGATTTTCCCCCTCATTTATGACTCCCTACCTCCAATCCTCCTTCAGAAAACTCGGAGCACAAGCAGCGACATTGATGCATCAAAGGGGTAGCCGAGCAAGTGAAGAAGAACTGTTGTCTATCTCTAGTCTTGGGAGTTGAGCCTTCTTGATTTTAGGAGAGATGTTGGAAGCTCCAATTGTATAAATAGAAGGTCTTAGGTGCTCAGTAGTTTAGTTGGTATTTATTCAAATTTTCGCACTTTTTTTTTGTAGCTCTTGCTCAGCTCATTTTCGAGCTTACTTTTGTGAACAGTTTTATGTAATGTGACTATTATTTTCATAATGGAGATGAAATATTTTCTAAGCTAGCACTGATTTCTTTCAAAGGGATGAAGCTCTTGGGTTAGGGCCCAAACCAAGCTTCCCAACACCTCTTGCTTTGTACTCATATGTTTTTGCTTCAGTTCATGAATTAATTTCTGTTAGATAGATTCATTTTCCCTTGGTTAGAATAGGTTGCTTTTGTTGGTTTACATAGTTGTTTCCATTTCAGTTGCTGAACTAGGGTAATTAGAGATATGCAAAGATCCAAAAGGCCATCAACAAAGCCTTGATCTCCTTTCCTCCCTTTGGGGCCATAAGCTGAGGTCAAGGCACTCTTGCTACCACTAAAAATGTAGTTTTGCTTCCTCCATGCAATTTCTAGTGTTGTAGTTTGATTTAAAAGTTAATTCTTTGCTTCAGATCCATTTTTCCATGTTCATTTCTATTTCTGCAATAAATCTATTTCCATACTTTCCTATTCATTTAACATTGTTCAACATGTTATTTTTCTAGGTCAGAATTTAGGTTAACATGAGATATAGTTCTGTTCTTTTGGTACAACTAGTTCTTTTCTTTCTCAGTTTAGGTATTTAGATGTGCGGCTCTCTTAAAACACTCCTCTACTCACAATACATCAATAAATCAGCCATCCTCATCTCTTTTCTCATAGGTTTCACAAGTCATTCACAGCCCTTCACGAATCTTCCCTAATTTCTGCATTTCTCTCATAAGCTTTCTTCTCGTCCTTTGAACGAATCCAACCATCATTTTCTTTCCTAATCCTCCTTGATGAGATTTAGACACCTCCCTCTAATCTTCAGCTACCCTTTCCCACCATTTTTCCACCTTTCAAACCTCTAACAACAGCTCTTGGCATCCTCATGTAGATCCTCCTATAGATCCCCTGCAACCCCCTGTACAATTTCCTAAAAGTGACTTTTTGAAGTCCGATTGCAGAGAAAGTCTTCAGAAGGTTACCAGAGGCTTCTTGGGACCCCTCCGCACCTTCCTACACCTTCGCACACCCCAAGTTCGCCTTCCATCGCCACCAAATCTCTTCCACAACCATAAACAAATAAATTAGAAGCATAAAAATTTCACATAAAATACATGAAAACCCAAAAAGGTGTTTTTTTCTCTCATTTCTTTTTGGAAATAGTTTGAATAGCTATATTTTACCTCCTCAGTAGCTAATGGAATTCATTCCATAGGTTTTTATCTCTCTTTCTGCAAAATTAGGGTTAATGGGTAAGTTAGGGTTTGCTTTATACTCTAATCTTCTTTCTCTTTCTGCAAGTAGGATAGCCTCTATAGAGTTAGCTTTCTTTCATCACAGTTAAAAGCTTCTTTTGAAAACTCATAGAAGTTGGATTGAGCTCCTAGTGATCTTGAGCCAGCTGACCAAGTGACAGCCTGCATTAAGAGCTAGTACTTATGCATACAACATCGTTGCTTCCAAGTTTTTTACGAACTACCAGGTTGATAAACGTAAAATAGGAAGCCCCAGGATTTGTAGCATTCTTGCTGCAATACTGGTGCTCACCACTTTTTGGCATCGTTGCTGGGGAAGCGTCAGAGTATTTTGTGATTACTACTTTTCTTCTATTTTCTACTGCAATATTCTACTAAGTAGTTTGTTCCAACAAAAGTAGAGTAGTTGTTTCTTTCCATCTCTGTGTTTCCTTGCTTTCATTTCAATTATGCAATTTCCATTTCAGTAAAAGTATATCAGTCATTTCCTTTCTTTCATTTCAATTATGCAATTTCCATTTCAGCAAAAGTAGATTAGTCATTTCCTTGCTTTCATTTCAATTCTACAATTTCCATTTCAGCAAAAGTAGATTAGTCCTTTCAGTTAGTTGCAATTTGTTTGTTCAATCAATTTCAGTTTTGTAGGTACGAGCAGAAAAATAACAAAAGTCACCAAAAAATATTTCCATTCATGCCTCGTAGGAATAAAGATCATTCACAAAAATTATTACCCAACACCCCCACCACATCACAAAGCCACCCTTCTCTCTTATTCGGTGGCAGTGATCCAGAAGAACCTTTAGGTGAACAACCAAAGATATTTGAAGAACCTATAGGAGAAGAAGAAGAAGAAAACATCCCTCCTGAGACAATGGCTGAAAACAGAAATGCTAGGGGGAATGGAGAAAGAGTAGAGGGTACCTTCCCTATCCGAGAGACCAATGGGGACACTAAAATAAAGAACAT
Organism: Pinus tabuliformis; assembly: GCA_031772625.1. Taxonomy (NCBI): domain Eukaryota; kingdom Viridiplantae; phylum Streptophyta; class Pinopsida; order Pinales; family Pinaceae; genus Pinus; species Pinus tabuliformis. Next base: position 1,224,244,628 of record CM062817.1, on the reverse strand, counting down.
AAACCCTTCAGCCCTACCTCACTTCCATGGATTGACTATAGAAGATCCCGACAGCTTCTTTTTTCAGTTTGCTATTATCTGTCAAACATATGACTATGCAGAAGATGAGTAGAAGTTGAAACTATTTCCTTCTACCCTCAAGAATGCAACATTGCACTAGTTCATGGGGTTACCTGGAAACAACATCACTACTTGGGCTTAGATGCAACAAGACTTTAATAACAAATATCGAGACTACTGTAGGTCAAAAGATACCAAGGAATAAATCTTCCAAATGACCGTGGGAAGTGATGAATCCCTGGAAGATTATGAAGAGAGGTTCCAGCTCAGTTATAAAAGGGCTAGGTACACACTTGACCCCAAATCTCTGAAGTTGGTCTTGCTTAGTGGAATTATGGAAGACCTTCTGGACACCCTCCATTTACTGGATGGGGGAGACATCTACCAACTACCTTATGAAGACATAAAGACTGTCTTTAGAAACCATTCTAGGGCAGCCAGAAAGAGAGGTAGGGGGGGTCAACCCATAGCCAATACCTCCTCATCAAGTTCATCCCTCAAAAGTGAACTTGGAAACATGCTGGAAGATTTCAAGAGTGAGATGCTATAGACTCTTTCCATACAAATGGATATCTTGCATATCAAAAGGAAATAAGAGGAAGTAGAGAAGTCTTTGGCCAGTTTTTGTCCTAAGAGCACTAGAAAGCATCCTAGGAATGAATGTCCATTGAACTCTATATAGGTTTGTTCATTCTATGAAGAAGATCATTCTACAGATAAGTGCCCTTCCTTGCCTGGAATTAAAGTTGTATACCAAGGGGCTGAAGGAGCCACTGAACCACTCTATTTCATAAACCAAAGGAGGCCGCATGGACCTAGACCTTACCAGCAGGGAATGCAAGGGACATCCCAGGCATACTACAACCCCAATCAAACCACTTCCATGCCTTCTTGGGGCCCCCCTACTCATCCTTCCTGGTCCACACCTCCTCCTTGGTCATATCCATCTCAATATCATGATCATTTCACTCCTACACTCAGCCACAACCTCAGTGGAATGCACCTCATTAGGGGTGGAGGCCCCAGTACAACTCTCCTCTTGCTCTTTTTCCTCCACCACCTACTCAACCACAACCATTGCCTCCTACTCCACCAAGGCAACCCCAAATGCCTGCTCAACCAAACCCGAACCCGAATAACATATAGGCTAAGCAAGTATATAGTGGGGAACCATCATGCCCAACCTATGCTGTGGAGATTCAGGAGATTAACCTATGATCTAGGAAGGTTCTACGAGATAGAATACAATGCGGCAGAGGAATGGGTTTAGACGCTTACCTGGAAGTCGAATACGTTTGCCGTGAGGTGTTGTGGCATTTTATTTTGCTACATGCCTTTGTTACTGTGGATGCATGCTTGTCTGGTTGTTGATATGTGGTTGTGCTTTGTGCAGGTTCCTTTATGGTTGGATTTGATCTTCAAGAGTCTGCTTTAACCTTTAGATTTGCACCCTCATGCTGCTGAGTGATTTGTATTGTTTAGAGCTCCCAAACGGTAGACTGGATTGACGTGAAATTTTTTGAGCATGTTTCCATCATCATTATGCACCTCCCATAGAAAAACTGTGGTCAATGGATGCATGGATTTCGAGAAACACTTAAAATGGCTGAAGGTGATGGAGGTCGATTTCTTAGAAACCATGCACTGGAATTGGCTAAAATTTCTTGGGCATGTTACTATCACCCATATGCATCTCCCCTTGAAACAGGTTTTTAAATGGATGCATAGATATGGAGAAAATGAAAAAATGGCTGAAGGTGATGGATGATGATTTCTTGGAAACTGTGCACTAGAATTGGCTAAAATTGCTTGGGCATGTTTCCATCATCCCTATACAACTCCCCATGAAATAGTCTTTTAAATGGATGCACGGTTTTCAAGTTAGGGAAAAAACAAGTTTCTGCTCTCTGTGTTTTTGTATCAGAGCATTCTGCAGTTTTTTGGACAGTAAGAAAAGAAATGAGCTTGGGCTATAATGAAAACTTGGAAATGATGAAATAGAGGTTTGAAGATTGCAGGGGGATTTATAAACTCTTTATGAAGCTTCCGTGTCCTCAAACTGCTTTTAAAATCCATTTTTGGCTCTTTGTAATTTATACAGGAGCCTCCTGTAGAAAACACAATTTTCAGAAAGGAAGCTCAGTGAGGTGGAAAGAATGTCAAGAATGATGGAGAAAGGTGAGGGAAAGTAGGATAGGTGTTGTTATTGCTTTCAGAGCTTTCTTGGCACCTGATGCTACTTCATGAAGTTCTCCTGCAAACCTGCAATACAACTGGAAGTTCATTTCTCCTTTTTTTTTTTTGAAAAATAACTAAGGCGCCTCGACGAGGTTTTCACCCTAATTGGCTACCCTAGGTGCCTCCAAGGGAGGTTTTCACCTAGGGACCTTATTCTCTTTTTATTTTCTCTCCTTTCCAATCCATTGATGGCCTCATGGAGCTTTCCAATCAATGAGCCAATCTGAGGCACCTCGGAGGAGTTTTTCACCTTAGATTTTTATTTTTTCCTCTTATTTTTCACTTATTTTCTTCTTTTCATTTTTTTCTCTACCCTAACCTACTTGAAAAACAAAGTCATTTTCAGGTATAATAATACTTCCAATGGAGCCATGTGCACATTGAGATGATAGACAAAATTATGTGGAGGCTTGAAATGCATGATTTGATAGGTATCCGGATTTCAGAGACCAAATGATTTGACTTTGAAGGGATCAAGCATAGTTGAGGAAGAGAGTGATGCTACAACTTAGTGACTGTCTAGAACCATATTTGAATATAGTTGTGATGTCCTTGGTCCTTTTTCTGATCTGGATCATTCTTCATGTCTTCTTCTACCATTACCTTCACATCTTCCTCTTTCTGCTGATTTTTCTCTTGAATACATGGAGGATTTGATGGTAACCATGAGGGAGCTCTCTCAATCTCTAATTCTAATTTCTTCTCTTCATCAAGTGCAGCCCATGGTTCTTTCATCTTCTCTTTTGCATCTTCTTCTGCTAGATGTGGTCCTTCAATGATATCAATATAATCTCTTTTTTGCAATACTCTTCCTGAGTTATGGTGAATATCATTGAGCTCAAGAGGAGTTGTTTGGAAGTGTTATACCTCAGATTTGTAATTGGGTTGAGCTACTCCAATGTGCGAGTTTCGAAATGGTAGTTCCCCACTATATACTTCCTGGGCCTATTTGTTGTTCAGGTTTGGGTTTGGCTGAGCAGGCATTTAGGGTTGCCTTCATGGAGCAGGAGGCAGTGGTTGAGCAGGTGGTGGAGGAAATAGAGTCGGAGGAGAGTTGTACTAGGGCCTCCACTCCTCATGAGGTGTATTCCACTAAGGCTATGGTTGAGCATAGGAGTGAAATAAATGAGTAGCTGGTTGAGCATGATATTGAGGAGGATATGACCAAGGGGGGGGGGTGTGGACTAGGAAGGATAAGTAGTGGGACCCCAAGAAGGTATGTATGTGACTTGGTTGGGGTTGTAGTATGCCTAAGATGTCCCTTGCATCCCTTGCTGGTATGGTCTAGGTCCATGCGACCTCTTTTGGTTTATGTAATACATCTATTCAGTGACTCCTTCCTCCCCTTGGTATACAACTGTAAGTCCTGGCAAGGACGGGCACTTGTCTGTAGAATGATTTTCTTCACAGATTGAACAAACCTCTATAGAGTTCAATGAGCGTTCATTCCTAGGATGCCTCCTGGTGCATCTAGGGAAAAAAATGGCTAAATCCCTCTCTGATTCCTCTTGTTTTCTTTTGATATGCATGACAAGAACCTGTCACATCTCGCTCTTGAAATTTTCCAGCTGATTCTCAAATTCACTTCTAAGAGATGAGTTAGAAGAAAAGGTACTGCTCCCAACATTTCTGTTTTCAACCATTGGCTCCAGAGGAATGTTTTCTTCTTCTTCTTCTCCTATAGGTTCTTCAAATATGTCTGGTTTTTACCTAAGGGTGTTTCTTGATTGCAGCCATTGAAGAAGAGAGAAGGTTGGCTGTGTAGAGCAGTGGGGGTGTTGGGAAAACATTTTCCTGAATTATCTCTACTCCTACGAGGCATGAAAGGAAATCTTTTTTGTGATTTTGTTTTTTTCTGCTTATACCTGCAAAACTGAAATGGATTGAACAACAAACTACAACTAACTGAAATGAATCTTGCTAAAATGAAATTGCAGAATTGAAATGAAAGCAAGAAATGACTAATCTACTCTTGCTGAAATGGAAATTGCATAATTGAAATGAAAGCAGGAAATGCCTAATCTACGCTTGCTGGAACGAAATTGCAGAATTGAAATGAAAACAGGAAATGACAAATCTACTCTTGTTGAAATGGAAATTGCAGAATTGAAATGAAAGAAGGAAATGCCTAATCTATGCTTGCCGAAAATGAAATTGTAGAATTGAAAAGAAAGCAGGAAATGCCTAATCTACTTTTGCAGAATTGAAATGAAACAACTACTCTTCTTTTGCTAAAATAAACTACTTAGCAGAATGTTGCAGTAGAAAATAGAAGAAAAGTAGTAATCACAAAATACTCTGACGCTTCCCTGGAAATAGCACCAAAAATATAGTGAGCTTCAGTATTGCAAAAATAATGTTGCAACTCCTAGGGCTTCCTTCTTTACTTTTATCAACCCGGTAGTTCGTAACAAACTTGGAAGCGACAGTGTTGTATGCACAACTACTAGCTCTTACTGCACGTTGTCACTTGATCAGCTGGCACAAATTCGCTAGGAGCTTAAGCCAACTTCTATGAGTTCTTAGAGAAATCTTTTAACTGTGATGGAAGAAAGCTAACTCTACAGAGGCTATCTTATTTGCAGAAAGAGAATGAAAACTGAAATGGAATGCAAACCCTATCAAACCCTAGTTTACCTACTAACCCTAATTTTGCAAGAAAAGTGAAGGAAACTAATGAAATGAGTGACATTGACTATGGAAAAGGTAAATTTCATTTATTCATGCTACTTCTAAAAAGAAATGAGAAGAAATCATCTTTTTGTACTTTTGAGTGTTTTAATGTGAAATTATTATGCTTGTGATTTATCTGGTTATGACTGTGCAGAGGTTTGGTGGCAAAGGAAGATGGAGTTGGCTTTTGCAGAGGGTGCGGAAGGAGCGGAGAGGTTCTAAGACACCCCTAGTACCCTTGTGAAGACTTCCATTGTGATCACACTTCGAAAAATCACTCACAGGAAATTCTATAGGAGGCTGCAGGGGATCTACAGGGGGTTCTACAGGAGGAGGCAGAGAGTTGTTTTTGGAGTTTTGAAAGTAGAAAAATGATGGGAAAAGGGAACTGAAGGCTGGATGAAGGTGTTGAGGTGTCTAGAACTTGTCAAAGAAGATCAGGGATGAACGTGATGGTTGGACTTGTTCAAATGGAAAGAAAACAACTTTACGGAAAAACACAAAAAATAGGGCAAATTGGTGAAATGTTGTGAATGAGCAGGGAAATATATGGGAAGTGAGCTAGAGCTGTCTATTTTATGTAGGGATGGTGAGTTGAGATGTCTTGCAAGAGATCTTCACACTTACTTATCAAAACTAACTAAAGAAAGAACTAAAAACAGAATTTTGTTTAGCTTGACCTAATTTCTGACCTATAAACAGAAAATGTTGAACAATACCTTGTGAATAGAAAAATATGCGAGAGAACTATGGTAGAAGAATCAAGAAATGAACTAAGCAAGTGAATCTAAACTAATATCAACTTTTCCAAATCAGGTTCTCACACTAGCAGTTGCATGGAAGAGCAAAAACTGTGGTTTTGGTGGCAACAATAGTGCCTTGACCTCAATTCATAGTCCCAAGAAGGGAGAAAGGAGATCAAGGCTTGCTATGGCCTTTTTGAATCTCATTTACTGCAGCAGCCTACTTGAGAAACTGAAACAAAAAAAACTATGCTAACCATCAAAAGCAACATATTCTAACAAAGAAAAATGAATCTATGCAATAGAAATTAACTCATGAATGGAAGAATGAAAACATATAAATACATAAAGGAGGTGCTGAGAAAATTGGGTTGAGCCCTAACCCAAGAGCTTCAGCCCTCTGAAAGAGATAATTGCTGGCTCAAGAACTATTTCATCTCTATTTATCAAAAAATAGCAGTTACATCACATAAACTATTCTAAAAAAGAACTCGAAAATAAGCTGAACAATGTGCTGCACAAAAGTGCAAAAATATACTAAAAACTGGCTAACATCCAACTAAAAGAACTGAGGCCCTAATCCCCCCTATTTATACAAATGGAGTCCCCCAACACCCCTCCTAAAATCAAGGAGCTCGGCTTCCCAGAACTGGAGGTAAACAACAATCCTTTACTTGCTCAGCTGCCCCTTGGAAAGTGGACCTTTGTGCTCCGAGAGTCTGATGGGGAATTCAAGGTAAGGGTTCATAAACGAAGGGGACACCCTCGTACAAATCTTCTCCCATACTCTTCCTCGAATTTGGCTATCAAATACTCATTAAACCTTTGATTTTGTCTCAAAATTGACCAAAAATCTGCATAAAGCACACATTAGAATTTTTCGAATAATGACTAACCCAATTCACTCTATTAGCATAAATATAATAAAAAGCATGCAATAAACTAATGAGAATGGTGGATTAAGTCAAATTAAGAGGAAAAATGAGACCATATAATTACCCATTTCTAGGGCTCATCAATAGATTCAATACCAGGCCCCTTTCTACCTCCTCATCGGTGACTACCTTTATTGTCATGGTGTGGATTCTATCCTCTATCATTGTCTCACCCATCCTGAAGTAGAGCACATGGTAAATGCCCGTCATATTGGCCCTTGTGGTGGTGACCTCTCCAGTATGGCCACTGCCCAAAAATTCATGTGTGTCGGTTACTTTTGGCCTTCTCTCTTTAGTGATTGCATTGAGGTAGTCAAATAATGTCCCAATTGCCAACATTTATCCTAGAAGGCAAGAGCCCCATCAACTGCCCTCCATCGTGTCATCGCTACTGGTCCCTTTTATAAATGGGACATTGATTTTATGGAGTGTTGACCATCACATGTTAATAACCATAAGTATATTATCATCGTTGTTGATTATTTTACCAAATGGGCTAAGGCGATGCCAACATTTAATAACACAGCGGCTACCACAACCCTTTTCCTTTTTAACCATGTTATTGCTTGATTTGGGGTTCTAAAAAAATTGGTCTCTGACCACAATCGACATTTTGAAAATGAGGTATGGCGTGAACTATCCTCACTGTTGGGCTTCCAACACTAGTATTCATCGTCTTATTACCCTCAAGGTAATGGAGAAGTTGAAGTAGTCAACAATATTCTTAAGACGATGCTTCGGTGGATGGTGAATAAGCACAGGACCAACTAGCATGTTATGCTCTTCCCAACATTGTGGGCCTATAGAACTTCTTTTAAAACAACCACCATGTTTAATCCTTTCCACCTTGTCTTTGGTGAGGAAGCATTCTTACCAATTGAGTGTGAGATCCATTCCCTCCTCCTAGCTATCAAGCTTCTCCCTAACAGCCAACCCTTAGAATAAAGACTTTTCATGCTTGAATGCGCCTCTGAAGACTGTCGCGTTACTTTGCAAACCATTGAAGTGGCCAAGAAGCACACAAAAGCTCAATATGACCACAAAGTCAACCCTCGTGCCTTTCACGAAGGTGATCTTGTTTTGGTGTATGACCAAGCCCATGATACCTTGGGGCATGGGAAGTTTGAATCATTATAGCTAGGACCTTACATCATTTGTAAGTACTTAGTTAAGGGGGCATATCTCCTAGAGGATTTCAAAGGCTAACTCCTTTGCAATCCTCGTAATGCACTCTACCTCAAGAAATTTCACACATAGCATTTCCCATTGATTTTTGCGTATTTATTTTTGTCATGCATTTAGGTAGGTTGCATCACTTCGATGATTGACACTTCACCAGGAAACTATTTTTCTAGGAAAGGTCACTTCGTCGCCTCTCAAAATCAAATTTCGTCATAAAGTAAAACTTGTACTTTGAGGTCCACCTCCTCTTAATACTTGTCGTACCATATGATGACTTTCGCCATTTGTAACCATCATTTAGTCATGCTTTCATGATCTCCACTGGGCCTAGTCTATGTGGCGGCATCATCAAGTCACCCTTGTTTAGAGCATCCACGATGAGTCACCCTTGCATTCTTGGAGTCTATTTCATGTCCCATCATATCATGTCACAGTATCCCATCCACATTTGCATATCATTCATCCTATGTTGCCCATTTTGGCCTCCAGTAATACTGTCTGCATCCCCTCCAGAGTTGAGTCAGTTGCTGCGAGGTCAACCATGCACTTTATGCTCTAACAAGGGTATTCATTTGTTTGTCCTTTAGTCCCACTTTTCCACACTATCCCTAGTGTTCGTCCATCAGTCACATTACTATTTTCTCTCATGCTTTAGTTAAGGATCCTCCTTGCCTCATCTATCACAGACCCTATTATGTCGACATCAGCTCATTTATTGTAGAAGAATGACCTAGAGGGTAGTTTATCTTGGTTCCAGCTTCCATTCCTGTTCGACACCTTGGATCGAGCAGTGGGTCTCATTATTTCCTTTTGACTTGGTCATTTCATGTTCGTGATCCATCCACTTGATGGTCCAGTGATGCAATAGATTATACCAGTAATTCCTAGGTGTGTGTGAGATGCTTTAAACCTCATGAGGAGGTGGCCGTTCAGGTAGCCCCCCAAATGCCCAGATTCATGCCTGCTATGCTACAGCCTCAGATGCAGTTCTCCAGAGTGATGAGTTCAATTCCTACTAATCATAGTGTTGACATCATGCATGTCTCCTCTAGATGACACATTCAGTTTTGCGGAGCCATTCCTCGTTCAGCAAGGCTTCTCCAGTTGTTCTACCCTCCCTCCCACCCATTTTTTGAGGGAAAGGGCTTTGTATCTCACGTATTAAGATATTACTGTATTTAATATTGGGTCATGTTTTTCTAGGTGAATTATGTATATGGGACACATTTTATTGTTTTCCGCGTCTATCATGCCAGCATGTCATGTACCATTCAACATGTACTTCATTACTCAGTTTTATATTTTCGGGTGAACCATTATTCTTCTACTAAATTATCTCGGCGAGTATGGGTATGCCTCCCCTACCTCATTGAGGTCTGATAGCACAACATAAAAGGAGACTTGCATTAGTATTTCCCCCTCTGTCCCTATCCTCTTTCAATTTAGCTTTATTGGTCTCTCTCTATCTCTCTCTCCCTCTCTCTCCCTCTCTCTCTCTCTCTCTCTGACTCCCCTATGTTGTCTAGTGATTGTGTCTTTACAACGTACTTTGGTCATACATTTTTCTCCTAACACTCGTACGTTAGGGGGCAATTTGTTATCACCAAAAAATTGATCACCTAGCCTAATTTACTAGATGGATCGAAGTACACCATGTAAAGCCAATTTTACCATAGTAAATTTGCTTTCACTGTGAGAAATTACTTAATAAAACACCTTTGTCAGCTAATTTATAGTTAAACCCATGAAGAATAATTAAATAAATCACTACTTATTTGATTTTCTTCTGGGAATAATTAATTAAACCATTGTTTTATTATTATTCCTTTTCAAATTTCATGAAAAATAAACAGACAAATCATTATTTATCTTATTTTTCTCTAAGAATAATTAATTAATCACTAGTTAATTATTATTCTTTGTGAAATTTGACTAAATCCCTTGGGAATAATTAAATAAACCCTTTTTTTTTATTATTCCATAACTAATTCCTTGAGATGATATATAAATAACTTATTTATTTATTATTTCTAAACAAAAGTTTAAATACTTTTTCACTCCTAAACAAATATAATAAAATATTCCAAGTTGTTATTCCAAGAATGGCATCAATAATGTTTTATTAATGCTCATTATTCAAGGATAACTCAATATTTTGCTATAAATAGAAGGGCTTTCGATTCATTATTCACTTTTTCTTATTTCCATTGTTGCACTCACTATTGTAACTCTAGTTATTCTCATTTTCGCACATCATATTTTTGTTGGGTTTACATATTATAAAGGAGAGAGACTCTACACAAGCTGAAGGCGTTTAAGGATAGCCAAGAACCCATCCCATAGAGGGGGACTAGTAACATTTATCTTTTCTCTTCACAGGTGTTATAATAAAATTATTCTTTACATATCTATGATTATGGCATAGATCCTGACATTGGTAGGTTTTGTTTCTATTAGTTGTTGTAGATCTACAACTTTTAGCAGCCATTTATATTGTTGAAATTTGTTTGTCATCCACAATATTAATTGGGTTCTTTCGTACATATTTGAGAAGAAAACACTGCAACAATTATGCTCAAATAGTCAAGCTCATATAGGAGATGATTAAGAAAGATGTAGTATAGAAATGGGATACACGAGAGAAGGATGCTTTCACTCAGATCGAGCCGGCTATTACTAATGCACCCACATTATTCAGTCAAGACTATGGAAAATATTTTTTGCTCTATACATTTACTTTGGATTCATCGATTGCGACGATATTGACTTAGAACGATATTGAAGGAAATGAGCAGCCTATCTCTTTTATGAGTGCTAGTCTGTAAGGCCCATAATTGAATTACCCTACCATTGACAAACATGCATATGAAGTATACAAGGAAATTAAGTATTTCAAGCCTCATCTATTAAAATCTCACATGATCATTTTCGTACCTCATCTAGTAGTTAGAACATTGTTCGTTCAGTAAGATTTGGGTGAGAAGAGGCCTAATTGGATGGCCTATCTACAAGTATATGAGATGGAATTCAAACTAGTTTATACCATAAAGGGTCATGGCCTATGTAAGCTAGAAGCCGAAGTAATATATGCTCATGAGAAAGATATTTAAGGATGGAAGCAGGAAATAGAAATTTACAACATTGAAAATGTTCCTTAGTACACGTCTATAATGTTGTGGTATGTATATTTATGGAAATTTATGGTGCATGGCACCTTTCCCGTGCACTTATGGAACAAACATAAGAGGGAAATCCATTTAAAAACATTATCTTACTAGCTATTGCATGAAGTTCTTTATAGAAATCACCAAAATGGTCTCCGGCTAAGGTGCCTTGAGGTTTAGGATATAGAGAATGTCCTTAACTATTTACATTATGGACTTGCACGTGGCTACTATGCAGGTGGCACTGTGGCACATCAAGTTATGAGGGATGGTTATTATTAGCCCACACTATTTAAGTATTCCCGCACCTATGTTTGCAATTTCCAAGCTTATCATAGATGTGCTAGTCATGATCATTGGTCAATCACCCTACTTCTACCAGTAGGAGCTGAGGAACCATTCCAATAGTGGGGACTAAATGTTACTGGAGAAATGTTTCCTCACTCATCAAAGAAACACCGATATATCTTAATAGTGACAGATTATTTTACCCGATTGTCAAAAGTATTTCCCCTCGAACAAGTAAATGACCAGGAATTCATCCACATCTTACATATGAGCATTATAACCATGTTTGGAATTACTATGTCTCTTGTCTTAGATAATGCGACTTACTTTTAATCATTAAAACTCTATGACATTTTATTAGAAAATGGGATAGTTCTAAGACATGCATGTAATTATTATCTGCAGGGAAATGGTTTGTTTGAATCGACAAATAAAAATCCTATATGCATAATAAAGAAAACCATTTTCTCTTAGTACAAGAACTAGAATACGGCTTTGACTAATGCATGGTGGGTTGACCATGTAACTCCCAAACCTTCCCTGAAAAAGTTTCCATATGTTCTGGTTTATGGTAAAGAAGTTATCTCTTCTCTGAACCTATATCATCCATCCTTGCAACTCTCCTAGGAATCGCAAGGTAGACCTTTCCTTCTCATTCAAAGTAAGATAGAAAATTTTCTAAAACTCGAGGAAGAAAGGCTCAAAACCAAGGAAAATTTTTATGTTCATTAGAACCGTGGAAAGCACTTGTTTGATAAGAAGTACACAAGCGAAAAGAGGTTTGATGTGGGTAACGTAGTACCTAAGGGGGATAAACCCCATGAAGGCAATGGTAAAAAAAAATAGTTCCAACCTTTGTGGATTGGACAATTCACTGTTGATAAAAATCTCAGTCACAATAATTCAAGCTCAAATCCTTAGACGGGAGGATTGACCCCCTTCCCGTAAATGACCAAGATTTAAAACATTATTTTTAGTAGGATATACAAGTTGCGCTTCTTTTAGAGCTCACTTTATTTTCCATGTATGTCATGTCTTTTCGTGTCTTGTTTATTGGTCATTGTACATAAATAAGACCATGTGTAAAAGTACATTGTTCAAAATACTTTATGGTATAATAAATGATAAGTGTGACAACAACAATGCTTGGCTTTTCATTGTTATCCGTATTTGTTTTGGTAAATTCCATAGGTTGAGCTAAGTCCAGATGGAAAATATGATTCATCCAATAGGATAACATTGAGGGAACCCATTAGATCTTCGTCTTTGCTAAGTATCTAAACTACTCAACTTGGTGTAAATCTACTTGTGTGTTAACACTTGTCCAATCTAGTACAAAAGTGATAAGGGGAAAATCTAATGCGAGCAAACCAATATCAGAGGTCTTGAAATAATTCTCTAAAGGGGAAACCTCCTCTACTCTCAATAAGTGAGGATCCCTCTTCTTCCCATAAAAAATAATAAGTTTCGATGCACAGTTCTATTAAATAAATAAACGGTGAAATAAGAGAAGGGATTCCTACACTGGGAGGTGAAGAAATTGAATTGGCTAGGGTACTATATAGGTTCTCTGGGAGAAAAGCAACATTTGTGCTCCTGAAGTGACTCCACTGGGGTACTATCTAGGCTAATGGAATTGGAGATATGCTAGAAATGAAAGCTCGTACTTTGAATATCATAAACTCATCCCACACATTACCCTTCCTCAGATTGAAACAATTCTCATATGGTGCATCTTTTTATGTGTTCAACCAAGTAGACAAAAGTGAGATCCTATGTATAAAACTAGGTCAAAAGGGGGCAGTTGAGGGAATCAATACTTCCTAAAGTTTTGACCCTTAACCAGAATTTAATCCCAGATATAGAAGTTGAAGTCCACCCAGTATGTCGCCAAGTATTGTCACTGCTACAATGCCCTCCAAAATTTCACTACATTCGAATTTTGGAGCCTACCATCACAAATGTATCTAGTGTCGCTTCGATCATCAAATGTTGTCTCATGTTATTATATGTGATTCAAGTTTCCTTTAATGGTCTCAAGTGTCATTTCATGATCTGAAATTAAACAGGAACATAAAAAATTATAGAAATAACCATAAATACATATATGCGGTGGAAATAATACTTCATTTCATTACTATAAAATACTAAAAGATGCTTACAAACAGAAATGGAAATAAACTAGCTAGGGCAATGGTAGCTTATCTCTTAGAAAATATGTGGCAGCTACATGCCTATGAAGTGTGTTAAAATGAGGCTCGAAGGCCTATTTATTGTTGAGAAATAGTGAAAATCCGTAAGCATCCAAAAACCTAACCCTAGGAGATGAAACGCCAAACTAAGGGCCCCATTTCGGGTAAATTGGTACATCGACTCCCCAGGGTCGTAAATTTGGCATACGATCTCCATTTGACGTGCACAATAGCTCGTTAGAAAGATCTATCTGAGGACTACAACTTTTGGAAGAGAAACATCAGTCCATGGATCTATGTTACTCCCAAATTTCCCAAAAAACATTGCTTAGGGTCTCAAAATGGCTCTGAAAGTTTAGGACCTGAAAAATAGCTAAAAATAGTAAATTATGCTACAAGTATGGAAACTGAGAAATTGAAAGAGACAGTTGTGGTGGTCCAAGTAGGATGGGTGGGTGGCCACCAACTTCCACCTGTGTTGGGCATGGAATCCTCCCACAACATGTTTTGGGGTTTAAAGCCCAAGTTTTGGTCAAAGGTTTTGTAAGACTCCGCAAACTGTAGATGCGGAGCATGAAGTATAGGTTAAATCATAGGGCTATCCACCCTAAAAAATTGTAATGTAATGTAAAGTCATGTCGGCCTACCCACGGTCCACGGACCATGGGATTGTATAAATAAGAGCGAGGCTCTAGGTGTAAAGATAGCTAAGGAATAAGAGAGAAAAATATGAATGGTTCAAGCTTAAATTAGGAGTCTAAGTGTATTGGGTTGTAGTAGTAGGAAGGGGCTTTGTAGATGAGTGTGCAGAGGCCTAGTAAATTCTATAGCTGAGTGCGTAGACCCTTGCAGGTGAGTGCACAGGGTGGTGTCAAGTCTGTAATCTGGATTGGAGATTAATAAAGAGAAGTTGATTCCTATTTCTGTGTATCTGCTGTGCATGGCCTTCTTTACATTTATGCTGTTTTATTTATCGTGCACACTGATATTATTACTGAATATGTTGTAATAATCATTAGTCTTACATAAATAGGTTAAGTAATTAGGTAATAACAGATTAAATAGTAAGGAACTTGGGTATTATGCGAGTTGCACCCCAAGTAGGGTTGCGTGGAAGCAGCATCATAGGTTACGAAGGGATAGCAAGTGCGCTTAGTGACGGGTCAGACCGCGGACCTCCAGAACCTCATCAGACATCCACAGGGTGTGAAAGCTTGGTTCTAGCACCCTCCCATACTACTTCGGGTGAGACCTCAGTTCGCGCTCCATGGACTGTTGTCGAAAGGGCCAGTAGTATAGGGAATTGCTTGGCTAAATCACCTCTGAACCTGGGTCAGGCCCATAAAAGCCAACAAATGGTTTTGTTGCTAGGACCTAGATCTACATAAAAGATGCCTGATGTCATGCCACTGGAATCCAACAAAGAAAGAAACTGAAGAGTGGTTGGATAAGAAGATTCAAGAGTTCGCGGTGTAGGAAAACTGAAATACAAGAGTATCTAAGGAACAATGGTTAGAGTGCTACTTGTATACGGAAATCCATGAAACTTTCTTTGCATCCTTTCCTTCTGAGATGCATGAGTGGATTGCGAACCTAGTAGACAGCTAGGGAGGGTGTAGGCTCATCAAACCAATAATGTGCACTCCAGAATTAGTGCGCAGATTACAAGCGTCAGGAGATAAGATAGCACGAGCTGTGGACCATTGGCTCAACCGAATAATAGGAGGATTTATCACTGAGTTCATGGTAGACATGACCATCAGCTAAAGTGAGGTGGAGCGACGTTTTCTCAAGGGACCACGAGGTAAGTGCATTAAATCTTTGAACACTTGGATTAAGATGCTATTTTGTGAAAAGCGGGTTCTGCGAATAAATTGATGTTTGGGACTACACAAAGTGGGAAGATCTATAGAAGTGGAAGTAATGAAGAATTGGAAACCAATCCATTAATTTCACCCTTGCGGGAAAGCGAGGAAGAGCTCGTGAAAGTTTCCCTAAGAAGCACGGTTAGTCTGATAAGGCAGCGCATTCTGCGTTTACCACATCCACCCACACCGCCACCCGCCTCACCCTCCTCACCTCCATCTCCACCCATGCCAGCTCTGCCACCACCACAGTTCATTATAGTGAGTGCAATAAAACTATCGGTATTCAGAGGAGTGGGAAATGAAGATCGAGACCAATTCTGGTTCATGGTAAGAGCAATATGGGAAGCACAGGGCATCGTGGATGATAATATTAAAAAGGCTACGCTGGTGAGCATGTTGTAGGATCACACATTAACGTGGTATATCATGCATTCTAATGACCACCTGAACGCAGGAATCATAGAGATACAGGCTGCGCTGAACAGGGAATTTAGCAGGCCAAAATCAGAAACACAATCAATCATCGGTTTTAAGGAGATCGTTATGCTCCTGGGTGAGACCCCCTGGGATATGGACCAAAGGCTGAAGAGTATAATCCACAAAGCCAATATGACATTAATATATGCACAACATTGCACATGGTTTGTGGCCTCACTTACGCCACACTTAAGGATGGCATTGTCACAACAAAAACTTTCCACCCGGGCCGAAGCGTTGGAAATGGAAATGAGATTACATGAGATCCTATACAAGATCTTGGGTTGGGAGTCTAACAAATCCACGTGCAACTGTAGAGTATGTGTTTGGAAATGAAAAGTTTGAAACAGGATAGGACACCTTGGCTGAAGGTGCGTGAGGAAGTATGGTGCATAAAATGCAAAGGCTAAGGGAACGACAAGGACCACTGTCTAGTGTTCGTGAACTACCTGGCAGGAGGAGGGCTAATTCAATTAAGACCAGAGGCACAAGTAGGGCCAAGAGCGATGTCTGCACTATGGTGCGCGATCTACCAGATATGAGGAAAACACACTATGGACAATTGTCACATGTTGCAGAAGTATACGCAAACATCCTAACAATTGTTTTGTAATTTTTGCAAGTCGGTAGGCCATGATGAATGCACCTACCGAAGCTATGAACTAATGATGGATCAAGGTCCTACCTATAAGGGGTAGACCAAAAAGCAAGACCTTGACCCAAATGCAGGGATGGCGCGTGCTGGAATTCAGGGGCGCAGTCGAGGTTGAGGCGCAATGGGACTAGGAAGGGGTCACAAACAGCTAATTTGTTACAATTGCGGAGGACCGGGGCACTATGCCCGTGATTGTACAAACCCGACAAGGACATCATGTTGGTACTATAATTAGTTTTATCATGAGGCAGAGGAATACCCTTCACTGATAGAGAGGATGTGCGAAAAGGGGGTACTCCAGCCCCCTCCAGCTCATAATTTACAAATGATGAGGTCTGAACCGAGCAATGAAGACTCGAATATAAACATGATTCTTAGGAGCGATATGACCACAGGCCAAGGAGACATTCATGGAAGCTAAGAAGAGCTTCATGGAAGCGTCCATTTCAGGTAGTAATGATCAACTAGAACCAAGACTGGATCCTTTAATGCTCACTACCATTTTGGAGACATGCATGAAGCTATTGTGTGATAGCAAGGTAGTCAAAGGACTACAGGAACTTATCACCAGGTGCATGGGGTCAAGAGAACCGTGCGTGGTATGGAAACTGGGAAAGCATGCATTGCACACAGAAAGGGAAATGAGGTTGACTGCACAAATCGACGAGTATGAAATGGATCAGGTAATCCTGGATCTAGGTTTGGACGTGAATGTACTACCAATGTAAACATGGGAATGCATGGGTAGACCCATGCTACAATGGTCCCCTATTCAGTTATGAATGGCGAACCAACAAAAGATTTTTCCCATGGGAATATTGCAAGGGGTAATGATAGATATTAAAGGTGCAAGCATAGGTGGATTTTGAAGTGATAGAGATTGTCGATAACAATAATCCCTATCCTACACTACTAGGAACACACTGGGCTACCAATATGAATGGAGTCATAAATCTGAAGAAGAGGAAAATGATCTTTGAGAAAAGGTCACTACGCATGGTAGTACCACTAGATCTAGCCGAAGGGGTGCAATACACTGAACCAGTGTGCGATGATGATAGTGATGACAATCTCAATTGTATTTACAAGATAACTGCTCCAGAGGAAGATTGGGTGAATCTAACTATAGATGGAAGGATTTCGTGGGAGCGCAAAAGCTCCTGCACTTAGGATTTGGATGAAGAGATAGAGCGATGGCAAAATCGGTTCCACGAAGTAACAAACCTAAATTGCAACATGATGAATCGATCACCGCATTGTGTGACAACAGAGGCAAGGGAGCTGCCAACATATGATGGATTGCCAGTAGTGGATGAATTCCTGAGCAAATTGGAAAGTGCAGTACCAGAATAGCATCAGTTCGATGCGTTGAAGTGGGCACTACGCGGAACACCTGCATGATGGTGGGGTATGCTTCAAGGAAATGTTTAGGACTAGCACGGTTGCAGAAGATTGATGCGCCTATGATTTGGGAAACCACAAATATGGCTAGTAGACAAATATGACAGATGAGATGATCCATGCATGCAGCTCGCGATATGGACCAAGGTCTACGGAGAATAGCCACAGCCTGAATGGGTACATTTATTCTACCATACCCTGGATGTCATACCCATGAATTGGTATACTGAGACAGAGCTTTGCCATGCTATGGGCGAATGGGATGTCTTGTGCGAGGGATTTTTGTTAACATTCACATTCAAAGATCATTGGTCGAATACTGTGGACGATGTGCTACAAGCAGTAAAAGCTGCTATCTTCGAAACACCACAGGAGCCAATGGGAGGACTTCAGCCACAATGAGCGACATAGTTAAGTAGTGCATTGGACTATTATGACGTAAATGTTATAGAGGACAATGAGGACCCACGAAACATTAACATTTCAAAAATAGAAGGTTGTTGCTAGATTCAAGGATCATCACTTGAAGAGCCTAACAGCACCGCGCTACTAAAGAAAAAGCAGGTCAACATTAGAATGGAGGCAGAGCCAAAGTATGCAATAGTTGGGGACTATTGGGATGATGCTATAGTCGATAAAGTCACAGAGTTACTCCGCGAGTACCAAGACTTGTTCCTGACCAAAATTACGGACTTAAAAGGGATCGTTGGCGATTTAAGGATGATGAAGATCACCCTCAAACCCAACATGAAGCCAATTAAGCAGCGGCCTTACCGCTTGAATCCAAACTACAAAGGAAAGGTCCGTGACGAATTAGACAAAATGCTCGTAGCAGGAATTATTAAACTAGTGGAAGAATTTGACTGGGTAAGTCCTATGGTAGTATAGGAGAAAAAATAGAAGGGTGAAATAAGAATATGCGTAGACCTTAGGAAGCTGAACGATGCCTGTGTGCACGATCCATTCGCAACACCATTCACAGATGAAGTACTGGAGAATGTTGGCGGTCAGGAAGCATAGTAATTCATGGATGGGTTATCAGGATACCATCAGATCAAGATTGCACTAGATGATAAGAGAAAAATGACCTTCACAACATAATAGGGCTACTTTCAATAAACTGTTATGCCATTTGGACTGAAGAACACGCCAGCTATATTTTCGCGCATCATGGTAGCCATGTTGAAAGAATACATCCACAAGTTTTTGGAAGTCTATCTGAATGATTGAAATTTCTTTGGATTAGTTAAGCACCATGTAGCGAGCTTACAGTTGATGCTAGATACTTGCTGCCAACACCAGATTGCGCTAAACCTGAAGAAGCGCACATTCCTCATTCCTTTTAGAAACCTGTTGGGACATGTGGTTTGCAAAAAAGGCCTGATGGTGGACCCTGTGAAGATTGTCATTATCCTAAATTTGGAAGCACTGTGAAGTGTTAAACAACTTTACGCTACCTTGGGACACACTGGATACTATTGGAATTTCATCAAAAGTTATGCCCAAATAACTGCGCCGATGGAAAAGCTACTGAAAAATGATGTTACATATTGCTGGAATGATGATTGCATGAATATTTCGGATGTCCTAAAGGGGAAACTGGCCTATGCTCCAATCCTGATCTTCTCAAAATGGGATGTGGAATTTCATGTACATGTTGATGCGTCATGTATTGCGTTGGGAGCCATACTCACACAGGAGGGCGCGGAGGGTGTGGATCACCTGATCACATTTGTGAGTTTAAGATTGTCCAAAGTAGAAGATAACTACTCTACCATTGAGCGTGAGGGGTTGGCAACGGTGTACGCGCTCCAAAAATACAAACACTATTTACTTGGAGGACTTTTCAAGATGTATACCGACCATTCCGAGTTAAAATACCTGGTGAACAAGCCTGTGTTGGGGGGGCAAATATCCATTTGGATTCTACTATTTCAAGAATATGATTTAGAGGTCATAGTTAAGCTGCGATGCTTAAATGCAGGACCAGACCACTTGTCACAAATTGAGACGGGTGAGGAACAAACAAATTTGGACGAGGGACTACCTAATGCACAACTCTTTGCAGTGCACATCATGCATGGACAATTCAAAGATATAATCCATTTTCTAACAACAGGGACTACGCGAAAGGAATACTCAATCCAATAGAAGAAGGAATTGATGGTGCGCGCGATGAATTTTTTTGCCATCGCGGGGCACCTCTACAAGATGGGAAACGATGAGATATTGCGAAGATACGTACTTGAATTTGAATGAGGTCAGATCCTCGCAGAAGCACATGGGGGCACTGCAGGAGGACATTATGGAGGATGCATGACCACATAGAAGATTCTTCGTGTAGGGTTATGGTGGCTGACCCTACACCAGGATTCAAAAGTGCACTATAAGGCCTACAATATATGTCAAAGGATGGGAAAACCATCATGAAGGGACGAGATGCCACTAAATCCCCAAATGACACTACAGCCATTTGAAAAATGGGCAATCAAATTTGTGGGACCGATCAAACCTCAGGGAAATATGGGTGTGTGCTACATCATCACTGCGATGGAATACCTGACATGATGGGCAGAAGCGCAGCCGGTCAAGGACTGCACGGCTGCTACAGCTGCAAAGTTTTTGTTCGAAAATGTATTGACACGATTTGGCTATCTGAAAATCTTAATGAGTGATCTTGGAACACATTTCCTAAATGAAACCATCAGCACGCTCACAGAAGAGTTCTAGGTGTATCATCAGAAAATTACACCATACCATCCACAGGCCAATGGGATAGTAGAGGCATTCAATAAAATACTGGAGACTAGGCTGACCAAAGTATGTAACACAGAGCGGAACGACTGGGACCTACGCGTACCTGCTGTGTTATGGGCATACAGTACAACTTGTAAGAAATTGATGGGATAGACACCCTTTTAGTTGGTCTATGGTACAGAAGCTGTCATGCTGATGGAATACACCATACCTAGTCTGCGAATAACAATGTTCACAGGCATGACGAACTTTGAAGCTCTAGAAGACAAGGTCACACTATTAGAAGAACTCGAGGAAGAATGGATTTTGGTTGGATTTCATCAGCAGGTACAAAAGAAGCATGAAAAGGCATGGCACGACCGCCATATCAAGTTGCACACCTTCAAGGTAAATTCCTTAGTACTACTGTATGACAGTAAGTTTGAAAAAATTCTGGGAAAATTCTGAATGCACTAGCTGGGACCATATATGGTAAAGGAGGTTACAGATGGAGGCGTGGTCCAGCTAGTCAAACTCAATGGAGAACCATTCCCAGGCAAAGTAAACGGCAACCACTTAAAACCCTACATGGGTGGGCTGACTCTCTCACTAACCAGCCGAAGCACATTCTTCGCAACTTGAGGAGCTAGACAAGGGTATGAGACTACAAACACATGCACCAGAAGCCGGTACCAAGGAGAGGACATGATTCAGACATGGATGACTCATAATCAAGAATGCAGTAGCTCCAGCAAACCACAGAATAGTGCACCATCGACCTCCGAGCAATATGAGACTAGTTGGAGGGGCTTCGCGCCAAGGTCACCGCACTAGAAGAGTGACTTGGGATGAGTCACAATGATTATGTTGGGGGCCTATTGGGCATGGAATCCCCCTATATCATGTTTTGGGTCTTAAAACCCAACTTTTGGTCAAAGGTTTTGTAAGACTCCGTGAACTATGGGTGCAGAGTGTGAAGTATAGGTTAAATCATAGGGTTGTCTGCACTAAAATACTGTAATGTAATGTAAAGTCACGTCGGCCTACCCATGGTCCACAAACCATGGGATTGTATAAATAAGAGTGAGGCCTTAGGTGTAAAGATAGCTAAGGAATAAGAGAGAAAAAGACGAATGGTTCGAGCTTATAGTAGGAGTCTAAGTGTATTGGGTTGTAGTAGTAGGAAGAGGCTCTGCAGCTGAGTGCGCAGAGGCCCAGTAAAGTCCGCAGCTGAGTGTGCAGGGCAGTGTCGAGTCTGTAATCTGGATTGGAGATTAATAAAGAGAAGTTGATTCCTATTTCTCTGTATCTGCTGTGAATTGCCTTCTTTACATTTATGTTGTTTTATTTATTGTGCACACTGATATGATTATTGAATATGTTGTAATAATCATTAGTATTACACAAACAAGTTAAGAAATCGGGTAATAATAGATTAAATAGCAAGGAACTTGGGTATTATACAGGTTGCCCGCTGAGTAGGGCTATGTAGAAGTAGCATCGCAGGTTGCAAAGGGAGAGCAAGTGCGTGTATCAATGGGTCAGACCGCGGATCTCTAGAAGCTCATCAGACGTCCCCACGATGCAGAAACCTGGTTCTAGCACCCTCCCATACTACTTTGGGTGAGACCTCAGTCTGCGCTCCATGGATTGTTGCCGAAAGGGCCAGTAGTACCGAGATTTTCTTGGCTAAATCACCTTTAAACCTGGATCAGGCCCATACAAGCCAACAACCTAGATCATCACATTAGTTAGAACATCTTTAGGTGCACCTCATAGTCATAACATCTTTGTTCTTGTAAAATGACATTTTTGGGTTGTAGTCGCACACATTGCACTCATCATACTTAGGGAATGTGTACAAAATGGTGTTTTGATGTTTATTTATCATTGTTCAAGTTTCTCTAAGTCTTGTTTATGAGTTGGTATGTCTCGCACATGGTTTTATGTCTAAACTCATCTTTTTCAGCCCTCAACCTATATCTCAAACTTAGACAAATCTGTTGTTCAAAGAAAACCCATTTAGGCCAAGAGTGCATCAACGCACTTTGAAGTCTTTCCCATGGATCCTTCATTCCTCGAAAGTGTGACATGTTCCCTCTAAGAGAGCAGAGTGAACTCCTTAAACTCTTTCCCCTTCCTTTTTCTGAAATGTGCCCTTCAAGAGACCTGTTGGACACCTAATCCTAAATGGGTTAGTGTGGAAGCTGAATAGACCAAAGCAGTCCAAGAGACCTTGGGATCTGAAACCCAAGAGTCACATAATGTACTATAAATGTATATCTCTTGTTAATAAAAAAATGTACTCACATGTTTTATCTTTCATATTCTCTTGCTGTCCATGTGTGTTTAACATGGTATCAGAGCGGGCAATCTCCTGCCCTGCTCCAGTGTGAGCCACCTATTTCTGTGGCCTTTGCAAACCAATGCTCTCCTCTTGATTATACTTTTCTGAGCATTTCTTAAAATAGAAGTTGTTACCTCTATCAGTGTTGCCATTCTTCTGATGTGAGCAGTCCTGGCCCTCTGCCATATTCTTTTCCAGCACTGTACGTTAAAAGCCCTCTGCCATATTCTTTTCCAGCACTGTACGTTAAAAGCCCTCTGCCATATTCTTTTCCAGCGCTCTTGACATGCTGCCTCTGCCATATAACGCATCTGTCCAAGCCGTTCTGAGATGTCTGTCTTCCATATTCTATTTATGAGACCTGCGTTCTCTGTCCATATACACTCCATTTAAAAGCGCTGCACCACCTGCGATGTACCTTTATTCCCTGACACGGTATCTCTGCGCTGGACATGGATGATGGCCTTTCGAGTTTGATTTTGAAGAATTGATTGTTGAAGGTTCTGATAGTGTCGTTGCTGGTTGTGAAAGCAGACTTGTGAAGTCAAATCCCAAGCTCTCTCGGTGAAATTCTGTGCGTTGATTGACCTCATATGCAAAGAAGTTTTTATATTTTGGTTCATATATATGCATTGCAGTCCTTGATGCATTAATTAAGGATTAAATTTTATGCGTTCATCGATTTATGTTGAAGTTAGTGAGTTAATTCTGAAGTGCGATGATGGATAGCACGTGTGCTCCTTTGAAGTATGATTGATCTTTTCCTTAATGGCCACTGTGAGTTGTATGGATACGCTGCATTGAGCATGCCGTGTGTTCCCACCAGAGCTCCGCATCAATGCTTCTTTCACTCTGAAGCGCACGCCATTGTAATTTTTTCACTTTTACAATAGAAAACAACCGTTCGAAGGGACCAAACTAATTTGACATTTGAAATGTTAAAATTAGCTTAAAAAAAAAAAAAAACGCACCGAAGAATCTTTGTCAAATTCAATCTCCATTTGCCTTAAGCTGGAAGAGCGGATGCCCTCCTCACTGTGTTGAGTAGAGTGCCGATGCAAGTGTTTAAGATTGCTGTCTCATGTTTCAAAAGTGTCAATGCGCCTCCAAATTCATGGAATTCTGTGAATTAAAAATTTGCAAGTTTCTTTCAAATATTTCAATCATTTGCAAATTACCTGCTGTTAGTTTGAAATGATTGAAAACTAGAAAGACGTCCTAGGCAAATCAAGAAGAATAATGCGAAGTGAAGACTGGAAAGTAAGTAACAGTTCCTACACATGCTCACCGTGACCCCTTGGTGCGTTTCTCTCCGATATGCCAGTCTCGGTATAGAGCCATCCTGCCTCTTTTCTTGTCCCAGCCCGGGGTGTGTTAAAGAAAATCTGTTATTGTTTATGCACTCATTATTTGTTGAACTATATTGTAGATACGCTTGTTGTTTAAAAATAAGTCACTGCAGGGATGGCCTTGCATATGGCTTGTTGGATTGTATTGTAGTCACAACCACTCTGGTGGATAGTGGATGTGAGACCACTGCAACAGCAATTGAATCGACATTACCATTGCATTGTCTTCCAATCTAAGAGTGATTAAAACGTCAGAGAAGAAAGGCAAAGACCCCATTAGATTACGCACTGGAGTCGAGCATGTACTGGGATTCATAATTGCTGGGAGAGAAACCAAGTGTCAAAGACATCCAGCTTGCACTGTAGCTTGATTTGCGCATCAGTAAGTTCAGGGTTTTTCATCAAGATTGATGATCCGGGATAAACTTCAACAAGCCCCAGAAGCATTAGGTTTGATCAGGGGAGTAATGCATGGTGGTCGGAGGATCCTGGTAGGAGCGGCCTGGGTTGCATCAGATGGTGAAGTTAACAACATGAATTGTGCATTATGTAAGTGAGCTGAACTCATTCTTCACTAGCGTGCTGGTTCTACCTTCAAGAGTGCTCGAACTGTTTGTACTTCAACTGCAGATTGTGGAAGACATTCATTTTTTCTTGCAAAGGAGTGTTGTTTATGCATGAAAGAAATCAACCAGAAATGTGGCTTCATCCGTAATCTGCTCAACAACGAATAATACCATTTTTATGGGTATTCTCAGCTATATATTTATATAAAGGCTGGTGTATATTTGTCTGCTGAAAATTTATTCAATGCCCCGAGCGTTCATTGGAAAGGTCATTTCTTTTTGTGATGATTATTGCTCTTAATATGTGCACTGTATGTGCTGGACATTAAGTCTCTATTGCAGAAAAAAATCAGTTTTGTATATCGCTCATTGATTTATTTGTGTGCTGACTTGGAGCTATATTGAATGCAACAAAAACTGTGATTTAAGCTGCCTGAATACGTTATGATGCTGCCTGAAATACGTTGAAGCTGTTGTTTTAAATAAGTCTGTATGAGGCCTGAATGGTATACAATCCAATGGTATGGTGATTGGTTTCAAATACACTTTGAATAGTTTGAATTCCATTTGCAACTGAGATTCTGTGCTTCTGTTCCTATAGTTGGATCCGATTTGATTGCTGGTGCCATTCATATGTTTAATGCTTTGCTGAGGTTGACCGCTGTAAATTACAGTTCAAAGAATGCCCATGACATGGTATTATAATTATTGAAGTTTTGATAACCATCATTTCTGAAGGAGTACTTGAAGGATCCAAACAAGTTTGCAGTTGCTGCTGCCCCAATTGTGGCATTGTATTTAAAACTCATTATAGTGCATTGATTCCTTGATTCCACAGCTGCATAAAGATTTTGGTGATCTGATTGTAATCTTTTATATTGCATACTGATCATTTGCTGACATTTATAAAAGATATTACTGTGTACTGTGAGTAGATATTACTTTTCTGCATTGAGTAGTAGTTGTGATCAGTTTTTTAAGGTGTAAATCAGACATTGAAGAAAAAATGGCCAGAACCAGTGAAGTATTACAGTTCCTTAAAACTCTAATATTATCTATTGTTGATGACACATTACAAATCAGCAAAGGATCTCTCTCAGAAATTCAGACATGTCTACAAAATGCACAGGAAAAGATCGATTTTTTGCAGCTTGAATCACAACTACAGCAAGAAGAGCTACATCAAAATAGACACCATTCTGAACCTATTTTTGTTCAGAACATTGAGACAACCACCCATCAGCAGCATGTTAATAATGTTACAGTTCATTCAAATAAAGCAGCAATTGTATATGCAGATGCAGAAACTTAGCCCGCACTTCCCAAGCCCATCATCAGACCTTGGGAACAGCTTGTCCACAACAAGCACAAAACTGGTCTTGGATATGACAAGGACTTGTCCTTTCATATTCCAGACTATGCCAAGCCCATTCAATTTCAGAGTGTCGGATTCATTCATGACAGTTCACCTGCTCCTCATGACAGTTCAGCTTCAGTTGTTCCAGATTCTGCCCCTCTTCCACAGCAACAACAACAAAAAAAACAACAGATCGTGAAATGCCAACATTGTGACCGAGTTGGCCATTTGAAAGATCACTATTTTGATCTTCATCCATGTAAGCATTGTCATAAAACCAGCCATTCTTCACATAGATGCTTCAGAAACAAACGTCCTGCAAGAACAAAGATTCATCTTGGATGGATCGCTTCTTGGCAATGGGCATCAACAGCCAAGAAGATATTCCAAACACATGTCAGAACTTGTTCCAAAATATTGAACAGTCTTGCAGTTGAGTTTTCTCCGTCATCTCACCTTGTATCTGACAGGGGGGGGAAATGATGGTCATCTACAAGCTTCAAAGTCACATCAAGCGAGCCTAAGCCACAACCTACCACACCAGTTTCAGAGTTGTAGCCAGCGACAAAGATGCCCCTGAACATGCCTTCAGTTGGCAATCTGGGACACTTCCTCTAGCAGAAGACTTCAGCTTCTTGCCAGTTTCGGAAGCATTCCAGGAACAAAATTGAGAACACTTCCTCTAGCAGAAGACTCCAGCTTCTTGCCAGTTTTGGAAGAGTTCCAGGAATTGCATTAAGCATTCCAGAGTTGTTGGTTATCCTTAAACCATCACAGGTTGAGACTTCCCTTTTCAGGTTGAAGTTTTACCTTTTATGCGGGGTGAGACCTCCCTTTTATGGTTGAAGGTTTCCCTCTTTAAAACAATAGGATCACTTCCTCTAGCAGAAAACTTCAGTTTCTTGCCAGTTTTGGAAGAGTTTCGGGAACTGCACTAAGCGTTCCAGTGTTGGTGGTCATCCTTAAACCACCGCCCTTTTTACCAACATTTCATAAAGCACATTCAGCCTAGTGCTGCCATGCATTTTTTGCACATTTTGTATTACAGCTCTCTTCTTGGACTCATACATAACCCTTCGGATTAAGGGGGGAATGTTGGACACCTAATCCTAAATGGGTTAGTGTGGAAGTTGAATAGACCAAAGTAGTCCAAGAGACCTTGGGATCTGAAACCTAAGAGTCACATAATGTACTATAAATGTATATCTCTTGTTAATAAAAAAATGTACTCACATGTTTTATCTTTCATATTCTCTTGCTGTCCATGTGTGTTTAACAAGACCAAATCTTCCTTTGAGAAAACTCCTTTGACTCAAAGAAGTGCACCCTCATTGAGCACATGAGAATACCTTGAAGTCTTTAATCTCAACACTCCAGCCTTCCATAATATGCCATGTTCCCTCTTGAACCCTTTGAGTGCATGAGTGCACTTTGAGGGCATGAAGCATCATAACTCAACCTTTAGGAGTACCATTATGCCCTTCTGGGCCTCTTGAGTACTTAAGCGCATCCCAAAGGAATGAAGCCTTCGCTCTTCATCCTTCAAGACTGCACCGTATGACCTCTCTCTCTCCCTTTAGCACACAATGCACTTAGGAAGCCCAAAGATTTCCTTTTTGTCCTTCAGACTTGTGCCATGCACCATACCTTCACTATATCTTTCCCTTCGGCACATGAGCACATGTTGAAGTTGTGAAGCCTTTCACCTTCAACCCTTTATCCTTTCAAATTGTGCGCATGCACCTAGAAGCTCCCCATGTCCCTTTTAAAGCTCACTAAAATGGTGTGAACAAAAAATTTACATAAAACATTGTAGAATGGGAGATTATTAGGCTAATGGTTTCTTGTCATGAGTGATTATAAATACATGTATTCCAAGAACAACATGGAAAGCATGCATGAGGAAAATCTTGCAAAGAGGAAAAACAAAGGAAGCATGGAAAGAACAAAGAACATAGTGAAATCTTGATGATCAAAGTAGCCTAAGGACTCCAAGGTCTAAGACCCTTTGGAGGATGAAGGAATCAACGATCAGAAGTTCTATGAAGAATGAAGACAAAAGTGGCAGCCATGTAACCACCAAAGAAATTCCATGTCATCAATCACTATCAGTCTCAGTCGTCAAAGATAGTGACATGTCATGTATTCATCACATGATGATGTGCAAGTTGTCATGTAATGCTCTAATCATTGTAAAGTTAAACAAGTAGAACTCCAAGAGTTGTGTATGGAAAAAATATCTATGGAAGTCCAAAAGACATGTAATACCAAAATTCATATGTAATTCCAAAGGTTGTTTAGAATTCCAAAGGTCAATGGAAGTTAGAAAGTCATCAGTCATGGGGATGTGAAAGGTCATGCATCAGTATTATAAGAGGATACTCATTTCTCATGTAAATGACTTTGAACCTTGGATTGTCCCACAAGAAATTAGAGAGATAGCATTAGTACTTTTGGGGATCAAGTAGTGGCTCTAACACTCCACTATTGGAGCTAGTGATGTCCATTGTATTTATGTATCTTGGATTTTTTTCTTAATATTGAATCCTTTTGAGGGTAGAAAAATTTCACACATGGATTGTGAATGTTTCTAAGACTATTCTTTGAATGTTTATGGTTCATGTTTAATTTCACCCATATTAGCGTAATTGAATTATTTCAATTACTTTGGAGCTCAACTTATTGGAATTGTGTTGTAATCTTTATAATGATCATCACATATTTTTGAACTATCTCGCTTGATGTTAGATGAGCCTCTTTCTCTCTATGTATGTCTCCAGTACATAGTACTATTTCTTCTCTCTTAGAGGCTCACTTTGTTTCCCATTTGTGGTGAAATAACCTTGATACATTTGCAATCGAAGGGTCACAAGGCACATTCTCTTTCTCATTTGAAAGGACATTTTCACTTATCTCTCATGCTAACAGTAAAATCCAAGGCATATCTTGAGGTAAATGACACTCGAGTTGTATTTTAGATGGGACTCCTACACCAAATGGTGTAAGGTCTAGTTGGGACCTTATATCGGGGATATCCCCTATATGTTAGTGGTATCCAACACTGTCATTAGGGTTATTCCATGAGATCCCACATTCAGGCTTGGAATATGGCACGGGGGTGATTGGCTAAAAGAAGGATTTGGTTCAGCCAAATATATGGCTAGCTGTACGTGGAAGTATCTAACTTGGTTGAATTTTCATATGCTAATAATAACTCTTTTCTTATTGTATTCTATGAGAACTTGGCCTTGCTATTATGTTTCTTCGATGGTTGTTCTATCATGGTTATTATTCTACTTCGATGTTGGTTATAAGCATGGTTCTAGGATAGGTTCTATCTACGGATCTTGATATGTTTTGATTAGTTGATGAATAGTTAATGAATGCATGAGCTAGTAGATGTTATTCCAGCTATTATGAGAGGCCATTAGACCTTCTTAGTGATCCTCATATAAGTTTCAGACCCCTATGTTCAAATATGAATTCATGGCCTGTAGATTATTTGTTCACCATATGTTTGACAAAATTACTGTCATGATTAGGCCTCGATATGTCAAGTCTTTGATTAAGTTTTGTATGAAAGGATTTATATTGATTTCATTATTTCTTTTGGAAAGTATCACTGAGTTCTCGGAAGTGGTCTACAGGCTAGTCCAAAATGGTGGCTTAGAATCTGGCACCACACCCTCTAAACTAGAGAAATTGGGTTGAAAGTGCATGGATGTAATGTTGTGGATGCAGTTGGAGGTTCCCAACCATATGGAGGACTTGCTATGGGCCCAGGGCTGTGAAAATAGTTCTAGTGTAGGGTTTGGCCACCTGGGGTGGTTCTTCAACCTTTGAGTGGCCTGTAGCCACTGTGGGATATGGTGTGTTGTCATTTTGTTGTCAATAATCAGACCCACTTCCTTAATTGGATCTAGGAGGTCGAGTCGGGACATAGTATCTCTTCCTCTCATGTTTATGCCAGCAAGCGAATGAAATTGGGTTTTGGGAGGGGTATAACCGCCTCCTCCCACATTTACCTACCTTCACTAGTTTTTGCAGGGTAAAAATGAGATGAGGGTCACTAGGATAAGACTCAACCTCCTATATGAACTTAAGGAAATGGATTTGACAACTTAAGACCTTACTAACTTCCCTCAAGGGTTACCGTACCTCAAGGAGTTACCCAACCCCTCTAGGTGTCCAAACACTGAGCTAATTATAATTTTCACTAACTTAGGCTCCTAGTCACTCCCATGAAAATGCCTCTAAGTGACTGCGAGCCTCTAGTTGTTCTTATTTGCCTACTTCCCAAAGTCTATGGAATTTTCCGGTCAGTTTTGTGTCAGTGACCATGAATTTAGAGCCATGTTTTCATGGCTAGGACTCATGCCTCTACCCAGAACTCAAGTAAAGTTCTAGAAATGATGAATAACAAAGCTTCTAAACCAAGAACTTGAGCAAGGACTTGATCTAACTTCTCCCAAGCAGGACAAGAATTTCGTCAAACACATGGTAAACATGCAACCTATAGATAATGAACACATATCTGGACATAGGGATTTGAAAATTATCTCAGTTTTGAAAAGAAGGACAATGCCTTCTCAAAATGGTTTTCATAACACCAATTAGGTCATGCATTAATTAACCAGAAATTCATTAATTAAATGTGATAGGAGCCATACTTAAATATGTCATATAACCATGCTTAGAACCAACGTATAACTATATATATAACAATGATAGAACAACCATTAAATCCACATAATAACCAGTAAATTTACTAATAAAAGACAAGAGAAACTTAACTCTTATTAACCATATGAAAAATCCAACCATGTCAGGGATTCCACGTACCCCCCAACCATAGATTGGGCTTAACCAAATATTTGTTTCGTCCAATCACCCTTGTGCCATATTCAAAGCATGAAAGTGATATCTCATGGGATAAACCAATCAACAAACAACCAAGGGAATCCATAGGTTAAACCACCTCCACTGTCACCATTTTGTGATCTCACTTGAACGAGTATCGAGATCACAAAACCAAATTGAGCTTGGATTTCTCAGAATCCCTTCACCATCCATTGAGGAATTTTCCTATCTCCACACAACTATTGAGGGCTTCCTAGAGAAAACCCTCTCCACCCCTGACCCTTGCGATTTTCTTGAGACCACCTCACTCGGATCCAAAACCTTATGGTAATCCAAAGATCAACCAAGAAAGAATCCCATCACACCATGGTTATCTAAAAATTGAAAGGCCAAAATCACTATCAAAACTCGACAAAAGCACATGTTAATGACAAAAATGGACCAAATACACACATGCAAATACCATGCATGTCAAAGCCATCTACGATATAATACATGCAACTTATTACCTATAAGTATTCCCACTAGAGCTTCCTGATCCAACCTTTCCTTCCTTGATCCTTACTTTCCTTTGGTTTCCTTGTCCTTCCTTTGCTTGCTTGCTTTCCTTCTCCTCTTGGTTCTCTTTTCCTCTGTGAGACTAATTCTGAAACTGAACTAACAAAAGGCCTCAAACTGATGCTTTGATGTATTTTTATTATTGATGGCTCTAATTTCTTCATTTTCCTTCATTTTCCATCAATATCCTCCTCGCATGCAACTTATGACATTTCACCTCCTTTTTCTTTTATTTTCCTTTATTTTCATAATAAAATACCAATAATTTGCTTTTGCCATTTCAAAACCTTTATAATTTCTCCCTATCCATAATAAACAAAAAGTGATTCGCACTAGGGTATTTTGCCAAAAATTCATCTTGGAATACGTGTCCCATGACCTTGGTATTATTTTTCCTTTATTAACTTTATTACATGAAATTTTAACTCGAGGATGTTACAAGGAGTGGTTAGAAATTGGTATTAGAGCTCCCAAGTTCAACACGTGGACTAGATGGGTGAAATGTGTTTTTCAGGCATACATGTCGGTGTCTATTTGGTAGTTATGCATGCATTGTCATGGTTATGGTTGTCATGCATGATGTCATTGTATGCAGTTATTCTTATCATGGATGATGTCGATATATTGATATGATTATGTATATACATGTATAATGCTAATATGGATGAATTTTACAAATGAGATATCCTCCCCTCAACTTCACTAAGGTATGTTGATTATGTTTATATTTGGTTATCTGACATGATATGTTTGCAGGAGCTAGACGATCAGGGATGACAAGAAAAATGGTGGACTACATTTCATGTGATTTTCCCTATAGATCAGATGAATAACATGGTGATGAGTACTCTCCTAACATAGAAGATACATTGACAAGTTTGAAAGCAGACAACAGAAGTTGTAAGGAAGCTAATGACAGGATCATTTACTCACAAGAAAGACTTTCCAAGGCACAGGAAAAGAAAGCATAGGTTAATGCAATGATTACTCAGATTCTATTAGATTTGCAGAGATGAGGACCACTTAGGATTATTCATGGAAAAGAGGAAAGGACTAGTGGGACATATGGTAGAAAGTATCAATCAGGATATTGGTTTGACATGGATGACACAACAAGAGATGGTAGGTTCTTAGATACACTTAATAGGAGGTGAAATGACCATGGATTATATTATCATTCTAGTTCAAAGAGAAAAAATCATCATCACATCCACCATCTGTATAGGAGTGAGAAGTAGTATTTTCCAGAGGAAGAAACGCCTCTGAAATTTGATGGAGAAATGAAGAAATCGCAGGATGAAGAAGCTTGTTTCTTGGAATGAATAAGTTCTTATAATTGCATGATTACTTAGAGAATATGAAAGCTAGGATAACTACCTCTAGTCTTAAAGGAAAATAAGACATTTGGTGGGAATATGTGAAGAATGTGAAAGGAATTCGAGAAGAGGAGCTGACTTGGAGTGACTTCGGGAGACTTTCTAGGAAGAAGTATCTATCTGAAAGATACTATGGTGATAGGGAAAAGGAGTTCTATGAGTGGAATATGGGATCTATGACCGATGAGGAGTATACTAGCATATTATTGGAGTTGTTGATACATGTGACTTATCTTAAGTAGGAGAAAGAAAATATTTAAAGATTCATAACTGGGTTGTCAATATCATTCAAAGACAAAATTGAGTTTGATGAGCCTAAATTTCTATAGGAATCCATTAGAAAGTTGAAGCACAGTTATGAGGAATCAAAACAGAATATTGATTCCAAGTAGGATTTGAAAGGTAATAAGATGAATAAAAGAAAGTGGGCTGGGAAGTCAGGAAAATCTCAAGATACAGATGAAAAGGAGAATGCAACATTGTATAAGAATTTTAATGCATTTGAAAATGGACAAGGATTTCATTATGACAAATAGATAAAGGGTGATGGAAGGAGGCATTTGTAGTGTTGTAATTATGGAAAGGATCATCGTAGGAGAGACTGTCCACAGCATCAGGATGGAAGCCCACAGATTTACAGTTCTCAGGAGGCACAAACAGTTGAGGATGTTGGAGAGAGTATTCCTCAGATTTATGCAATATTGGATAATAGGAAAGATAATCATCAAACATATATTATTGAGATGGAAGGTAAGCTTTGTTATCAAGTTATTTCTATTTTGATTGACCCTGGATCTAACTATAATGATATCAATCCTGACCTGGTGGATAAGTGTCATTTGAATAAAGAAGTGCATGTAGAGTCTTTGTTGGTGCATTTGGCTACATGTACTAAGAAAAGAGTTCAACATTGGGTAAGATATTGTGCATTTGAGTTGAATGGTATGTCCACATCAAAACATCTAAATTTGCTTGCATTGGGATCATACAAAATGATATTAGGAATGGATTAGTTGTGCATTCACATAACTAAGGTGGATTGCTATGATAAGGCTATTGAGTGCTTAGATGATGATAGAGAGAGGGGAATCGTGTAAGGTAAGAAGAAGCCTACATCAGTGAGGATGGGCACATCTATGCAGGCCAAGCGAAGTAGCACGAAAGGATGTGTATTTTTTGTTGTTCATATTTCTAGTGATAAAGGTAAGGATGTTGAGGATGCTAAAGTTTTGAAGAGGTATTTGGTTTTGCAATAGTTCAGGACGTATTCCCAACAAATATCTCATAGTTTTTACCTCATAGGGAAGTGGAAATTTCTATTGAGTTGATGCCGATTTCAACACCAACATCAAAGGCATCGTATAGGATGAGAACTTCGAAGTTGGTGGAACTAAATTTGCAGTTGAAGGAAATGCTTTATAAGGGATACACATGGCCAAGTGTGTCTCCTCACGATGCACCAATATTGTTTGTGAAGAATAAGGATGGTACTCGTAGGTTATGAATTGATTACAGGAAGTTGAATAAGTTGACAATCAAGAATAGGTACCCTTTTTTGCAGATTGATGACTTGTTTGATCAGTTGAAGGGAGCAGGAATGTTCTTGAAGGTTGACCTAAGATGAGGATATCATCAGGTATGCATCAAAGAAGAGGACATCTACAAGACCTATTTCCACACCAACTATGGGAATTATGAGTTTGTTGTGGTTCCTTTCAGTTTGTCTAATGCTGCAACTACTTTCATGTGTGTGATGAACAGTGTGTTGTGTCCTTATCTGTACAAGTTTGTGATTATATTCATTGATGACATATTGATATATTCTAAAAATGAGGAGGATCATGCATAAAACTTGGAAGTAGTGTTGAGACTACTAAGAGAGTAACAATTGTATGCCAAGATTGAGTTTATTTTAGATAGAGGTTCATTATTTGGGGCATGTTGTTTACAAGGAAGGTATAGCAGTGCACCCGAAAATAGATCAGAGCTATCATGGAATGGGAAAATCCTAGGAATGTGGATGAGGTTAGATAATTCATGGAATTAGAAGGTTAATACAAGAGGTTCATCAGGAGCTTATCACAAATTTTGTATCCTATTACATCATTGTGGAGGAAAGGAAATAAATTTAAATGGATAGAGGAATGTGTAGCTACTTTTGAGTAGTTGAAGAAATTGTTTACAAATGCTCCAGTTCTAAACATTGTAGATCCATAAAAAGAGCTTGTGGTATGTACGGATGGTTGTATGAGAGGAAATGGTGGAGTCCTGATGCAGGAAAGGAAGTTAGTGTGCTATGAGTCAAAGAAACTGAATGAGAATGATCATAATTATGTGACACATGATCTTGAGTTAGAAACAATCATCTAGGCATTGAGGAATTGGAGACACTATCATCTTGGAAGGAGGTTTTGTGTTAATGAGTGATCACTGTGGGTTGAGATACTTGTTTGACCAACCTAATCTGAATGACAGGAAAGATAGGTGGTTGGCTATACTCAGTGAGTTTGAATTTGAGATTGGGTAAATTAAGGGTAAAGTAAATAGGGTTGCATATGTTTTTAGCAGGAGAGTGCGAGTAAATCACATTGTAACTATGAGTACATATGGGACACACTTACATGATCATATCTTATAGGGAGGAAAATAGGATGATAGGTAATAGTAGCTTAAGCACAACCTACAACAACAACATATAGGTGAAAAATATGTGGATTATAATCTCATGACAAATGGTTTGGTCAGATTTAGGGATAGGATCTATGTGTCGAACAATAGTGAAATCAAGAAGTTTGTCTTGCGAGAAATTCATGCTAATCCACATTCAAGTCACCCTAGATATCAAAAGACATTAACAACAATTAAGAAGTTATACCATTAGCTAAACTTGAAGAAATAGGTGGATAATTATGTTCCAAGATGTTAGCATTGTCAGCAGGAAAAATCAAAGTGTAATCATCCATGTGGTTTGCTGTAGCTGATTCTAATTCCATGGTGGAAATGCGAGGTCATTTCCATGGTATTCATGATAGGTTTGTCGAGGAAATATAGACAAGATGATTCTATCATGGTTGTGGTTGACAGGTTAACTAAGGTAGTTGACTTCATCCCAATGAAGTATATAAATTCAACTAGTGAAGTTACATGGTATTCTTAGGAATATTGTATCAAAAAGAGATGCCAAGTTCACTTCTAGGTTTTAGAAAGAGTTATTTAGAGGTTTGGGGACATATTTGGCCTTTAGTGTAACTTATCATCTGTAAATAGATGGAAAGACATAGAGGGTCAACAAGATTCTGGAGGACATGTTTAAGATGTACTTCATGCATTAGTAATAGAAGCGGGAAGTGTATATTCCACTTGTTAAGTTTGCATATAAAAATTGGTATCAATAATATTTGAAGATGATTCCATTTGAGGAACTTTATGGGTGGAGCTGTAATACTCCTATCAGTTGGAGTGATCTAGTGAATAGGGTATTGATTGGACTGAATACGTTGGCAGAGATGGAACTTGAAATCTAGGTTATTAAGAACAATATAAAGGAAACATAGGATATATAGAAGATTTATACAAATCAACATGTGTATTTAAGGATTTTTAGGTTGGGGAGCATGTGTATTTACTCAACAAGCCTAAGAAGAGATCCTTGAGCATTGAATCATGGGCCAAGATGGAACCTCAATATTGTGGGTCTTTCGAGGGAGGATTCGACTACTGGCCTACCGACTTGCACTACCTCCGATAGTGAAAGTCCATGATGTTTTCCATGTCTCATTGCTTAAGAAGTATGTGAAAGATGTTGATAATGTGATTGACGAGTTTATATTTTAAGTGTAACCAGAAGGAAAATTCCAGTTAGAACCTTGGTGCATCTTGATGTGAAAGATTTTTATGCTTGAGAATCGAGCAATCAACAAAATTAAAGTGCATTGGAAGTACTTTGGGCCTCATGAAGCTACATGGTAGATGGCTTATCATATGCAGGCTATGTATCCTTCTTTATTCCCTGGTTGAGCAGATGTGAATTGATATATGTTTTCATGTTGTGTTTTGGTTATGTCTATATATATGCATGTGCATGTAAATACCACATAGTGTTGTGTTATAAAGCTCCAATAAGTGGTATGGTGTTCAAGTTATGATGATCATGGCCTCAGTAGTATGATATGATCTAAATGTTACATTCAGTTGTGTTATAAAGATCCATGGGAAACATGTGTTTTCTTGATTTATAGGTTTCATTTAACAATGAGCATGGTGTTATCCCAGGAGGGACATGTTTGTAACATCACTTGGTTTATTTCCTATGTAAATAAAAATAATGCCAAGGTCATTGTTATGGAACCAACCCAGAAAAGGATAGCAAAAATAGATGAATGCCTTGGAAATAAGCCTCTTCGAGGGGGCAACCTCCTTTACATTATACAAATGAACAATACTTGGATGATTCAAATGACAAAACCTCCTTTCTATATATAGGAGTCTAAGGGGTCACAATATAACCAAGCCGACCTAACAATAATAATATAAAGGCACAAATATAACAATAGAGGGATTCTATGGGGCACAATAGTAACAATATGGGGACAATAGGGGCACAACAATAACAATAAGGGATACAATGACATTAGTAATGGGGGAATCACTAGTATTATAGGGACCTAACATGCCGCTCTCCTTCGAAAAAGTGTTGTCCTCAACGCTTGAGTAGTTCTGGATGTTTCTGTATAAAATTCTCATCCTCCCATGTGGAATCTTTAATTGTTAAGTTCTTCCACTTAATGAGATACTCTGAAATTGATTGATTTCGTAGATGTCAAGTTCTTGTTGCTTTGACTAATTCAAGTTCCAATATGATATTTCCTTCCTCATCAAGTTCTGGCAATATTGTTTGAACTGGAAGCTTGTCACCTATAACATCATTTAAGCATGAAACATGGAAAACTGGGTGCACTCGGGAAGCTACAGGAAGCTCCAATTTGTATGCCATAGTACCTATCTTTTGCAACACCTTGTATGTATCATAATACTTTGGTGATAATTTATTATCCTTCTTAGCTTGCTTGAGGGACATTTGTTTATATGGTTGTAGCCGTAGGAATACCCAATAACCTACATCAAAACTTCTTTCATTGCGATGTTGATTTGCCTACTGTTTCATTCTATTCTGTGCCAAGGTGAGGTTATCCTTTAAGAGTTGGAGAACTTGCTGCTGATGCTCTATGTGATCTTCCACTGTTTGAATATTAGAATTTTCTCTAAAATATGATGTGATGATGGTGGATGATATCCATAATGTGCCATACCATTCAGCTAGAGGCAACCATTTGACCCATTGTGCCTGTTTATCAGATACAAAGAAATGAAGATATCCTTCCAAACATTTGTTTACTATCCCAGTTTTCCCATCAGATTGAGGATGATAAGATGAGCTATGAGCTAATAGAGTACCAAGACAAGAAAATAATTCTGTCCAAAAATTTCTAGTGAAAATGGGATCTCTGTCACTTACAATAATCTTTGGGTTTCCATGTAGCTTTTGAATTGTTTCCATAAATGTAGTAAAAACTGTACTCAAATTAAATGGACGAGATAATGCACAAAAGTGTGCATACTTGGTAAGTCTGTCAACTACCACCAAGATAACACTCTTTCCTTCTAACTTGGGTAAACTTGTGATAAAATCCATTGAAAGCTCCTCCCAATGTTGGCTTGGAATGGATAAAGGTTGTAATAGTCCTCGGGTCTTAATTGTTTCAACTTAATTTTGTTGGAAAACCAAACATTCTGCCACAAATTTTTGAATATTTGATTTAAGGCCATCCCAAAAAAAATCCTTCTTAACTTTGTGGTAGGTTTTTAGAAATCTTGAGTGCCCTCCTAAGGGAGAGGTGTGCAATTCCATAAGAATATTTTGTTTGAGTTGGGAATTATTACGTAGGTATAATCGATCCTTGCACCATAACGGATCGTTTTTTCATCTAAATGTATCAGATGTACTGGGATCTTATTGTATCTTTTGAATGAGTGCCCACACTTCCTCGTCATTCTTCCATTCATCCCTTGCTTCGTTTATCCAATCTGGTTGGATAATAGAAATGGCGCAAAGAAATGCTTCCACATCCTCATCATTTCTTGAGAGTGCATCTGCCACAACATTTTGCTTCCCTTTTTTGTAGATGATTTCAAAGTCATAACCCAACATATTTGTGACCCGTTTTTGCTGCTCTTCTTAAGATAATATTTGTTCTAAAAATTATTTAAAACTATCATGATCTGTTTTTACCTTGAAGTGTCTTCCCATTAGGTAGGGTCACCATTTCTTAAGTGCATGTAGTATTGCCAACATTTCCTTCCCATAAACAACTTTGTGTAAATACTAACCTTTGATTGGATGACTTTCAAAATAAATGGGTCTTTCTTCTTGCATTAAAAAAACACCAATTCCATTTCCTGAGGCATCACATTCCACAATAAAGGTTTTTCTGAAGTCCATGTAGCTAAGACTGGTGCTTGGCACATTGCCTCTTTAACATGTTTAAAGGCCTTCGATACTTCTGGAGTCCATGAAAATGCATCTTTCTTCAATAATGTTGTTAGAGGTTTTGCTATCCTCCCATAATTCTTAACAAACTTGTGATAATACCCTGTGAACCCAAGAAATCGTCGTAGATGCTTTATTGATGTGGGAATTTTCCATTCCTTAATGGTTTTAATTTTTCTAGGGTCTACCTTAACACCTTCATGAAATACAATATGACCTAGATATTCCACCTCTTGTACTCCAAAGAAAAATTTGGAGATTTTTTCATATAATTGTTTTCACTCCAATAGTTTGAGCACCATGTCAACATGTTGGACATGATCCTTCCAAGACTTGTTGTAGATTAGTATATCATCAAAAATACTAACAAAAATTTTCTAAGGAAGGGTTTGAAAATGGAATTCATCAAACCTTGAAATGTAGAAGGTGCATTAGTAAGGCGAAAAGGCATAACCAAAAATTCATAATGACCCTCATGAGTTCTAAATGTTGTTTTTGGAATGCCTTCAGTCTTCATTATGATTTGATGATATCCTGAACAAAGATCCAACCTAGTGAAGTAAATTGATCCATGCAATTCATCCAATAATTCATCAATGATAGGAATGGGAAATTTAGCTTTAATAGTAAGCTTCTTGAGCTCCCTATAATCTAGACACATGTGCCATGATCCATCCTTCTTGTGAACCAATACTACTAGAGTAGAGAAAGAACTTTGACTAGGTTGAATTATACCAGCCTCTAGAATTTCTGCAACCATACGTTCAATTTCACACTTTTGGACATAGGGATATCTGTAAGGCCTGATGTTTAGAGGAACACTTCCTGGAATCAAACTAATAGCATGATCATGATCACGAATAGGTAGGAGGCCTTTGGGAGTCTCAAATACCTTGAAATGATTGTCCAAGACTTTTTGGAGATCTGGAGAAATGGATGATTTCAATGTGGGAACCTCTAGTGAACATAATTGTGCAATTATGCCTCGTTTTTCTTTCTTTAGAAGCTTTTTCATTCTGTTAGAGCTGATTGTCTTTCCTGATTTCCCTGCGACACCCCTTAATTCAACTTCCTTTCCTTTTAAAGAGAATTTCATGAAAAGCTATTGAAAATTAAAAGCTATTGTACCCAAGGATTGTAGCCATTGAACTCCTAGTACAACATCAACACCACCCATTGGAATGGAAAGCATTGGGCTATTCAATATGTATTCTCCCATGGATAGCTTGATATTATAGCACTTTCCTGAGTAATTTATGGTTCCTCCACTTGCAACCATCACTTGACACTCTGGTGCTAGATATAGGAAGAAATTCAATTCCTTGGCTATCTTACAATGAATGAAATTATGGGTACTTCTCGAATGAATCAACACTATTACCTTTTTCTTCTTGATATGCCCTTCTATCTTGATAGTTTGAGAAGTGGTAATTCTAGCCAATGCACTACAACATATGGTCAGATTCATTTCTTCTTTTTCTAGGGTTTGTTCCCGGTGTATATCTTCTTATTTTGACATTTATTTTCCTTTTCTTCCTCCTCTTCACAATCTATGTAAAATAATTTCTTCTCTTCACACTTATGACCTTTAGTGTATTTTCTATCACAACTACAACAAAGCCCTTTTGCTCTTTTTTCTTCCAATTGTTGTGGTGTCAACCTTGTAGGTTGTCGATAGCTAGGGGCAGTAACACCTCCATCTTTATGACTATGAATGGTAGGCTTCCTTGTTGCTATAATTTTTCTTTCCATTTTTATTGCCAACCTAAATGCCTTCTCCAATGAATTTGGTTCCCAAAGGTGAACCTTATGTTGGATGTTATCTTTTAAAATCCCTATGAGCACATCAATCCTATTCTCTTTTGGAATATCTTTTACCCTTATATTCAATTTTTGGAAGTCCTCAATGTGCTCCATCCTTGAACCCTTTTGTTTGAGATTTATCAATTGGCTAAAAAAAGTGTTGCTTTTTGTATCCTCATAATGTGCTATCATTCATCCATAAAAATAGCCCGGGTGACAATTTGTTTACGAGAGAAAAGCCATTGATACCATACAAA
Source organism: Pinus tabuliformis (assembly GCA_031772625.1). Lineage (NCBI taxonomy): Eukaryota > Viridiplantae > Streptophyta > Pinopsida > Pinales > Pinaceae > Pinus > Pinus tabuliformis. The sequence continues at coordinate 1,224,202,996 of CM062817.1, read as the reverse complement.
CTGATTTTGTTCCAAATATAAAGTTGCAATCTGTACCTTTTGTGTGTTTTGCACATTATGGAGATCGAGAAATTGCTCCATTTGTAGTATCCATGTTTTGGGATCCTTGCCATCAAACCTCCTCATATCAATCTTTGGAACATGGTGGTTCTTCGATCCAAAGTTAGAGTCAATGAAATCATGATTAACATTTATTTTTTTCTCATCATGAGTTCCCTTTCCTACCCTTTCACCATTAATAAGCATCTCTTGTAGAAACTTTTTCTAATCTATCTTCAAATTTGTCTACAAATCTCCCATGCCTTTCTTCAAATCATCCATCTGAGCTTCCACACCATCCATCTTAGCTTCCACACTGTCCATCTTAGCTTCCACGTCGTCCATATTAGCTTCCACGTCGTCCATATTAGCTTCCACGTCATTCATCTTCACTTCTATGCCTTTCTTTAAATCATCCATCTTATCTCATACACCTTTCCTTAAACCATCCATCCCAGATTCTACATCTTTCTTTAAACCATCCAACTTATTTTCTCTTACTTTTTGTGCGAGTGAAATTTGTTGCACTTGGTCTCGTAATTTTGGTATATCATGTTGCATTTCTTCCTCTTCTTCGTGAGTCATGCTAGAGCTTTCAAGTTGCTTACTACGTGTTTCCATTTTCTTTCTTTGGGGCATCAATTACTAATAATAATGCTTCACTATGCCCTTTGAATTCCTTCAAACTAATTTTTCAAACCAAGCTTATGCAAAAATTTAAAACAAACTACACACCTTTTTTTCACTTTGTAGGAGCTCAATATTGAATCTGATATATCTATGTAATTTTGGACCTCCTAGGTCTAAAATTGCTTCCTGTGGTAACCCTCTGAGTAATCTTTCTAACCCCTGAAGTTTGATCAAGATTCTATTCCCCAATGAAGAGTTATGCCAAATCTCCCACGATGGCCTGAGTATAGACTGGTTCATTAGAGAAAACTTGTACGATGTGTCGTGGGTCATTGTTTCAACCTTAGGTTTTGAAAATGATACCCAAAAAAACTACATTATGTCCTCTTTCTGTAAGTTCTTATGACAATTCAATCTGGTGCTCAAAGCAAAAGTTATAACGATTTTCCCAAGGTGACCTATTTGGAATGTAATTCGAGGGTCTGCAAAAACCCTAACTTCCTCAGATTATATCTCTGAAACTATAGTGAGACAGGATCTGAAATTTGGATAGAGGTTCGACCCAATTTTGTCTCAAATAGGTTTTTGTTTTAGCTTCTAAAATGTCACAGAAAAAATTTATAATGAAATTTCCATGATGACTTGTTTGGAGTAGTGAAACCCTAGAATCCAAAGATCTGATACCAAATGTTATGGAACTAGCTCACAAAAAGATAGAAAAGATAGATGAACGCCTTAGAAATAAGCCTCTTCGAGGGGGCAATGTCCTTTACATTACACATATGAACAATTCTTGGATGATTCAAATGACAAAACCTCCTTTCTAGATATAGGAGTATAAGGGGTCACAATATAACCAAGCTGACCTAATACTTTAGGAATTCCAACTCTTTGGTAGAAGTGTCAAGGCTTTTCTCCATCTTTACCAAGCTCCACTTAAACTTTTGGACATGCTCATTCATGTGTGTTATGAACAATGTGTCTTAAAAATGGTAAGAAGCTAATAGTTACAATCCACTTAAAGCAAGAAAACTCCATTTACACTGAATATAATGTATAATACAAGATTATATATCATTATCCTAAGACTATTTCTACTTATTATATATGTAGGAGACAAAGGATGCAACTATAATGAAAGTTTTTTGCCTACATAAAAATATAACAATATAAATTCAATAACCCAATATCTAGGACTTGATAAGATATTTTAGGGTTAACAAGGGGATTTTATAGGGCTTAACATGCCCCTCTCCTCCAAGAAAATGTTGTACTCAAAACTTGACGAATTGTGGTGGTTTTTCATGAATAACTCATCTTCACATGTTGCCTCTTTCACTAATATATTCTTCCATTTAATGAGGTACTTAGTAATTGCTTGATTTCTAAGATACTTAATCCTTGTTCCAAGAATTGCTTCTAGTTCTAGTATGATTTTCCCTTCTTCATTAATCTTTGATAAAATAGTTTGAACTTTGATCTTATCACAGATTAGATTCTTTAAGCAAGAAACATGGAAGACTCAATGTACATGTGAGGGTGGAGGTAACTCCAATTTGTAAGCCAGACTTGAAATCCTCTGCAACATCTTATAGGGGTCATAGTACCTCAATGTTAGTTTAACTAGACATATACACCATAAACCATCTTTTTTTGTAACAATCATCATTAGTGAGGAGAATACACTTTGGCTAGGTTGAAGGATGTTATCCTCTAGCATATCTTGAATCTGGTTCTTAATATCACTCTTTTGTGCATGTGGATACTTGTAAGGCCTAATATTAGGTGGTACATTTTGAAATTTCAAATGAATAACATGGTCATGATCTTGAGTAGGTGGAAGATATTTAGGCATCTCTACAAATACCTCATAATAATTGTTGTTAGGTTTTTGGAGATCCACCATAGCAAAGGATATAGACATTTGAACATCTAATGAACGCAATTGTGTGATTACACCATGACATCCTTTTTTGAGTAATTACATCAGATATTTGAGCTTATCACTTTAGAGAGTTTCCCTTGGATACCTCTAAGCTCAATTCTCTTGCCTTTTGAGGAAAATCTCATGAAAAAATCTTGAAAATTAAGGGCCATTATTCCTAATGACCGTAACCATTAGACCTCTAATACAACATCAACACTGCCCATTTGGATTTCAATCAGGAGAATATCAAATAACACCCCCCCCCCCCCCCCCCCCCCCCCCCACCCCTCCACCCCCGGCCTCCCCCTATTTATCTTAATGCTATAGAACTTCCATGAACAATTTATAGTAACTCCATCTGCAATCATTATTTGAAATTTTGGTGCTAGAAATACAAATAAATTAAGAAGTTTTGCCAATTTGTAATAGATGAAGTTATGGGTATTACTTACATAAATCAATATTGTTGCCTTTTTTTTGATGTGTCATTATATCTTTAATATTTGTGAAGTGTTGATTCCATTCAAAATATGACAAGATATTTATGGAGTAGTCTCCTCTAACTCTATATCTTGTGATGATTCCACTTCTTGAACTTATTCCTCTTCATAGTATATGTAGAATAATTTCTCAATGAATTTATGTCCTTATTGTACTTGTATCACAATTGAAACATAGTCCCTTTTCTTTTCTTTCATTCTGTAACAGCCTCAGGTTAAAAATTTGTGTAATAAAGTTAATAAAGGAAAAATAAGACCAAGGTCATGGGACACATATTCCAAGCTGAATGTTGGGAAAAAAATCCTAGTGTGGGCGTTCATTTGGTTTATTATGGCTAAGGGAAATTGGAAAAGTAAATGGAAATGGTTTTGGAAAGGCAAGTGGCATTAATTGACATTTTATTTATGAAAATAATGGAAAATAGGAGAAAATAAAGGTGAAATGTCATAGGTTGCATGTGAGGAGGAAAATGAATGAAAAATAATGGAAATCAAAGAAAATAGAGGCCTCATTAATAAAAGGGCCTATGAGGATCAATTCAAAACCTTTTTCCAGTTTTACCTTTTTGTCAATTTTATCATGGATCTCTCTCTCTCATACTCTTGGACACTTAGAGTTTTCTTGAAGCACTCTTGGAGGTGTGTCGCATACTTGGGATTTGGAGCAAGAAAGCAAAGGGAAGCAAATATCAAGCAAGCAAGAGAGGGATCAAGTGGCTATAGTAAGATTACTTCTAGGTATTGAGTTGCATGTATGATTTCCTTGCTAGTTTTGACATGCATGGTACATACATGTGTGTTTTTGGTTCTCTTGTTGTCATTGGCATGGGTTTTTCTAGGTGTGACAATGGTTTTCAACCTTTCCTTTCCATTTCTAGATAGCCATGGTGTGATGGGGTTTCTCTTATTTGGTTGAGCTAGATTTCCGAATGGTTTTGAAATTAAGTGGGGTGGTCTCAGGGAGAAACACAAGGCCTAGGAATCCCTAGAACAATGAAGGTGGGATTACGGTAAATCCTTATTGTGTATACTCTTGTTGGTCCTAGGAATCCTTGACCGGTGAATGGCGGGATATATGGTAAATCCTAGAGGGTGGAGATGAACAAATTCCTCATAGTTTAGGTGGAGAGATCCGAAGGCATCCATTCTTGTATATGCCTAATGATCCCTAGACCAGTATGTGGTGGGATTGCGGCAAAGCCTGGTAGTGTATGTTTCTTGTTTGGTCCTAGGAATCCCTCAGTGGGATTGTGATAAAGCTTGGTTGTATAGATGAGGGCTTGGGCCTAGGAATCCCTTGGTGGATTGTGGTAAAGCATGAGTAAGCCCTAGTTGTTTTGTTGTAAGTCCCGCATTCATGCTTGGAATATAGCACATGGGTGATTGGTTGAAAGAGAGATTTGGTTTAGCCCAATCTATGGTTGGGTGGTACGTGGAAGTCCCTAACTTGGTTGGATTTGCATATGTTAATAAGAGATCATTTTCCTTTTGTATTTCATGAGTAAATGTGCTTGTCATTATGTGGCTTTAATGGTTGTTTCATCATTGATATATCTCTGGTTATTTGCTGGTTATAAGCATGTTTTATGACAATCTTGATGAATGACTCTCATCATGTTTTGGTTAGTAGATGAAATATTAATGAATGAATGACCTAATAGATAACAATGCAGCTATTGGGAGGAGACATCAGTCCTCCTTGATGATTCTCAGATAAGTATGAGATCCCTATGTTCATATTTGTTGTTATGACCTGTAGATTACATGTTTATGATATGTTTGACGAAATTCCTATCATGGTTGGTAGGGGTCAGGTCAATTTGTTGTTGAAGTGTTTGCATTAGTAGCCTTATTTAAATGTTATTTGTAATTTCAGGATGTTTCATGAAGTTCTAAATAGAGGCCTGATTCCTAGCCCTGAAAAAGTGGCTTAGAATTTGAGGTCACTGGCACAAAAATCCCTAATAAAGGCCATGGTCACATGGATTCCTTGCTGTTGGAGTGACTGGAGGGTATCAGTGGCATGGAACAATTTTCATGGGAGCAACTAGGGGTCTAGTTCAACAAAACATCAAGCTGTCTCAGGGGTTGGGCACCTAGCAGTGTTGGTTATCTCATGAAGGTTTTGTAGATCCCAAGGAAGGTCACATTAGACACTTTGTTTCATTTTTTAACAAGCTTGACACAAGTAAAGAAACTCTTGTTCGAGAACCTTGTTTCATTTTTTAAGGAGCTTAATACAAGAGAACGAACTCTGCTCTGGGAACCTTGATTCATTTTTTAAGGAGCTTGACACAAGATAAGGAACTCTGCTCCAAAATACTTGATTCATTTTTTAAGGAGCTTGACACAAGTAAAGAAACTTTGCTCAGATACCTTATTTCATTTTTTAAGGAGCTTGACACAAGACAAGGAACTATGCTCCAAAAACCTTGATTCATTTTTTAAGGATCTTGACAGAAGACAAGGAACTCTGCTCTGACACCTTGTTTCAGATTTTAAGGAGCTTGACACAAGACAAGGAACTCTGCTCCAAAAACCTTGATTCATTTTTTAAGGAGCTTGACACAAGACAAGGAACTCTTCTCCGGAAAACCTTGATTCAAGACAAGGAAGTCTTCTCCGGAAACAGTTGGCACTTGTGGCAAGATGTTGTGAATTTCTTCACATCTGAGAACATGGTGGGCCAGTAATAACCGGCCCTTAATATTTTGTCCACAGTGGACTTCCAGTACAAATGTCCACCACAGTCTCCAGCATGGAATTCTTGCATAATTTTATCAGTTTCATTCTCAAGAAGACAGTGCAGCAAAATACCTTCATGGTTTTTCCAGAGTAGATTCTCATCTAACACACAAAATTTGGATGTTTTCATTTTTAGGAACCTAGACTTAGTTCTGGACAGTCCTGGGGGAGCACACAGGTTTTGTAACACGTAACAGATATCAGAGTACCATGGAGATTGTTCAAAGGCTACGTTGATCTTTGGAGTCGCCAGCTCTGTTTCACTGTCCAGTTGGTTGATATCTAAGGCTTGGAAATTTGATTCTGTCATTAACTTAGCCAAACCTTGCCCTTTTATCAACTTTGTAGGCTTTATTTCAATGTCAAATTCAAGTATGTTTGCAATCCATTTTCCTCTTCTACCCTCTAAGTTTTCTTGGGTGAGAATGTCTTTGACAATAGGACTTGGTACATAAGCCACAACATGAGAGTAAAGGATATAGATCCTAAAATCTTTGATAGCTTTGATTAATGCATAGGCTTGTTTTTCCATTATTTGGTATTTCAAAGGAGCATCTCTAAGAGCTCTGCTGAAGAAGGCAATGGGCTTTTCATTCCCTTGATCATCTTTCTGTAATAAAACAGCAGCAATAGTATGTTGGGAGGCAAAGGAGAAAATGATAAAGTCTCTGTCAAACTGAGGGTTAGTTAATACTGGGGTTTGGGTTAAAGCCAGTTTTATGCTTTCAAAGGCTTGCTTTGCTTCCACAGTCCACTTAACCTTTGAATCTTTCTTTAGCATATTGTTTAGCAGTCTGATCAATTCTGCTAAATTTGGGATGAACCTTCTTAAAAAATTGAGTTTTCCTAAGAATCCTTGCAACTCTTTGACATTCCTAGGGTGAGGCATTTGTAGGATCGCTTGTATCCTATCTGGATCAATTCTTATGCCATCTTTTGAAATGATGTGTCCTAAAAGTTTCCCTTCTTCCAAACCAAATAAAGACTTCTTGGGGTTTAAGGAAATGCCATATTTTCTGCATGTTATGAAAATCTGTCTTAAATGTTTCAAATGTTCTTGGTCAGATTTTGAGAAGGGTGTAAGATCATCTAAGTAAATGACCAAGAAATCATGAATTTCTTTTGCAAAAGCAATGTCCATTGCTCTTTGAAATGTTGCCCCTGCATTTTTCAATCCAAAGGGCATTTTCACATACTTGAAAGTACCCCATGGGGTAGTAAATGCAGTTTTGTCTTGATCGTCAGGGTGTACCAGGATTTGATTGAAACCTGAGAAGCCATCCAACAATGATATTCTTGAGGCTCCCACTACTCTTTGAAGGATGTGGTCCATTTTGGGTAAGGGATAGTTGTCTTTGAGTGATACTAGGTTCAAATTCCTTAAGTCTACACAAAGTCTAATCTCACCAGTTTTCTTTCTTGTAGGGACCAAATTTGAAATCCACTCAGAAAACCTGATTGGTGCTATGATCCCAGCTTTGAACATTTTTTGTAATTCCTTTTCAATGGAAGGAAGAAGCACAGGATTGATTCTTCTCAATTTTTGTTTGAATGGTTTTTGATTAGGCTTGAGGGGAATGGTGTGCTGTATAACAGAGGTATCATAAGACTTCAAGTCTTCATAACCCCAGGCAAAGATATCTTGGAATTCTTTAAAGAGATCAACATATTTGGGCTTTTGATCGGGGGGCAAAGAGGCGGACAGCTTGACTATCTTAGGCTTTTCCATAGTGCCAATATTACATTCTTCAACTCTTGCATCTAATGGCTGCATCTTTGGTTTCCTGGGGACATCATTTGAGTCAAAAATGTCCTCTAGTGGGGTAAGGCCTGCTGGGAGGAAGTTGTCTTTGAGTTGTATGATTTCAGTTTCAATGTTACTCATCTCTTCACAGTCCATTTGTTTAATTTGTTGAATGTTTTCATTGTTGAAAATGGTTGGGCTGAGTAGTTGTTTTGCTGTCCTAAGTGACATTGGGTGAGCAGATTGTTGAAACTGTAATTGTGATTGACTTGCTCCATCAACAATTTGAGATTGACTTGCTGTCTCAAGGTCAATATTTAATCATGTAAACTCTTGTTGCAAAGTTAAAAAGTTGTTTATTTGCCTATCATTCTCAAATACTTGCCATTCTTTGACATTGTTTGGAATAGAAGGCCTATATTTGACTTCTGCTGTGAAACAATTGTTGGGTTGTAGTGGGAATTTGAAGGTGCTGGCAAATGTTGCCAAGCTGTGAGCATGGAGATTGTGGCCCCTTGGAATCTTTGTGAGAACAAACTCGGAGAAAGTTTCTAGTATTTCAATTACAGCAGACCTGTAGGACCTTAATCTTTTGTCATTGGTGACAAAATCCCCTTTTACTTGTTGAATTACTAGATCAGAGTCCCCCATGATTGAGAGGCTATGTGCTTGTAATGATTTAGCAATCTTGAGACCTAGTAGCAGAGCTTCATATTCTGCCATGTTGTTAGTGCATTTAAAGTTCAGTCTATATGCCCTGCCTTGTGCACAGGCTTCTCTTTGTTATGTATCCATACTCCAGCTCCTGCCCCTAACTTGTTAACTGAGCCATCAAACTCTAGGACCCACAGACTATCTTGCTGGTCAGGGGATCTTAAACTCTTCTCATGGGATGGCCATGTGAGCATGAGTTGAGGTTTCTTTTCCCATTTGTCTCCTAGGATAATTTCATCATTTGTTTGACAATTTTTTACAACTGAAGGAGGGTGAATGGGTATTGTTGGGCTGATTAAATTTTGGCAGGTGCCACTTGTTTGATGGATGTTTTGTTTTTGTATGGGTGTCTCGGTCTTGATGTTATTGCTTAAGGAATTTGTGCTGTCATTGAAAAGGATGAAGGAGTCTATGTCCGAATGGACAGCATATATTGGAAAATTTTGAGGCTTTTCTTCACTGCTGACCATGTATTTCATGAGTGTTTCCCTATAAAATCTCTTGGGTTGCCCAAAGACAGAGATGGTTGCATATGACATGTCTAATTGCAGGGAGCCTTGGAGCTTGGCTCCCCATGATCTTGATAAGAGCATTCCATATTTGGGTGGGATATCGGCAACAACAACATCCATTAAAATGGTTTTGTTGGGAAATTGAACCAGGGACACACATAAATCCTTAATCAGGCCCAAGCATTTTACTTGACTAGAATCAAAAGAAAACAGGTCTTTGTATGGTCTTGTTATATCCAAATTTAATCTTTCCATGACTGCTTTTGGCATGAGGTTATGAGATGCACCTGAGTCAAACATTGCATTGTGCAGTATTTTATCATGAACGTGTAAGCTGACATAAAAAGGTAAAACCCCTGTGACTACTGTTTTTCCATCTACCTCTGGACCAAACAGTAATTCTGGAGTGTCATCTAGCACATTTACATCATCTTTGTTGTTGGTGAGCTGAAGGGATTTCTTGATCTGTTGCTTATATATGTCATGCTTGGCTAGCTCTAAAAGGGGAATTGCTATCTTTAACTTGCCAATCTCTGTTCCTAGGTCAAAGGGTTTATCCACCTGAATTTTAGGGTCACGGACAGCAGTCCTTTTCTTGTTCAATGAATCTTCTTGTTGGATTTCATCTTGATTTTGGAACCTGCCCCCCATGTCCATGTCTTGAGGGGTGATGTTCGGATTTGGGTGAGAGGATGATGTTGCTGTGGGCTCTTGTGGTGTGGACAGAAATTCAGTGACCTCCTCAACCACTACTTCCTTTGCAGGCAAGTTTGTTTGTCATTAGGTTCAGTGACTGAGGCTTCTTTAGATTGCTGTTTCTCCTTTACCTTTTCAGGCTGATTTGCATTTACAGTCCGACTTCTTAGTTTGTACTGCTTATGGACTTCATAGACAGCAGTATCATATCCTTGCTTAAAGTCAAAGGATTCTCCTGATTGTGTTTGGAATGTTTTGTTTTCATCCTCATCATGGTCTTCTTGTGTTAGGAAAACATGGCTTTTACCATCCAGACCTATTAAATTGATCTCAGGATCTTCATTGAGTTGATTAGCCGAGGAAGTTTCTGCATAATTTTCTTGAAAAGGTGGTCTGATATCTTGGTCAGCACCTGTTTTTCCTATATTGGGGTTCTGTGTTCTCCTAAAATTTGGGTTTCTAGGAGTATTGTTTTGTGGTGCTTCCCATGATGACTTTCTTTCTACTGATTCCACTCTCTCACCTAGTCTTTTCATGCTGTTTAGTATTGCATCCAACTTTTGATCGAAGCCCGAGGGCTCTTCCTTGAAACCAACCTTCTTTTCCAGCTTTGCCCTGTTTCTTTTGGCAATTAGGTTGGCCTCTACAGTGACTGCAACTCTTTGGGCTTCTGCAAGGGTTGGAGGGTCTCTTTCTCTCAACTGATAGGCCATATCAGAGTCAAAACCATCGGGGAAGTTATAAAGGGCTAAATCAGGAGGGGGCCTTAAGTTCTGGGGAATAGCATTGTATATGTTTTTAAACCTAGCACAATATTCCAACACCGTTTCTTGGGGACCTCTTTTAATAGTGTTATATTCACCCAGTATATGGTGTGGATCTCTCTTTTTCTCCCATCTGTTGGTAAATTCCTGGTATAGAACTTCAGAGGTTGCAATGGAATTTGCATTCAAGGATCTAAACCAAGTTCTGACATCCCCAGTTAGGCTTTGGACAAAAATTCTCATCCTGACACTATCATCATCAATTTCATAGGTCTCAAAGTGGTCTTGCATCTTTTTAGCATGCTGGATGGCTGTCAAAGGGCCATGGGAATCAAAAAATGAGAGTCTGGTTTGATAATCTTGGGGTAGGGCTGGCGCATTGGCTGGAATCTGCAATGGTGCATATCTGTTAGCCATGTTTATAGGGTTAATAGGGTTGATAGGAACAAATGGGACAACTGGGATAACAGGTGTACTGGGGTTAATAGGATGGGTAACAAGTGGAGAACTGGTTGAGTGAGTATGTGCAGATGGTGAAGATGGAAAGGTAGGACTTTGAGGGTTGAAGATGAACTAGGGGAGTTGGGTATGGAACGAAAAAGGACTTTGCAAGGAGTGGGAATGAGGATGGGTTGGTCTGACCTTATATCTGAATCAGCAGGTTTATCCTGCTTGTGCTGTTTCCTTATGTTCTTTGGGATGATATTTGGGTTATCAACAATGATGGGTTGATCAGGGTCAGGGTGTGCCCTAGTATGCCTTGGGTTTCTTTTAGGAGCCAGCTTCTAAGTGTTCTTTCAGAATTTTATACAGAAGTTTTGTATTTACAAGGGCAAAATAAGAACTCTGGAATGACTATATATGTTTCAAGGCTAGGATAAGTTTTCCCTAGTTAGCTCTTCCCTAAGACTGCCCCTGTATTAGAGAAACAGTCCTAAGATGTCTTGGCTAGCTTCAGGCTTGATGAAAGCTTTGGAAGATAGATAGTGATTGAATAGTCTTGTCCCCAGTGGAGTCGCCAATTATGTTAACACCCAGGTTGTTCCCTATGACTCCCAAGGGAATACGGCCGGGGTAACCACTAACCAATCTTTTAATCACTGTTTCTAGCCAAACAGTGATCAGAGAGGGCTCTCTCTTTATGATTTATATCTACAGTGATGGTGTTTTAGGCTAGGTATTGAGTACAGGTCATGTTTGTGTTTCGGTTGATGAAATTCCCTTAGACTTCAGTGATGTAGTTTTTAGATATGTTGAATATCATTGGGCAATGGAGTCTGTGGCTTAATGTGTTTGAATCTGTGAGATGAAAGATGGAACTTACAGGGCCATTTGGGTGTTTAATAGAACAGATTTTGATTAAAAGACTGGTAACAGGTAGCACGAACAGTGAAAGCATTTAAGAATTTTCACTATTTATCTATATGTTCCCAACAGATAGCTTTAAGAAGAGAAAACAGAGGTCTTAGGGGCAAAAGTTGAATCCCTGAGAATGACTGTTACAATAAAAACACAGTTTTGAATTGCAGCAATTAAGAATTACAATTCTGTTACTGTATATGAGGAAAACATATATAATAGCTCAGTTTGAGTCCAGGGTAAACATGGTTAAATCCTGGTACTATCCTTTCACCTTGCTATCAAGTGTAAAACATTAGAACGACAAAGAGAACAAAAGACTCAAAACAGACACGACAAGAGATTTGAGAATACTTATAGTTTTATGCAACACCCATGGAATCCTGTAACATGCATCCTTCACCACAAGACATCAAATACACCAAACTTCTGGAAGTTCCATTCCTCCTTTGTATTAATTCTCTGAAAATATTACAGCAGATGGAAGTTATCCAAGAGAAAATTCCAGCAACCCCTTCAGCATCTGTGAAGGGTGTATATATACTAGCGGTGGTCTACAGAAATATCTGAGTTCTGCGTTATCTCAGTCTTTACATTCTCACCAACTCTTTAAGATATTATGTCGAAAATTTATTACACATTTAATACACAGTACAGGCATTTTAATGCTCTGTCAGAAGATATTTAGCTTTATAAGAATAGCTAAGTCGGTCTGAATATTTGGAGTTAATGCATAGAAAACCCGACTGTAGGCTGGTACACTATGTCTCGGACCTGTCAGCTGTGACTTTGACTGCTGCTGGTGGTGAGTGACTGGTCTGGCTGAGTTGGCTCAGCCTCTGCTTTTTCTGTAAATTTTAATTCCCAAAATTGCCACTGCGCGTGTCTGCCTTTTTCCTTCTGCGCTATTGGTTCTGGCCTGTCAAAATTGTCTGGGTCAAATGCCTCCAGACATCCTGTGTGGGCAGTTGATGTGCCAAAATTGCCCCTAGAGTCTCATCTGCTTCTGTGAACTTGAAGAAATTGGGTGGTGTATCAAACAGATGCTCTATCTCATTCATGAGAAAAAACAGGTTCTCCACTCTGTCATACATCATTTGCCCTGTGGCTGGCCCTGTGTCCTTTGAAGTGCTGGGAGGTTTTGCAATCTCTGCTACTGCATGTGCATCAATTCTCTTGTTATAGTTGTCCAGGGTGAGCAGTCTTCCCACGCTGCTCAAAATGTTGGGGAGGCCTCTGTTCTGCAGTGTTACAAACTTCTCCAGGAACCTGTTAATTTCTGTCTGCATGTCCTGTGTCCTTCTTTCCAAGGTTCCAATCAAGTTTCTCAATGTAACAACTCTCTTGGCTATGGCAATCGTTTCTGTCCTGTTGTTGATTCCCATGCTAGCCAATTGAGTGCTGGTTTTGTAATTCAGGATATTGATCATCCTGGTAGCTGCTTCTGGCATGTGCCCAAGGCTTGCCCTGGCTCTCTGTATCTCCTTGTTTGCTTTGGTGATGAGCACCATTTGTTCATCCATGGTTTCAATGTATTGCCACTGTTTGGCAATGGATCTCCCAATGTTGCTCCACAACACTGCTTTCATATCAGCTGTCACCCTTTCCAGTGCAAGCTCTTTTTCCAGCTCAGCAATCCTTCTCTTAAGGGTTTTCACCTCTCTCTCCTTGGCTGCCTCATTTTGTTTGCTTTTATCAAATTTCTCATTAACATTAGCCAAGTTCTGTTTGAGCCCATCCAGCTCTTTCATTTGAGCTTCCATAGCTCGGATCTCTGCTTGCAGCTTTTGCATGTCTAGACTAGCAGCCTGTTCTGATGTTGTAGTTGTTGCTGCTGTGGATGGCGCTGTAGTTGGTGCTGTAGCTTCTGTTTGCTGAGGAGGAGGAGCAGTCTTTGGAGGGACTTCCTCAAGATTTATTATCACAGGAGGAGGCTGGGAGGGATGGCCCTCTTCTCTTTGCTTCAGTGCTTCCTGTAGTGCTGCCTTTGCAGCTTCAGTTTGTCCTAGCTGGTCTTGAGTCCTAACCAGCTCTTTGTATAAGGATACCAGCAGGTCTGTGGTATCTTTTTCTTGCCGTTGCTGGGCAACTTCATCTGTTTGTGGATGGATGGTGGCCGGGAGTTTGATTTTCTTTCTTAGGGCTGCCATGTCTGCATCCCTTATTTTCAGCAGTTCTTGGATGCCTTTGACATCCTTGGGATCATGTCCAATATCTATGATTACCTCCTCCAAGGATTTGATCCTGTTGTCCTTGGCCTGTGAGGATGCTCGTTCCAATTCTAGCTGGGATGATGTATTGTCTAGGCTGCTCTTTAACTTGTAATTTTCCAGTGTCTCATCTGCCAGGGAGGCATACACCATTTCACCCGTTTGTTTGTGTAACTCTATCTTATCCATGGGGTGAATATCTTTAGCCAGAACCTCCATGTTGGTTCTTAAATAGTCTGAGGTGGACTGGGGATGTAGAGTTGTGGGCATGAAATGGCTCATTATCATTTTTCCCTCACTCACATCAAAAGCAGACATTAGTCTCTGCTGGTTGCTGGGAGCTAGTTTTAACAAGTGATCATAGAGTTGCACTTTTATGGGATCACTCCTTCTCTTGATTTCTATGAACTGCTGCTTTATACTTGAGTGCCCCTCTCTATGCTGGCCAGAAGAGCTGACCTCTCCTCCCATTGTCATATCTGGTCCTCTTTGAGATGAGCTGGCCGAGAGTTCTCCACTGGGTGGGCCCATGCCCATGGCCTGCCTTACTGCTATGTCCTCCTCTTGGGAGTCATTCAATCTTTGTCTCTTCTCTCCTCTGATAAAGGATGAAGTCTGGGGAGTCTCTCTCTCTCTCTTTCTGGTTAAGTCCTCCTTCTGAGGTGTTTGGAGGACTGAGCTGTCCACATTGATGTCTGTTCTTGGAGACAACTCTGTTTGGGGCTGCTGTTCTGTAGATCCGGGCAAATCTGTCTCTTTATTTTGCTGTAATGGCTGCTGCCCACTAGTTTGTGGTTTATCTTGTTGCTGCCCCAACTCCCGTTCTTCCATTTCTTCTTGCTGCTGTAGCAAGGTGTCAACCTGTTCTTCTGTTAATATAGGTGGTTGTTCCACCTGTTTGCCTTTGTCCTTGCTTGCTGCTTGGGTTGTCTGCTCGGCAGTTCGCTGTTGTGTTGCTGGTGTTGTGGTGGCTGCCCCAATTTGCCTCCTGTAGGAAATAGGCACCTGTCCACAAGTTTCCAAGTCAGCTTGTTTTTGGACATTTCTAGCCTCTTGCTCAAGTATTTCTTCATTAGTCATTTGCTCTACTAATGTGCCCTCTTCCCAATCTGGTGCATTTGCATATTTTTCAATTTCAGGTAATCTGGCATGAGCATAGTTGCCTAACTTATACCTGATCCTCCTGAGGGAAATAGAGTGGTTAGGGTCATATGGAATCCACTCAAAACTAGTTTTCAACTGGAGTCCTTCCAGGATCCTGTCTGCCTCTTTCCAGCCTTCCTCCTTCCTGTTGTATAAGAAGGGACCTAGCTGATTTCTCACTTTCAACTGTGATTTCTTGTTTTTACTCTGAAAGTGTAGGTAATCTGAGTTCCCAAATTGCCTGAAATATTCTAAGGCAAACAGTCTCATGGGAACGTACCTTGGCAGCCTAAATGGATTTAATTCACATCCATACACCCTAATGACTGTGTGATTCTGGTAGAAGTACCAGTTGCCGATGTTGTAAAGCTTGTTCAAATGAAGAATTCTTTTCATGTCATCGGTCAGTCTAGGAGGAGGGGCACCTTGCAGCACTGTTAGGGCTGGATGAACAAATAAATCAATAAACTCACAGTATGTATAAGGTGATACTGAGGTACGATGGAACACAGGGGTCCAAAAAACAACTGATCTTGGGGTTCCTTGGGCGTTGAGTGGCCTCAAAGGGACAGAGAAGGTAGCTGGCTGGTTGAACAAGAACAGATGGTATATGTAGGAGGTGTATCTGAACAGCCTCTCCCTCTTCAAGTTCATGAACTGGTCATGAATCTTCTCAGCTATATAAGTTGCATAATCATAGTGGATAGCTGGAGGCTTACCCGGGGCAAATATGGACAGCATTGCCAATATGCAGTCATCTACATCTTCCAGTCCTCTGAATCCCAGGACATATCCAATCAAGTCCACCATCATCCTGCCCAACTCATTCAGGTATTGGTAACCAATGGGAGGGGTTCTGACTGCTTCAGAGCTAGGTGTAACAAATAGCTGGTTAATCTTCACAATCTGGTCATTAGACAGGTTGTTTCCTCTCTTTATCAAATCTTGCATGGAAAGAGGGGTCAATTTCTTGGCTGTATGAAAATGCAGCATCTGATTTATACTCTCTGGAGTGATCTGAAACAGGACTAGGCCTGTGGGGCTAATGACTGCCCTTTGGCTGGGGTCATAGCGCTCTTGGCAACTGTAGATGAGCTCTGGCATTGGATTGACTTGGGGAAGGTTGTATATGGGCAAATTTGAT
The DNA here is from genome assembly GCA_031772625.1 of Pinus tabuliformis. Lineage (NCBI taxonomy): Eukaryota > Viridiplantae > Streptophyta > Pinopsida > Pinales > Pinaceae > Pinus > Pinus tabuliformis. The sequence goes on along the minus strand of CM062817.1, from coordinate 1,224,186,869 downwards.
TCCCAAATTCCCAGGATATCTGCTCCACTCATGTGCTGGGCTCTTAGTTCATTTAACATCTGGATATTATACTTAGTTCCCATAGGAAACCAGTCCAACATCTGGTAATCCATGTCTCCCAGGGGTTTCCATGCTAATTCTTGGTGGGGGGCATTGATAGGCTTAATATTGAGAGCAATGGGAGTTTCCATAGCTTGTGAAGGGATAAACTAATGCAATTTGACAAGTGAGTTGGCAAAGACAGACTGCAGATTGCCCTCTGTGGTAAAAACTTGATTTTCTGAACTGTCAGAGGGGAATTTACCAGCTAGAAATTGAAATACTGCTGGTAATTGGTTACAGAGACTCTTTTGGGGCCCAATTTAGCTCCTGGTAGTAATTCAGAGGTATTCAGCGGGGCATTTAGCCGAGAAAACGCAGGACGAGGGGTTTTCAGATGAATTGCAGTTTGTTACAACTCTGCAGGGAATTTTTGGACTTCACAGAGACAATGGTGGAGGTATAACCCGGTTCTAGCGGTGAAAAAATCTGTTTTACGGTCCTATTATGCCTGTGAGCAGTTTAGAGCAGAATGCAGGTCGAATGGAGGGCAGGGTAGGGTAAATACCTGTAACTTGACGTGCAGAAGTCGTGATAAGGTGTACTGCAGTTGCTGGAGTGGTCGCCTTTGTTGAATTTACAGGTTGGCGGAAATCCGGGCAGAAACGGTTAAACAGAGAGTTCAGCAGACAATAACAGTGAAATGGTAAAAAATGCGTGAAATTTGGTTAATATGAGATTTTTACCCATTTGGCGCTTTTATAGGATGACGTCAGCATGACGTCATTGGTGGGTCACGGTGATGTGACGTCAGCTGACGTCATCGGGGAGGACGTGGCAGCAGACGACCGGTCAACGGGGGTGAGGTGGCAGCCCAGTCAGCGGTGAGCTGGACGCGGCGGGACGGTCAAACAGCGGACGGGCGGAGGTTAAGCCGTGAAGGTTACGGTTAAGGCTTTAACCGTCACGGTCTCTCGGGGCGGTTAGAGTACGGCGCCCAGGGTGTCAGAGGGAGCTCCGAGACGGTCTAACGGGCGACGCGTGGCAGAGGCATGACGAGGCGCAACGTCATGTTCTCGGGAGTTAACGCGCGGACGTGGACGGCGTTCCGATATTGTGGTGGGCCGTCGGATCTGGAAGACTTGATCCGACGGCTGGCGGAGGTGTAAGGTGCACGGCGGATAGGGCGGCGGAAATATTAACTGTTTGTGGGTTTTTTGACATGGTTTTCAAATGTTTCAACTTCTGACCACCCGCGCTTGCATTTGGGGGCGTGCTGAAGGCGGGATTTTGCCTTTTATAAGGTTTGCGGAGGGTTTGTGGGCTAGAGGGGTTTAGAGAGGGGTTTTTACCCATGCAAAGGTATTTTTTGAGGGGAAATGATCTGCAGCAAAGGGAGAGTATCGGAGATAGGTTCACCATGGTGGCCAGATGCCACTATGATCCCTCTTTGCAGATTTCTCGGCTATTATGCCTAGGGGAGGGAATATATAACATTTAGGGCTTTATACACCTTAGTGTTATTACTATTAGGGCAAGGGGTAGAATAAGGGAGTTAAATAGTAGAATTAGGAGTTAGTAAAGTGAAGGAGGGGAATCTTTGAGAAAGGGGATGTTAATGATGGAGTAAAGGGGAAAAAGTGAAGTTAGTGATGCTTTCTGCTGTGAATCCATGAAATTCACCACCTTTTTTGCTGATATGTCCATTGCCTTGGCAAAATATCTTTGACAACTATGTAATGGTGAACCTGTCCTTTCTGCAACCACAACTGCCTACCCAACTATTTCACCTAACATTTTTTAGTTTCTTCTTGGAGGGGCACTTAGACTTGCAACCCTCAATTGCCTTTTCTTTTCTTTGGCTTTTTCCTTTTTTTACTCTATCTGCTTCTACCCTTATCTCTTCCAAGGTCCCAGATTAGGCTTTTGGGAACCTTTGTTTCTCTACCTGAACTACTTGTCTGCCAAGATTAAGCTGTTTGGACAGACTTCTTTCTCTATTCTACAACTCAAAATTGAAACATGGCATGATCCAGATTAGACTGTTGAATCATCCACAAAAATGTAATAAGGTCCTCAATATCTGAAGTAATTTCACACACCTCTGATTACCTGGAAATATGGGATCTTTGTGCTAACAAAGCAGAGCATATTTGGATTTTCAATAATCAATCATGAAATATGAAACCTATTACTATAGGTATCCAACAGTGGCTCCACATGGGGATGGTTTTTCTTTTGAAAGACCAAGAACAGCAGGTCAGATTGCCTTGTTGCTCGATTGTCCATCTTAATCTTTGAGCTCTGATACATGTAACCTGTCAAAATAGTGTGCTTCTTTCTTGGAGAACCTCTGATATTATCTGCCTGTTGCTGCTAGTTGCAGTACTTGGGAAAACCTCTTTATACAATATAAATCAAAAGAGAATATGTACAATTGCATATATACAATGAACCTTTGGATCCTTATCATATTGAACCATCATAATAGTGCTTCAGCATCCTGCCATTGACAGGACCTTCATCTAGTTCAGTCACAGTCAAGCTTTTAAGGAAATAAGTGTTATTACCTTGCACTGCTTGGACAGCAAATGGTCCTTTCCATAAAGAATCAAACTTCCCATGTTTCCCTTTGTCTTCTCTTCTTGCATCCCACTTTAGAACTTTGTCTCCTATATTGAAGTCTTCTGCTTTGGTTCTTCTGTCAAAGGCCTTTTTCAGTTTTTCCTGTAGTATTTGCACTCTGCTGAAAACTTGTTCTCTGGTTTGCTGTAAACAGATTATCTGGTTGATCCTTCTTTGCATGTCATTTGGCTCTGCTTGACTTTCTTGTAGAAGTTTCATAACTGGCACCCCTAGTGATGAAGGAAATCTGGCCTCTAATCCGTAGACTAACTCATATGGGCTGGTCCCAATTGATCTTTTGGTGGTTAATCTGTCTGCCCATAAAGCATTTACTAGTTTCTTGTGCCAGTTCTTTTTGTTCTCTTCCAGCACTTTCTTAATGATGTTTATCAAGCTTTTGTTTGATGATTCAGCAAGACCATTTCCCTGAGGATAGTAAGCTGTAGAATGGCCCAAAGTGATGTGAAATTTATGACAGAAATTTATCATTTTCTTGGATTTGAAGGCAGCAGCATTGTCTGTTATTATCTTTTCTGGGCAGCCAAATCTAGCCAGTATATTGTTTTCTAGAAATTGAATGATCACTGAGTCATTTGCTTGTCTGCATGGGGCAGCTTCAATCCACTTGGTGAAGTAGTCTGTTGCAGTCAAAATCCATCTGTGTTGTCCTGAAGATGAGGGGTGAATTTCTCCAATGAAATCTAAGCCCCATTGTTGAAAAGGTCTCTCTGTTGCAATGGGCCTCAAAGGAAGTGGCAGCAACTGTCTTCTGCCTTCAAACAGTTGGCACTTGTGGCATGATGTTGTGAATTTCTTCACATCTGAGAACATGGTGGGCCAGTAATAACCGGCCCTTAATATTTTGTCCACAGTGGACTTCCAGTACAAATGTCCACCACAGTCTCCAGCATGGAATTCTTGCATAATTTTATCAGTTTCATTCTCAAGAAGACAGTGCAGCAAAATACCTTCATGGTTTTTCCAGAGTAGATTCTCATCTAACACACAAAATTTGGATGTTTTCATTTTTAGGAACCTAGACTTAGTTCTGGACAGTCCTGGGGGAGCACACAGGTTTTGTAACACATAACAGATATCAGAGTACCATGGAGATTGTTCAAAGGCTACGTTGATCTTTGGAGTCGCCAGCTCTGTTTCACTGTCCAGTTGGTTGATATCTAAGGCTTGGAAATTTGATTCTGTCATTAACTTAGCCAAACCTTGCCCTTTTATCAACTTTGTAGGCTTTATTTCAATGTCAAATTCAAGTATGTTTGCAATCCATTTTCCTCTTCTACCCTCTAAGTTTTCTTGGGTGAGAATGTCTTTGACAATAGGACTTGGTACATAAGCCACAACATGAGAGTAAAGGATATAGATCCTAAAATCTTTGATAGCTTTGATTAATGCATAGGCTTGTTTTTCCATTATTTGGTATTTCAAAGGAGCATCTCTAAGAGCTCTGCTGAAGAAGGCAATGGGCTTTTCATTCCCTTGATCATCTTTCTGCAATAAAACAGCAGCAATAGTATGTTGGGAGGCAAAGGAGAAAATGATAAAGTCTCTGTCAAACTGAGGGTTAGTTAATACTGGGGTTTGGGTTAAAGCCAGTTTTATGCTTTCAAAGGCTTGCTTTGCTTCCACAGTCCACTTAACCTTTGAATCTTTCTTTAGCATATTGTTTAGCAGTCTGATCAATTCTGCTAAATTTGGGATGAACCTTCTTAAAAAATTGAGTTTTCCTAAGAATCCTTGCAACTCTTTGACATTCCTAGGGTGAGGCATTTGTAGGATCGCTTGTATCCTATCTGGATCAATTCTTATGCCATCTTTTGAAATGATGTGTCCTAAAAGTTTCCCTTCTTCCAAACCAAATAAAGACTTCTTGGGGTTTAAGGAAATGCCATATTTTCTGCATGTTATGAAAATCTGTCTTAAATGTTTCAAATGTTCTTGGTCAGATTTTGAGAAGGGTGTAAGATCATCTAAGTAAATGACCAAGAAATCATGAATTTCTTTTGCAAAAGCAATGTCCATTGCTCTTTGAAATGTTGCCCCTGCATTTTTCAATCCAAAGGGCATTTTCACATACTTGAAAGTACCCCATGGGGTAGTAAATGCAGTTTTGTCTTGATCGTCAGGGTGTACCAGGATTTGATTGAAACCTGAGAAGCCATCCAACAATGATATTCTTGAGGCTCCCACTACTCTTTGAAGGATGTGGTCCATTTTGGGTAAGGGATAGTTGTCTTTGAGTGATACTAGGTTCAAATTCCTTAAGTCTACACAAAGTCTAATCTCACCAGTTTTCTTTCTTGTAGGGACCAAATTTGAAATCCACTCAGAAAACCTGATTGGTGCTATGATCCCAGCTTTGAACATTTTTTGTAATTCCTTTTCAATGGAAGGAAGAAGCACAGGATTGATTCTTCTCAATTTTTGTTTGAATGGTTTTTGATTAGGCTTGAGGGGAATGGTGTGCTGTATAACAGAGGTATCATAAGACTTCAAGTCTTCATAACCCCAGGCAAAGACATCTTGGAATTCTTTAAAGAGATCAACATATTTGGGCTTTTGATCGGGGGGCAAAGAGGCGGACAGCTTGACTATCTTAGGCTTTTCCATAGTGCCAATATTACATTCTTCAACTCTTGCATCTAATGGCTGCATCTTTGGTTTCCTGGGGACATCATTTGAGTCAAAAATGTCCTCTAGTGGGGTAAGGCCTGCTGGGAGGAAGTTGTCTTTGAGTTGTATGATTTCAGTTTCAATGTTACTCATCTCTTCACAGTCCATTTGTTTAATTTGTTGAATGTTTTCATTGTTGAAAATGGTTGGGCTGAGTAGTTGTTTTGCTGTCCTAAGTGACATTGGGTGAGCAGATTGTTGAAACTGTAATTGTGATTGACTTGCTCCATCAACAATTTGAGATTGACTTGCTGTCTCAAGGTCAATATTTAATCCTGTAAACTCTTGTTGCAAAGTTAAAAAGTTGTTTATTTGCCTATCATTCTCAAATACTTGCCATTCTTTGACATTGTTTGGAATAGAAGGCCTATATTTGACTTCTGCTGTGAAACAATTGTTGGGTTGTAGTGGGAATTTGAAGGTGCTGGCAAATGTTGCCAAGCTGTGAGCATGGAGATTGTGGCCCCTTGGAATCTTTGTGAGAACAAACTCGGAGAAAGTTTCTAGTATTTCAATTACAGCAGACCTGTAGGACCTTAATCTTTTGTCATTGGTGACAAAATCCCCTTTTACTTGTTGAATTACTAGATCAGAGTCCCCCATGATTGAGAGGCTATGTGCTTGTAATGATTTAGCAATCTTGAGACCTAGTAGCAGAGCTTCATATTCTGCCATGTTGTTAGTGCATTTAAAGTTCAGTCTATATGCCCTGCCTTGTGCACAGGCTTTCTCTTTGTTATGTATCCATACTCCAGCTCCTGCCCCTAACTTGTTAACTGAGCCATCAAACTCTAGGACCCACAGACTATCTTGCTGGTCAGGGGATCTTAAATTCTTCTCATGGGATGGCCATGTGAGCATGAGTTGAGGTTTCTTTTCCCATTTGTCTCCTAGGATAATTTCATCATTTGTTTGACAATTTTTTACAACTGAAGGAGGGTGAATGGGTATTGTTGGGCTGATTAAATTTTGGCAGGTGCCACTTGTTTGATGGATGTTTTGTTTTTGTATGGGTGTCTCGGTCTTGATGTTATTGCTTAAGGAATTTGTGCTGTCATTGAAAAGGATGAAGGAGTCTATGTCCGAATGGACAGCATATATTGGAAAATTTTGAGGCTTTTCTTCACTGCTGACCATGTATTTCATGAGTGTTTCCCTATAAAGTCTCTTGGGTTGCCCAAAGACAGAGATGGTTGCATATGACATGTCTAATTGCAGGGAGCCTTGGAGCTTGGCTCCCCATGATCTTGATAAGAGCATTCCATATTTGGGTGGGATATCAGCAACAACAACATCCATTAAAATGGTTTTGTTGGGAAATTGAACCAGGGACACACATAAATCCTTAATCAGGCCCAAGCATTTTACTTGACTAGAATCAAAAGAAAACAGGTCTTTGTATGGTCTTGTTATATCCAAATTTAATCTTTCCATGACTGCTTTTGGCATGAGGTTGTGAGATGCACCTGAGTCAAACATTGCATTGTGCAGTATTTTATCATGAACGTGTAAGCTGACATAAAAAGGTAAAACCCCTGTGACTACTGTTTTTCCATCTACCTCTGGACCAAACAGTAATTCTGGAGTGTCATCTAGCACATTTACATCATCTTTGTTGTTGGTGAGCTGAAGGGATTTCTTGATCTGTTGCTTATATATGTCATGCTTGGCTAGCTCTAAAAGGGGAATTGCTATCTTTAACTTGCCAATCTCTGTTCCTAGGTCAAAGGGTTTATCCACCTGAATTTTAGGGTCACGGACAGCAGTCCTTTTCTTGTTCAATGAATCTTCTTGTTGGATTTCATCTTGATTTTGGAACCTGCCCCCCATGTCCATGTCTTGAGGGGTGATGTTCGGATTTGGGTGAGAGGATGATGTTGCTGTGGGCTCTTGTGGTGTGGACAGAAATTCAGTGACCTCCTCAACCACTACTTCCTTTGCAGGCAAGTTTGTTTTGTCATTAGGTTCAGTGACTGAGGCTTCTTTAGATTGCTGTTTCTCCTTTACCTTTTCAGGCTGATTTGCATTTACAGTCCGACTTCTTAGTTTGTACTGCTTATGGACTTCATAGACAGCAGTATCATATCCTTGCTTAAAGTCAAAGGATTCTCCTGATTGTGTTTGGAATGTTTTGTTTTCATCCTCATCATGGTCTTCTTGTGTTAGGAAAACATGGCTTTTACCATCCAGACCTATTAAATTGATCTCAGGATCTTCATTGAGTTGATTAGCCGAGGAAGTTTCTGCATAATTTTCTTGAAAAGGTGGTCTGATATCTTGGTCAGCACCTGTTTTTCCTATATTGGGGTTCTGTGTTCTCCTAAAATTTGGGTTTCTAGGAGTATTGTTTTGTGGTGCTTCCCATGATGACTTTCTTTCTACTGATTCCACTCTCTCACCTAGTCTTTTCATGCTGTTTAGTATTGCATCCAACTTCTGATCGAAGCCCGAGGGCTCTTCCTTGAAACCAACCTTCTTTTCCAGCTTTGCCCTGTTTCTTTTGGCAATTAGGTTGGCCTCTACAGTGACTGCAACTCTTTGGGCTTCTGCAAGGGTTGGAGGGTCTCTTTCTCTCAACTGATAGGCCATATCAGAGTCAAAACCATCAGGGAAGTTATAAAGGGCTAAATCAGGAGGGGGCCTTAAGTTCTGGGGAATAGCATTGTATATGTTTTTAAACCTAGCACAATATTCCAACACCGTTTCTTGGGGACCTCTTTTAATAGTGTTATATTCACCCAGTATATGGTGTGGATCTCTCTTTTTCTCCCATCTGTTGGTAAATTCCTGGTATAGAACTTCAGAGGTTGCAATGGAATTTGCATTCAAGGATCTAAACCAAGTTCTGACATCCCCAGTTAGGCTTTGGACAAAAATTCTCATCCTGACACTATCATCATCAATTTCATAGGTCTCAAAGTGGTCTTGCATCTTTTTAGCATGCTGGATGGCTGTCAAAGGGCCATGGGAATCAAAAAATGAGAGTCTGGTTTGATAATCTTGGGGTAGGGCTGGCGCATTGGCTGGAATCTGCAATGGTGCATATCTGTTAGCCATGTTTATAGGGTTAATAGGGTTGATAGGAACAAATGGGACAACTGGGATAACAGGTGTACTGGGGTTAATAGGATGGGTAACAAGTGGAGAACTGGTTGAGTGAGTATGTGCAGATGGTGAAGATGGAAAGGTAGGACTTTGAGGGGTTGAAGATGAACTAGGGGAGTTGGGTGTGGAACGAAAAAGGACTTTGCAAGGAGTGGGAATGAGGATGGGTTGGTCTGACCTTATATCTGAATCAGCAGGTTTATCCTGCTTGTGCTGTTTCCTTATGTTCTTTGGGATGATATTTGGGTTATCAACAATGATGGGTTGATCAGGGTCAGGGTGTGCCCTAGTATGCCTTGGGTTTCTTTTAGGAGCCAGCTTCTAAGTGTTCTTTCAGAATTTTATACAGAAGTTTTGTATTTACAAGGGCAAAATAAGAACTCTGGAATGACTATATATGTTTCAAGGCTAGGATAAGTTTCCCTAGTTAGCTCTTCCCTAAGACTGCCCCTGTATTAGAGAAACAGTCCTAAGATGTCTTGGCTAGCTTCAGGCTTGATGAAAGCTTTGGAAGATAGATAGTGATTGAATAGTCTTGTCCCCAGTGGAGTCGCCAATTATGTTAACACCCAGGTTGTTCCCTATGACTCCCAAGGGAATACGGCCGGGGTAACCACTAACCAATCTTTTAATCACTGTTTCTAGCCAAACAGTGATCAGAGAGGGCTCTCTCTTTATGATTTATATCTACAGTGATGGTGTTTTAGGCTAGGTATTGAGTACAGGTCATGTTTGTGTTTCGGTTGATGAAATTCCCTTAGACTTCAGTGATGTAATTTTAAGATATGTTGAATATCATTGGGCAATGGAGTCTGTGGCTTAATGTGTTTGAATCTGTGAGATGAAAGATGGAACTTACAGGGCCATTTGGGTGTTTAATAGAACAGATTTTGATTAAAGGACTGGTAACAGGTAGCACGAACAGTGAAAGCATTTAAGAATTTTCACTATTTATCTATATGTTCCCAACAGATAGCTTTAAGAAGAGAAAACAGAGGTCTTAGGGGCAAAAGTTGAATCCCTGAGAATGACTGTTACAATAAAAACACAGTTTTGAATTGCAGCAATTAAGAATTACAATTCTGTTACTGTATATGAGGAAAACATATATAATAGCTCAGTTTGAGTCCAGGGTAAACATGGTTAAATCCTGGTACTATCCTTTCACCTTGCTATCAAGTGTAAAACATTAGAACGACAAAGAGAACAAAAGACTCAAAACAGACACGACAAGAGATTTGAGAATACTTATAGTTTTATGCAACACCCATGGAATCCTGTAACATGCATCCTTCACCACAAGACATCAAATACACCAAACTTCTGGAAGTTCCATTCCTCCTTTGTATTAATTCTCTGAAAATATTACAGCAGATGGAAGTTATCCAAGAGAAAATTCCAGCAACCCCTTCAGCATCTGTGAAGGGTGTATATATACTAGCGGTGGTCTACAGAAATATCTGAGTTCTGCGTTATCTCAGTCTTTACATTCTCACCAACTCTTTAAGATATTATGTCGAAAATTTATTACACATTTAATACACAGTACAGGCATTTTAATGCTCTGTCAGAAGATATTTAGCTTTATAAGAATAGCTAAGTCGGTCTGAATATTTGGAGTTAATGCATAGAAAACCCGACTGTAGGCTGGTACACTATGTCTCGGACCTGTCAGCTGTGACTTTGACTGCTGCTGGTGGCGAGTGACTGGTCTGGCCGAGTTGGCTCAGCCTCTGCTTTTTCTGTAAATTTTAATTTCCAAAATTGCCACTGCGCGTGTCTGCCTTTTTCCTTCTGCGCTATTGGTTCTGGCCTGTCAAAATTGTCTGGGTCAAATGCCTCCAGACATCCTGTGTGGGCAGTTGATGTGCCAAAATTGCCCCTAGAGTCTCATCTGCTTCTGTGAACTTGAAGAAATTGGGTGGTGTATCAAACAGATGCTCTATCTCATTCATGAGAAAAAACAGGTTCTCCACTCTGTCATACATCATTTGCCCTGTGGCTGGCCCTGTGTCCTTTGAAGTGCTGGGAGGTTTTGCAATCTCTGCTACTGCATGTGCATCAATTCTCTTGTTATAGTTGTCCAGGGTGAGCAGTCTTCCCACGCTGCTCAAAATGTTGGGGAGGCCTCTGTTCTGCAGTGTTACAAACTTCTCCAGGAACCTGTTAATTTCTGTCTGCATGTCCTGTGTCCTTCTTTCCAAGGTTCCAATCAAGTTTCTCAATGTAACAACTCTCTTGGCTATGGCAATCGTTTCTGTCCTGTTGTTGATTCCCATGCTAGCCAATTGAGTGCTGGTTTTGTAATTCAGGATATTGATCATCCTGGTAGCTGCTTCTGGCATGTGCCCAAGGCTTGCCCTTGCTCTCTGTATCTCCTTGTTTGCTTTGGTGATGAGCACCATTTGTTCATCCATGGTTTCAATGTATTGCCACTGTTTGGCAATGGATCTCCCAATGTTGCTCCACAACACTGCTTTCATATCAGCTGTCACCCTTTCCAGTGCAAGCTCTTTTTCCAGCTCAGCAATCCTTCTCTTAAGGGTTTTCACCTCTCTCTCCTTGGCTGCCTCATTTTGTTTGCTTTTATCAAATTTCTCATTAACATTAGCCAAGTTCTGTTTGAGCCCATCCAGCTCTTTCATTTGAGCTTCCATAGCTCGGATCTCTGCTTGCAGCTTTTGCATGTCTAGACTAGCAGCCTGTTCTGATGTTGTAGTTGTTGCTGCTGTGGATGGCGCTGTAGTTGGTGCTGTAGCTTCTGTTTGCTGAGGAGGAGGAGCAGTCTTTGGAGGGACTTCCTCAAGATTTATTATCACAGGAGGAGGCTGGGAGGGATGGCCCTCTTCTCTTTGCTTCAGTGCTTCCTGTAGTGCTGCCTTTGCAGCTTCAGTTTGTCCTAGCTGGTCTTGAGTCCTAACCAGCTCTTTGTATAAGGATACCAGCAGGTCTGTGGTATCTTTTTCTTGCCTTTGCTGGGCAACTTCATCTGTTTGTGGATGGATGGTGGCCGGGAGTTTGATTTTCTTTCTTAGGGCTGCCATGTCTGCATCCCTTATTTTCAGCAGTTCTTGGATGCCTTTGACATCCTTGGGATCATGTCCAATATCTATGATTACCTCCTCCAAGGATTTGATCCTGTTGTCCTTGGCCTGTGAGGATGCTCGTTCCAATTCTAGCTGGGATGATGTATTGTCTAGGCTGCTCTTTAACTTGTAATTTTCCAGTGTCTCATCTGCCAGGGAGGCATACACCATTTCACCCGTTTGTTTGTGTAACTCTATCTTATCCATGGGGTGAATATCTTTAGCCAGAACCTCCATGTTGGTTCTTAAATAGTCTGAGGTGGACTGGGGATGTAGAGTTGTGGGCATGAAATGGCTCATTATCATTTTTCCCTCACTCACATCAAAAGCAGACATTAGTCTCTGCTGGTTGCTGGGAGCTAGTTTTAACAAGTGATCATAGAGTTGCACTTTTATGGGATCACTCCTTCTCTTGATTTCTATGAACTGCTGCTTTATACTTGAGTGCCCCTCTCTATGCTGGCCAGAAGAGCTGACCTCTCCTCCCATTGTCATATCTGGTCCTCTTTGAGATGAGCTGGCCGAGAGTTCTCCACTGGGTGGGCCCATGCCCATGGCCTGCCTTACTGCTATGTCCTCCTCTTGGGAGTCATTCAATCTTTGTCTCTTCTCTCCTCTGATCAAGGATGAAGTCTGGGGAGTCTCTCTCTCTCTCTTTCTGGTTAAGTCCTCCTTCTGAGGTGTTTGGAGGACTGAGCTGTCCACATTGATGTCTGTTCTTGGAGACAACTCTGTTTGGGGCTGCTGTTCTGTAGATCCGGGCAAATCTGTCTCTTTATTTTGCTGTAATGGCTGCTGCCCACTAGTTTGTGGTTTATCTTGTTGCTGCCCCAACTCCCGTTCTTCCATTTCTTCTTGCTGCTGTAGCAAGGTGTCAACCTGTTCTTCTGTTAATATAGGTGGTTGTTCCACCTGTTTGCCTTTGTCCTTGCTTGCTGCTTGGGTTGTCTGCTCGGCAGTTCGCTGTTGTGTTGCTGGTGTTGTGGTGGCTGCCCCAATTTGCCTCCTGTAGGAAATAGGCACCTGTCCACAAGTTTCCAAGTCAGCTTGTTTTTGGACATTTCTAGCCTCTTGCTCAAGTATTTCTTCATTAGTCATTTGCTCTACTAATGTGCCCTCTTCCCAATCTGGTGCATTTGCATATTTTTCAATTTCAGGTAATCTGGCATGAGCATAGTTGCCTAACTTATACCTGATCCTCCTGAGGGAAATAGAGTGGTTAGGGTCATATGGAATCCACTCAAAACTAGTTTTCAACTGGAGTCCTTCCAGGATCCTGTCTGCCTCTTTCCAGCCTTCTTCCTTCCTGTTGTATAAGAAGGGACCTAGCTGATTTCTCACTTTCAACTGTGATTTCTTGTTTTTACTCTGAAAGTGTAGGTAATCTGAGTTCCCAAATTGCCTGAAATATTCTAAGGCAAACAGTCTCATGGGAACGTACCTTGGCAGCCTAAATGGATTTAATTCACATCCATACACCCTAATGACTGTGTGATTCTGGTAGAAGTACCAGTTGCCGATGTTGTAAAGCTTGTTCAAATGAAGAATTCTTTTCATGTCATCGGTCAGTCTAGGAGGAGGGGCACCTTGCAGCACTGTTAGGGCTGGATGAACAAATAAATCAATAAACTCACAGTATGTATAAGGTGATACTGAGGTACGATGGAACACAGGGGTCCAAAAAACAACTGATCTTGGGGTTCCTTGGGCGTTGAGTGGCCTCAAAGGGACAGAGAAGGTAGCTGGCTGGTTGAACAAGAACAGATGGTATATGTAGGAGGTGTATCTGAACAGCCTCTCCCTCTTCAAGTTCATGAACTGGTCATGAATCTTCTCAGCTATATAAGTTGCATAATCATAGTGGATAGCTGGAGGCTTACCCGGGGCAAATATGGACAGCATTGCCAATATGCAGTCATCTACATCTTCCAGTCCTCTGAATCCCAGGACATATCCAATCAAGTCCACCATCATCCTGCCCAACTCATTCAGGTATTGGTAACCAATGGGAGGGGTTCTGACTGCTTCAGAGCTAGGGGTAACAAATAGCTGGTTAATCTTCACAATCTGGTCATTAGACAGGTTGTTTCCTCTCCTTATCAAATCTTGCATGGAAAGAGGGGTCAGTTTCTTGGCTGTATGAAAATGCAGCATCTGATTTATACTCTCTGGAGTGATCTGAAACAGGACTAGGCCTGTGGGGCTAATGACTGCCCTTTGGCTGGGGTCATAGCACTCTTGGCAACTGTAGATGAGCTCTGGCATTGGATTGACTTGGGGAAGGTTGTATATGGGCAAATTTGATTCCCAGATTCCCAGGATATCTGCTCCACTCATGTGCTGGGCTCTCAGTTCATTAAACATTAGGATATTATACTTAGTTCCCATAGGAAACCAGTCCAACATCTGGTAATCCATGTCTCCCAGGGGTTTCCATGCTAATTCTTGGTGGGGGGCATTGATAGGCTTAATATTGAGAGCAATGGGAGTCTCCATAGCTTGTGAAGGGATAAACTAATGCAATTTGACAAGTGAGTTGGCAAAGACAGACTGCAGATTGCCCTCTGTGGTAAAAACTTGATTTTCTGAACTGTCAGAGGGGAATTTACCAGCTAGAAATTGAAATACTGCTGGTAATTGGTTACAGAGACTCTTTTGGGGCCCAATTTAGCTCCTGGTAGTAATTCAGAGGTATTCAGCGGGGCATTTAGCCGAGAAAACGCAGGACGAGGGGTTTTCAGATGAATTGCAGTTTGTTACAACTCTGCAGGGAATTTTTGGACTTCACAGAGACAATGGTGGAGATATAACCCGGTTCTAGCGGTGAAAAAATCTGTTTTACGGTCCTATTATGCCTGTGAGCAGTTTAGAGCAGAATGCAGGTCGAATGGAGGGCAGGGTAGGGTAAATACCTGTAACTTGACGTGCAGAAGTCGTGATAAGGTGTACTGCAGTTGCTGGAGTGGTCGCCTTTGTTGAATTTACAGGTTGGCGGAAATCCGGGCAGAAACGGTTAAACAGAGAGTTCAGCAGACAATAACAGTGAAATGGTAAAAAATGCGTGAAATTTGGTTAATATGAGATTTTTACCCATTTGGCGCTTTTATAGGATGACGTCAGCATGACGTCATTGGTGGGTCACGGTGATGTGACGTCAGCAGACGTCATCGGGGAGGACGTGGCAGCAGACGACCGGTCAACGGGGGTGAGGTGGCAGCCCAGTCAGCGGTGAGCTGGACGCGGCGGGACGGTCAAACAGCGAACGGGCGGAGGTTAAGCCGTGAAGGTTACGGTTAAGGCTTTAACCGTCACGGTCTCTCGGGGCGGTTAGAGTACGGCGCCCAGGGTGTCAGAGGGAGCTCCGAGACGGTCTAACGGGCGACGCGTGGCAGAGGCATGACGAGGCGCAACGTCATGTTCTCGGGAGTTAACGCGCGGACGTGGACGGCGTTCCGATATTGTGGTGGGCCGTCGGATCTGGAGGGCTTGATCCGACGGCTGGCGGAGGTGTAAGGTGCACGGCGGATAGGACGGCGGAAATATTAACTGTTTGTGGGTTTTGACATGGTTTTCAAATGTTTCAACTTCTGACCACCCGCGCTTGCATTTGGGGGCGTGCTGAAGGCGGAATTTTGCCTTTTATAAGGTTTGCGGAGGGTTTGTGGGCTAGAGGGGTTTAGAGAGGGGTTTTTACCCATGCAAAGGTATTTTTTGAGGGGAAATGATCTGCAGCAAAGGGAGAGTATCGGGGATAGGTTCACCATGGTGGCCAGATGCCACTATGATCCCTCTTTGCAGATTTCTCGGCTATTATGCCTAGGGGAGGGAATATATAACATTTAGGGCTTTATACACCTTAGTGTTATTATTATTAGGGCAAGGGGTAGAATAAGGGAGTTAAATAGTAGAATTAGGAGTTAGTAAAGTGAAGGAGGGGAATCTTTGAGAAAGGGGATGTTAATGATGGAGTAAAGGGGAAAAAGTGAAATTAGTGATGCTTTCTGCTGTGAATCCATGAAATTCACCACCTTTTTTGCTGATATGTCCATTGCCTTGGCAAAATATCTTTGACAACTATGTAATGGTGAACCTGTCCTTTCTGCAACCACAACTGCCTACCCAACTATTTCACCTAACATTTTTTAGTTTCTTCTTGGAGGGGCACTTAGACTTGCAACCCTCAATTGCCTTTTCTTTTCTTTGGCTTTTTCCTTTTTTTACTCTATCTGCTTCTACCCTTATCTCTTCCAAGGTCCCAGATTAGGCTTTTGGGAACCTTTGTTTCTCTACCTGAACTACTTGTCTGCCAAGATTAAGCTGTTTGGACAGACTTCTTTCTCTATTCTACAACTCAAAATTGAAACATGGCATGATCCAGATTAGACTGTTGAATCATCCACAAAAATGTAATAAGGTCCTCAATATCTGAAGTAATTTCACACACCTCTGATTACCTGGAAATATGGGATCTTTGTGCTAACAAAGCAGAGCATATTTGGATTTTCAATAATCAATCATGAAATATGAAACCTATTACTATAGGTATCCAACAGTACCAACGTGGATTTACCTGATAAAAGTAGCATTGGGCTTACAAAACAAGGTTTTTGACAAGCTCATTAGAATTCTTTCAACGCAAATTTTCTTCCTTTTCTCTAGGGATGTTCCAAACATGTTTCATGGTGAATACATTGTTTGTGACAACTTTCATCACTTTGCGACATTTGTGATATTGACGACACAAATTGTGACACTTTAGGATACGAGACTTTAGGATACAAGCTTTGGAACCCAGAAACAAGGAAGATTGTGTATAATCAAGATGTGGTGTTTAGAAGAGTGAAAGATGTTATTAAACATGAATTCCTACCAAAGGAAAAGGAACTATAGAAGATAGAGTTTTAATTGAAGGAGGAAGCATTAGACTCTACAACATAATAGGAATTAGAAGAGGAAGAGCCACAAACTCCAGTTTTGAGGAGATCAATTTGAGAGAGAAGGCAACCAAAGAGGTATAGTCCACCTACTTTTTTTTTTAATTTTTCATTTTCTATTACTGATGATGATCCTAGAGCTTTTAGGGAGATATTGGATTCAGAGGATGACAAACTCTAGAAAAAGGCCATGGTTGAAGAAATGGAAGCCTTGGAAAAAAACGAGGTTTCAAATCTGGTGGAGTTATCAGCTGGAAGGAAACCCATTGGAAGAAAATGTGTGTTTAAGAAGAAGATGAATGCAAAAGGAATGGTGGAGAAATACAAATCTCAATTTGTAGGAAAACATTATTCCCAGGCACTAGGAATTGATTTTGGTGATATTTTTTCTTTAGTTTCCAAGTTAGCTGTTATTATATTAGTTTTATCTATTGCTGTTGCTTTTTATTTTGAGGTAGAAAATATGGATGTGAATACAAAATTTCTTCACGGGGATCTGGAAGAAGAGATCTACATGAAGCAACCATAAGGCTTTGTAGTAAAGGGTAAGAAAGATCTGGTATGCACATTAAAAATGTCTTGGTATGGATTAAAGCATCCACCAAGGATGTGGTATAGAAAATTAGATACACATATAAAGGGACTTGGCTTCACAAAGAGAAAAGAAGATCACTGTGTGTATTTTAAATTAATTTGTGATCATGTTATTTATTTTTTATATGTGGATGAAAGTTGATGATTGGAAATGATAGAGAAATTATCCAGGATTTGTAGACCAAATTGTCCTCTAAATTCGACATGAAGGATCTTAGGGTTGCAAACTATATTTTAGGCATGAAAATTAAATGAGATTGGGCAAAGAGGAAGCTCTAGTTAAACCAGAGGAAGTATGTTGAGACAACATTTCAGAGGTTTAATATCCAATAGAGTAAACCAATAAAGGTTCCTATTTATGTAGGTGTAAACTTATTTGCTAAACAATGTACCAAGACACAAGAAGAGGAAGAGGACATGTCCCGTGTTCCATATGCAAATGAAGTTGGTAGCCTAATGTATGCAATGGTTTGTACCATACTAGACATTGCACATGCAGTGGGAGTGTAGGGCAGGTTTATGTCAAAACTAGGGAAGGAGCATTGGATTGCAGCGAAGCGAGTTTTCAAGTATTTGCATGGCACTAGTAATTATGGTCTTTGCTACCAAGGAAGACCAATATAGGACAAAGTTTTGAAAATACATGGATTTTTTGATGCAGATTGGGTTGGAGATATGGATCATAGAAGATCCACAAGTGGGTATGCGTTTAGCCTATTTGGAGGAGCAGTTAGTTGGTTAGCAAGAAATAGTCTGTGGTGAAACTTTCAACTACAGAGGTTGAATACATGGTAGCCACTTATGCAAGAAAATAAGTAGTTTGGTTGCAGAGATTGTGTTCAAGTAAGGGGTTGGTACAACGAAATATAAGATAGAATGTGACAACCAAGGTGCAATTTTCTTGGCAAAGAACCCTGCTTATCATTTGAAGATAAAGCGCATTGATGTTCAATATCACTTTTTGAGGGATATGGTTGAAGACAAAAAGGTGTTTCTGGTAAAGGTGGACACTTCAAATAATATTGCAGATGCATTGACAAAGTCTATGAGCATTGTGAAGTTCTCTTGATGTAGAGAAACAATGGGCATTGAAGCCCTGAACCAATGACTATGCACTCCCCTGACCCCCTGTGTGGAAAGAAAAAAATAAGTGGGAGAATGTTGGGTGTGTTATATCCTTTCCATGACCATCCCCACGTGTTGTTATGTTGCATCGGGTGCAGTTGCTGCCCCCCTTATCGGGTATCACCCCAACAAAAAAAATTTATGCAAACCCAAGGATGGGGGAAAACCCAAAGATAGTGGGCGGACCTACCCATGGTTTTTGTACATGGTTTTGGGCATGATGGTTTTTTCCCATGGTATTTTGTAGATCTGGTCAAGGGAACTATGGTTATGTTCTAATCTAGGGTTAATGGATTTGGGTTTATGAATGCTTTGACATGTATACATATGTATTGTAACATTGAAAGGAATATAATGAAAAATCAATCTGGTTTTCCTAGTTTGGATTCTAGGAGAAAATCTCTTTGTATATTTTATTTTCTTTCCATTGCATATTTTTTCTGTTTTAAGAATTTGTTTGCAGGTGATTTTATACAGGGTTAAAACCTACATTGAGCTAGTTGCATTGGGGTTGGATCTCCTTTCTTGGTCCCTTCTTCTACAAGTTTGAGTCACCTTTTCTAGACTTTTGTTGTAGTGGATATGTAGACCCAAACTCTTGCTTATTCCCATGTTTCAATTTTTTCTCAATTTTGATAGCATATAGATAAGCATCTCCCAATAAGGAGATGTCCAAATAATCCATCCTTTTTTGTATGTACCTATGTAGACCACTATGGTACTTCAAAATTAAGTGATTCTCAAAGTCTATGATCCTAAATTTGAACACAAAGTATGTAAAATATTGGTGCACTTTAGAACCATTTGGTCTCTCTCATATCATAGCATAGTCCAACTCTTGTATTGGTTATCATAGTTCCCTATATGGTAAAATTACCTAGTGGGTACTACCTTGAATAACATAGAATAATCTTTGTCGTGTCTCTCCCAGTAACCTTCCCACCAATATTTAGCATGGGGAAGGGCTTTTAGGAGTGCAAAGATGATATTTTCATTGTTGGGAAATTTTTGGACATAATAATAGCCCTCTAAAATATTTAACCATTTCTCCAAATCATCTGCATCTATTTGGCCTTCAGATAGGGCGATATCAAATTTAATTTGTACTTTGAATGGTGTTGCACCTCAAAAGTTTTTATTGGTTGAAGGTGCCTTGGCCACCATTGAAAGTCGTCAAAGGATCTACACAAAATTGTACATCATCTCATTTCTTTTTCATGCAAGTGCTTCCTTAAGCAAAAGATTCATATGATATCATGCTCTATCATCTCTTTTTTCTTCCACCATGGGAGGTTGCTTGGGTTTGTGAGACTGATCATTCCCAAGTGAAATTAGCTCAACACCCAACTTTCTGTACCCTAGCCTCATTAGGGGCATGCATCGAGAAATAATAAGGAGTAAATTGTGTCGATACCACTATTCTAGGTTGTACAAGGAATGAAATGAAATGAAAGAAAGGAATTGGAACACACATAGAGAGAAATATAACACAAAGTAGAGTAATATAGTGAAAACATAAATTCTATTAATAAATAAAATAACAGAATATTGTATAACACAAAATGGTTAGGATGGTGGTATCTATATCTGAAGAGAGAGGGATTGAAGCTACATGTGTTCACAAAAGTTATTATAAGAGGTTGAAAGAAATTCCTTTTAACATAAAGAAATAACCCTAGAGGTTTAAAACCGTAACCTTAGAAGATGAAGTACCAAAATGTTTGCAAACCCCAAGGTGGTTAGTTGGCGCACCAATTTCCTACGGGTGCATTTTTTCATACAATATTTGTTTGGAGCACATAATAGATTGTTGGAAAGAACTATCTAAGGACTATAACTTTTGACTAGGCCCAAGGTATTCTATGGTAGCCCTAGGCCCTCAAATTTATAAAAAAAAATCATTTAGGGCCTCTGAAGTTTGGGACCCGGAAAATTCTCTAAGAAGATAGAGAACTGTTGAGACAGTGGAAGAGGTGGGTGATGATGTCCACTTCGGTCAATATGAGTTTAGGTTAGTGGGCTTATATATATATATATATATATATATATATATATATATATATATATATATATATATATATATATATATATATATATATATATATATATATATATATATATATATATATATATATATATATATATATATATATATATATATATATGTTTTGAGGTCGGAGTGTCTTTGTGATTTTAGGTTGGTGCGCCTATGTGTTAAAAGGCTAATGAGCTTAGTTATGTAAATATGCAATCACACACATATTAATAAAAAATACACTGCTACTACATACTAAGTCAGACAAGAGAATATGGGGTGCTAGACCTCCTATGCTAGACCTCCATGAGTGAGAAAGAGGGCTAAGGGCAAAGTGATGAGGGGTTTAAGACTAGGGTGTTAAGACATTATTAATATAAGCCTAAATCCAAAAGCACATGCTTTTATACTAAGTCATTGAAGTGGATTCCTTCAGTGTCACTTGTCAAAAAGGCATATGCACATAAAAGTAAGAGATTTATTATTATTCCATCATTCTTAACGTGCTAACTATTGCACTTCTTAGAGGGGAGTAGGGGGTGACCCTGTGATATTGTTACTGTATTGATCCTAGGTGGATATAGGTGTGCACTTATCCTTGGGATAGGTTGGAGCCCTGGAGGGTACTTAGATACATTTAAGGGAAATTGGAGCTCATGGAGCCATAGGGCCCTGGGATTTCCTAGTTGGCCTATGTTGAAGCCCCAAAAGTGTAGTGGAACAACTAAATGAGTACAAAGGTAGAGAAGGGGGTGCACTATATATAGTTTTGCAAGTTGATGGGAAAGGAGGGATTGTAGGTTAGAGTGTTATAGGAGTTTGGTACCTTGGTTTATGACCTTTCAAAGAAAATTGTGGATCTCAGTGGCTTTAGGAATCCTTTTTTGTGGTGGAGTCATAGCCTTAGCTTGGGGGTGAACCATTGTTGAGAGATTGAGAGATTATGGTTGGGTGGATGGTCTAAGGTCTGCAACTATTTTGTGATTTATTTGGAAAAGACAAGTGTCTCTATTTATGTTTATATGATTTCTGGTGTGTTATTTCATGTATTTTCACATGTTTCTCATGGTTAATGAGTTTATATAGGTTTATAATACTTTCATATCTATGTGTATGATGCATTGCATAATAGAATGCATTAGACATGCATGAAATATGTTGTATAAATTGAATTTAAGAAAAAAATTCAGAGTTCAAATTTGCAGAGATAGTAGTATGACCCAACAGGTTGATGGGGTGTTATAAATAGAAATACTTGGTCATGAAATTCACAACAAAGAGGAATTTATTCTAAAATCTATACTAGACTATTCATCCACCATTCTTATCTTTAAAGAGTTCAAAATTTTTAAGCAATGTAACTCATACATCAATAATACAATCACATTCTCATGCCCAAGAATAGGAATCCTTATGCAATCCATAAGACATGACTTCAATTTATTAGTGAATATATGTACTTCTTAAAAGACAACAATTTCACAATTACTCATGAAAGTAATTTGAAAGCACCATTTCATCTGACTAATGAATCTAAATTCTAGTTAAGACCAAGCACAATGTTTGTCTAAACATGCAAAAATCCTTGCAAATGAAAAGCATTATGATAAACATTGATTTAGAGAAGCTAAAGAGATAATTAAATGCACACATAACTTAAATAGGGACATAGGTTTGGAGGTAAGTATTGTGTTCCTTTAATCAACCAACAAAGGCACTAATCTAGAACTCTAACTATACAACCAACCAACCAACAAGAATATTTATGCCAACTAAATTATAATTAGGTTGACTACAATTTAAGAATATAACTTGCATCCATACCACAATATTAGTAAAATAGATCTTGCAATGCTATAACCTTACTCATTGCATTCATAATGAATCTTGATTTAGATTTGAACATTGGCAAAAAAAATGTTAAACTATGATTATTCAAACACTAACCTATCTAATACAATTCATAATAGAAATATCAAAAGAGAAACATTGTATTTGAATGATCAATTTGAATTCCAATTATTAAATTCTTTGTTCAATTCCTTAGCCTTGCTAAGTCAAATTTGACCAACTTGCTTTCACCGTACCATATATCTAAGAATTGGCATATTTTAAATTAGTGTTTGATCTCCTTCATAAAGGTCGTGAGCTTTCCTAGTGACACTAATGGATGATCTTGTCATTGTTGTGTATCCTAATAGGTTGTTTGTTATTTTTTGTCTTTGATGTGTTCCACACATCTTCAAAGTCTATTTTTCCCCATAAATGTTCCAAAATATTCATCTTCTTAATTAAAAAGAATTTATTACTATAAATTTTTACATAAACACTAAACATCCATAACTTTTAAATTCCCCTTAAAACTTTCCAAATGTAAGTCTATCTAATAACAAGTTAATATGAATCTAGCTCAAGAAAGGCGAATAAAAATATATCACAACAATTCTCAATACAATTTCATCTCAACCAAGATAAAAATTCCCAAGATCACACTTTTCAAAAGTTTTAGTTGACTTTTAAAAAATAATGAAGACTTTATTTTGATTTTAATATTTTCTTATAATTAGGTTGTACAAAAAGATAAAAGAAAATTAACAATATCCAATAAAATTGCAACCATAATATAAACACTCTATCTTTGACACATGAATTGAACATTAAAACCCTTTTGTATAATGCACCAACTCCAATATGTTGTTATTTTCCTAGACTAGTTTAGTTCATGATATAGAAGTTATTTTTAGATTTTGTGATTAGTTTTCTCTCATTATATATCTATATCCAATTAACCAATTGCAAACTTATTTCTGTATGTAGAAAAAAAGCATTCATTAATTCATTCATACTCTAAGAAATTGGCCAACTATTAATATATATGATAATGTGATGCTTAGGTTATTCCATCTATATCCAACCACCCAATGCAAAATTATTGGGCAACTATTAATATATATGATAATGTGATGATGAGGTCATCTCATCTATATCCAACCACCCAATGCAAAATTATTTGTACATGTAATATTTATTAACTCATCTATTCCATAAAAAAAGGGGCTAACTATTAAGATATATGATAATGTGATTGCTTGATCATCTCATCTATATCCAACCACTCAATGGAAAATTATTTCTGTATGTAGAAAATAACATTCATTTCATAAAATATGGGCTAATTATTAATATATATGTAATAAAAGAAGCTAACTATTAAGATATATGATAATGTGATTACTAGATCATCTCATCTATATCCAACTACTTAATGCAAAATTATTTATGCATGTGTAGGAAAAATATTTATTCCATAAAATATAGAGTAATTATTAATATATATGATAATGCGACTATTAGTTAGAGATAATCAATTGCAAAATTATTTATGCATGTGTAGAAAAAATATTTATTCCAATAAAATATAGACTAATTATTAATACATAAAATATAGACTAATTATTAATATATATGATAAAAATATATATGATAATGCCACTATACATTTATTGTAGGATCAATTTTCCATATTTATTATATTCATTTATTTTTTATTTATATTTTTTCAAATTATGGCTATTTTTAAATTTAATTTAAATTTTCAAAATAATTTCACTCGCTTAAATATTGTACTTTTTCATGAATCCAGTGCTCTTATATCTTTGAATTTTGGTCTTCTCGTTGTATTTGGATCTAGTGAACCCACTGAAAACCCATTATTCTAAGAAGATCATGTGCCAAAGCTGGGACATAATGACCGCAAATGGTATTGCCAAGCCACCTAAGTTCTAAACTTTCTACCTTCAATCATTATGCACACAGATTTACATTCTACCATCTCCAAATATAGATAAAACCGAAGGTAACTGAATGTTTCACCCATGGCTGAGTTGGCAGGTGTCTGAAAAATGTAGATAGAAATGAATGTTTCAAACTTAGTCTTAACCTTGCAGCTGTGTGGAAACTGGAGAAAGCTTCACCCTTAGTCTGACCTGGCAGGTGTGAAAATTGTAGGATGTTTCACCCTAAGTCTGGACTCTGACCTGGCAGGTGTGTGAAAATTGTAGATAAAATCCAGGAAAATGAGTTGAGTGAGGGGTACCGCCCTTTGACACGAATCCACTTGGGAGGAGCACCACCCTTTCTTTTTAAGTTTCTATCCTGTTCTTCGGAGCTTCTTGTTCAAGCTGTTCCCTGTCTTGCAACGCTGAGATCTTATCATCCTTGAAGCCATCTCTTAATTCGTTAAACTTTTTAAAAGTACCCTGCTTTTAGATTTCTCGAAAGTTTCAGGTCTCTGTATCCGTTATTCCAGTGAGTATAGAATTGAATTCTGTTATCAGAGGATCAGTAATAATTCTGGTAGGGTTGGTAGCCGAGAGCAAATGGTAGCTAAATCTCGTTTTATTTGGTGTAATTGACCTTCATGGAAAGGCAAAGGCAGATATGGTTGCTGCAAATCCGTGTTCAAGTTTGCGACTCTCTGAGAACGCTCTCTGAGCACTGTAATGAAATAATTTCCCTGTATTTTTTATAAGTAAGAGGTTGTTTGGTTTTCTCATTATTTTGTATATACATCAGTGTACTCAACAGTCTTGTTTTTTTATCTACTTTGTAGTGATTAATTAGACATAAATATAATTACCTTATCTTATCTTTATCTATTTTCAAGGTGATTCCCACCTTAAAATTCCCGTCGCTTAAAATTTCTTTGCTTATGATTTTATCAGAATTCTCATAGCCATGGGATATTTATGAGTATTCAATACCTATATTTTCCTGCATTAATGCGGCCCTGTCGCCCGAGGATTAAGAGTTGGAATTCCAGGGGTGGTTCATAGGTAGATGGTGTATTGAGTATTTTATGTGCTTAGGGGGTTTTGGAGAATAGGACTTGGAATGTATGTTGCCTATGTGGGTTTTTGCAGATTGCAGGCTTTATGAGTGTGTGTTGCAGAAAGAAGTTCAGGGGTGTATGGTCTCAGGTTAGTAGGTGTAGTGTGTTGAATTTTGTTTAAGAGTGGTCTGAAATGGTCCCTATCCAAGCAAATGTTATGATGAGTTCACCTTTCTCGCCTTTGTTGCAGATGCTTCAAATGGCTATGCCCAAATTACTCAATAGTGGTTATAATCAATTGCATTCTTTATGTGATTTCTAGGTGTAGCTGGGGGTTCAAGTTATCGTGCTTGCCTTGTTTTACTTCTGGAATCTTTTACAGAATTACCTTTTGGACAGCAATTTTTGTAGTTGGCTACTGTTCATGTCTTGCAACGCTGAGATCTTATTGTCTTGTAACGTTGAGATCTTAATTTACAATATCGGTGGGACCTTATAAACATTATATTAGTTTAGAATCGATTGGATTTTATAAGCACTATATTATATTATAAGCACTAAAGCACTATATTAATTTAGAATCGATCGATTAGATCTCATAGTCACTATATTAATGTGATATATATTAGTTTTGAACCTATAATAGATAAATAATTTTTTTATTTGCGCGCAATTCTGGTTTCTTTTTGGATCCTTATTTCAGCTCATTTTATTTTTAGTGGACTTTCGCATCTTTACTATCACACTGTCTCACTAAGGCCAAGTGTAGTTCTCCGGCTATTAGGACTTTACATTGTTTCAGTTATGACTTCTCCAGACATTAGGACTTTATATTATTTCAGTTATGACTTCTCCAACCATTATGACTTAGGTAAGATAAGCCTTTTGTCTTCTTTGGTGATATTTTCACGAAGGCTACTTGAATTTCTAGAATACTCGACACGGAGCAGTTATGTTCTTTTTGGTTCCGGATCAGGCTTTAGTTTCTTCTATTTTGAGGGGTTAGAATGTGGTATTAGTTGCAAAGTTTTCTATTTGGTCATGATCTATGGGATTGGCAGCGTCTAAAGGATTTTCCAAGGGAGAAGCATGATAATCGTGGATAGCTGGAAATTCATCCAAGGCTGGCTTTTATCTTCAAATTTCAAAGTGCGTTTCCCTGCAAACTTCTCTCTGCTGTCTCGTCAAAAGTTAAAGTTCTAGAGCTCCTTTCATACTTCAGACAGTTCATATCTGAATGACAACCTGTAAGAGATGTGTGTTTCGTAACATGGTTATCTGCCACAGAATCTGAAGTGGAAACATGTTCATCTACCACCCATTTTAAGGAATTTTCAAGAAATGTTCTAGAATTTATCATGTTAAATTGTTGATATTCAACCCAAGGTACCTTTCATTTCACCATTTAATTATAATGTCAAAATTAGGGAATTCAATTTGAATTAGGGTGATGTCTATGGTCATCCGGCATAAGAAGAAGATGCGGCCTGCAGGTCGATGAGAAATCTATTGTTACTTGTAAGATAAAATGAAGATAAAAGAATCTGGACTTGGTATATTGTCTTCAGGCTAACAGTACTAAATAGACATATTTTGGGCAGCATTTGGTCTGATTCTGCCTCAAAACACTACTTTTCATAGTACTCAATGGTACTGATTTGAGATAAGATTGCATCTCTCTTTTTTGGGGGTATTGTTGTAGTGTTAACTAGAAATAATGAATTGTGGCGATCCATTAAATGTGCGTTCTGCCAACATATTAGATAATGATGAATATGTAACAGGGATACACATAAAATCTTTGTGTTGAATATGTAGGAGGGACATGCAAAGGATCTGAGAAAGGTCAAGGTGGCAGCTATGTAGACATTTACCTGCAAGATTAAAAACCTGTTAAACCTGTTAGGAGTAACTGCTTTGAAGTCTGTTTTAGAATTGTCAGTAATGTTGTTAATGTATTTGTTCATTCTGATGCTTGTCAATATGAGTAGTTAAGTTATACACTAATACATGTTTGTTGTGCATTCTTACATTAGTTTTCAGAATTGTATGCTGTGATTGGTTTGCCTTGTCCTTTGTGCAGGAATTGTCTTAGAGCCCGCCTTGAAGGAGTTCTTCTTGCCGCATAGAGATCCCCAAGGAAATCTAGAAGGAGCTAAAGGTAATACTCTTTCCATACCCTGTCAATTTATGTTTGATAGATGAACATGTGTGCAACTTGGTAGCTTTTGCAGATAATCTTACAGTCTGTAGAAGGTCCAGGGAAGGCCTTTGAAGGTAGTTTTCATCCCATGCAATTTACCTTGTAGCAGAATTGGCAACTCCGCTGGGGACTATACATCTAGTTCCCAGTCAATGTGGACTCCTCTCAGTTCTTCGCTTTCTTCTAAAAGCTTCCTACTTCTTCAAATCCTTTACTAATCCACCATCCATCTTGTTACATCCTGCTAGTTTGCATTCTCCTCAGAAACTGATCTTAAAGGCCCTTTGTTTGAGCTATTTCCCTCACTAATGTAGGTTGCCAGTCTACATAGAGCTTTATTAAGCTCTTTGCCTGTGTACAAGGAGCATTAGTGGCCCAACTAACTCTCTATTTACATTGAAACAAATCCTTAGTCTCCCATTTCCATGTTTTCCGATTCTGTGGACCAAAAGGGGGGGAAACTTGTCTCAGGGGCTAAAGTAAGATCTGCAACAATATTATGTTAACAAAGTTGTGTCTTGAAAATTTATTTTTACGAAAATGTTTTAGTTTTTCTCTCTTAAAAGACATTTTTTTGAAAGAAAGACTAATAAATTGTATTGATACTTCTATCAAAATAGTTGTAAGATACTTCATTTTGGTTTTCATTAGTTGTTAACAAATATTGGGAAAAGAATGTTTCGGTTATGAAAGTGTTGAATGGCTTTAGATGCATGGATGAATCCATGAATATGTGAAAAGATGAATGTGTAAAATGAGACTTGTTTGCATAAGAAATTGATTTTTTTTTTAGAGCATTGTTTTGCATGGTTTATTGAGTCGAGAGTCTCACCATATTCATACGTCAACACCCCTACTTTAGACAAATAATCAAGTACACTAAAATTTACATTAAAATCAATCACTTACTCTTTTGAGCAAACCAACATTATCTAGATTAGGACCTTGGGATAAGCATGTGAGTGAAGTGCCCAAGGTTGAAAACCAAAACTAGTGTCATTAACGACTGAAAAATCCTTCTGCACTCATATATTATCAGGACCACTCCACTAACAACAGAGCAAAAGACGAGACAACATCGGACTGTAATTGAAGGTAGCCTGCCTTCTCTTACAAATCCTTTGGGCATTTTGTGTATTGGGGGTCCCTTCGGGGATTTCAGAACTGAGTCAGGGACTCAGGTATCCTGCCCACACAGGGTGTTATCTACGACTATGTCCCCCATGGTACTGTCTGTGATTTGAGATATCTCTAGTGGCCAAAACTTCTAGTTACTTATGCAAGGTGACTGGGACGGGCTGTCCTGGTACATAGCATGGACGGATCTACTTTGTCTTTAGTTTTTGGGAGGGTGCTCGTCTTCATGAGAGTACTTGGCCCCTCAATCTGAGGTTCGGACGAAGTTCAAAAGTAACCATAACCATACATTTGGCCATCCTTCTTTGTTATTCATTGAGATACTGGGTTTCATCTCCATTTTTCAGTGCTTATCAGACAAGGTACTTTCCCTCTGTTTGTTGATTGATATATTTAGTGTATTTTTTCTTTTTAGGTACCTGAGTGCTATCATTTTCAAGACTTTAAAGAATATCACATTAAAATTTATTTGATAAAACTTAATGGTCATCGTGGCTACATCCGGCCCTCATCGTCACTCCAAATGATTGTTAGGACTTCCTCCACTCATTGTGGAGGATTCACCGAGTTCCACTAACTCAAATTCCTCATCTTTGAGGAATCAGTCTCCTAAATCTCACATGGGATCTGTGTGGACAACCGACGATTCCAGTTTGCCAGAGGATTTCTTCATGGAAGGATTTCTTCCTCACTTTAACACTCCACTTACAAATCTGTCGAATCCTATCATTGCTCCTGTGGTACCTGTACTTCCTTCTTCAGTAGGTGGAACTTTCCCATCTATTCAGTTGACGCCTCACGGGTTGTGGAATTTTAGAGACACTGTTGGTCCTCTACCACTTCCCTAGTCGATGGTCATCACAACACTCGTAATGTGGAATCCTGCTATCCCATTTGTCCCAGGTATGACAACTCACACAACACCCTCTATAAGTGGAACCCAGCAGATGCTAGGTCCCACTCCTATGTTGCCACAATGCATACCTATGACTAG
Organism: Pinus tabuliformis; assembly: GCA_031772625.1. Lineage (NCBI taxonomy): Eukaryota > Viridiplantae > Streptophyta > Pinopsida > Pinales > Pinaceae > Pinus > Pinus tabuliformis. The sequence goes on along the minus strand of CM062817.1, from coordinate 1,224,157,473 downwards.
TGCCACATATAGTGCTCCGTATAACACTCAATGTGACACTATGGGTGCGGTTCCAGTTTACCAACAACAAGGTCACCCGCCAATGCAGTTCCAACCCCCATATTCAGATATCTAATGAGTTCCCAGTATGCACATGCTGGTGGGGAATGTCACAGTTCCCCCTCCGTTCTTAGGCATGCATGGATAGTCGCTGATTGACATGAGTGTTCCCTCTATCAATCAAAGCCATATGGTTAGTTCTGTGTGGGTTGGGAATCCACAAGGGATACCCAACCAATCCATGGGGGCACCCCGCTCACAGACTCAAATGAGTCAAGGGGGCACCACTTATACTGTGGGCAATTCCATACCCCAATATCAAAATCCTCATGGAAATCCACTCTACAACACCGTACCGCAAAGCAATTGCTACAGCACACAAACCACATACACTATGGGAACCAAACGATGGGAGGAGCACAGAGCTCATCAGGTCATCCATCATCACCATGGTCGGAGTTGGGGACACCCAACAATCTTCCTTTTTTGGCAATGTTGGATTCCCGACTTATACAAGTTTACAAACGACCCCATCTTCCACAACTTACAATGGCCGCTGATCCCACATAAAATACCAATGGACATTCCAAAGTTCGACCGAAAACAAGGGGAGGATCCAGGCACCCATATCACCACCTACCATCTTTGGAGTGTTTCTAACTCCATGGTTGATGATAGTGTCTAGTTATGTCTTTTTCCCTGGACCCTTACTGGAAATGCAGCAAAGTGGTATATTGAGTTACCACGTGCATCAGTAAATACCTTAGATAATTTAGCAATGGAATTCTTGAAGCACTTCGAGCTACCTATCCTCTATGAGACTAGAACAAAGCTCCCTACTTCATTTCGTCATGATACCGCCACCCACATTTCCGATTATATACATGAATGGAGATGTAGGTGGAGATTAGTCAAAGCTCCCCTCCTAAACTTTCTCTTAATGGACTCATTCTATAGGTCGTTTCTTCCACAAATTGCTAGAGATGTCACTCTAGGTGGTGTAGTATAGAATACCAATCCATAAGTCGTGCCCAGCACTTAGATTTGATTTATTCACAGTCTGGCACTCTCTACGACATAATCCCCCATGTTCTTGGTAACCCCAATCCTCCCACCACTCAACACCCTAGAGTGCACGCCGATAGGATTGTCGGTGCAACCTCTAGGGTTGTTGTAAAACAACTTAGTGATTCCATTGCAAAGCTGGCAGTGGACCTCTCTACCAAAGTGACTGCTCTTCCTACCACTGTGATAAAATCTGTGTAGTCTACAGAGAAATTCGGTGGCAAGAACAAGAAGAATAAGAACAAGACCGCTCCTTTTGAAGAGCAGTCATCTAAGTAGCCCAACCTAAAATAGAAGGCCGTTGCACCTACTGATGAGGAAAAGGACAAAGGCACCAAATATTCATGCAAACTCTGTCTTGAAGACCACGTAACCTGGCGTTATCCGCGTCTTCAAGAATGCATAGATTACCTTTCCAAAAGAGACTCTGGTAAGGCACCTGCTATCCTTAGAAATCCTTTTCCTACTCAACAACAACAAAATCTCGTCGCCAACCAACCGCAACCCATGTCAGTGGGCAACGATAGTTCGCAACAACCTTCAGCTAGTGAAGGAAGTTATACTATTTACACATTTGAAACGGTAGAACTTGCCACAAGAGCCAAACCTTATGGAGCCCCTATCGCTCTGGCAGTAGAACCATCCTTAGGTCAAAACCCATCGCCACCCAACGATCTACATATTGAAAGGCCAGTTGAGGACTTCGTAATTCGACCCTCGAAGGGGGCACTTCGATGCACAATGCACAATGCATCTGCACATGCCCCCCAACACTACAACATCGTAGAGGATTTGGCACATGCATCGTCAACTATGTTGGTGATCGAAGTATTACAAACACACCCCAACCAATGGAAAGCTTTGCTTTTTGCTATCAAAGGTATTGACCCTATAGATTCCATGCTTGCTATTTTCGACATGGACAAGTTTAAACCTCCCCTTTCCCACGAGCTTGCATTTCAAGTGCATATCACTTCGAAAGGTAAAGGTATACACTGAACTTTCATCGATGAAGGTGCTTCAATCTGTGTCATGTCAGCTTCATGTTGGCTTGCCCTGGGTTCTCCAACCCTAACCCCACCATTGAACTCCCTGAAAGCTTTCGATGGCCACACCTTTATCCCAAAAGGATACCTAGCCAGTTTTCCCATCACTTTGGCTGGAAAAATAGTAACGGTGGACGTAGAAGTCATGGACAAGAAACTCGACTATAATCTATTACTAGGTCATGGTTGGACATATGCCATGATGGTCATCATATCCACTGCCTTTCGTATCATCCTATTTCCATTGGATGGAAAGGTCATTACAATGGATCAGTTGTCTTTCTACACCCCTGATTATTCACCATTACCAAGTGGCTCTGTACCCCTAGTAGGAGGTGGAACTGACTCTTATGTCAGTTTAGGTATCGGTCTACTAAAGGCTTCTTCCCTAATGGGTTGTTTTCCTCTTCAACTACCCCAGGTTTCACAATCGGTCAACATGCTTTCATCAATTCCTCATGAACTAACCGATCCCTGGATCCTCACGGCTCCTTTAGACCTTGACACATTCGGAGACCAAATGCTGCTGTCACCAGCTGAATCGGCCAACCAAGCCATTCAACTCACATCTCCGGTCATGTTGGTTATGACCGATGGTACCACAGATCCTCCCATAACAGCTCCTCCTTTAGATCCACTCGATCAACTCCCATCTACGGATGAAGCTATTCGAGAAATCATGAGTTTTGGAGAGCAACATTGGGAGGATTGGCATCTTTGTGTTCTGACATCTGATTCGGACATGATGCCTCTTCATGTCCTATCCTCTGACATAAAAAAAATCATTTCCCCACCCTATACAAGCATCCAAACTTTTGCAGTGGAAGGAAATATGGGCGACACTTCCAAGTCATTTCCCATAGATATTCCGATCATGACAGGCATTGTGGAAGACACCCAAATGCGAGTAGATTATAGTCCTGAGGAAATTGCAAGCTCCACCTGCCTACATGAGGAATTCCATGATAAATTTGTTTGGTCTCACGAGGAAATGCCCGAATTTAATCCATCGTTTGTCACGCATGATATCCAACTTTACGACGAGGCAAAACGAAATGGTTGGCTAATCCCTTCCCGAGAAATAGTTGTTGAACCCATGTCCGGCCCTACTGCCGAAGAAGAACACCTACTATACCTTAAACAACTACATAAAACCCATCAAAATGCCGATTTGGCACTCGCAACTCACAGGGAGCAGGTACAAACCCAATTTACGAAAGCGGTTAGGTTTTGTTCTTTCCAAGAAGGCAACTTCGTATTGCTCTATCATCCAAAAGATAACCTCTTGGAGGCATGCACGCTTCGACCCATTTGGCTAGGTCATTATGTCATAGTGAAAGTCCTCCCCACAGGGGCATATCAACTGCAGGACTGGGAAATCCCACTCAAGGAGCCCAAATATGGGCTCTATTTGAAAAAGTATTATGCCTAGTATTGCACTGGGCATGTGCTTTCTAATTTTATGTATTCATAAGTTTTGCTAACTTTTTTGATGTGATTGGATTGTTTGTTATTTAGTGGAGTACTTGTCTCATGCATTCTTCTCACAATGCAAATGTCATCATTGCCCTTAGCATACGTAGGATATGAGGATGGTGCCAATCGTCACACATGGCATATTACATTAGCTGCTTGGGTCATCTATACACCAAAGTCAGAACTATTTTTCTCCGAGGGGGTCTTTCTTGGTACCACCACCAACAATATTGCTGAGTACATGTCTATCGTTTCTCTTCTCACAGAAGCGTCATCAAGGGGCATCCCAATCTGGTGGTCAGGTTAGACTCCTAGCTAGTCATTATGCAATTGACAAACCATTATCATGTTTGTAATCCAACCTTGTTATGTAACTATCTAAGGGTGTGACTCTTGGAATGTCGATTTGAAATAATCACATATGAGCTTGTTCGTCGCAAATTAAATACAATCGTTGATTCGTTAGCTAACTATGTATTGGATTGGCATTTGTCTCATTCTTTATAGCAGCATGCATGAGAAGTAAAACATTTACTAAAGTTAAAAATTTGTTACAAAAAACATTTAAAAACACATTTACCCCACCAAAATACCAAAAATATCTGTATATATATAGATCATAATCTAGTTTTTTACATCAAAATATTCCAAAACTTGGATGATTTAAGTACAAAATGGCTCAAAGCCTAGCTACAAGCACTCATATGGCTATGCCAGAACACCTGCTAAAAAGAGCCTGTTGCTCCAGAAAAGCTAAAACAACTCTAGCTACCCTCTTAAGAGGAACCAAAAACTGCTCAAGTACACCAATGGTGTGTCGCTGCATATGAGTGGGAATCTCCCTCATAGGAAGGGGGGGACACCCATAGTTAAACCCTCTAGGTTCCTCAAAACCTTGCGGAAACTATTGGCATCTCCCCCTCCACCAAGTAGTTGGCCACCTCGTCACACATAGCAAGGTTTGCTTGTAGGTCATACTGGCGCCACATCTATGTTAAGCATAAAAGTTTCATGTCAATTCTTATTTCACCTTTAAAAAAAACATTACATATACATTAAAAAGCACAAAAATACTTAAGTAATATCAAAATTATTCTCACCTTGAGGACCCCAGTTAGTCTCAGGTGGTAGTATCAAGTCTGGGTTATTGGTAAAGTCCATGCCTTCATAGGCATAGTCATCAACAATCACAATCTAGCTATGGAGCCACTGGAAGAAGTCTTCGTCAAAGAAGTGTCAGAGCGGTCCTCCTCCTATGCGAGGATCGAATGATGACCAATGACCGTGCCATGGCTCCCTCCGATCAAAGGGACCTAAGCTCACCCGTGGGTGCATGAGAGGTACCCTCTCAAGGAAAAATGAGACTATGATAGTACCATACCCAAAACTGTGTTGGGTACGGGTCTTGCATGTTGTTAATTCTACCTTCAACTGGCGAAGCACTGCTTCACACCAATTGAACATTTGTGGCAGGACACAGTCAATCACAAGCAACAGTTGGGATTTTGTCACTACGTGGGGACTTTTTGACCCTGCCAACAATACAATCAACCATAAAACTACCCTCATAGAACAAGATCGAATCCTCTCTATAGGGACTCTGTTGTTGACCAGTCCACTCTCAATGATGTAGTAGATCTGTACTAGCTCTGAAGTAGATCGTGGATTTGACCTGCCATCGGTAAGGTTTGCTTGTGCCCCACGGCACAACAAACTAGTCAAAAAGTAAATATCATCTCGGTCAATCGCCAGCACCTGATCTCCAATCCTGAACACTTGCTCATGTTCATCCCAGCGCTGTATGATCCATCTCAGTAAATCCTCCTGTCCTTTCATCAGCTCTAGCTTTGCATACTTCAATAAACCACAGTGGCGCAATGCAAGTATGCATGCTAGATTGTTTTGCATTAGCAATTCCTCATTGTCATGGGCCCGTTCTCTCCATAGGTGAGTCATTTCAGCCTAAAACCTGCACAAAATAACCCTAAAAATAGTTAAAATGGGACAAAATCACTTAAGGAATCCATGCATGAGGGTTTTAACTATGCACTATAGCCTTAATGCTACCCCCAGTTGTTACAGGGAAAACTGTCTACACATAACTGCTTATCCCACTAAGGTGTGATAGCTACCTTAGAAACAAACAAAGTAAAGCTACTTTCGTTTTTCCTTTATGAAGTATAGATGAGAGAAGAACAAAGAAGACCAACCTCTGTCTTGCGCTAATCTCCTAGTTCGATTCCTCCCTCCCTTGATAGTCTTTCGCTACTTGTTCCCTTGCATGCCCAGCTTCACCAAGTACCTATAAGATCACAGTAGCATAGCACTATACAAGAACATGGATCTATAATCATAAACAATCTAGGATCAGATGTAAATTGACCATACAAATGCAACAAACATGAATGACACAAGAGTATGGAGGAAAACTTGAATAACTTTTATTGATAAACAAGAAAGAGCCAAGGGGAGTTACAACCAGTTGTTCTGACCCAGCATCATCCTCTCAGCAAGGAAGCCCCTCTTCACCTCACACAAAGCTTAGATCACCCAACAATCTGATGTGTCTCAAGAAACCAACAACAATTCCTTACAATATGCAAAATTCCAGCCTCTGGATCTCTGGGATGAGGGATCCACATATAGATATCTGTAAGGGAGATGAGTCAGATTGTGATTTTATTAGTGTCTTCCCTCTAATAGTTCTTGCTTCCACTTGGAGATTGATGATCTCTTACTCATCCTTGGTCGAATTCAGAGAGGCAAGTGTCACAGGAGAAGTTTCTGGAAGTTTCCATGCCTCTCCACCTCACAGAATGACACTGCCATTTGTCACTTCTCGCTCATCACACCCCATAGAATGGCTTTTTGAAATGCAATGCACCCACACAGTGTGTTTAGGTGAGATGCAACGCACTTTGCCTATGGAGCAGCTGAAATGATCTTGTTTTGACCAGTTCTGAGCAGTTTTTCATGGAGAACTTCTGGGAGAAGCTATAATCAATTGACCTTGTTCCTTTAGGGGTAAGAACAACACTTTTAGGGACTTAGGAGCCCTTGGTTTATGGACATTTCATGCTTGGGGTTGTAGTGCCCAAAAATGTCTATAACAGTTGCCCCCTAAAGCATGAGGTCGTTAATCTTTTGATGTCGGGTGAAATGCTTTATTATGAGGATATGAAGTTCTTTCAAGCTGGGAGGAGACCTGTAATAAGATACAATACAATACATTATCTTCATAATATTTTCATGATCTAGCTGAGGCGGGCATTCCCATGCTCAGCTTTATAAATTCGTTTTCATGTACATAGGACAGACAATCGTCTGAGTGTGGACTGATGATTCTGGTAGAGCCATCATCCCTTTGATTGGATGATTATCTATGTACATTTGATGTCTTTATTTCCCTGAATATATATCGCAGCCCGGATGGATGAAACTAGATCTGGGGTCTTCAATCTCTTCCGATCTTCACTCGAAGTACAAGTCTATCCATGTGAGAGATGTTTTGGAGTCGAACATGGAAAGACATCGCCTGATTACCAGCCAATGATGTAAGTTGTTAACAGGCGCGAGAGGAATCACCGATAATGATAATGACCCTCAAGGTACTGCAGTACAATTCACGTGGTGTGAATAAAGGACCTGGCGTCGAACACCACACAAAATCTTTCGGTCGAAGGCCATTGATGTAAACCTATTGCCGGAAGTGAGAAACTTTCCATTGAGGCATGCAAGCTTCAAAGTACTGAACGGGGTGTTCCTAGATCGACTTCTTGGATAATGAGCTAATGTTGACGAGAAGTGATCCGTCACAGGAGGGCCTTAATGAATCCCACATCAATGACACGGAACGGTGCAAATGATTTTAATGGAGGTGAAAATGATATGATGACATACGGTTCAGGGTGGCGGTCATGAAAGAATGGAGTATGAATATATTGTAGCGGGTGAGACACAGGTGAATTCTCTGAATGACTTCTCTTGAACATATCGGCGACACTGACATGATGGATTGGTATCATTACCCCAAATGTGGATGGTGTGATGGGACCATGGCGATGTGACCGGTGAATGAAACAACCCAACCCGACTTGGATGTGGAGTGAAAGTGTCATGTTCAAGAGCGACCTGCTACCAACAAATTTTCTTCAAGTTTTCTTCCCAATTTTCCCTAGTCATTGCTGACCAGTACCTCTTTATTTTTGTCAAGCTTGAGGAGGATAACATATGCTTGTTCTATAATTTTCCCTTCGGGCAAACCCATCGCTATGTTTTAACAAGCCTAGCGATAGTGAAACTCGTTCTTGTCTGCTATGAACAAGTTTGTCGCTATTAAATTTTAAAGAGTTTAACGACAAAGATAACTCGGTCCTTTTCAATTTTAGAGAGTCTGAAAAGGAACATAAAGGAAACTCCAAAATTCCTTTTTCTTCATCTAATCCCTTAAGTCTGAAAAAGTATAAAACAATACAGAAGGGATGAATTTTCGATACTTTTAACGAGCCGAACAAAACAAGCGCTCGATCTTTTTGTGTAATAATCCCTCAGGTCCAAAAAGATTAAAATTTAGAGGAGGGATAGCACTTCCGGTCCCTTTAATGAGCTGGAGAGGCCAATGGCTCGGCAATCTTTTCATATTTTACGAGTCAGTTGAAAAGAGCTTAAAGGAGACTCGTCTTTTGAGGAACGAGTGATAAAATTTGGTAGCAGCTGATTCCAGGTAAGGTTTGGAATGTTCCAATCACGGAAGTGTTACAAGGATGGCTAGTGAGATCACTCTTCGCAGTTGTTCCTCAAAAAGGGGTAAACAATCAAATGGAGGTGAATGATCGGCCATTATAGAGTGGAGGTGATGATGAGAACACGACCAAGGCTTTTAAACGTTGAAGTACTACATTCATGATGGTTATTTACCGGGAAATAGTTCATTTTTTAATGAGCTTAAACGCGGGGGGAAACATTTGCTCATGGCTTATGTTTATTTTTTAACTAGCTTGAACTATGCGCTAAAACTGCTTGATTAATCCAGTCGTATAATAAGAATGTCCCATTTAAAACGACAATTTTTAGAGTTTTTCCCCACATCCTTTCTTTATGCAAGTTAGGAAACGACCAATCCTACGAGTTTAAAGGGTTAGAGGACCTACAAATTTAAAAAATAAATAGTCGCTCTTCACTTGCATGCCAAAAGGTTTGCGTGCACCCAGGTATAAAATAAAGTTTCAAGGCCACCTTTTGTTCTACCGACAAAACATTTGTTTTATCAGGAAAGGTAATCCTCTTTTAGGTTACCAAAGATTGTTCTATTCACAGCGCAAACAAAAAATTTCTTCGGCGATTTCTACCGAAATAGACAAAGGTGAGACAATCCACTCACATAACTTTGACGAGAGAATCTTGTTCCAGCCTAACCCCCTCTTCCAATCACAGGCGGGAGTACAGTCTAGTCATATATCTCTCAGGGAAACCTACCCTATACCCGAAGTTTTCCTGCCGAAGCAGACCAGGGTGCATGCCCCCTGGGTTTCAGTCATGTCCCCCGAATCACTCACACTCATCAGGTGGACGGATTGGAGATTGATGAGACATTCCTTGTGTGAAAAGACCATTCAGGGATGGTATATGACTATTTGCTATGTGTGATCCTGGAAATGAAAGCTGGTCTACGAGCTTGACCACTCTTCCTTCGTGCGGAAAACACATCACTCTAAAGAGTGATGAGACAATGGATCCCATGCAATAAATATAGTCTCGTCCAAGGAGTAGATTATAATCCAGGGGTCCTTGAACTACCATTACGTTCATGTGAACGGTTTTCCCTCTCAGTGTTATGGGCACATTGGGAAGGATCCCTAACGGTCGACTGGTTCCTTTGTCAAAGCCTGTTAGATTTCTCATCTCAGGAAAAAGTGATGGCGAACCAAGCGCTTTCCAAGCAGTCGAGGAAAGGATACTCATAGAAGCCCCTTCATCTATGATGGTACCAGCCATGACCATTCTATATACTTGAGCAATAATTCGGAATGGTACACTAGCTGGTAAACGGGGTCTGCCTAGTTGATTCCAGTCGAAGGAGATAACTAGGTTGCTTGGAGGTGGGACCGAATAGATGGCCAGGTACGACTCTGACGAACTTCCTTCCTGTGGTAAAGGAATGGGTAAATTTCCCCCATGTTCATCGGAGTCTGTGCTTACAAAAAGAATTTGGACAGTGTCATCCTTATTCTCTTCTGTGACTGTATCATCTGAAGATGGAACCTCTCAGGGCAAGACCGGGTCAACTGCCGCCTCGACCTTTTGACTTTCGTCTGGTATCGGTTCAGATGGTTTGTCTTCAATGATAGACGCTTCGGCCGACCACCTGGGTGGGTCACCCGACTTTTCAACTAGTGACGGACTCAGCAAGAGTTTTTTATATCCAGGAGGAAGTCGTAACGGTGAAACCGGACGATCGTCAAAAACTCTTTTAGCCTCGTCTAAGAAGGGACAACGGTGGACGGCATGGTCACCTTCGCACAGTTTACAAGGAAATATGTATTTTCCTTTTTGTCCTGGGGTTTCACTTTCACTAGTTGACGGTGTGTTTTCAACATGATCATCAGAGGTTGACAACACTGGGTTGTGCAAACGAGGAGACCAATCACTTAAGATCCGAGGGATGCAAGGAAAATCTCTATGATAGTGGTCTCCATTGCAAATGACACATGGCGATTTAGGCCTGGTCGGTGCAGTGTGTGGATTTTCGCTACACGACGCTTGGTTGCCCCCTTTCGCTTTTGGCTCCTTCTTCTTCTTCTCTTTCTTCTTCTTTTCCTTCTTCTTCTCAGGTACTTGATTTTTGGCTTTACCAGCCCCATCAAGCGAAGAAGAAGGAGGAGAGGAAGAATTGGAGGAAGTAGAAGGTTGGTGGGTAACTCTGGATTCATCCAGTTGTTGACTCGGTTGTTCAGGAATTGTGGTGTTATGAACGACAGAGGTTGAGAAGAGCCATACGGGCAAGCTGATTGTCAATCCTGGAAGCGACAATGTGGCCATATGGGGCGCACCAACATCTCCCCAAGAGGAGAAGGGACTAGCATTTCCTTCAAGGGGAATTCCTTGGTTGGTGGGTTCCATTTGCTCAACCTAAGATCAACGTAGGGAAAGGTGATGATTATTCCATTTAAAATAAATTTTAGACGCTTTGACATAACTTGTTTTTTCAATTTTTAAGAGTCGAGAAAAAACAAAAGATGACTCTAGTCGCCTTCGATTTTTAATGAGCCTGAAGTGACAAGTGCTTAGATGGACCTTTTCTGTTAAGGATTCTGAAAAGGAATGAAAGGGACTGCTATGGAAATATAGGTAGAGGTATTACCAAACCAATCACAAAACTGCAGAATACTTTTTACAGTATGGTAGTAAATCTTCCTGAATGCTGTGTTCAGTGCATTGCGATTGATAGGGCGGCAGACACGGATTCCTGTGGATAAAGGATTAAGCCTATTGTGGTCTCCCAAAATATACTCGACAGTACGTGGGAGCATAAGTTTGTACTGGCACTTATCGTCTCAAAGTGGAGGAATCACCCAACCATCAGTGAGAACAATAGTTACAAGGCTTTACGATGCCGGAATACGTCTCTAGCCTAGACTTCTAAATGTTATGCGTTAGGTTCTAAAGCATTGTTATATTCATTGAATTTATTTTATAGTTGATCTTGTTTATGAAGTTTGCCTCTCAGGTTCACCGCGAGATGTAGATGTGTAATTCCTAAAATGCAATCTAAGATGATAAACAGTCTTTTATCTTCTTTGTGCAATGAAAATCCTAGCTACTAAGGAAAGAGAGACAATATTCTTTCACAAAGAGAAAAGAGCACACTCTAAATGCACTTTCCTAAATCAAACCAATCAAACAGTCTAAATGTAAATGCACATGCATGTATTTGTTTTTGACTTTCTTAGTATGTAAATGATAAAAAGAAAGTTGATGCACAAACCTGAATTACTTTTCAAGCAACAGTTATCAACAAGTTTCTTTTTGAAATAAAAAATGGAGGCAATCACAACACCTTACGATTTGGAAATGAATACTTGTTTTCGACACTAGAAAAATTACAAATTCAAACCAAATACAATAGTAGCAGGATAATCGACTATCTACAGCAATCAAACTCTTTCCTATGCCTAAAAACGACACTTGCGACGCTTTCAAATCAAAGGATGATAGTACGATTACATTACTTTTGCAAAGGAGAACTGAAAATGACCGAACGAACACAAAAAAAACATTTACAGTTCTTTTGTACAAAGGAGGCAGAATAAAAACAAAGAAAAGGGGTCTCAAATAGAGATATACTGATCATAGGCAGCAAAATTCATGAACAGAACTGGAAAGAGTGAACTACAGAAACCAAAACTGAACAATGCCTAGTCTGATCAGCGCACCTGTAACACAGGGAATTTGAAATGCAGTGCACCTACTACACTCGGGAAGTGCACTGAATTTCAGATTCACAGAATAGTACCTGCACTGGGCCAGAGACGAGACTTTGCTTGGGTTCCGGGTCACAGTTTGTGGTTCAGTTCATGGGTTTTGGCCAAGCAAATGGTAATCGGTAATGCAGCAATCAGGGGTAGATCTAAGGAGGATCTAAGAGCTATCACAAAGGGCAATAGGAGAGTTTGTAAATCAGTTGTTTAATTTATAAACAAATCCCAGAGATTGACTGAAGAGGCATTTATCTACTTTTCATTTGCATAGCAAATGTAGTTCGAAAGCTACCTGGCTCGACTTCAGGCTCTGTCTGTAAGTTTATAAAATAGACAACAAGGAAGATAAACAAACAAACTAATCCGTCCCCAGTGGAGTCGCCATTTTGTTACAGGGAAAAGTGTCTACACAGAACTGCTTATCCCACTAAGGTGTGATAGCTACCTTAGAAACAAACAAAGTAAAGCTACTTTCGTTTTTCCTTTATGGAGTATAGATGAGAGAAGAACAAAGAAGACCAACCTCTGTCTTGCGCTAATCTCCTGATTCGATTCCTCTCTCTCTTGATAGTCTTTCGCTACTTGTTCCCTTGCATGCCCAGCTTCACCAAGTACCTGTAAGATCACAGTAGCATAGAACTATACAAGAACATGGATCTATAATCATAAACAATCTAGGATCAGATGTAAATTGACCATACAAATGCAGCAAACATGAATGACATAAGAGTATGGAGGAAAACTTGAATAACTTTTATTGATAAACAAGAAAGAGCCAAGGGGAGTTACAACCAGTTGTTCTGACCCAGCATCATCCTCTCAGCAAGGAAGCCCCTCTTCACCTCATACAAAGCTTAGATCACCCAACAATCTGATGTTTGTCTCAAGAAACCAACAACAATTCCTTACAATATGCAAAATTCCAGCCTCTGGATCTCTGGGATGAGGGATCCATATATAGATATCTGTAAGGGAGATGAGTCAGCTTGTGATTTGATTAGTGTCTTTCGTCTGATAGTTCTTTCTTCCACTTGGAGATTGATGATCTCTTACTCATCCTTGGTCGAATTCAGAGAGGCAAGTGTCACAGGAGAAGTTTCTAGAAGTTGCCATGCCTCTCCACCTCGCAGAATGACACTGCCATTTGTCACTTCTTGCCCATCGCACCCCATAGAAGGAATTTTTCAAATGCAACACACCGACACAGTGTGTTTAGGTGAGATGCAACGCACTTTGCCTATGGAGCAGTTGAAATGATCCTGTTTTGACCAGTTCTGAGCAGTTTTTCATGGAGAACTTCTAGGAGAAGCTGTAATCAATTGACCTTGTTCCTTTAGGGGTAATAACAACACTTTTAGGGACTTAGGAGCCCTTGGTTTATGGACATTTCATGCTTGGGGTTATAGTGCCCAAAAATGTCTATAACACCAGTGCTGCACAGGGAGGATTAACACCCTCCAGTGGCTCGTACAGAGTGTTTAACGCTCCCTACTAGCCATCTGGAGGGTGTTAGTGCGCAAATAAGGCTCTAGGGAACCTCAGATCTGTAAAATTCCACCCATAAAATTGTTAACAAAGGTTTAGTAAGGCATAGAGGAAGGTTTTAGCTCTCACCTGGGACTGACGGCACGTCGAATGGTTGCCCGGATCTCCTGCAATGGTCCGCGGAAAATCTACTCCTCTTTAGCTCCAACAAAACTCTCACAAACTTCAAAATAGTGAAAATGATGCATGTGAAAGCTCAAAGCATCTCCTTATATAAGTTTGAGAGACATGATTTTTTATCATGCATGAACCTGGATAATAGGAATTTCTGCTTTGTTATACCTTTTACCACTTTTTAATGAAAGTACTTTCAGGAATGAAAAGCAGTAAAAGCTACATGCAATTCTAAATAGAGCAATTTTGGAGATATTTTGTTGCTCTTTAAAAAATATAAACATCTCTGAGTTTTTTGTCATGGGGCTCGTTAAATATATATCGCAACCAATAGAGCACTTTTAGGGATATTTTATTACTCTTCAAAAAATGTAAACATCTCCGAGTTTTCATCGTTAAGCTCGTTAAATATTTGCAATGATGGTCAGAGCACTATTTGTGATATTTTATTGCTCTTTAAAAAATAATAAACATCTTTGAGTTTTCATCATTATGCTCATTAAAGACATGTAACGATGATCTGAGCAACTCTTTTTTGATCTTTTTCCAGCTCATAAGCCGAAAAAGACCAAAGGAGCATTCTTTTTAGGTGCTTTTTTCTCGCTCTTTAAACTGAAAAAATCTCAAGCTATGTCTTGCAACTCATTAAAACTTGCTAAAGGTAACCTGAGAATTATTTTAGGTAATTTTCTTGCTCGTTAAAAATTTAAAAATCCTGAGTTTTTGTTACTGGGCTCATTAAAAATAGACAACAACAGCAAGAGCACTTTCTTTTTTAGGACAGTTTCTCGCTCTTAAATAAAAAAATCCGCTAGTTTTTTCCCTCCTTCAAGCTCGTAAAACTATGAAGAACGAATGAGCCATTCTTTTCCCTCTTTTTCTCACTCATTAAACTAAAAAAGATACCCTAAGTTTTCTTCATCTAACTCATTAAAAATTTTGATGAAGGTATTGAGTTTGTCGTCGCGAGACTCATTAAAAATTCACGACGAAACATGAGTTTAGTTCATCGCCTCGTACTCGTAACAAAATGAGGTCGACATCTATTGAAAAAAGGTTTCTCTTTATCTAGGTTCAATAGATTAAAATATGGAAAAGTAATAGATCCGGGTATACTATTAACCTTTTGTCGCACCTGGTTAACAGCTATGACAAAGGGACCACCATGGAGTCTCTCTTTAAGATCTTTTCAGACTCTCTAAATATGAAAATACCATTGAGATTTCTAGTCTGGACTCTTTAAATTACACAGACAAGATATAGATTCTTTATTTTTACGATACTTTTCAGACTCTTAAAAAAATGAAAAAATCGATGAGTTTGCCTGTCTGGAATCATTAAACTAATCAGATAGGGCAAAGAGTCGTTCTTTTTGCAATCCTTTTCAAACTCTTTAAACATGAAAAGATTGATGAGTTTACCCTTCTGGACCCATTAAAAAATAAGACAGGGAAAGTGGACAATACAACTGTATTCCCTATTAGAAAGCATGGTTTGGTAGAAATCGTTCCCTTGAACATGGAAATCCCTTAGATAAACCTTCATTTTGATGGCCTCTCAATATGTAACTTACAATCCTATGAGTTTTAGCCTATATGCCCTGATGTAATATCATCTTCGTATCTTAACACTCTGTAGTGTTCATGAGTCTAGTGCTATCTAGTTAAAACTATTGTCATGCCTTCTATTGTTCAAGGGTCCCCATTTGTTTCCTCTATCAACAGATCCTACATATCATTTCATCATTCCCTCTATTGTTTAGACCCAAATTCTCGAAACATTCCTCAAAAAACAAAATCATTCTTGTCCGGTTTTGTGTCGACTGATGTAGGACATGTCATTGCCTACCTTTCGACAGGTTTCTTCCTATTGACTTCAACACTCTATCTAGGAAGATAACCCAGAAACACATTCAGTGCCTTGGTACTTGCAGACATTAGTGGTAGGTTACCTTGTGTTTTATCACAGGTTTTCATTATTGGCTCCTGGTTAAGCAATTATACGAGTGTTCGACGACAAAGAAATTCTTCACACTTGCTAGTTTGCACTATGCATCTTGGAGACCATCACCATTATTGGTGGCCTTCCTCACATCTGTTAACAGTCTTCATTATTGACTAGTAAGTAGATGATTTCATGCATGTTCGACGTCAACACATCTTATCACATGTACCGATCTATGATGTTCGGTGAAGCAGAAATCAAGACCTTAGGTAGAGGCTTGCATCATTCAACCTTGTTTCCTCTCCCAAGCTGTGGATATTGTTCTTTGGAGACAACTATTTCAGGATGATCTATTATGATGCTAGATCTGCTCTATGCCATATTGGCAGCCAGCATTGTTATATCTCAGATGAGAAAATTACTCTGACATAGCTACTGAGCATGGGAATGCCCGACTCAGGACATGATTTTAACAGTTTATATATATGTATCTATGTTGTATCAGGTTTTCCTTGCGACCTGAAACTTCTCTCTCTCTCTACAAAGATTTTGACAGCAAAATTACAATTTTTTTTTTCACAAAGTATTTCAGCCATCATCTCTGCCTCTATTCTCATACTTTAGGGGGCATCTTTTATAGGACAAATTGACCTCCTCATCATCTAAGAGGTGAAAGACAAGATGACTGAAGCAAAGACCACAATTGTAGGCCTGGAATCGACTCTAATGCTCTCTATACACTGTCAACCCGCTTTATAAAGCTTGTTGCCAAGCATAAAGGAGCGTTAGTCACCCTGTTAACTCATGTTGTTAGACCAGGGGGAGCGTTAGTGAACCTAAGGGATGTTTAGAAGGTCATGCCAACGAATCTTCTCATAAATATCTAGATATTAAATCCCTAAATTTGCTCAAGAAAAGTAAGGAAACTCCAAAAATCAAGATATTTGGAGAAATTCCAATCTGAGAATGAAGGAAAATGGGAAAAAGCTTGTAAATAGGGTAGGTTCATGGATTTTTCCCTAATGAACACTAGGAGGAGCTTGGCAGCACCAAATCGATTGCTATATAAGCATTGAGAGGGCCATTACAATAAGGGGGGTCAGAGCAGTTGGAAGGATAACCCATAGAGCTGTTGTGAACTGTCATATTATTGAAGAAGCTAGCTAAAAGAGGCAGAGAGAGAGAGAGAGGAAGAATGGGTAAGGAAGGTTGATACAATGGATGGTTGTAATCACTTTTTCATTTTGAATATAGAACTACAGTTGTGTTCCCTACTCCATAGTGTCGGTAATGTTGTTCACTTATTTGTTCATTTTGATGCTTGTCGAGATGAGTAGTTAAGTTATACACTAATACATTTTTGTTGTGCATTCTTGCATTAGTTTTCAGAAGTGTATTTTGTGATTGGTTTGCCTTGTCCTTTGTGAAGGAATTGTCTTGGAGCTGGCCTTGAAGGAGTTCTTCTTGCTTCAAAGAGATCCCCAAGCAAATCCAGAAGGAGCTAAAGGTAATCCTCTCTCCATACCCTGTCAATTTATGTTTGATAGATGAACATGTGTGCAACGTGGTAGTTTCTGCAGATAATCTTACGGTCTGTTGAAGGTCCCGGGAAGACCTTTGAGGGTAGCTTTCATCCCATGCATTTTACCCCGTAGTAGTTGCTACAAGAACAACGAAAGGAACAAATTATGCTAAAAACAAAAAATGGTAGCGCCTAGGAGAGACCTAATCATGTCATAAAACTACAAGGACTTTAGGAAAACATCTAGGCCATAGGAGAGAAGAAGAATGCAACAAAAGGAAATGAGGCATTCACCATCAAAACAGAACTCAAACTGCAGCTATGAAAAGAGACTTTCCAAGTGTTTTGTAATATCTTTTTAGATTTTTTCCAAGGCCTAAAATATGTTATAAAAATGAGAGAAAGGCATGGGAGTCATGTTGAGGGCCTGTCCAGGCTCAAACTATCATTTATGCTCAAAAAGGGTTTCCTATAGTTTTAGTAGGGTTTCATGTAGGCTTCCTGGACTTTTGATAGGAACTACTACATGATGTCCTAGTTCTCATATAAAGGCATTTTGAAGGTTTTAGTGGTGTCCAAATGGTGGAACAAGGTAGCAAAAGGTTAATAATGATGAGGAAGACCTTACCAAATTGGAAAATATTCAAGAACCCATCTTGAATAAGGGGAAGTAAGCAAGCTAATGGTCTCAAGAAACAATGATTTTTCTACGCACAAATAGAATTTTGGGCTTGTCCTTGTAGAACTTACAACCAAGATTCTTAAGAGAAAGGACTTAGGGGTGCACAAAAGAGAGGCCACTAAGGCCATGAATGAGGAACAATGAGGTCACTAAGTTGCTCAGAGGATGAACAACACTTTCAATAGGGGGTATCATGGGCCTGTAAATTGGACATAAATTAAGGCCCATGCCTCTAAATTAAACATAAAATTAAGGCCTATGACAATCCTTCAGTCCATTAAACCTCTATTTTTGCATTAGATAATGTATTTTTAACTTTAATACATTCATTAGGAAGGTCTATGGATAGTTGGATATTTGCGACTAATATTATTAATTTTTGTGGAATATTATGAGAATATTGGGTAGATTATGAAGATTTGGAGGAAGAGATAATTTAGGGAATTTCACCCTACTGCAGGAGGATCACTATTAAATAATAAATTGACAAGATATTATGGAATTGTGGCACAGATTGTGGAACTCCAATGATTGAGAAAATCTAGGAATGTGTTCCCTGCCATTTAATGCAAATTTCCAGTATTGGGGACCAGATCCACTAGTCAAGGGATTTTGGTGGGGAAATCTCCTCCATTCATGGGGAATGATTCCTAATTATTTTGTATACGTACCAAGTTGAATTTTCCTCTAGATAGAGATTTCTATTAGTGTTCTTGTGGAGAGAACTCGTATTTCTGTAGCTCCATTGTATTTTCTTGTAGGGATGTAATTGTATTGATGAAAATAATGAAGATTGGTGTCATGTTCATCTTCTAAATTTTTTTTTCCTCCATAGGTCTCTGATTTTCCTTTGTCTTCCCCATCCTAGGAGCCTCAGAGCCCTTTTGTATCATTTTATTTCCTTCTTTTCAGTTCTAATGCACATGCATCTCTTGTTTTTATTTCTTTCTATTTCTGCATCTAGTATTAATGATTTCTTGTTGTAGGATTGGGTTAAATGGTTGATGTAACTTATTTTTCTGGATCACAAGCATCATTATGATCCTTGGAAAATATTTTGAAGGTCATATTAGTCATTGAGCTACTTGGATTAACTTTCTTATTCCCAAATTCTGGAACTCCTTTGTGGAAAAGAACAATAAATTTCTACTATTTTTTAGAGCATGCTAACGAGCTTCAATGGAGTTGGTTCAACTTGCATTGGATCAAAACAAATTATATTTAACAAAAAAAATTACCCCATCGAATTTTCACTTGATTAGGTTAGGCATTTGATGGATTTACTAGCTCACTAGTTCTCGAATTTCTAGATTTTAGACTAGTAATTTTCTGTTATTTTTAAGCATGGGTTAACAAAGGTCTTTTTTAGTGCTTTCACTTGGAATGGAGACCTTAGACATCCTAGTCAATATCAAAATTTGTCCCATCCAATTTGGATTTGGTTTTCTTGGTCATTCTATGAATTATAATTTCGTATAGTAAATGTGTAACATCTTGTAGTAAAACAGGGGATCCTATAGGAGAACTAGTACATCTTGTAGCAAATCCTGTAGTACATCTTGTAGAAAATCCTGTAGCAACCTATTTTGAGCCCAAATTGAGAAAAATCATCATTGAATCTGGGATTAGGCCTCTACTTGACCTCCATGCCATCAAAATCATTGTACTCATCTTCCTCCACACCTGTCTCCCTTGCCAAAGATCAAGGAAAGATTAGAATTTGCATTTATAAAGAAAAATGATTAACAAAATGAGTTCTTTTATATTTACACATGCACACAGTAGTTAGTATTCTGTAGATCATATTTCATGCTTAGATTAGTTAAAACATCACATGTGACAAATAGGGTTAAAATATGGTTCTTTTGCAAGAAAAGTGTGTTAATAAATAGATAGAGGATTTCATGTTACTTTACAAGTAGTTTTAAATTTGATCTTTCATTCCTGCAAATAGGAAACGTTTCTTTTCTCTCATGACAACAAAGGAAGGACAAATTGTATGTTGCACATATAGTGTTGGTAACTCTCAATTTTGTATGAACCTCGGGTTGATAATTAAAATCAGTAGCCTTGGGAGTTGCAACATTCTTGTTGCAATACTGAGGCTCATCAAAATACTCATGTCAAATACTCTTCATGAAATCAATGTCAAATTATCCATCATAACCATAATACAACCCTAATCGAACATCAAGCAATTGGAACAAGTATATAAGTGTAAAAGACACAGATGAAACTAACATGCATGCATGACTAACACATTCAACCCATCCAGTCTGAGAGTTGAACCATGCTCTGATACTACTATATTACTCATTGTTTCACTCACCTATTTCTTTCTAAAGTCTAGTGCATTGGATTCTACATTTAGCCCTATGTATTCAATTTTATTTCTTTATAGCCTTCTAACTCAGTTACTATAATGGAAAATGAAATATGTACTTTAGTAATTTTACCACGAGAGTTGTATACTAATTCTTCTATGAGTCTACTTTATGATCAATTGCATTTATCCCCTTGAAAGAGGTTTTGAACCAATTATGTTTTTAAAATGTGTTAAAATTTTGAGTGTAAGTGAAACATTTCAGTGAATCCTGGAAGCACTCATTAAGATGTCCTAGGCATTTGTCTCTCCTCAACCTGGGGTTGCCTCTAGGAGCTACAACATCTTCTTGTGCCATTTTTGGGGATGAATCAAAACATTTTCCCTATGTACGACACTTGTACACCCCTCAGTTAGGTTAGTAACAGTAGGTGTGGGTTGAAGATCTATAACCTTGGTGACTTCATTGTTTGAGACTTTGTTGATCACCCTAGCCTCAAAAGGATGCATAATCAGTCTGATACTTCTCAATAGAAGACTCCTACTATTTTCGACCTCAAAAAAATCATATCTAGCAGGGTTTGGAGAGAAATAACTCCTATTACTTGAGATCCAGAGGTCTCTTTCCTTGAATTTTCCACTTCGAGCTCTCAGAAGGATGTGATAAAATACTCTAACTCCTGTTCAGAAGTCTTGGAATATTTTGAAGAACGTTTCCCACTGTTTAGCTCATTTTCCTCAAGATTCAAAACTTAAAAGGCTTTTGTTAGTTCACCTCCTTTCACATTTCATATCAATCCAAAACCTGAAGTAGTCAAAGATATCATCATAAATAGTCTGAATCAAAGCATCAATAGCTTCCCTTCTCAGCTCCAGTTAGCTACAATTCATACAGATCCTCAGCAAGGCCCTATGGTAAATCTTTAACCACCTCCATTACAACACATGGTTGTCTGAAGTTTTCTACCAAATAGGTATGGTCCACTCACATTACCACAACCTCTGAATGGGATGCGACACGGTTACCTTAAAATCCTACCAAGGTTCACTAGAGAAGATGATATTTCCACCCAAAAGCATATAGAAATGTTTTTTGCATTTGTTGACAATTCAAATGTTGAACATTTGCATGTTATCCTTGAACTCTTTTTTAATTCTTTTGATGGAGAGGTTAGGAAATGGTTCAATATATTATCTAATGCTTCTATTAATACTTAGGAAGAGATGGAGAACTCTTTTATGAAGAAATGGGTAGAAAAAAGAGACCACAGGTATATCCTAACAAACTTTAATGGAATGAATGTTATAGACATTTTTGTGCCTTACAGCTCTAAGCATGAAATGTCCATAAACCAAGGGCTCCTAAGTCCCTAAAATTGTTGCTCCAACCCCTAAAGGAACAAGGTCAACAAATTACAGATTCTCCCAAAAGTTCTCCACCAGAAACTGCTCAGAATAAGTCAAATCAGGATCATTTCAGCTGCTCCACTAGCTAAGTGCGTTGCATAGCACCTAAGTCCACTAGCTAGGTGCGTTGCAACACACCTAAATGCACTACCAGGGTGCGTTGAGCGGGAAATGACAAATGGCAGTGTCATTCCGCGAGGTGGAGAGATAATGGAAGCTTCCAGAATCTTCTCCAATGACACTTGCCTCACTGAATTCGACCAAGGATGAGTAAGAGGCTTTCAGTCTCCAAGTGGAAGCAAGAACTGACAGAGAGAAGCCACTAATCAAATCATGAGCTGACTCATCCTCCTTGCATACATCTATATATGGATCCCTCATCCCAGAGATCCAGAGGCTGGAATTTGTACATTGTAGGGAATTGCTATTGGTTTTGAGATACATATCAGAGAATTGGGTGATCTATGCTTTGTTGGGGGTGAAGAAGGGACTTCTTTGCTAGGAGGTTGATGCTGGGTCAGGAATCATCAGTTGTAACTCCTCCTGGATCTTCTTGTATATCAATAAAACTATTTTAGTTTCTTCTCCATGCTTTTGTATCATTGATCCTTGTTACATTTATATGGTTAACTTAAATCTGATCCTAAGTTATTTATGAGTATAAACCCATGTCTTTGTATAGTTTCCTTCTTCTGTGATCTTACAGGTACTTGGTGAAGCTGGGCAAGTAAGGGAGCAGGTAGCTGGAAGCTATCAAAGAGGAGAGAGATTGCATCAAAGGACTAGCGCAAGGCACAGGTTGGTTCATCCTATTCCTCTTTGTTTATAGTTCATAAAGAAGAATACAAAAGTAGTTTTCTCTGTTTGTTTCTAAGGTAGCTGTCACACCTTAGTGGGATAGAGCAGTTTTAGATAGACGCTTTTCCCGATAACAAAATGGCGACTCCACTGGGGATCGTGTCTAATTAGTTTGTTTGTGTTTCTCTTGTTGTTTATTTCATAAACTTATAAGTAGTAATCGAACTGCATTTGCCATTAACAAATGCAAAGTAGACATCTGCTGCTTCAATCCATTCACTGGATCTATTTATGATTTGAATAGCTGATTCATAGACTAACTGATTGCCCTTGTCATAGCTCTTAGACCCCCCTTAGATCTACCTCTGATTGTGCATTACTGATTGCTTTTACTCGGCCAAAAACCAAAGATTAAACTGCAAATCGTGACCCAGAACCCGGATAGAATTCTCATTTCTGCCCCAGCGCAGGCTCTGTGAAGAGGTTCTGTATTTCAACGCACTTCCCGAGAGGGCTATCTACGCTGCAATGCAGTTTCTCTGTGTAACAGGTGCGCTGATCAGCCTAGCCCTGTGCAGCTGAGGTTCTTTGCTTCATTCTTCCAGTTTTATCTCTGATTTTTGCAGCCTGTGATCAGTATATGACTGTTTCAGACCCCTTTTCCTTACTGATATTCTGCCTCAGTTGTACAAAAGAACTGTAGATGTTTTTATGTGTTTGTTGAGTCGTTTACAATTTTCCATTGCAAAAGTATAATAGTCATACTGTCGTCCTTTGATTTAGATCTGTCGCAAGTGTCGACTTTGATCATAGGAAAGAGTTTATTTGCTGTTGATAATCGATTATGCTTTTACTTTTACCTTTGGTTTGAATTTGTGACTTTCTAGTGTCGAAACAAGTATTTATTTCAAAATCATAAAGTGTCGTAATCATCTCTACCTTTTGATTTCGAAAAGAAGCTTGTTTATGTGTGTCGCTTGAAAGCAAATTCAGATTTGTACATCAACTTTCTTTTTAGGCATCAATATTAAGAAAGTGAAAAACAAATACATGCATGTGCATTTGCATATTGACAGTCTGTTTAGCTTGATTTAGGAAAGTGCATTTACAGTGTGCTCTTTTCTCTTTGCGAAAAGATTGTGTCTTTCTTTTCCCCTAGTAGCTAGGATTTTCATTGCTGAAAAGAGATAAAAGTTTGTTTATCATCTTTAGATTGCATTTTAGGAATTACATCTACATCTCGTGGTGATCCCAAAAGGCAAACTTCATAAGAAAGATTAACTTAAAATAAATTCAATGAACCTAACAATGCTTTGGAACTTAACGCACAACATTTAGAGGTCTAGGCTAGAGACGTATTCCGATGTTGTAAAGCCTGGTAACTGTTGTCCTCACTGATGGTTGGGTGATTCCTCCACTTTGAGACGATAAGTGCCAGTACGAACTTGTGCTCCCACGTACCGTCGAGTATATATTGGGAGACCCCTATAGGCTTAAATCCTTTATCCATAGGAAGCCGTGTTGGCCACCCTACTGATCGCAATGCACCGAACACAGCATTCGGGAAGATTGATTGCCGTACCGTAAAAAGTATTTTGCAGTTTTGCGATTGGTTTGGTACTCCCTCTACCTAGACCTCCAGAGCAGTCCCTTTCGTTCCTTTTCAGACTCTTTAATGGAAAAGGTCCATCTGAGCACTTGTCACTTCAGGCTCATTAAAAATCGAAGGAGACTAGAGTCATCTTTTGCTTTTTCTCGACTCTTAAAAACTCAAAAAACAAGTTGTGTCAAAAGCATCTAAAATTCATTTAATTCAGAAACATACCTTCCCTTTATTTTAGTTGATCGAGTAATCCGCAATCGTGGAAGAAAGTCAATTGAAACCCTGTCGTTCGCGGAGGCTTACGAGTCAACCGTCTTTGTCTCCGGAATCGAAACCAGTACGGACAAAGCGAACTCGTTTAACCAGTTCCAAATCTCCTATAAAAGTTAGAACAAGTGTTCCAACGACATCAGAGACTCCGGTTACTCCAAACATTTCTGGAATCCCTGCCTCTACAGAAGAAGTTCAACAGCCACAGAAGGACAGTGATACTGATCCTAGTTTGAGAATAAACACTTGTGTTACCAAACCAGTTCCATCTATAACCG
This sequence comes from Pinus tabuliformis, assembly GCA_031772625.1. Classification (NCBI taxonomy): domain Eukaryota; kingdom Viridiplantae; phylum Streptophyta; class Pinopsida; order Pinales; family Pinaceae; genus Pinus; species Pinus tabuliformis. Next base: position 1,224,132,884 of record CM062817.1, on the reverse strand, counting down.
GTTCAGAGAGTCTTACTCTTCAAACATCTGTCGCTGCTTCTTCGGCACCAGAAATATTTTACGGACCTGACAGTCTTCCCCTTCCACCTGGTCTGATTGCAATAGAAGAAATTATAGAAGATCCTCAAACAAGTACTCCAACGCACTTTGGAGTCGGGATCACTCTATATCCTTCGTCATCAGAAGTTAGCCTACCACCAGCGGAAGTTCTTGTAGAATCGCTAGGTAATCTTTTGGATAGACTACAAATGTCTGAACAACCGTCAACATCTAGGACTGTGTCATCTAACACAGCGATGGCAGAACTCCCTGCTATCACTCCAACAATGTCCGCCGGAATACCATCTATCCCTACTAGCTCTCAACCGCTAGAAGGAGCCCACTTAGGGGCTATTTCGACAGTCTGGTCCGTTCCTGTTTGTCCATCCGGAATAATATCCGGAAACTCTTATGTTGAGTCTCGACAAATTGATCCATTTGGAGGTCAATTTGGGCAGTTCGGTCCCCAAGGGCAAACAATTCCCTTGAGTCCTGGATTACCACCGTATGGGGGGCAGTATGCCCTTTCATTATCCCCTCCGGGAGGATATCCATATGGGAGTTCACAACAGCATTCAGGTTATACTGGAATTACCTCAAATGGTTGGGTACTTATACTACCTCAACAAACAAGAGTTGTGTATTCGATGCAACAATGCGTACCGATGTCGAACATCCCGACTACGCCAACTATTGTGACGGTGTCACAAGTTCAAGCGCTGCCTGTTGTATGCCAACCTCAGGTTTCTCAGGTTGTAATGCAACAGCCCCTTGACCCTGTGACTCAACCACAATCGCCAACTAGTGGGGCGACACAGGTCCAGATGGGTACAATTACCCCTCACCTTGGTCAAACGGTTAGTATCGGGCAATAGCACATGGCTTCACAACCGTGGCTGGTGCAATACCAACAACCGCAATTCCAACAAGTATTCCAAGGTTCTGAGCAGCAAATCTTTGCGAACAGTGGACAGCCGTACATTCAAAACGGTCAAAATCAACCATTTTACAATGGTCAAGTCCACCAACCTTACCAAACATACCAGCATCAAATGCATTATGCCGGTACGAAAAGACCAACTGCTCAGGTGATTCCATCGTATCCTGGGTATGCTTCACCTAACCTGAATCAACAGTTACCATTCGTGGCAACTTTAGAGTTACCTGATTTAAACCGATTAACAAACGATCCAATTGCTTACGCCCCTTGGTGGCCAGCGATTCCGCATAAACTTCCATCAGATATTCCTAAATTTAATGGAAATCCGGGTGAAGATCCATCGAATCATGTGATGACCTTTCATCTATGGTGTTCATCAAACACCCTAAATGATGATTCGATAAGACTTCGCCTCTTTCAGAGGACGTTAATGGGTCCAGTGACAAAATGGTACATTGAATTGCCTAGAGCTTCGTTCGACAACTTCAGTACTTTAGCCACAACCTTTTTAACCCATTTTCAATTACCAATAAGGTACGAAACGGGAACAGAACTTCTTACCAACTTCAAATAGACAACGACCACTCACATATCTGATCATATACATGAGTGGCAACGTCGTCGTAGGATGGTAAAAACGTATGTCCCCAATCAGCTTTTGGCTGAATGGTTTATCAAGTCATTACTGCCTTCCATCACGGAAGATGTGGCAAAGGGGGGAGTCGTAATGGAAGAGCAAGTGATCGCTCGTGCACAATATCTGGACTTGATTTACACTCAGTCCGGCACACTCTACGACAAAATACCTGATGCCCCTAGATCGGAATTCTCAATTCCTCCTCCTCCTAAATCAAACAATGACTCTCATGCTGGCGATGGCGTAATCGGCATGACAGACACGAAATCGAAAAAGGCTACATCCAAGAAGGCCCGTAAGATTTCAGGTCAAAATGCAAAAGATGAACTTCTTGCTTCGGAAGTAAATGTTGTATCGACAGATAAGGGCAAAGAAACCAAACAACCAGGAAGCAAGAAGAAAGGCAAAGGGAAGAAGAAGAAACAGGAGGAATCATCACCTGAAAAATCTTCTTCAAACCCTCTTGGAAATAGGAAACTAAAATTTCCATGCATGATATGCGATGAGGATCATCAGACAATGAATTGTCCACACAAAGCTGAGCTTAAAAAATTCTTTAAGAGTTCAAAAACCTCAGCAGTGTTAACTGATCCGTTTCCAAATCCAGGAACAAATCTGGTTGAAAGTGGAAATGCTTCCCCGTCTCAAGTGCTAATGTTGTCGATTTCAAAACAGCAGAATGATGCTTTGATATCGACAAGGAACAAAGATTATGGGAATCCGCAACTTTTGAACAACAAGGATAAAGATCAACCAAGTAGTTTGACAACAACTTTGACAGAAGTTGTACCACCCACCATCCCTGAATTGACAATAAAACCGCCGAAGGGAGTAGTACACAAGTCGACATTTAATCCCCGTGCTAGAGCGGCACAACATTATAACATAGTGGAAGATTTGGCCCAATCGCCATCCGCTATGTCGACTCTTGAAGCACTACAAAATTGCCCATCCCAAAGGCAGGATTTATTATCGGCCATTAGTGGGATTGATCCAAAGGATTCCAATCTTGTATCCTTCGACCACAAAGGATACGATCCTCAGTTACCGTCTCAACTAGCTTTCCTTGTTCAAGTGAAAGCCCTCAACAAAACTGTTCATCGAACAATTATTGATGAGGGGGCATCTACATGTATTATGTCGATGAGTTGCTGGAAAACTTTAGGATCTCCAACCTTGTCACGGTCTGTGGCGACATTAAAAGCATTCGACGGAAGGACATATACCCCATACGGTATCCTAAATAACTTGAAAGTTGAACTAGGAGGGAAAACAGTAGAAATAGATGTTGAAGTCATCGATGGGAATCTTGATTACAACATCCTACTGGGACGACCATGGATATATGCCATGGCAGCTGTTGTGTCGACCTATTTTAGAAAGATTGTGTTTCCCTTTCAAGGAGGGATTACAATCATCGACCAACAGAACATCCTCCCCAATGGTTCTCAAGTTACAGGAAGCATTCCCATGATCCATGGAAGCCCCCATTCACTTCAGAATATCGGAGTAGGCCTAATGAAAGATCCTATACTAATGGGAACTTTCGCTCTTCCACCTCCAATCAATCTGGCGGAAGTAGCGTCGATAGGAACCTGCAACATGATATCTTCAATAAAGATATCAGCAAACGATATCGACATGGATCATGCAGTGGTTTTGCCCCCAAGCCCAATGGAAGTATTATAGCAATCAATGTTCCTAGCATGGGAGGCAAACCCAAACCAACGCTCATCAAGCGTTTGGATAGATAGGTCTAGAGAATATGGTACTCCTTCAGATCCTTGGTCGCGAGTGCATGTCACTGACGAAGGAATTATCCAAGCTATGGTAATTGAAGGAGCACCATGGAATGATTCGCACCATCGTTCTCTTCTTTCGGATTGTGAAGAAGATACTCAAAATGACCTTTACCATCCTTCAGTAGTTGATTTTCTATCAAATACTGTAAATACGGTGGACTCTGAGCGAAACTTGTCCAACATTGAAGAGACTATAGCCATAAATATCTTGACCAAAACAGATGTTGTAGAGAATATTTATATCGGCAAATGTTGTTCTCCTTCAGAACTGGAAATATATAACACTCTTTTTCGCGAATTTAGAGATGTCTTTGCTTGGTCATATAGTGAAATGCCAGGCATCGACTCGAGTATCGTTGAACACGAAATTAAGATGTATCCAGATGTCAAACCAGTACGACAACGGCTAAGGCAGGTGCACCCCAAGAAAGCCGCTGCCATTAAGGCAGAAGTTGAAAAACTTCTCCATGCTGGTTTCATCTACCCAGTTCCTCTAACCGATTGGGTATCGAATATTGTCCCTGTTATGAAAAAACAGGGGACAATTAGAGTGTGCGTCGATTATAGGGATGTAAATCAAGCTTGTCCAAAAGACAACTACCCTACACCCTTCATTGACCAGATAATTGATGAATGCGTTGGATGCGAAATCTTTTCATTCATGGATGTATTCTCCGGGTATAATCAAATAAATATCTGCCCACAGGACCAGTCAAAGACTGCATTTATTTGTCCGTGGGGCACATTCGCATATCGAAAATTACCCTTTGGTTTGAAGAACGCAGGGGCGACGTTTCAGAGGGCAATGAATTATGCCTTCCATGACATCAAAAACATCATTCAACCATACCTCGACGACCTTCCGGCTCATTCGCGAAAGCGGACTGATCATCCGCAGTATTTAAGAGCGATATTTCTACGTTGCCGACACTACAAGATACGACTCAATCCACACAAATGTGTATTTTGCGTCAGTTATGGTCGTTTACTTGGCTTTGTAGTCTCCAAGGATGGGATTCGTCTCAACCCGTGTAAGGTCCAGACAATCATAAATTTTCCTCCACCTTCAAATTTGCTTCAAATTCAGAAACTCCAAGGGAAAGCAAACTTTCTGAGGAGCTTCATTCCAAATTACGCTGAACTTGCTAAAGGTTATACACGTATCTTGAAAAGGAGGTACCCTTTGTCTGAGATTAGGTTGCGCAAGCTTCCTTTGATTCTTTAAAAGATTCACTAATGAAATCATCATTAATGTATGCCCCTGATTATCAAAGAGATTTTAACCTGTATCTGGCTGCAGCAGATACGACCATCGCAATGGTTTTAGTTCAAGAAGTCGATGGAATTGAACATCCTATATATTATTTAAGTAAAAACTTAAATGATACAGAAAGCAAATATTCTTATGTTGAAAAACTAGCGCTTGCAGTTGTTCAAGCGATACAAAGGTTTCGACACTATGTCCTCTTTCGGAAAACTACCATTCTGTCAGATTGCAACCCCATGACATATATATTGTCGCGACAGTTGCTGGGGGGCAAATATTCAAAATGGATAGCAATCCTTCAAGAGTTTGATCTGGAATTTGTAAAATCCAAGTCAAAGAAAGCTCTAGTTTTCGCAGAATTATTATGCGATCTCCCATCGTCGTCCAATGATGAAACATCTGAAGAAACAATCGTGGATGAAACTTTGTTTCTGATATCTACAAGCAATGAGTGGTATGGGGATATAATCATTTATCTCCAAACCCAAAAATTTAGGCCAAACACCTCTCACTCTGAACAAAAATGTATACGATACCAAGCAAAAGACTACATGATCGTCGGTGATACACTTTACCGTCGTGGTATTGATACAGTTCTGAGAAGGTGCCTCACCCATGAGGAGGCCGAAAAAGTCCTGAATGAGTGTCATTCAGGCGCATGTGGGGGGCATCAATCTGGATATGCTACAGCACAAAAAAATTTACGAGAAGGATACTTCTGGCCAACAATGTTCAAAGATTGCATAACTGCAATCAGAAGTTGCCATGCTTGTCAAATTTTTGATAGCAAAACCAGAAGACCACCCGCACCTCTACAGCCAATAGTTGCTGTTGGGCCATTCGCCAAATGGGGCATCGATTTCATGACATGTAACCCCACCTCGACCGGGGGGCATGGGTATATCATAGTTGCAGTTGACTATTTTACCAAATGGGCCGAGGCGATGCCTACATTAAATAATACTGGTGAAACAGCTACCCTCTTCTTTTTCAATCATGTAGTCGCCAGATTCGGCATATCACAGGCTATAGTCACAGATCATGGATCACATTTCCGCAATCACATGATGATTGAATTAGCTGCCAAACTAAGGTTGTCTCATGACAGCTCTACTCCATATTATCCACAAGCCAACGAACAAGTTGAAGCGATCAACAAAGTCCTGAAACGCATGCTGCAAAGGATGATCGGAGTTCACAAAAGGAGATGGCACCTAATCATGTACTCAGCTTGGTGGGCTTACCGAACATCAGTAAGGAATGCAACCGGGTTCACACCCTTCCAACTGGTATATGGCCTGGAAGTAGTCTTACCAGTCCAGTGTGAAATCTCGTCTCTCAAACTCGCAATTGATCTCCTCCCCGGAACTTCAGAAGAAGAGGCTCGTTTCTTGGAATTAATCCAATTGGATGAAACCCGTCATGACGCTACTTTGGCTAACGAAGCCCATAAGAAACGAGTCAAGGCGTAGTTCGACAAAAATGTCAAACCCCGTGTCTTCTCAGAAGGTGACTTGGTCTTGCTTTACGACCAAGAATCCGACAAATTGGGAGAAGGTAAATTTAAGTCTTTATGGATGGGCCCCTATACTGTTAAGCGGGTGTTAGCAAAAGGAGCCTTCGAGTTAATGGATTATGACAGAGTTCCACTGGCGCAACCTCGTAATGGGTTGTACCTCAAGCGTTACTATGCGTAATAGTAACCAATATGCTTTTGTTATATTTTTGTTTTCGCTAAAGTGTTTGTTTTGGTCGAGTAATCCACTTTTTACATTTATTGCAGATGTCAAACCCATTGGAGCCATGTGTTGGATATGCCGACGGAGCGAGTCGTAGTTCGCGGAACCTGTCCTCCACAGCCTGGGCCATTTTTGATCCAAGCGGTGAGTTAGTAAGTTTCAGAGGTGTATGTATTGGTCGATCAATGAATAACATCGCTGAGTATAGCACGTTGATAGAACTTCTCTCTGATGCCATCACTCGTGGTATACGCCGACTAATTGTCAGGCTAGACTCACAACTTGTAATACTACAACTCAATGGTATATATTCCGTCCGAAACCCAGCTATTTATCGCATGTTCCTAAGGGTTAAGATTTTGGAAAGACAATTTGATCTTATTCAATACCAACATATTTCCAGAAACTTAAACACATTAACCGACTCATTAGCAAACTATGTGTTAGATAGACATTTGCAACATTTATAAAAAGAAACACATCATCAATGTTTTGCATGTGGATCATGTAGCTCAACCAAAATTAAACCCCGAAAATCAAAAATATATATAGCTGTTTATGGTTTACAAATAATGTTCTGTAACCAAGACAAAATCGGTCACGCGACCCAAAAACTCAAAATTCTAGGGGGCACCCTAGTCTAATGATGCTCGTGATAGCAAGTCATAGCCTGTGCGATCATGCGTAGGAGATGAGTCCATCGTCTGGGAACACCAGTAGTATGCTGCTATAACCGCAAAGGTAGCTCGTCAGTCCTCACATCTGGTATACCGAGAGTGAGGCCCTCAACCTGCTCCTGCAAAGCTGTGAAAGTCTCGGCCACATCGAGGTCGCGAAGAATAGCCCTTCCGGCGGCCTCTCCTGCTAGGGCAATAGCTGGTACTCTCAGGCGAACTACTGGACGAACAGGACCAACATCTGCATGTACACATGAGTTTGATCAGAGTCTTGATAGAATAAAGCACAAGGACATTAGAAACAAAAACAGTAAACAACAATATGGTCAGAGATTTTACCAATAGCGCCCCACTGCTCTCCATCCGGTAGTACTAAATCTGGATCACCCCGGAAGTCCAGGCTAGCATTCAACGCAGGTTTCGATACACTGGGGGTGCGTTGATGGCAGAACGAGTCCGTCAAACCCCAGGGGCTCAGAAAAGCAGGGAATCAGGCTCAAAATGCAAAATGGAAACCATGAAATGAAAGAGCTCAGGTTTAGCTCCTACCTGGTCCAGACGGCGCTGAGAATCGTCCACAGAATCTCCCGAAATCAACTGATGAAAATCGAGGGGGAAAAGCACCTCCAAAGCTCCAACAAACTGAGTTCAAATGAAATGGTAAAATGAGAGGTAAAAGACACTTTTTAATTACCTTTACGTAGTTCAAAGTAAAATATTAGCGTTTTAATCTCGTTTTCAAGCAAATATTGTTCATTTCTGACTAGTTTGATGAAGCGGTTGAAAATACAGTATGATCTTTGGAAGGACAAAGCTATTTATGGTAAAAAATCAAAACAAGACCATATGATCGAGCAGTGTTACCGCAAGGTTCAAGCTCGTTAAAAAATAAACCCGCACCGAGCAAATGTTTCCACCCGCGTTTAAGCTCGTTAAAAAATGAATTATCCCCTGGTAAATAACCACCGTGAATGTAGTACTTCAGCCATTAAAGCCTTGGTCGTGTTTGCACCGTCACCTCCACTTTTCCATTGACCAATCATTCACCTCCATTTGATTTTTTACCCATTTTGAGGAGCAGCTGCGAAGAGTGATTTCACTAGCCATCCTTGTGACACTGCCGTGATTGGAAAATTCCAAACCTTACTTGGAATCAGCTGCTACCCATTTTATCACTCGTTCCTCAAAAGACGAGTCTTCTTTAAGCTCTTTTCTGACTCGTAAAATATGAAAAGATTGCCGAGTTCTGGCCTTCCAGCTTGTTAAAGCGACGGTAAGTGATATCCCTCCTCTAAATTTTAATCTTTTTGGACCTGAGGGATTATTGCACAAAAAGATCGAGCACTTGTTTTGTTCGGCTCGTTAAAGCGATCGAAAATTCATCCCTTCTGTATTGTTTTATACTTTTTTGGACTTAAGGGATTAGATGACGAAAAAGGAATTTTCGAGTTACCTTTACGTACCTTTTCAGACTCTCTAAAAATGAAAAGGACCGAGTTATCTTTGTCGTTAAACTCGTTAAAAAGATTAACAGCGACAAACTTGTCTTTAGACAAGAACGAGTTTCACTGTCGCTAGGCTCGTTAAAACGTAGCGATGGGTTTGCCCGAAGGGAAAATTATAGAACAAGCATATGTTATCCTCCTCAAGCTTGACAAAAATAAAGAGGAACTGGTCAGCAATTACTGGGGAAAAATTGGGAAGAAAACTCAAAGAATCTTTATTGGTAGCAAGTCTCTCTTGAACATGACACTTCCACTCCGTGCCCGAGTCGGGTTGGGTTGTTTCATTCACCGGTCACATCGCCATGGTCTCGCCATACCATCCACATTTAGGGTTAATTCTACCAATCCATCACATAATTGTCACTGACATGTTCAAGAGAAGTCATCCAGAAAGGCCACATGTGTCCCACCCACTGCCATACATTATACTTCATCCTTTCATGACCTCCACCCTGAACCATATATCATCAGATCGTTTTCACCTCCATCAAAATCATTTGCTCCGTTCCGTGTCATTGATGTGGGATTCATTAAGGCCCTCCTATGACGGATCACTTCTTGTTGACATCAGCTCATTATCCAAGAAGGTGATCTAGGAACACCCCATTCAGTACTTTGAAGCTTGCATGCCTCAATGGCAAGTTTCTCACTTTCGGCGACAGGTTTACATCAATGACCTTCGACCGAAAGATTTTGCGTGGTTCGATGCCAAGTCCTTTATTCACACCACGTGAATTGTACTGCAGTACCTTGAGGGTCATTATCATTATCGGTGATTCCTCTTGCGCTTGTTAACAGTTTACATCATTGACTGGTAATCAAGCGATGTCTTTCCATGTTCGACTTCAAAACATTTCTCACATGGATCGACTTGTACCTCGAGTGAAGATCGGACGGGATTGAAGACCCCGGATCTAGTTTCATCCATCCGGGCTGCTATATATATTCAGGAAAATAAAGACATTGAAATGTACAGCATTACAACACAGATAATCATCCTACCATAAGGATGATGGCTCTATCAGAATCATCAGTCTACCATCAGACGATTATCTGTCCTATGTACATGAAAATGAATTTATAAAGCTGAGCATGGGAATGCCCGCCTCAGCTAGATCATGAAAATAGTATGAAGATAATGTATTGTATTGTATCTTATTACAGGTCTCCTCCCAGAATTGAAAGAACTTCGGATCCTCCTAATAAAGCATTTCACCCGATAAACGGCCTCATACTTTAGGGGGCAACTGTTATAGACATTTTTGTGCCTTACAGCTCTAAGCATGAAATGTCCATAAACCAAGGGCTCCTAAGTCCCTAAAAGTGTTGTTCCAACCCCTAAAGGAACAAGGTCAACAAATTACAGCTTCTCCCAGAAGTTCTCCACCAGAAACTGCTCAGAATAAGTCAAATCAGGATCATTTCAGTTGCTCCACTAGCTAAGTGCATTGCATAGCACCTAAGTCCACTAGCTAGGTGCGTTGCAACACACCTAAATGCACTACCAGGGTGCGTTGAGCGGGAAATGACAAATGGCAGTGTCATTCCGCGAGGTGGAGAGACAATGGAAGCTTCCAGAATCTTCTCCAATGACACTTGCCTCACTGAATTCGACCAATGATGAGTAAGAGGCTTTCAGTCTCCAAGTGGAAGCAAGAACTGACAGAGAGAAGCCACTAATCAAATCATGAGCTGACTCATCCTCCTTGCATACATCTATATATGGATCCCTCATCCCAGAGATCCAGAGGCTGGAATTTTGCACATTGTAAGGAATTGCTGTTGGTTTTGAGATACATATCAGAGAATTGGGTGATCTATGCTTTGTTGGGGGTGAAGAAGGGACTTCTTTGCTGGGAGTTTGATGCTGGGTCAGGAATCATCGGTTGTAACTCCTCCTGGATCTTCTTGTATATCAATAAAACTATTTGAGTTTCTTCTCCATGCTTTTGTATCATTGATGCTTGTTACATTTGTATGGTTAACTTAAATCTGATCCTAAGTTATTTATGAGTATAAACCCATGTCTTTGTATAGTTTCCTTCTTCTGTGATCTTACAGGTACTTGGTGAAGCTAGGCAAGTAAGGGAGCAGGTAGTTGGAAGCTATCAAAGAGGAGAGAGATTGGATCAAAGGACTAGCGCAAGACATAGGTTGGTTCATCCTATTCCTCTTTGTTTATAGTTCATAAAGAAGAATACAAAAGTAGTTTTATCTGTTTGTCTCTAAGGTAGCTATCACACCTTAGTGGGATAGAGCAGTTCTAGATAGACACTTTTCCCGATAACAATGAAGAAAAAATATAATTAATATTTCTCATAATTCACAAGGAGATTTATTCTCTCAGATCGACTGGTTTCTCACCTTGTATTGAGGATGAACCACATTAGTTGGTTCGAAACTGTTGGTCACTTAATTGCTTATTAATTTAAACAACCAAGTGTTACATGAATTTTCAACCCAGGGAAGTCTGTTTGTTTCAAAGGCAATCACACACTGTATATGCTCAATCCCAAAAGCAATGAAAACTTGTATTAATAATTACACTAATCACTTCTTGCTTTAAACAAATTGAAGTTCTACTTTGAGTTGCAACAGGAAAAATCTCTCTATTGCAGACAATTATCAAAAGAACCCTGGATTACATTAAAAAGAACAATCTAGGAAAAGAAATCAATCTTGAGAGGAAAAGACTAGTTATGCTATAACAGAGGACAGGACCCTATTCCCCAAGTAGGAATCTTCAGCACCCATTTCTGATTACCATGCTTCACAAAATCACTTTGTAAACCTGATTACTAATTAAAATAATCAATGATTACCTATGAATGAATGTATGAAAACAATGCAATAATTAAGTAGAAACAAAGTTTCAGCAATAAATACAGAGTTCCAATAAAGCATAAGTAATTTTAGCAAACAAAGTTTAACAAGGTATGAATGAAAAATAATATTTAACACACTATAGGAATTAATGGGTGAATCTTTTGAGGAAGGTGGGCCCTTTCCTTCTCACAAGATTCCTTAGAAAAAGGAACTAAGAAGGAATGCTCAGAACAATATTTTATTCATTTGTCAATGTATCATATTACAAAAAGATTCAAGTTCCTTTACTTCCAGCTAGACCTTCCCATAGTCTGTCCATCCCCCTCTAATGCTAACGTCTCCTTTATTTAAAGAGGAGACATTTATTATACATTTGATTACATTATAAATCCTAGTCTTAACCCGATATGCTAAAATAGGATAATTGGTTCTTCCATTAACAAAATGTTGTTACAATGGTTGTGACAATGTCGACTTTGGAATGTAGTTGTTGCGGCCAGTGCAATAGCTCCTTCGATGATCTATTCTTGTTGCTGTCAAATCTGAAATGCAAATCATGGGTTGTTTTAGCAATGGGATTTGCACACTGTTCTAACTATTTCAGCAACATAGATCGCAATGATAAATCTGTAGTCTTCAGACTGTTTCAGCGGTTATATATTTCCGATCAATGGTTAATTATGAAAGTAATGTAAAATTATATGTAAAACAAATTAAAAATATAGTAACGAGAAGAAATGTTATATACCTTCGGAAAATGGATTAAAGTAATAACATAGGCTTTAAATATGTATTGAAAAAGGGTGGAATGATAGCAAAATATGTGAGAAAAAAGGTACAATGTGGGGTCCTAACATCCCCCCCAATTGAAAGGGTTGCATGTCCTCATGCAACTTCACTCTGAATCTGAGTTTGGTTACTAGGCCTTAGAGTGAAAATTACTTAGGCAGTAACTATAGAAGGTACTATCAGTTAGATCTCTGAACCCATGCACATTTTGCAGCCTCTGTCATGCTGCTGCTTCTTCCTTTTTAGTCAACCTGTAATGAGCCTTATATTCTTATGCTAGCATCCATAAAAGAGGAAAATGAAAATGATACCCTATCCAGTTTTCAGTACATTGCTGAACACATCTGATATAATTGAGTACCCTTAAGATTGCTGCTTCAAAATTAGGGGGACTGAAGGGGTTATACTCCTACCTTTCCTTAGAGGACTATTGCTAGAATAAGTTGTTTACTTTTAAGGCAGTAGGTTCCTTGGTCTTAACAAAGTGTTGGCATTCTTGTAGCATTGTTGCTTGCAGTTGTTTGATGTGTTCAACCATCCCTGGTTCTTTCAGAAATTGACGATACTCCCAAATAAAAATGGTAGGATTTTGTGGCTTTAGTCGAATCCACAGGAGACGGTTGTCCTCATTATGCCTTGCTACAAGAAAGGTAGTCTTCCATGTGATCTGATTAGAAAGGAAGGAGGCAAATGCCCTGATCTGAACATCACCAACCAAAGGGTTAAGATTGATCTTCTTATTTTCAGGGATAGCTTCATTGTGGAGATACAACTCACAGAGCAAATGTTGATCACTGGTGGATGCTTCTGTGAAAGTTTCCACAAACTACTCGGGTGTAAATACTTTATGAAGTATCCCATTTTTAATTGCCTTTATTTGAAAGAACGCTAAGCGTTGTTCAAGAAAAAGAGAATAATTGAAAGATGCTTTCCTGGAAGCTAATAATTTCTAAACCAAATCAAACATAAGGAGAAGTTTAATTTTTAGCTCTTTATTCTCTTTCTTCTGGGCGCGAGAATGTTAGAGTACTTTCTCCAAGGCTTCTCAGTTTTAATGTATATGTTTTTGCTAGAGTAATTTATGCTCCTGCAAGATCTTATCTTGCGAAATAACATATTCTTTCTTCCACTTGTCCATTATTTGGTGCTTATCCCAAGATTCAATTTGTTTTTTACTACTGCAAATGGTAGGCTGAGGTATATTCTGAGTGGAAACAGTTACAGTAGGCCGAGGTATAGTCTGAGTAGAAATAGTTACTGTAGGCCGAGGTACAGTCTGAGTAGAAAACGTTACAGTAGGCCGACGTACTTGTGGTTTAGCTTCTTTTCTAGAAACTTTTGAAGGCCCTACTAGTTCTTGTGTGATAGTAGGGTGTTCCTCTTTGATTGCAGAAGACGTGGATGTAGGGGAGGTGCCAGGCAGTGGGATTTCAACTAGTTTATACCCTGCTTGATGATAAATGTTACCACATTGGCTGCACATATATTCCTTAAACTGATATTTCTTTATATTTTTCTCGGTCGTAGATGCTGCATGGACTAAACTGTACAAATTAAGCTCTTTTTCGTAGGCTTCCCTTACCATTATTAATTCCTGCTTATAAGCTTTGAGTTCTAATTTTAGAAACTCATTTTCCTGTAAAAGGGAAGCCAGGGTGACTGGGCTTTGTATAACAGTCACAGTCTCAGTAGCTGGTTCTTATGTGGTAGCTACTGAATGAGTAGTTGGTTCTTGTGTAATAGCTACATGATGTGCAGCATCCTAGGCATCTAGATTTTGTATATCAACAACTGGTTCTTGTGTGGAAGCTATAGCTAGTTCTTGTGTGGTAGCTACTGAATGAGTAGCTAGTTCTTGTGTGACAACTACTTGTTCTGAAAGAAATGATGTCGTAAAATCTTGGGCATCTGGTTCTTGTGTTTCAGTTCCCGAGGGCGAGACAATTAAAGATTCCGGGACTTGGGACTGTGGTGGGGTATGGGTTTTTGGAAGAATAGGTTGAGAATTTAGGATAGTGGCAACAATTATGGCTTCAGTTGATGCCCTCATTCGTCTTCAGGGTAAAAAGGTAGGGAAAGTGGTAATTTTCCTTTTATGAGTGGGTTTTATCTGAGGGGGAGGGCTATTAGAAATGGTAGCTGCTTTGGTTGAGGCCCTCGTTTGCTTTTTTGATAGGAAAATAGTCTTAGCTTGCCTTTTTCTTTTTAGAATAGAGAGGGGAAGGTTATCTTTAGAATAATCACTGGGGATATGAACAGTAGGATTAGCTGATTTTGATAAATTATGGGATGGAGTTGATATGGTGGGAGGGTTAATTGGATCAATTGGCTCTACTAGTGGAATTTATGGAGGGTCAGGGATGTTCTTTGGTTGCTGCTCGTGGAGATTTTCAAGGATTTCTTGCGGATTTTCAGCAACTTGCTGAGGGATTTCAGCAGCTTCTTGAGGAATTTTAGCAGCTTGCTCAAGGTCTAGGGGTGGATTATTTAGAGGAGGGTTTTGCTGAGCAAAACCCCTCTGAATCAGTAGTTGAACAAGATGGTGATGGGTGAGGGAAAGGAGTGGGAATTTTACCTGTCTGCAATAATGTGACATATTCTTTAGACACCCAAGTAAATAATAAGGAATATTTAACAGTCGACCATGTCTCAAATGATTCAATAAGACAAAATCATGCTGATAGACTACCTGGTAGCGTCCTTCACAAGTAAGGTAATGTTTGACGAATTCAGCAACCTTCGGCCATGAAGGCAGTAATGAGTGAAGTCGGACACCCCGGCCTTTGGGCTCGACTTGTTCTCATGGCAGAAGAAAGTCCTATTGTGCATTCAGATTAATATGCTTGCGACTAAGCCATCCAGTGCCAGTGACCTATAGACTTGAAACCTGTGCTATGTCACCCTTTGAGACTGGAATTCGAACTCCCTCGACAGTATAATGATCTTCCTATAGATTTCGTACAAATTCAAGGACCTGTTGTGGATCAAATTCCTGAAGCCTCTAAAAATATCCTATCTAGCATGCCTGCTGAAAAATCTGATATGCCTCTGGATATAATTCAAGCAGAGCTATTGAGCCGGGCTCATGTCGAATAGCAGGTTCTCCCATAGTTAACCAGCTTTGGTAAAATGCGTAGTCAAAAACCAAGTTACTGCACTTCAAACGAAGTAAATTTTTTGAATGGGAATAGGGAGTAACAACGAAGAGGCGAGGTAATAAGACGAGATAATGGGTAAGAAAAATGACGGTAATTGGCTTGCTGTGAAATGATGGCATATAGTTTCGGTATTCCCCCCAACTACGACTGAAATAATGACTTTAAATGTACGGGGATTGTGGTAATGATGAACGTAATCTTCTCATTTAACCATAGTTTAACTGTACTTACACATAATATTTACATACCTCATGTTTACCTTTAATTCATATTTCAAAAAATATAGTGCTCATTCATAATAGATCAACAATAGTCATGGAAGAAGATTTTGAAACATGAAGGAGATTATATTGGAGGTTTGTATAATCATAGCAGAAGGTAGTGAAAGGACAGAATTAGCATAAAAATAATGGAAGAAAGTTATTTTCATGACGAAAAGTGCTATATGGTGATGTCTTTGAAAATAAATAGTGTTTCAACAAAAGGAAAATAGGTAAAGGGTAGTGTTTCAGCAACGGGAAAGATAGGAAAAAAATGTTGCTGAAGAGTGATGGGAAAAATGGGGAGAAGAAATGAGGGGAATTAATGATGGAAATATTACTGAAGGATGGGGAAATGAACTATGGATGGATTGAAATGAGATGAACATTGTTTCACCAGATGAAGCTTGGATCTGCTTGTAGTAGGATTGTCCTTTTCGATAAGCCTTTCCTAAATCTGGAATCTGCAAAATAATCAATTGTAACATGCCATCCCTTGACATGGATTATTAGTTAAGAAATCTAATATAATGCTAAAAATACAATGCAGAAAAAATGAATGCAATGAAGGGTAGAAGGCTCCCCCAAAAAGAGATAATGTGAATCTGCCATGCAAGTGGCCTTAAAAGCCTCTTTGAAAATGGGTCGCTGGTACAGATGGAGCCAATGACCATTTACTAATAATGGTGTTCTAGAGTCATCGATTGTTAGGAGTCTTATTGTTCCATTGGGAAAAATAGTATCTATTTCGTAAGGTCCCAGCCATCTTGTACGTAGTTTCCCTTGAAAATTTTCAAACCAAGAATCATACGATAAAGCCCAATTACCTTTTTGGAACTACTTATGCTTGATGATTTTATCATGCCATTTTGTTCTTTGTTGTTGGATCATAGTTGTTTGATGAATGGCATATAAACTCTTTTCATCCAATTCCTGAAGCTGCTATGCATCAGTCAAATCAAGGTTAAGAGCTAAAGTAGTTCTTAAGGTTTTGATTTGAAATTCAACAGGAAAAACAACACTTTTACCATAAAACAATTCATAGGGAGAAAATCCTGTAGTATTTCTCTAGGTATTTTTGTAAGGCCATAGTGCTTCAGGGTGCCTTTGAGACTAATCCTTCCTGTTTTCCTTCACTGTTTTTGTTAGAATGGCTTCTATAACTTTTCTTGTACTCTCCACCTATCCATTGGCTTGGGGGTGGTATGGTGTAGTCATTCTATGATGAATATGATATTTTTGAAGGGTGGTTTTAAAACTATGGGAATTGAAAGGAGGTCCTCCATCTGTAACTAGCTCTCTAGGAACTCCAAATCTAACAAAGATTTCTTCAAATAGAAAAGCTAAAGCAGCTTCTTCATTTGTTCTAAGGAGTGCTTTAGCCTCCACCCATTTAGTCATATAATCTATGCAAACCAATATGTAAACTCTTGGATTGGATGGAGGATTAATGGGCCCTACAAATTCTAAGGCCCATCTTTCAAATGGTTCAAGTATTACCTGGGTATTCAATGGCATTTCATCTCTATGATTAGGTTGACCCATTCTCTGACAACTATCACACGCCTGAACATATTTCTTTGCATCCATGAAGAGTGAGGGCCAATAATAACCCATTCTGAGAATTTTATGTGCCGTTCTCTTATTAGCAAAATGCCCTCCACAAGAGACATCATGACAAGCTTTCAGTATATCATAAACCTCATCTTCTCTAATGCATCTTTGGATTTCATGATCAAGTCTTGTGTAGAAAAGACACCCACTTATCTAGCTATACTGAGCACTTTGTTGAATGATCTTTCTTCTTTCTTGATGTGATAGGTGTGATGGTAACTTCCCTGCAACCAGATAATTGGTAATGTCTGCATACCAAGGTGAGTGAGGAGATACTGCAAATAAGTATTCATCAGGAAAGGAATCATCTACTGGAGTATTATCATCAGCTTTTAACCGAGAAAGGAAATCAGCGACTACATTTTCTTTACCTAGTCGATCTACAATTGTAATATCAAACTCTTGTAATAGGAATAACCACCTGGTGACTTGAGCATTTGTAACATATTTGTTCATTAAATACATAATAGTGAGTGGTTAGTATGGACAAAAGTAGAGTAATTAGTAATGTAATGTAAAAATTTATTAATGGCATAAATGACTGCTAAAAATTCATTTTCAGTAAATATGTAATTAAGCTCAGCAGGAGTCATATTCTTACTAATTAAGTAGATAGCATAAGGAAGATGGTTTTCCTCTTGTCCCAAGATAGCTCCATTTGCAATATCCAAATCATTAGAGGATATATGGAAGGGAAGTGCCCAATCAAGTCCCCTTAAAATAGGAGCTATAGACAACTGATGCTTGAGTTCAACAAATTCTTCCAGGAAAAGATTAGTCCACTTGAATTCAACATTTTTCATAAGTAACACAAACAAAGGAGAAGCTATTTTGGAAAAAAAATTGATAAATCTTCTGTAGTATCTTGCATGTCCTAAAAAACATCTTACATCAATTTATGTTCTAGGAATAGGAAGGTTTTGAATTACCTGTATTTTGGATGGATCTACCTGAATTCCTTGAAATGAAATAAAGTGTCCAAGTACAATTCCTTCATTCATCATCATATGACATTTTTCAGTACTTAAGGAAAGTGAGCTTGTACACAAAATTTAAGTACTTTCTCAAGGTTTTGTAATGCATCCTCAAAAGACACAGCATAAGGGGTAAAGTCATCCATAAATATCTCCTTAGATTCATTAAGCATATCAGAGAAGATTCCTATAACTACTCTTTGAAAGGTTTCCAGTGCATTACATAGTCCAAATGGGAGAACTCTATAGGAAAAAGTTCCCCAGGGACTAGTAAAAGTGGTCTTATCTTGGTCTTGGGGTGCAATTTTGATTTGATTATACCCACTAAAACCATATAAAAGGGAGAAGAATTTCTTCCCTGACAAACTATCTAACACCTGATCAATGAATGGCAAGGGAAAGAAATCCTTTTGAGTGGCTTTATTTAAGGCTCTATAATCTACACACACTCTCCATTTCCCATTTTCTTGGGGACTATTACCAACGGAGAAACCCATTCACTATCAGATATGGGATATATAAACCCTGCATTAAGCAATTTTTGAAGTTCCTCTTTGACAATTTCCCTTAAATTAGGATTCATTCGTCGCTGGGGTTGACAGATTGGTCGACAACCCTCCTTGATATAGATGTGATGAGTACATAATTTAGGAGAGATTCCCTTCATATCTGTATAATCACATATGAATGCTTCCTTATTTTCAAGAAGTAACTTCATTAGTTGTTGTGTTTCAGCATATGTCAAGTTGGGGTTTATGTTCAATGTCTTTCCAGGTTCGATTTCCACTGTTATGCTCTTAGAGGAGATGGTAGTTGATGTTTGAGGTAGATCTTTAGATTGAAGCTTTTCCTAGGTATCAGATTTCAAAATTGCAGCCAACTGATTATGTGTTTCAGAAGTCACCAAGGAGGGTTCACAAATAAAATTATTAATTACTTCATCCTCAATGGTATCTTTAAGGCTTAGAGCTTGTACGATAGTCAAAATAGGTTGAGTAGCATTATCATCATAGTCCAACCCTACAGAATTATCATTATTAATCATGGGTGTGGCATGAGGGTAGAGAATAAGCTGCTTAGTTTCATATCCATTAGAAATTGTCATTGAATCAGATCTACAATAGATAAAGGCATCGACTATGGCCAACCAGGGCCTTCCTGGAATTAGAGGATGTCCCCCCAACTTTGTTTTAGTCTGTAATACCACAAAGTCAGCTGGGTAATTCCATGAATTGACTGAGTTGATTAGGTATTCAATGACTCCTTCCGGTTTGATTGTAGAATGGTTAGCTAATTCTAGAATGGTTGGTGTCTCTTTGATTACATTCTTTAGCTGTAACAATTGTGAATTTTCAAGAGTCATAATATTTATAGCAGCACCTAGATCTACCAGAACTCAGAGAATGATTGTTTTTCCAATTTGTACTATAACAGTAGGATGGCCAGGATCACCATATTTAATAGGAGGGGCTTTACTAGTCATTAAGGCAGTTAGATCTCCCATAACATGAACTGTAAGGAGATCTTTAGCTTTCCTACTGGGTTTCTTAACACAAATATCTCTCATAGTTCTGGCATAAATCAGTACATCTCTTAGTGCTTGTAAAAGTGGAATTTTAACATAAAGATTCTGTAATTCCCCTAAAAGATTGAAAGAAGGTGGTTCAGGTGTTTTAGTCAAAGCTAAACGCTCAGGGAATGGTGGCTCTGCTATTTCAGCACCCTTATTAGAGGGTGGTTGTACCTCCTTATGTGAATCATTTTTCTTTGTCTCTTCTTTATCAGAATCAGAAGAGGTAACATCATCAATAATGGGTTCAACTATTTTCCCAGATCGTAAATGAATATCATTACACTGCGCAAGGAAAACAAGAATTATAGGCTGGTTCTGAATATCAATAACTTGCACAGCTTTATTATTGGGGTTAGGGTTTGGTTTTACATGTAGCTGGGGTCTGATCATTTGATTATTTGGTGGAGCACCTGATGGTAGAGGGAGTGGTTGCTGAAACTAAGGAAATTGATTTGGAAACGAGAGTTTTTGACCCCTCCAATTTGGATTCCATTGGTTAAAGTAAGACTGTTGTTGCGGAGGCCAAGGAGTCCATTTTGCTGGGTCTACAAAGGGAGGGTTTGTTTGTTGCATGGGTAGGTAATTCATTTGATTAAAGGGCGGGTATTGCATTTGGTTAAAGGGAGGGTAATTTTCTTGATTAAAAGAAGGATAATTGTTCCAACAACTAGAAGACATAAATGGAATATTAGAGTTCATACCTTGTCCTCGTGGTCTCCATTGCCTTCTCTGTGTCAATAGATAGACTACTTCAGCTTCTTCTTCGGTTGGTTGCAATGCTACTTTTGTTCCTGGTAAAGAAGGGCATTGTTGTGTTTCATGATCCTTCTCACAAAGGGTGCAAATTGGCACTTTGTCCAATGGGCATTCCCTTAGCGGGTTTTTATCTCTACATTTGGGAGAAAAGATAGCCAAAGCAACTTCTGCTTCTGCTTGTTTCTTCTTAACCTACAAGGTGTCAATCTGTGAAGCAAAAGAACTTAACATTTCAATTTTAAATTCCACAAGTAAATTACCTATTTCAGCTCTTGTTGCTCCTCCACCAGCTGGTTTTTGAACTCTTGAATATGTATTATCCCTGTTGTTTGATCTATTCCTTATAGCTCCTCTTGAACATCTTTTATAGAGGTTAACAATTTCATCATATGATTCTTTAGATATGTCCCATTTACCAAGCATATTTAGCATATCTAGACAATCATCCCTAACCCCTTTTGATAATATTGTTTTAAGAATACCTTTACTTACATTGGGATGATTGGATCTCTACAGATTATATTGTAGCCTTTCCACAAAGTCCTCCATATTTTTTTCCTCCTTTTGTACCATCTTAAATAGTTCCTCTCTTTCTTCTCTCATCTGGCAGTAGTCTTGATATTTGAGTATAATTTTTTTTTTCATCTGTTCCCATGTTATGATTACATGGCCTCCCAGACTCATGAACCATCTTAGTGCATTTCCTTTTAGTTTTGCTGGAAATAGCTTCAGGTTTTGAGCATTAGTAACATAATCATAGCTTCTACATAAAATATTGAATTCAAAAAAAAACTCATCAGGATCTTCAGAAGATAAACCATGGAAGTTAGATAAGGCTGAAAGGATATTCTTCATGGGATTTGCTCCTCTGGGAAGATCACCAATAGGAATTCCCAACAGAGAGAGAATTCTCATCTCTTCCTTCAGGTTTTACCTGTCCTCCACCAAAGAATCCTTCATTGTTCCCTTCCATTGCTTGTTCTCCTACTACACTTGCTTTGTCTTTAGTGTTTTCTGTGAACTCCTCAATATCTTCGATTGCTTCCTCAATGTCTTCGACTGGTTCCTTAATGTCTTCCACTGGTTCCTCAATGTCTTCTACAGGTTCCTCAAATATTTTAGGGCTCACAACTTCCTCTGTTTCATATTTTTTTTGAAGGGAGAGCTAAGGCTTTGGCTTTTGAGAGCTTAGCCTCTGAGAAGTTTTAGCCTTTGATATAATCTCATCAATAAAGGTCTTTCTTCCTCCTTTCCCTGTGCCCTTGCCACCTATAGGGTTAGTTTTCTTGCATCCTTTCATGCATTCTACACATCTGAAAGAAAAACATCAATGCTTTTGAAATCTACAGTTGCCTTCCCCGGCAATGGCACCAAAATGTTGGTCACTTTAATTGCTTATTAATTTAAACAACCAAGTGTTACATGAATTTTCAACCCAGGGAAGTCTGTTTGTTTCAAAGGCAATCACACACTATATATGCTCAATCCCAAAAGCAATGAAAAGTTGTAGTAACAATTACACTAATCACACCTTGCTTTAAACAAACTGAATTTCTACTTTGAGTTACAACAAGAACAATCTCTTTATTGCAGAAAATTATCAAAAGAACCCTGGATTACATTAAAAAGAACAATCTAGGAAAATAAATCAATCTGCAAAGGAAAATACTAGTTGTGCTATAATAGAGAACAGGACCCTATTCCCCAAGCAGGAATCTTCAGCACCTGTTTCTAATTACCATGCTTCACAAACTCACTCTGTAAACCCGATTACCAATTAAAATAATCACTGATTACCTATGAATGAATTTATGAAAACAATGCAATAATCAAATAGAAACAGAGTTTCAGCAATAAATACAGAGTTCCAATAATGCATAAGTAATTTTAGCAAACAGAGTTTAACAAGGTATGAATGAAAAATAATACTTAACACACTATAGGAATTAATGGGTGAATCTTGTGAGGAAGGTGGGCCCTTTCCTTCTCACAAGATTCCCCAGAAAAAGGAACTAAGAAGGAATGCTCATAACAATATTTTATTCATCTGTCAATGTATCATATTACAAAAAGATTCAAGTTCCTTTACTTCCAGCTAGACCTTCCCGTAGTCTGTCCATCCCCCTCTAATGCTAATGTCTCCTCTATTTAAAGAGGAGACATCTATTATACGTTTGATTACATTATAAATCCTATTCTTAACCCGATATGCTAAAATAGGATAATTGGTTCTTCCATTAACAAAATGTTGTTACAATGGTTGTGACAATGCAGACTTTGGAATGTAGTTGTTGCGGCTAGTGTAACAGCTCCTTCGTTGATCTCTTCTTGTTGCTGCTGAATTTGAAATGCAAATCACAGGCTATCTCAGCAATAGGATTTGCACACTGTTCTAACTGTTTCAACAACGAGATTTGTGCACTGTTCTAACTATTTCCAATGTAGACCGCAATGATAAATCTACAGTCTTCAGACTGTTTCAGCAGCTATATATTTCTGATCAATGGTTAATTATTAAAGTAATGTAAAATTATATGTAAAAGAAATTAAACATATAGTAATGAGAAGAAATGTTATATATCTTTGGAAAATGGATTAAAGTAATAACATAGGCTTTAAATATGGATTGAAAAAGGGTGGAATGATAGCAAAATATGTGAGCGAAAAGGTACAATGTAGGGTCTTAATAGAAACATCAACCCAATCCTTACAATGTGATTAATCCGAAAGACTATTCTCTACATCATGTATCACAATTGTCTTAGATCTGAGATTTAATAAATTATATAATAGCCTTCCTGCTAAAACTAAACCCCGCAGGCTACTACTAAAGTGGTTTTTGCTGGAGATTTTGAGCTAGAGTTTGTGTTTATCCTGAGAAAAATAAGGTCTCGTACTCTCAACCAAATCCAAATGAATGCCCTGGAAGTTGAAGCAAATTTCACTTATACTGGAAAGGGGTAAGGGAAGTTCAAATATGCTTACAAGAGGAGAGGAAAGGAGGAAGCGAGTTCTTCAGGTCATGTAAAGGAAACTCAATAACATAACCTATATGAGAGGATCAAGTTAATAAGGAGTTTTTCCAACAAACTTGTAAAGCTGGAGTTAGAGAAGAAAAACTCTCCTCGATAAAGCCAACCAGTTCCCAACAAAAAATTTAAGCCCTAGTATACGAGGCCTCCCTTGCAGCTTTTACAAAGGGAGAAAAAGGATCAGCAAGTTCATATTCAACCTCCTTTTTATTTATAAGATGATGCCAAGAAGGCTATTGAAGAAACTATAGAAGGTCAAGAAAACTAATTCTCTTTTCTCTCTGAGGGGGAAGTGAAATAGAAGAAACCAGAGGAGAAGGGGATGACTTAGATGCCCCACTAGATGATGATGAGAGAGATGGCTATTGAAAATAGTTTGTTGACTTCATGAAAGCCCAACTACATAGGAAATATGATATAATGTCATCTAGAAAATGGTCTAAGGAGAAATACCAAAGTAAAGAAACTTTTCACCAAAGTCCCCCTAAGCCAGGAGGTAAAGGGAAGAAACCACTCAACCCTGTCTCACCTACCAAAAAAGAATCCTCCCATCCCATTCCAAATGAGTATGGAGCCTCCAAAATAAAGAAATTTCCCCCACAGATAAAGCCAATCTGCAATGAGAACAAAGAACCTCTTGAGTCTATTAAAACTGATAGGAATCCCTATGCCTTCAATCTTCAAAAGGAGTTGGAAAAAGTTAAGATAGTTTCCCCTTTGATTCAATTATTGAAACAAAATAGTTATAAAGCTCAAGTGTCTCATTTTATGAATTCGCCCGCCACTACTCACGTACAAGATAGCCTTAACCTTCAATAAGACACGTTTATGATTGTGTTTGACCCCATGTGGAGAAGCATGACCCTTCCACTCCTATGTTATATGTTAGGTTAGTAATTCATGACCTGCAACTATATAATTATATGATTGACTCAGGAGCATCTCATAACTTAATGTCACTATCTGTGATGGAACAATTTGGACTAATGAAACCATACAAAGACCTATACTCCTTTGATTCCAAAAGAGTAAAGTTCTTGGGTATGGTTGTTATAGACATTTTTAGGCACTGCAACCCAAATCAAATACGTCCATAAACCAAGGGCTCCTAAGTCCCTAAAAGTGTTGTTCCATCCCCTAAAAGAACAAGGTCAGCTGATTACATCATCTCCTAGAAGTTCTCCATGAAAAACTACTCAAAACTGGTCAAAACTGGACCATATCACCTGCTCCATGGTCAAAGTGCGATGCATCCCACCTAAATGCACACGGGAGGTGCGATGCATACTGGGAAGCCCTTCTATTAGGTGTGATGGGTGAGAGTGGACAAATGGCAGAGTCAATTTGAGAGGCAGAGGATCATGGAATCTTCCAGAAACTTCTCTTGTGACACTTGCCTCTCTGCATTCACCCAGGGATGAGTAAGAGATCATCAATCTCCAAGTGGAATCAAGAACTATCAGACAGAGGACAATAATCAAATCTCAGAAGCTAACTCACCTCTCTGCAATCATCTATATATGGATCCCTCATCCCAGAGATCCAGAGGCTGGAATTTTGTATCTTGTAAGGAAGTGCTGCTGGTTTCTTGGTGTAACATCATAGTGTTGGGTGATCTAAGCTTTTCATGAGGTGAAGAAGGGCTTTCTTGCAGAGAGGATGCCGCTGGGTCAGAACAATTGATTGTAATCCTATTTGCTATTCTTGATATTAATAAAGCTATTCAAGTTTTCCTCCACATTCTTTTATGATTAATGATATATGCATTTTTGTGGTCAATATATATCTGGTCCTATACTGTTTATGATAGTAGATCTCTGTTCTTGGATAGTGTTATGATGCTTTGATTCCACAGGTGTTCTTTGAAGCTGGGTGGACAAGGAAGTGAGTGGCAAAGATCTATCAGAAGGGAGAGGAATCAAGCAAGGAAACAAGTGCAAGACATAGGTTGGTCTCCCTAGTTCCCCTCTTATCTACTTCTCATAAAGGAAAATGAAAGTAGTTTTAGTCTGTTTGTTTCTAAGATAGCTACCAGTCTTAGTGGGACTAGCAGCTCTACATAGACACTAGATTTCCCAATAACAAAATGGCGACTCCGCTAGGGAGCGAATAGATTGTTTGTTTGTCTATATTTGTTTACTTTATAAACATACAAACGGAGCCTGAAGTCAAGCCAGCTAGCCTTCGAACTGTATTTGCTATGCAAGTGCAAAGTAGATCAATGCTGCTTCAGTCTATCTCTAGGTTTTGTTTATGAACTGAACAATTGATTCACAAAATCTCTAATTGCCCTTGTGGTGGCTCTAGTAACCTCCTTAGATCAACCCCTGTGATTTATTTACTGATTATCACTTGCTCGGCCTAAATCCCTGAACTATGCTGCAAACTGTGATCAAGAACTGGATCAAAAGTCTCGCACTGTACCATCGCACCCTCTCTTCAAGGATATCAGTATGCATCACACTTCCCGTGTGTTGTAGGTGGGATTCATACTGGAATCCCTGTGTAACAGGTGTGCTGATCAGAGAAGGCTAATTTTGGCCTCCAGACTTTGGTTTTTATTCCCTCTTTTCAGCTCTATTCAGGAGTTTTGCTGTCTATAGTCAGTATACCTCTGTGGAAACCCCCTTCCTTGCCATTATTCTGCCTCCATTGTGCAAAGAACTGTAAATGTTTTTATGTATTGTAAGCCATTTTTAGTTCTCTTTTACAAGGAAGTAGTGTAATTGAACTGTCGTTTCTTGATTTGAAAGTGTCGCAAGTGTCGTTTTCAGTCATAGAAGAGAATCCGATTGTTCTTGATAGTCGATTACACTGTTACTCTTGTATTTGATTTGAATTAGTAGTTTTTCAAGTGTCGAAAGCAAGTTTTCAATTCCAAATCGCAAAGTGTCGTCATTGTCTTCATTTTGTCTTGAAAAGAAGCTTGTTAGTAATGTCGCTTTGAAAAATAATTCAGATTTGCACTTAGCTTTCTTTTTATCATTCACACATTAAGAAGGCTGAAAACAAATACATGCATGTGCATTTGCATTTAGATTGTTTGTTGGTTTGATTTAGGAAAGTGCATATAGTGTGTGCTCTCTGCTCTATGTTGAAAGAATATCATCTCTCTTTCTTTAGTAGCTAGGATTGTCATTGCAAAAAGAAGATTAAACGATTGTTTATCATCTTAGATTGCATTTTAGGAATTGTATATCTACATCACGCGGTGAACCTGAAAGGCAAATTTCTTAAACAAGATCAACTGTAAAATAAATTTAATGAATCTAAAAACGCTTTGGAACCTAATGCACAACATTTAGAAGTCTAGGATAGAGACGTATTCTGACGTCGTAAAGCCTGGTAACTATTGTTTTCATTGCTGGTTTGGTGATTCCTCCACTTTGAGACGACAAGTGCCAGTACGGTCTTGTGCTCCCACTACCATCGAGTATATATTGGGAGACCATAATAGGCTACATCCTTTATCCATAGGAAGCTGTGTCTGCTGCCCTTTCGATCGCAATGCACTGAACATAGCATTCGGGAAGATTGACTGCCATACCGTAAAAAGTATTTTGCAGTTTTGCGATTGGTTTGGTAATCCCTCTGTCTAGATTTCCAGAGTAGTCTCTTTCATTCCTTTTCAGACTCCTTAAAGGAAAAGGTCCATCTGAGCACTTGTCACTTCAAGCTCATTAAAAATCGAAGGCGACTAGAGTCATCTTTTGTTTTTTCTCGACTCTTAAAAATTGAAAAAACAAGTTGTGTCAAAGCGTCATAAAATTTATTTTAATCGGAATAACGTCACTTTTCCCTCATTGGTCTTAGAAGTTAGTCTCCCTTCATCGCAACTTCTTGTAGAATCGCTAGGAAATCTTTTGGATAAACTAGATATGTCTGAACAACCGTCAACATCTAGGACTATGTCATCTGACATAGCAGCAGCAGAGCCTCCTGCTGCTACTCCAACGATGTTCGTCGGTATACCATCTGTCCTGGCAAGTTATCAACAACAAGCCGGAGTCCAATCAGGGACTATTTCGATGACATGGTTAGTTCCTATTTCTTCATCTGGATTCTCATCTGGTATTTCTTATGTTGAAACTCAACAAATTGATCCAATGGGTCTTCAAAGGCCAATCTACCCTTTAAGTATTGGATTTCCACCATATGGGACACAGTATGCCCTTTCATTGTTCCCTCCCAGAGAATAACCATATGGGAGATTGCAACAAAGTTCAAGTCAAACTGGAATGACATCCATCGGTTGGGTACCAATACTGCCTCAGCAACCAAGGGTTGTATATTCAATGCAACCAGTCCATCCTGTGTCGAATATTCCCATTATACCTGCTATGGTGACTGCATCGCAAGTACAAGCACTACCTGTTGTATGTCAACCCCAAGTTTCTCAGGTTGCAATACAATAGCCTCTCATCTCAGCGATTCAATCACAACCTCAGGTTAGTGCCTCCTTATCTGGAGCAACTCAGGCGCAAACAAGTACTATGACTCCTCATCTTGGTCAATCATCCAGTATTGAACAACATCAAATGGTCCAACAACCATGGCTGGTTCAATCTCAACAACCGCAATTCCAACAAACATATCAAGGACCTGAGAAACGAGTCTTTGTAAGTAATGGGCAACTACATTTCCAAAGCGGTTATCAACAACCATACTATAATGGTTATTCGCATCAACCTTATCAAAGTTACCAACATCAAATACATTATGCTGGTATACAAAGACCCACTGCTCAGGAAATTCCATCTTATCCTGGGTATGCTTCACCTAACCTGAATCAACAGTTGCCCTTTGTAGCAACTCTAGAATTACTAGATCTAAACCGGTTGATGAATGATCCAATTGCTTATGCCCCTTGGTGGCCGGCGATTCCACATAAACTTCCGTCAGATATTCCTAAATTTAATGGAAATCTGGGGGAAGACCCATCGAATCATGTGATGACCTCTCATCTGTGGTGTTCATCCAACACCCTAAATGATGATTGGATTACCTATATCGAATTACCTAGAGCTTCGTTTGATAACTTCAGTACCCTAGCCACAACCTTTTTAACCCATTTTCAGTTACCCATAAGGTACGAAACGGGAACAAAACTTATTAACAATTTCAAACAAACGACAGCCACTGACATATCCGATCATATTCATGAGTGGCGACGCCGTCGTAGAATGGTAAAAATGTACGTTCCTGATCAACTGTTCTATGAATGGTTTATTAAGTCATTATTAACTTCCATTCCAGAAGATGTGGCAAAGGGAGGAGCCATCACTGAAGAGCAAGTTATTTCTCGTGCGCAATATTTAGACTTGATTTATACTTAGTCTGGCACGCTCTACGATAAAATCCCTGACGCTCCCAGACCAGAATTTTCCATTCCTCCTCCTCCTAAATCAAACAATGACTCTCATGCCGGCGATGGCGTGATTGGTATGACAAATGCGAAATTGACAAAGGCTACATCTAAAAAGGCCCGTAAGATTTCTAGTCAAAATGCAAATGAGGAACTTCTCGCCTCGAAAGTTAATGTCGTGTCGACCGACAAAGGCAAAAAACCGAAGAAACCAGGAGGCAAGAAGAAAGGGAAAAGAAAAAAGAAGAAACAGGAAGATTCGTCTCCTAAAAAATCTTCTGCAAACCCTTATGGGCAAAGGAAACCCCCTGCAGGGTGTTAGATATGCAATGAGGATCATCGGACGAGAGATTGTCCACATAACGCTGAAGTTAAGAAACTCTTTAAGAGTTCAAAAACCTCAGTGGTATTGACTGATCCATTTCCAAACCCAGGAATCAATCTGGTTGCTAGTGATAATGCTTCCCGGTCCCAAGTGCTAATGTTATCTGTTTCGAAGCAGCAAAATGATGCTTTAATATCGACAAGGAATAAAGATTACGAGAATCTACAGATGTCGAATGATAACGATAATGATCAACCTAGTAGTTCGACAACAACTTCGACCGAAGTTGTGCCCCCTATTATCACTTAAGAATTCTAATGCCAAAATTTCTCATACTAGCTTGATGATAAAGGTCAGTGTTAGTCTAAGTTTAATGTCGTTTTTCTTTAGAGTCTGAGTCTTAGGAGGTCTTGATTCAAGCAAGCATTCTCATCTATCACTGGTCACCCTCATTCATCACCAATCTCATAGCCATGTGTCAGTTTGGTTTAAAAATCATTATATACCACAAAGCCTTTTTAGGTGATTGCGTAGCGCATGTAACCATTCTGAAGTGTTTTCGCAGTGCATTAATCCTGTTTAGTAGTTTCACAGCGCAAAATTCCATTAGGTGATTACGCAGTGCAATAATCCTTTAGGTGTTTTCGCAGCACGATAGGTTTTAGGTGATTTTGCAGCCCATTATTTAAAATTTACATTGATCGCACTGCGAAATCGGAGATTCGTGAATTCCACAGCAAATCTTTCCCAACTCTCAAATCTGTCAAATTAATCTATGGCTATGTCATTCATTGTTAGTTTATGCACTCCATATATCATCTCCAACTGCTTATCTCCATTATTGCAATCACTAGGTACATTGGTACAAACGAAATACAAGTTCCAAGAAAGGCCAGGTATGCTCATTTTTAATGATGATTGTAGGCCTTCCATGAGAAACAAATCTACTAGATTTCAATTTGAAAACATCGTCATCAAGTGAGGCAGCTATCAAGTGAGGTAGCCATTTAAGCGAGGCAGAGTTTGGAGTTTGAGCAGCTCTAGCATTTCCAGCCTTCATTTCACTGAATCTTCATGGAGGGATCGGCAGAAAGGAAAGACCATAGATCAGGCAAATGTCTGAGAAGCAAGCCTGAAGGTTTGGATATAACCTTGAAGAACAGAGAGGTCAAACAGGAATTTAAACAAGCTGGATGTTGGAATTTTTGCAAGAAGCTCCAGGGAGGACATGCACAAGTGACTAAGGAATTTGCACTGAATTTCACAGGGCTAAACTCAAAGGTTGGCATGCTAGAATTGCAGGTCTCACTAGACATGATATCCATAGTTACAGAAATTCCAAGAGGGAAAGAAAATTGGTTCAAGAATTTCAAATTTGACATGAATCCATGCAAAGAATTTCTAAAGCAGGAGTTCATTAACTTAGATTTGAGCAAGTCTGTTCCTAGAAGTTATGTTAAAGAATCATATGCCCAATTGCTTACTTGTATACAGAAGTACCTAACATGTGAAGGAAGATATAACAAAGTGTATTCATACCATTTTAAACTTCTGTTGCATTTCACAGGGAAAACATCTATTGATCTACCTTTTTACTTGTTCCACAGCTTAAGTAAAATGTGTGACAAGGTACAACTAACAAAAGAAGCCTGTGAGACTTCACTATTCCACCATGGCTTGATTAAGTTAATGGTTCTGCATGAACTCCAGAGGGTAGGTGGAGACTGGGACACATTCATATTCATGTCTAGTTTCAAGAGCAAGACCGGTCTCAGCCCTCAAGCCGCAAAAGAACCTTCAACAACAACTAGTCCTCAAGCAGAAACAAGAGCCAAGAGGGTTTCAAAGTTAAAAGCAAGGAAACAAGTTGGAGAGTCTACTAAGCCACTGACTATTTAGGATACACCCCAGCAGTCAATTAAAGAAAAAACTCAGGTCAAAGAAACTGCACATGAATCAAGCACAGGTGGAGGAGTTCATAGAAGAAGAACTAGGAGCCAAGTGACCAAAGAGAAAGGTAAGTCAGTGAGTATTGAAGAAAGCCGTGTTTCAAAGGGAGACTTAAATTATTTATTGCAAGCAATTGACATGGAAGAGTCCCCACTAGTTCAAGCTGAGTTGATACAGTCAGGAAAAGAGGAGGCTAAGAAGGTCAAAGCCTCAAAGAAACTCAAGTTTGATGATCAAGTTGATCAATTTGTTTTTAAGCCTAGGAGACCCATCACAAGGAAGTTCAAACAAGTATAGGAGGTACCACCAAGAGCTGATGAAACAGGGGAGGTGACACAGCCTCATGAAAGAAAGGATAAAGGCAAAACAATTGCCACTCAAAAAGAAGGTAGTGTGGAAGACTTGAAAAGGAGATTTCAATCTGCCAACTTTAAGATTGCTAGATTGAAGAAAACTGCTAGGAAATTTGCAGCTAAGGAGGCTTATTTCAACCAAATGTAGGCTTGATGGGAGGACCAAACATTTCAAATTCCTGAAGTGGTTGATTTTAATGTTCAATTCCGTAGCTGGACTACTCCTGCAATAAAATAAGCTCAATTTATCAAAAAAGTCAATACAAACCTCAGGTCTGGGATCAAAGTATTGAAGAAACAAATTGAAGACTTAAAGATACAATTGAACCAGCAAAAGGAATCTCCATAAAGAAATCTCACTTCAAGTAAGGATATGCTTCAAAGTTTTGATGGTTTTGCTTGGTATAATCATTTCAAACATTCCCATTCAGTTTTGGAAGGTCTTGAAACAGTTGAAAGAATGTTTTAACAGAAAAGTTCTCGAATAGCAAAGTTTTGGGTTGAAACTGTGATATTTGAAACAACTCAACAGTTTCGTAGTGCGCTACGAAACTGTTGAAGGTAATGACTTGAGCACAGCAGTTTCGTAGCGCGCTACGAAACTACTGAAGCTAAATAATCCAATATCAATCAAACGGTTTTGAAACATAAGCGGGAAATTTGAAAGGGGAATATATACAAGGCATCATCTAAAGCTTCAACATTCAACCAGGTCAAGATAGGTGGAGAAAATATGGATTCAAATCCAACTTTAAATTTTTTGTCATGAAGTGAGCACATTTACCACCGTTCAAGATATGTCAAAACAGCTTGAAAGAGTTTTTGCCTCTACACATAAAGGAGGTCGACAGCACATCAAGGACGTGGCCATCTATTACAATTTGGATAATCAAAGATAAAGGACATGCTTCTTTGGATTCGAAAATTGAAATGCAAACTAAAGACCAATAATCAAGGGTAGTTTCCTATGTTTCAGGACAATGGAGAAGATGTGGCATTGTGACCAGCATGGAATTTTGAACATTCATCACATCCAAACTAAAAAGGAACCAAATGTCAAAGAACAAGAACCATTGTAATTAAGGCTATTATTAGCATTACATGGTGTTAGAATCCTACTTGATTTAGACCTCTAGAAAGTCTAGTTGAAGTTTGTTAATTAAATAGGCAGCTAAAAGTTAAACAGGTGTCATTAGAAGTAGATTTCGAGTTCCCCTAATGTTTAAGGAGGAATGTCAGTCAGGTCTATATATAGGAGAAAGGGAAATGTAATCAGGGTTGGAAGTTTATGTAAAGAAGCTCTGTTATCAAGCTTATGTAAAGACTCTGTTTATTTTGGTAATACAGTAAATGGTTTCAGCTGCTCAAGAATCATAGTGACTTCAATATATGAATTCCTCTTGTTTTCTTTCATGTTGTCTATAGCATTATGAGTATTTGATTACCTAGAAATCACCTGCACTGTTCTAATTTCCTTCATATGCTCATATACTGTTCCTTTGTGTCTAATGTACTTTATCTATATTGAAGTCTGAATGCCTTGATTTTATTGCAAAGCCAATTCACTGTTAATGCTAAATGACATATGACTCCATGAGCCCAATGGATGCTTGTTAATTTAGAATTTACCAGCCTCATTCCTATTTGTTTCATAAAGAGTTAGCCATCTCAATTATAATCACAAACCTTAAATCCTTTGAGAGAGCCCTCTCAGGCTAAGGAGGCTAAGCCTTAGCTAAAAGATTGGTCTGAAACAGTTACTTGAAGTCTTCCTGGTCTGCAGCCTTCTAGGGCTTGATTTTGAGATAACATTTTGGTGCATCTACTGGGAGCCTGAAGATTATTCATTCCCGAAAACAAGAAGCTGAACTTTTGAAGGTAGCAGGAGCTCAGAAGATTTTTTGAGGCTGCATTCTACCTTGGTGACTCCATACAATTTCAAAGTTTAAAAGGTGGCTTTGAGAGGGAGATATACACAGAGAAATCCTGACCCAGATCCGCCTAATCCTGTGAACAATCCAAACACAATTTCAAGGAGTAGATAAAGATTTACTGAAACACCAGGTACTCCATCTTTTTCAAAATCTTTGTTCCCTGAATTTTCAAGAAGTCCTCAGGATAAAATTGTTGATGATAAAATTCATGAGGTGTTGTTGAGGTCCGAAAACGAAGAAGAACTTATTGGAATTATTTTATATTTACAAAGAAGAGGTATTGATACTTCATCCTTAGTGTCACAAAAAGATAAGGAGGAATTTTGGGAGGTTGTTACTTCAGAATTACTGTTAGAAGAGGAAGATTTAAACAAACTTAAAGAGCTTGATCCTTTTGAAGTCTTACTCAAGTCTAAAATTGGTCTACCCCTTCCAAATTGGAGTACCTTTGTCAGTGGTTTGCAAAGTCCAAATAGTCCTTTTCGTACCAACACTTTATCCTCTACTTCTGCTAGTCCTAGTAGTTCTCAAACACTAGGAAATCTGCCTCATATCAGTTCTGGTTCCACTGTCCATACAGTACCTATTATCACTGCTCCTCCATTCATTATGGTTGTACCTGCTAGGCATGATCCACTAGCCCTCCTTGTTGTTTTACATGACCTTCCCAGCAAATATGCTGCTATAATTCCCAAATGGGGAGGTGATGAAGACATTACAACAGAAGAACATGTAGATAGATTCAATGATTTTGCTGATAGGGAGGAAGTTGATGATGAGGATGTAAAGCTAAGACTGTTTGCTCAAACTTTCATTGGAGAGGTTAGAAAATGGTTTAAAGCTCTTAGAGCTGGAAGCATTCATAGTTGGGCAGAGTTTGAAGATAGTTTCCTAAGGAAATGGGGAAATAGAACTAACCCTATCCAATCTCTTAATGAATACAACAATCTTAGGAGAGCTCCTAATGAAACTGTCCAAAACTTCTCCAAGAGGTTTACTAAAATATACAATTCCATCCCAGCTCATTTGAAACCTCCTGGGGCTTTGGCACAACTGAGATATGCCGAAGCATTTGATTCTGATTTCTCTCTATTACTCAGAGAAAGGGATTCTGCTACTCTTGCTGATATGAAAAATGATGTAATTAAAGTGGAAGTAAACATGATTGCTGCTAAGAAATCGAAGATGGCAAAATCCAAACTAAAAGAAGAAGAGAAACCTTCTACATCAGCTCCAGAAGATAAGTTTGAAACGATGATGAAGACCATGGAAAAATGATGGATCGGTTGGCTCTTGGGAATACCTCTGCTCCCCCAGCACAGCAGGACCCTCAATTTAGGAATCCTTAGTTCAGAAGACCTCAAAATCAGAAAAGGGCAAGACAGAATAGAAATCAACAGCCAGATCCTCCAGTGAGACCTCCTTTCCAACAAAATTTGGTGGATGAAGAAGATGAACCTGAAATTCCTGAGGAGTCCATCCATTGTCTTGATGAAAAAGTGTTA
Organism: Pinus tabuliformis; assembly: GCA_031772625.1. Taxonomy (NCBI): domain Eukaryota; kingdom Viridiplantae; phylum Streptophyta; class Pinopsida; order Pinales; family Pinaceae; genus Pinus; species Pinus tabuliformis. Next base: position 1,224,097,864 of record CM062817.1, on the reverse strand, counting down.
GGGATTTTCTTGAATAACGAAGAACATGATAAGTCAAGTATGACCAAACCTAAAGAAGAGCCTTCAGACTATTTAAAGGGATATCAACATGCTATTTTTGAGATGCAAAAGCAATACAATCTCAGGAATAGAAACGTGCCTATTACAGCAATCAAAGCACAACCCAAGAAGGATGCTTCAAAGGTTGAAGATAAGAAAGACAGCTCAAAGGTTGTTGAAGGTAAGAATGATTCTCCACCTGACAAAAAGGATATTCAAGCTCCATCACCTGCTAAAGAAATTGAAAAGACTGTTTCTGTTTTTAACCTTGAGAATGACATTGCAAAAATCAAGATATCAGTCCCCTTTAGCGAAATCCTCAAGGTAGACAAATACAGAAATAAGATTGTTCAAATGCTTAATTCACAACCAGGAGTAGCTAATATCCTAAATGTACAAGAAGATAATCCTATTATTTGCTTGGGTCCAAGGCTTGAAGATGAACAGAATGAAGAGTTCCCTCCTTTCTACATAAGCATTAGTATTCATGACATGACTTTACATAATGCTATGTTAGATTCAGGGGCATCTCATAATCTTATGCCCGAGGTGATCATGGAAAGAATGGGATTAGAGGTAACTAGACCATATAAGGATTTATTTTCCTTTGATTCAAAAAGAGTTCAATGCATTGGTTTGATTAAAGATGTTGTTGTGGGTCTTACACAAATTCCAGCAAAAACAATTGTCATGGACATTGTTGTGGCTGACATTCCACCCAAGTTTGGGATGCTTCTTTCAAGATCGTGGGTGGCAAAAATCAAGGGCACAATGCAGATGGACCTTACCTATGCTACTATACCTGTTTTTGGTGAGCAAAGAAGACTATATCGGGAGACCAGAATGGCTTATATGGTAAGCATCAAGGATAAACCTCAAAACTTTCCCATTTATTCATGTGATACTGGTCTTGGATCAGCCATCCTTTTCAATGATTCAGCTGAAGACGAATCAGAGGATAAGTTTTCAAAAAATCAGTGCCAAGGAGATTAGCAAAAATATGGAAATGAGACAGCAGGTTGGTGGTCATTATATTTTGATGGATCAGCAGGAAGAGAGGGGGCAGGAGTTGGAATTTGGATCACAAGTCCTGATAAAGAAAGTAAGTTTCTCTCCTACAAATTGAATTTTGATTGCACTAACAATATGTTGAGTATGAATCTCTGATTTTGGGATTAGAAGCTTTATTAAAATTGAAAGCTAGAAACATTTTTGTTTGTGGAGATTCTGAATTGGTAATAAAACAAGTGGAAGGTGCCTATCAAACTAAGGATGTAAGAATGAGGGCATATAGAAACTTAGTGTTGGATATGTTGGAAAAGTTTCAAGCTCATACTTTCAGTATCAAAACCATAGACCAAAAATCTATTGTAGACTCTCTTGCTGTTTCAGCCAACCTTTTTATTATTCCTACACACTCTTCTGAAAAATATGAGGTGGAAGTCCGTCACAGACCAGTTATACCAGATAACATTATTAATTGGCAAGTCTTTGAGGATGATCAGCAAGTGAGGAATTTCATTGAGTTAAAATAAGAATTTCAGAGCACTCAAATGGATCAGCAAAATATGTTTGTGGAATCAAAGGAAAAGCTTGAAGTATTACAATTAAAAAACAATTTGATCCCAAAAGGTCTCATTCCCCTTGAGAAATTGTTTGATCAAAACGATGTATTCAAAGCACAAAAATTACAAGCTGATGAAGAGGGGGTGGAAAGCTGCAATTTAGGAGACTCACTGGTGCCTAAGATGGTCAAAATTTCAAAATTCCTTTCAGCTGATATGAAGACTAAATATGTTGAGATGATGAAAAGGTTCATTGATGTCTTTGCATGGAGCTATGCTGACATGAAACAATATGACTCCTCAATTATATAGCATACCATTCCTATTAAGGAGAATGAAAAGCCTTTCAAGCAGAGTTAAGAAGAATTAATCCTCTTCTTATGCCTTTGATTGAAAAGGAAGTGAAAAAACTATTTGATGCTAAGATTATTGTTCCAATCAGATTCTCAAATTGGCTTGCTAATTTGGTCCCAGTTAGGAAAAAGAATGGAGAGATTAGGATTTATATAGACTTCAGAAATCTGAATAAAGCTTCATTGAAAGATAATTATCCTCTTCCCAAGATGGATTTGATTATCCAAAACATTGTTGGTTCACAAAGGATGTCTATGCTTGATGGTTTCTCAGGGTACAATCAGATTCTTGTTCATCCAGATGATCAAGAGAAAACAGCCTTCACAACGCCATGGGGAACATTCGTGTATGCCAAGATGCCTTTTGGTCTCATGAATGCAGGAGCCACCTTCCAGAGAGCAATGGATATTGCTTTTGCTGAAGAAAAGGAAAAATCAGTGGTAGTTTATCTTGATGACATCACAATTTTTCAAACGGAGAAGAAGATCATTTGAAGCACCTTGAAAGAGTTCTGCTGAAGTGTAGAAGGTTTGGTATTTCTCTTAATCCAACCAAAAATATTTTGCTTTAACCTCTGCCAAACTTCTTGGTCATATTATTTCTAAAGAAGGGATTAGGATTGATCCTAATAGAGTTAGTGCAATTCAAAAGCTAGATTTTCCAAGAAGTACGAAAGAGATTCAATCTTTCCTTGGAAAAGTTAACTTTGTTAGAAGATTCATTCCTAACTTTGTTGAAGTTGTCAAGAGTATAAAAAAGATGTTAAAAAAGGGAGTGGATTTCAAGTGGACAGCTAAAGCAAAGAAATCATTTGAGGAGATCAAGAAGGCACTCACACAAGCACCAGTACTTATCAGCCCAGATTTTACCAAGGAATTCCTTATTTTTACATTTACTTCTGAGGACACAATTGCTGGAGTTCTGCTACAAAAGGGAAGTCAAGTTACTGAACAACCTATTTCTTTCTTTAGCAAGACATTAGCAAATGTTGAACTAAAATATAACATCCTAGAGAAGCAAGCCTATGCTTTGGTGAAAGCAATAAAGGATTTCAGAATTTATGTTTTACATTCTCACATTGTTTCCTACGCTCCAAATGTTGTTATAAAGGATATTTTAACACAGGCTGATCCAGATGGAAAAAGGGGCAAGTGGATAGCAAAATTGTTATAGTATGACATTGATATTAAACCCACAAAGTTTGTAAAGGGTCAAGGCTTAGCCAAGCTACTGACACAATCAAATTTGGATTGTCTTGATATTAACTTGAGTACAAAGATCTCAAAAATTTATGAAAATGAAGAGGAATTGGTCCAAATAAATGAAAATTTCTTGTTGTCAGAATGGTACAAGGATGTAGCCTTTGTTTTGCAGCATAATAAAGCTCCTGCTAATCTTTCAAAATCCAAAGCCCGGTTTGTCAAGCTAAAATCTCTAAGATATTTTGTGTATGACCAAAATTTGTTTTGGAAAGATGCAGGAGGGATATTGTTAAATTGCCTCATTGAAGAAGAAGCTGATAAAGTAATTGATGAATTTCATAAGGGAGATTGTGGAGGACATCACTATTGGAAAGCTACTGCAAACAAGATCTTGAGGGCTGGCTATTTTTGGCCAACTATGTTCAGAGATATCTATAAAAAGATCGCTACATGTCATGAATGTCAAGTGTTTGAAGGAAAGAGGAAGCTTGTGCCACTGTCTTTGGTTCCTATATATGTTGAAGCGCCCTTCCAGCAATGGGGATTAGATTTCATAGGGGAAATCCATCCTCCTTCATCAGGTCAGCATCGCTGGATTCTCACAGCCACTGATTATTTTACCAAATGGATAGAAGCGGTCCCAACAAGGCAAGCAAATGATTCAGTGATTATCTCTTTTTTAGAAAATAATATATTATCAAGATTTGGTTGTCCAATGAAGATTATAACTGACAATGCTCAAGCTTTTAATTCCATGAAGATGATTAATTTTTGCCATAAGTATCACATTTCTCTTGGGCATTCCACTGCTTATTATCCGCAAGGAAATGGCCTTGTTGAATCATCAAACAAAAGCCTTGTAAGAATCATCAAGAAGTTGCTGCAGGAAATAAGAAAGCTTGGCATTTGAAATTAAAGTATGCATTGTGGGCTGACCGGATTTGTACTAAGAGATCCATTGGAACATTGCCATATGAGTTAGTATACGGTACTGAAGCCATATTTCCAACATCCCTTGGAGTGCCCGTGATGAAGCTGATTCAAGGATTAGAGGAGGAACCGAATGTTGTACAAAGAAGAATCAATCAGCTCATACCCTTGCAGGAGAAAAGAAATGAGGTGTTTGACAGTCATCAACAAAGTCAGAACAGAATTAAGAGAACATTTGATAAAAAGATCAAAGAAATTACCTTTCAGATCCATGATAGAGTGTTGAAATGGGAAGCTAGAATTGAAGAAAAAGGTAAACATGGTAAATTTGAAAATTTGTGGAAAGGGCCATCAAATTTCTGCTTTTCATGGAAATAATACTTGCATTCTGCAAGATATTGATGGAAAACCATATGCTGGAGGACCTGTCAATGGCAGGTTCCTAAAGCATTATTATTGATTGAAATTCTGCCAGTTTCTCACAACATTGTATATATCCGATTTATCAGTTTTTCTTTTATTACAAATAATGACAAGCTGAATAGAAAGCTCAAGCCCGAGGTGAAGGCCCAAGAAGCTGGAAAGGAATGCTCGTCAAGCAAATCTATGTTTTTCATAAAATGGACAAAGCACTAGACCTGCGAGTTCTTAGTGTACTACAAGAGCACACTATCCCAAGTGGAGCCACTGTTTTCACTTAAGAATTCTAATGCCAAAATTTCTCATACTAGCTTGATGATAAAGGTCAGTGTTAGTCTAAGTTTGATGTCATTTTTCCTTACAGTCTGAGTCTTAGGAGGTCTTGAGTCAGGCATGCATTTTCATCTATCACTGGTCACCCTCATTCATCACCGATCTCATACCCATGTGTCAGTTTGGTTTAAAAACCATTATGTACCACAAAGCCTTTTTAGGTGATTGTATAGCGCATGCAACCATTCTGAAGTGTTTTTGCAGCGCATTAATCCTGTTTAGCATTTTCGCAGCACAAAAGTCCATTAGCTGATTACGCAGCACAATAGTCCTTTAGGTGTTTTCGCAACGCGATAGGTTTTAGGTGATTTCGCAGCGCATCATTCAAAATTTACACTGACCGCACTGCGAAATCGGAGATTGGTGCATTCTGCAACAAATCTTTCCCAACTATCAAATCTGTCAAATTAATCTATGGCTACGTCATTCATTTTTAGTTTATGCACTCCATATATCATCTCCAACCGCTTATCTTCATTATTGCAATCACTAGGTACATTGGTACACACGAAATACAAGTTCCAAGAAAGGCCAAGTATGCTCAGTTTTATGATGATTGTAGGCCTTGCATGAGAAACAAATCTACTAGATTTCAATTTGAAAACATCTTCATCAAGCGAGGCAGCTATCAAGCGAGGCAGCCATTCAAGCGAGGCAGAGTTTGGAGTTTGAGCAGTGCTAGCATTTCCAACCTTCATTTCACTGAATCTTCATGGAGGGATCGGCAGAAAGGAAAGACCACATATCAGGAAAATGTTTGAGAAATGAGCCTGAAGGTTTGGATATAACCTTGAAGAATAGAGAGGTCGAATAGGCATTTAAACAAGCTGGATGTTGGAATTTTTGCAAGAAGCTCCAGGGAGGACATGCACAAGTGACTAATGTTATAGACATTTTTCGGCACTACAACCCCAAGAATGAAATGTCCATAAACCAAGGGCTCCTAAGTCCCTAAAAGTGTTGTTCTAACCCCTAAAGGAACAAGGTCAACTGATTACAGCTTCTCCCAGAAGTTCTCCATGAAAAACTACTCAGAACTGGTACACATGGGAAGTGCATTGCATTTCAAAAAGCCCTTCTATGGGGTGTGATGGATGAGAAAAGACAAGTGGTAGAGACAGTTTGCGAGGTGGATGATCATGGAATCTTCCAGAAACTTCTCCTAGGACACTTGCCTCTCATAATCGCCCAAGGATGAGTAAGAGATCAATGAGATCTCCAAGTGGCATCAAGAACTATCAGAGAGAAGACACTAATCAAAAACCCAGAGCTGACTCACACCTCTGCAAATATCTATATATAGATCTCCCATCCCAGAGATCCAGAGGGAGGAGGCTAGAATTTTGCATATTGTAAGGAATTGATGTTGGTTTCTTCAGTCAAACATTAGATCGTTGGGTGATCTAAGCTTTATTTGAGGTGAAGAGGGGCTTCTTTATTGGGAGGTTGATGCTGGGTCAGAACAATTGGTTGTAACTCCTCTTGGCTCTTTTCTTGTTTATCAATAAAAGCTATTCAAGTTTTTCTCCATGCTTTTGTGTCATTGATGCTTGCTACATTTGTATGGTCAATTTACATCTGATCATAGATTGTTTATGATTATAGATCCATGTCTTTGTATAGTGCTATGCTTCTGTGATCTTACAGGTACTTTGTGAAGCTGGGTGCAAGGGAGCAGGTAGCTGAAGACTATCAAAGAAGAGAGGAATCAAATCAGGAGATTAGCGCAAGACAGAGGTTGGTCTTTCTGTTCCTCTCTATCTATAATTCATAAAGGAAAAATGAAAGTAGCTTTTCTCTGTTTGTTTCTAAGGCAGCTGTCACACCTTAGTGGGATAGAGCAGTTCTATATAGACACTTTTCCCTGTAACAAAATGGCGACTCCGCGGGGGACAAATTAGTTTGTTTGTTTATCATTTTTGTTGTCTGTTTCATAAACTTACAGGTAGTATTCGAACTGCATTTGCCATAGAAAATGCAAAGTAGATAACTGCTACTTCAATCCATCTACTAGATCTGTTTATGATTTAAACAACTGATTCAAAAACTATCTGATTGCCCTTGTGATAGCTCTTAGATCCTCCTTAGATCTACCCCTGATTGTTGCATTACTGATTGCTTTTTACTCGGCCAAAACCCAAGAATTGAACTACAAACTGTGACCCAGAACCCAAACAGAGTCTCGTTTCTGGCCCAGCGCAGGTACTGTTCAGAGAATCTGAACTTCAGCGCACTTCCCGAGTGGACAAGCTGCGCTGCATTTCAAATTCTCCGTGTTACAGGTGTGCTGATCAGACTAGGCTCCGTGCAATTTTGGTTTCTGTGACTCATTCTTTCCAGTTCTATTCCTGAATTTTGCTGCCTGTGATTAGTATATGTCTGTTTGAAACCCCTTTTCCTTGCTGTTATTCCGCCTCCTTTGTACAAAAGAACTGTAGATGTTTTTGTGTGTTTGTTGAGTCATTTACAGTTCTCCTTTGCAAAAGTAGCATAATCGTACTGTCGTCCTTTGATTTGAAACTGTCGCAAGTGTCGATTTCAATCGTAGGAAAGAGTTTGATTGTTGTTGATGGTTGATTATCCTGTTACTATTGCTTTTGGTCTGAATTTGTAATTTTCTAGTGTCAAGAACATGTATTCATTTCAAAATCGTAAGGTGTTGTGATCGTATCCATTTTTGATTTCGAAAAGAAACTCATTGATATTTGTCACTTGAAAATAAATTCAGATTTGTGCATCAACTTTCTTTTTAGCATTCATATACTAAGAAAGTCGAAAACAAATACATGCATGTGCATTTGCATATAGACAGTCTGATTGGCTTGATTTAGGAAAGTGCATTTAGAGTGTGCTCTTTTCTCTTTGTGAAAAGATTATGTCTTTCTTTTCCTTAGTAGCTAGGATTTTCATTGCACAAAGAAGATAAAAAGTTTGTTTATCATCTTAGATTGCATTTTAGGAATTACATCTACATCTCATGGTGAACCTGAAAGGCAAACTTCATAAACAAGATCAACTTAAAATAAATTCAATGAATCTAACAACGCTTTGGAACTTAACGCACAACATTTAGAAGTCTAGGCTAGAGACGTATTCCAGCGTCGTAAAGCCTGGTAACTGTTGTTCTCGCTGATGGTTGGGTGATTCCTCCACTTTGAGACGATAAGTGCCAGTACAGACTTGTGCTCCCACGTACCGTCGGGTATATTTTGGGAGACCCCAATAGGCTTAATCCTTTATCCATAGGAAGCCGTGTCTGCTGCCCTATCAATCGCAATGCACTGAACACAGCATTCGAGAAGATTGACTGCCGTACCGTAAAAAGTATTCTACAGTTTTGTGATTGGTTTGGTAATCCCTCTACCCAAATTTCCAGAGCAGTCCCTTTTGTTCCTTTTCAGATTCCTTAACAGAAAAGGTCCATCTGAGCACTTGTCACTTCAGGCTCATTAAAAATCGAAGGCGACTAGAGTCATATTTTGTTTTTTCTCGACTCTTTAAAATTGAAAAAACAAGTTGTGTCAAAGCGTCTAAAATTCATCTAATTCGGAAACATACTTCCCTTTGATTTTTAGTTGATTGAGTAATCCACAATTGTGGAAGAAAATCAATCGAAATAGCTGGAAAATATTTTGGATAGACTAGATATGTCTGAACAACCGTCGACATCCAGGACTATGTCATCTGACGTAGCAGCGGCAGAACCTCCTGCTGCTACTCCAACGATGTTCGATGGTATACCATCTGTCCCGAAAAGTTATCAACAACAAGCCGGAGTCCAATCAGGGACTGTTTCGACAACATGGTCAGTTCCTATTTCTTCATCCGGATTATCATCTGGTATTTCTTATGTTGAAACTCAACAAAATGATCCAATGTGTCTTCAAAGGCCAATCTACCCTTTAAGTACTAGATTTCCACCATATGGAGGGCAGTATGCCTTTTCATTGTTCCCTCCCAGAGAACAACCATATGGGAGTTTACAACAAAGTTCAGGTCAAACTGGAATTACATCCAGCGGTTGGGTACCAATACAGCCTCAGCAACCAAGGGTTGTATATTCAATGCAACCAATCCACCCTGTGTCGAATATTCGTACTATACCTGCTATGGTGACTGCGTCGCAAGTACAAGTGCTACCTGTTGTATGTCAACCCCAAGTTTCTCAGGTTGCAATACAACAGCCTCTTGTCTCAACGACTTAATCACAACCTCAGGTTAGTGCCTCCTTATCTGGAGCGACTCGGGCTCAAAAAAGTACTATGGCTTCTCATCTTGGTCAATCATATCAAGGACCTGAGCAACAAGTCTTTTTAAGTAATGGGCAACCGCATTTCCAAAGCGGTTATCAACAACCATATTATAATGGTTATGCCCATCAACCTTGTCAAAGTTGCCAGCATCAAATACATTATGCTGGTATGCAAAGACCAACTGCTCAGGCGATTCCATCTTATCCTGGGTATGCTTCGCCTAACCTGAATCAACAGCTGCCCTTTGTAGCAACTCTAGAATTACCAGATCTAAACCGGCTGACGAATGATCCAATTACTTATGCCCCTTGGTGGCCAGCGATTCTGCATAAACTTCCGTCAGATATTCCTAAATTTAATGGAAATCCGGGTGAAGACCCGTCGAATCATGTGATGACATTTCATCTGTGGTGTTCATCAAACACCCTAAACGATGATTCAATTAGGCTTCACCTTTTCCAGAGGACGTTAACTAGTCCAGCAGCAAAATGGTATATCGAGTTACCTAGAGCTTCTTTTGACAACTTCAGTACCCTAACCACAGCCTTTTTAAACCATTTTCAGTTACCAATAAGGTACGAAATGGGAACAAAACTTCTTACCAATTTCAAACAAACAACGGCCACTCATATATCTGATCATATACATGAGTGGCGACGTCGTCGTAGAATGGTGAAAATGTATGTTCCCGATCAGCTTTTAGATGAATGGTTTATTAAATCATTATTTCCTTCCATCACGAAAGATGTGGCAAAAGGGGGAGTCGTCACGGAAGAGCAGGTTATCACTCGTGCGCAATATTTGGACTTAATTTACACTCAGTCCGACACGCTCTACGATAAAATACCTGACACTCCTAGACCGGAATTCTTAGTTCCTCCTCCTCCTAAATTAAACAAATATCTCATGCCAGCGATGGAATGATTGGCGCAACAGACACGAAATCAACAAAGGCTACATCTAAAAAGGCTCGTAAGATTTCTAGTCAAAATGCAAATGAAGAACTTCTTTCCTTAGAAGTAAATGACGTGTCGACCGACAAGCGTGAACAACTGAAGCAACCAGGGGGCAAGAAGAAAAGGAAAGGGAGAAAAAATAAGCAGGATGAGTCATCTCCTGAAAAACCTTCTACAAACCCTTCTGGGCAAAGGAAACCCCCTGCGGGGTGTCATATATGCGATGAGGATCATTGGACGAAAGATTGTCCACATAAAGCTGAAGTTAAGAAACTCTTTAAGAGTTCAAAAACCTCAGCAGTATTGACTGATCCTTTTCCAAACCCGGGAACCAAACTGGTTTCTAATCAAAATGCTTCCCGATCCCAAGTGCTTATGTTGTCTATCTCAGAGCAGCAAAATGATGCTTTGACAAGGAATAAAGATTACGGGAATCCACAGCTGTCGAATAACAAAGCTAATGAACAACCTAGTAGTTCAACAACAAATTTGACCGAAGTTGTGCCACCCATCATTCCTGAACCAATGATAAAGTCACCAAAGGGAGTAGTACACAAATTGACATTTAATCCTAGTGCAAAAATAGCACATAATTATAATATAATAGAGGACCTGGCCCAATCGCCGTCCACTATGTCGACACTTGAGGTACCACAAAATTTCCCCTCCCAAAAGCAAGCTTTATTATCAGCAATAGGTGGGATTGGCTCAATGGATTCCAATATTGTGGCCTTTGATAATAAAGGATATGACCCTCAGTTACCAGCTCAACTAGCTTTCCTTATTCAAGTGAAAGCCTTCAACAAAATTGTTCATCGAACAATTATTGACGAGGGGGCATCTACATGTATTATGTCGATGAGTTGCTGGAAAAATTTAGGCTCACCACCCTTGTCACGATCATCAACAATGTTAAAAGCATTCGATGGACGATCATACACTCCATACGGGATTTTAAGTAACTTGCAAGTTGAACTAGGGGGCAAAACAGTAGAAATTGATGTTGAGGTTATCCATGAAAACCTCGATTACAACATCCTACTAGGAAGGCCCTGGATATATGCCATCGCTACAATTGTGTCGACCTACTTCAGGAAGATTGCATTTCCCGTTCAAGGAAGAATTACAATCGTCGACCAACAAACGTTTCTCCCCAACATTTCACAAGTTACGGGAAGCATTCCAATGATCCATGGAAGCAATCATTCGCTTCAAAATATTGGAGTAGGCCTCCTAAAAGACCATGCCTTAATGGGTACTTTTGCCCTACCGCCTCCGAGCAATTTGGCGGAAGTGGCCACAGTGGAAACCTACAATATGAAATCTTCTATATCTAATGGATTCAGAAGATTCCTAAACATTTTGTCAGCATGGATCATCGCCATTTTAGAAATATTGTAGCAATCAATTTTCTTGGCTTGGTGGGAAAACCCAAATCAACGCTCATCGAGTGTTTGGATAGATAGGTCTAAGGAATATGGCACCTCTTCAGATCCTTGGTTGCATGTACATTCTACAGACGAAGGAATCATTCAATCAATGATGATAGGAGAGGCACCATGGGAAGATTACCACCATTGCTCCCATCTTCCGGATTACCACGAAGATTATTCCAGCAACCTTAATCATCCATCAGTTTTTGATTTTCTATCAAATATTGCAAATACTGTGGACTCTGAGGACGGTTCTTATCTCGTGTCGACCTCATTAAAAAATGAAACAAGGAGTCATGAGGATAGTTCTTTTACTGTGTCAACCTCACTAAAAAATGAAACAAATCCCCTTTCCAAATCTCAAAGGTAAACCTTCATTCCAACCACCGAGTTGAATGCAATGAAGCTTGGGGGTCATGCACCTCAATTTGTGTTATTATGCTGGGGGCATGCAAACTTATCAAGAGCAGTGTTACTGCAGGGTTCAGGCTCGTTAAAAAATAAACCCGCCACGAGCAGTATTACTGCAGGGTTCAAGCTCGTTAAAAAATAAACCCGCATCGAGCAGTTTTAGCATGGACTTCATGCTCGTTAAAAAATAAACATAAGCAATGAGCACATGTTCCTCTAGAGTTTAAGCTCATTAAAAAATGAACTATTCCCCAGTAAATAACCATCGTGAATGTAGTACTTCAACCATTAAAGCCTTGGTCATGTTTGCACCATCACCTCCACTTTTGCATTGGCCGATCATTCACCTCCATTTGATTGTTTACCCATTTTGACAAACAGCTACGAAGAGTGATCTCACTAGCCATCCTTGTAACACTGTCGTGATTGGAAAATTCCAAACCTTAGCTGGAATCAGCTGCTACCCATTTTATCACTCGTTCCTCAAAAGACGAGTTTCCTTTAAGCTCTTTTCAACTGACTCGTAAAATATGATAAGATTGCCGAGCCATTGGCCTCTCTAGCTCGTTAAAGGGACATGAAGTGCTATCCCTCCTCTAAATTTTAATCTTTTTGGACCTGAGGGATTATTACACAAAAAGATCGAGCACTTGTTTTGTTCGGCTCGTTAAAAGTATCGAAAATTCATCCCTTCTGTATTGTTTTATACTTTTTCGGACTTAAGGGATTAGATGACAAAAAAGGAATTTTGGAGTTACCTTTACGTTCCTTTTCAGACACTCTAAAATTGAAAAGGACCGAGTTATCTTTGTCATTATGCTCGTTAAAAACATTAATAGCGACAAACCTGTCTATAGACGAGAACGAGTTTCACTATCGCTAGGCTCGTTAAAACATAGCGATGGGTTTGCCCGAAGGGAAAATTATAGGACAATCATATGTTATCCTCCTCAAGCTTGAAAAAGATAAAGAGGTACTAGTCAGCAATGACTGGGGAAAAATTGGGAAGAAAACTTGAAGAAAGTTTGTTGGTAGCAAGTCACTCTTAAACATGACACTTCCACTCCATGTCCGAGTCAGGTTGGGTTGTTTCATTCACCGGTCACATCACCATGGTCCCATCATACCATCCACATTTGGGGTTAATGCTACCAATCCATCACATCAGTGTCGCTGATATGTTCAAGAGAAGTCATTCAGAGAATTCACCTGTGTCTCACCCACTACCATACATTTATACTCCATTCTTTCATGGCCGCCACCCTGAACCTTATATCACCAAATTGTTTTCACCTCCATTAAAATCATTTGCTCTGTTCCATGTCATTGATGTGGGATTCATTAAGGCTCTCCTATGATGGATCGCTTCTTGTCGACATCCGCTCATTATCCAAGAAGTTGATTTAGGAACACCCCATTCAGTACTTTGAAGCTTGCATGCCTCAATGGCAAGTTTCTCACTTCCGGCGACAGGTTTACATCAATGGCCTTCGACCGAAAGATTTTGCGTGGTGTTCGATGCCAAGTACTTTATTCACACCACGTGAATTGTACTGCAGTACCTTGAGGGTCATTATCATTATCGGTGACTCCTCTCGCGCCTGTTAACAACTTACGTCATTGGCTGGTAATCAGGCAATGTCTTTCCATGTTCGACTCCAGAACAGCTTTCACATGGATCGACTTGTACTTCGAGTGAAGATCGAACGAGATTGAAGACCTCGGATCTATTTTCATCCATCCGGGCTGCGATATATATTCAGGGAAATAAAGACATCAAATGTACATCATTGCTGCAGAGATAATCATCTAATCAAAGGGATGATGGCCCTACCAGAATCATTAGTCTACACTCAGATGATTGTCTGTCCTATGTACATGAAAATGAATTTATAAAGCTAAGCATGGGAATGCCTGCCTCAACTAGGTCATGAAAATGTTATGAAGATAATGTATTGTATTGTATCTTATTACAGGTCTCCTCCCAGCTTGAAAGAACTTCGGATCCTCATAATAAAGCATTTCACCCGACATCAAAAGATTAATGACCTCATGCTTTAGGGGGCAACTGTTATAGACATTTTTGGGCACTACAACCCCAAGCATGAAATTTCCATAAACCAAGGGCTCCTAAGTCCCTAAAAGTGTTGTTCTAACCCCTAAAGGAACAAGGTCAACTGATTACAGATTCTCCCAGAAGTACTCCATGAAAAACTACTCAGAACTGGTCAAACTAGATCATTTCACTTGCTCCATGGCCAGGGTACGATGCATCGCACCTTGTACACATGGGAAGTGCGTTGCATTTCAAAAAGCCCTTCTATGGGGTGTGATGGACGAGAAAATACAAGTGGCGGAGACAGTTTGCTAGGTGGATGATCATGGAATCTTCCATAAACTTCTCCTAGGACACTTGCCTCTCAGAATCACCCAAGGATGAGTAAGAGATCAATGAGATCTCCAAGTGGAATCAAGAACTATCAGAGAGAAGACACTAATCAAAAACCCAGAGCTGACTCACATCTCTACAAATATCTATATATAGATCTCCCATCCCAGAGATCCAGAGGGAGGAGGCTGGAATTTTGCATATTGTAAGGAATTTCTATCGGTTTCTTGAGTCAAACATTAGATTGTTGGGTGATCTAAGCTTTGTTTGAGGTGAAGAGGGGCTTCTTTGCTGGGAGGTTGATGCTGGGTCAGAACAACTCGTTGTAACTCCTCTTGGCTCTTTTCTTGTTTATCAATAAAAGCTATTCAAGTTTTCCTCCATGCTTTTGTGTCATTGATGTTTGCTACATTTGTATGGTCAATTTACATCTCATCCTAGATTGTTTATGATTATAGATCCATGTCTTTGTATAGTGCTATGCTTCTATGATCTTACAGGTACTTTGTGAAGCTGGGCGTGCAAGGGAGCAGGTAGCTGAAGACTATCAAAGAAGAGAGGAATCAAATCAGGAGATTAGCACAAGACAGAGGTTGGTCTTTCTGTTCCTCTCTATCTATAATTCATAAAGGAAAAATGAAATTAGGTTTTCTCTGTTTGTTTCTAAGGCAGCTGTCACACCTTAGTGGGATAGAGTAGTTCTATATAGACATTTTCCCTACAAAAACTAAGGAATTTGCACTGAATTTCATAGGGCTAAACTCAAAGGTTGGCATGCTAGAATTGCAGGTCTCACCAGACATGATATCCACAGTTACAGAAATTCCAAGAGGGCAAGAAAATTGCTTCAAGACTTTCAAATTTGACATGAATCCATGCAAATAATTTCTAAAGCAGGAGTTCATTAACTCAGATTTGAGCAAGTCTGTTCCTAGAAGTTATGTTAAAGAATCATATGCCCAATTGCTTACTTGTATATAGAAGTTCTTGACATGTGAAAGAAGATATAACAAAGTGTATTCATACCATTTTAAACTTATGTTGCATTTCACAGGGAAAACATCTATTGATCTACCTTTTTAATTGTTCTGCAACTTAAGTAAAATGTGTGACAAGGTACAACTGAGAAAAGAAGCCTGTGAGACTTCACTATTCCACCATGGTTTGATTAAGTTAATGGTTCTGCATGAACTCCAGAGGGTAGGCAGAGACTGGGACACATTCATATTCATGTCCGATTTCAAGAGCAGGATCGGTCTCAGCCCTCGAGCAGCAAAAGAACCTTCAACAACAACCAGTCCTCAAGCAGAAACAAGAGCCAAGAGGGTTTCAAAGTTAAAAGCAAGGAAACATGTTGGTGAGTCTACCAAGCCACTAACTATTCAGGATACACCCCAGCAGTCAATTAAAGAAAAAACTCAGGTCAAAGAAACTGCACATGAATCAAGCACAGGTGGAGGAGTTCAAAGAAGAAGAACTAGGAGCCAGGTGACCAAAGAAAAAGGTAAGTCAGTGAGTATTGAAGAAAGCCCTGTTTCAAAGGGAGACTTAAATTATTTATTGCAAGCAATTGACATTGAAGAGTCCCCACTAGTTCAAGCTGAGTTGATACAGTCAGGAAAAGAGGAGGCTAAGAAGGTCAAAGCCTCAAAGAAACTCAAGTTTGATAATCAAGTTGATCAATTTGTTTTTAAGCCCAGGAGACCCATAACAAGGAAGTTCAAACAAGTATAGGAGGTACCACCAAGAGCTGATGAAACAGGGGAGGTGACACAGCCTCATGAAAGAAAGGATAAAGGCAAAACAGTTGCCACTCAAAAAGAAGGTAGTGTGGAAGACTTGAAAATGATATTTCAATCTGCCAACATTGAGATTGCTAGATTGAAGAAAGCTGCTAGGAAATTTGCAGCTAAGGAGGCTTATTTCAACCAAATGCAGGCTCGATGGGAGGACCAAACATTTCAAATTCTTGAAGTGGTTGATTTTAATGTTCAATTCCATAGCTGGACTACTCCTGCAATAAAATAAGCTCAATTTATCAGAAAAGTCAATACAAACCTCACTAAATTTCACAGGGCTAAACTCAAAGGTTGGCATGCTAGAATTGCAGGTCTCACCAGACATGATATCCACAGTTACAGAAATTCCAAGAGGGCAAGAAAATTGGTTCAAGAATTTCAAATTTGACATGAATCCATGCAAAGAATTTCTAAAGCTTGAGTTCATTAACTCAGATTTGAGCAAGTCTGTTCCTAGAAGTTATGTTAAAGAATCATATGCCCAATTGCTTACTTGTATACAGAAGTACCTGGCATGTGAAGGAAGATATACCAAAGTGTATTCATACCATTTTAAACCTCTGTTGCATTTCACAGAGAAAACATCTATTGATCTACCTTTTTACTTGTTCTGCAGCTTAAGTAAAATGTGTGACATGGTACAGCTGAGAAAAGAAGCCTGTGAGACTTCACTATTCCACCATGGCTTGATTAAGTTAATGGTTCTGCATGAATTCCAGAGGGTAGGCAGAGACTGGGACACATTCATATTCATGTCCGATTTCAAGAGCAAGACTGGTCTCAGCCCTCAAGCGGCAAAAGAACCTTCAACAACAACTAGTCCTCAAGCAGAAACAAGAGCCAAGAGGGTTTCAAAGTTAAAAGCAAGGAAACAAGTTGGAGAGTCTACCAAGCCATTGACTATTCAAGATACACCCCAGCAGTCAATTAAAGAAAAAACTCAGGTCAAAGAAACTGCACATGAATCAAGCACAGGGGGAGGAGTTCAAAGAAGAAGAACTAGGAGCCAGGTGACCAAAGAAAAAGGTAAGTCAGTGAGTATTGAAGAAAGCTCTGTTTCAAAGGGAGACTTAAATTATTTATTGCAAGCAATTGACATTGAAGCGTCCCCACTAGTTCAAGCTGAGTTGATACAGTCAGGAAAAGAGGAGGCTAAGAAGGTCAAAGCCTCAAAGAAACTCAAGTTTGATGATCAAGTTGATCAATTTGTTTTTAAGCCCAGGAGACCCATAACAAGGAAGTTCAAACAAGTACAGGAGGTACCACCAAGAGCTGATGAAACAGGGGAGGTGACACGGCCTCTTGAAAGAAAGGATAAATGCAAAACAGTTGTCACTCAAAAAGAAGGTAGTGTGGAAGACTTGAAAAGGAGATTGGAATCTGCCAACTTTGAGATTGCTAGATTGAAGAAAGCTGCTAGGAAATGTGCAGCTAAGGAGGCTTATTTCAACCAAATGCAGGCTCGATGCGAGGACCAAACATTTCAAATTCCTGAAGTGGTTGATTTTAATGTTCAATTTCGTAGCTGGACTACTCCTACAATAAAAGAAGCTCAATTTATCAAAAAAGTCAACACAAACCTCAGGTCTGGGATCAAAGTAATGAAGAAACAAATTGAAGACTTAAAGATACAATTGAACCAGCAAAAAGAATCTCCATAAAGAAATCTCACTTCAAGTAGGGATATGTTTCAAATTTTTGATGGTTTTGCTTGGTATAATCTTTTCAAACATTCTCATTCTGTTTTGGAAGGTCTTGAAAGAGTTGAAAGAATTTTTTAACAGCAAAGTACTTGAATAGCAAAGTTTTGGGTTGAAACTGTGATTTTTGAAACAACTCAGCTGAAGGTAATGACTAGAGCTCAGCAGTTTTGTAGCGCGCTACAAAACTACTAAAGCTAAATAATCCAATATCAATCAACCGGTTTTGAAACATAAGCGGGAAATTTGAAAGGGGAATATATACAAGGCATCATCTAAAGCTTCAACATTCAACCAGGTCAAGACAGGTGGAGAAAATATGGATTCGAATCCAACTTTAAATTTTTTGTCATTAAGTGAGCACATTTACCACCGTTCAAGATATGTCAAAACAGATTGAAAGAGTTTTTGCCTTTACACATAAAGGAGGTGGACAGCACATCAAGGACGTGGCCATCTATTACATTTTGGATAATCAAAGATAAAGGACATGCTTCTTTGGATTCGAAAATTGAAAGGCAAACTAAAGACCGATAAGCAAGGGTAGTTTCCTATGTTTCAGGACAATGGAGAAGATGTGGCATTGAAGACCAGCATGGAATTTTGAACATTCAGCACAGCCAAACTAAAAAGGAACCATATGTCAAAGAACGAGAACCATTGTAATTAAGGCTATTATTAGCATAACATGGTGTTAGAATCCTACTTGATTTAGACCTCTAGAAAGTCTAGTTGATGTTTGTTACATTAAATAGGCAGTTAAAAGTTAAACAGGTGTCATTAGAAGTAGATTTCGAGTTCCCCTAATGTTTAAGGAGGAATGTCAGTCAGGTCTATATATAGGAGAAAGGGAAATGTAATCAGGGTTGGAAGTTTATGAAAAAAAGCTCTATTTTCAAGCTTATGTAAAAACTCTGTTTATTTTGGTAATACAGTAAATGGTTTCAGCTGTTCAAGAGTCATAGTGACTTCAATATATGAATTCCTCTTGTTGTCTTTCATGTTGTCTACAGCATTATGAGTATTTGATTACTTAGAAATCACCTGCAGTGTTCTAATTTCCTTCATATGGTCATATATTGTTCCTTTGTGTCTAATGTACTTTATCTATATTGAAGTCTGAATGCCTTGGTTTTATTGCAAAGCCAATTCACTGTTAATGCTAAATGACATATGACTCCATGAGCCCAATGGATGCTTGTTAATTTAGAATTTACCAGCCTCATTCCTATTTGTTTCATAAAGAGTTATCCATCTCAATTATAATCACAAACCTTAAATCCTTTGAAAGAGCCCTCTCAGGCTAAGGAGGCTAAGCCTTAGCTAAAAGATTGGTCTGAAACATTTACTTGAAGTCTTCCTGGTCTACAGTCTTCCAGGGCCTGATTTTGAGATAACACCACCCATCACTCCAGAGCTAACGATAAAGCCACCAAAGGGAGTAGTACACAAATTGACATTTAATCCTCGTGCCAGAGCAGCACAACATTATAATATAGTGGAGGATTTGGCCCAATCGCCGTTCGGTATGTCGACACTTGAGGTACTGCAAAATTGCCCCTCCCAAAACTAGGCTTTATTATCAGCAATAGGTGGGATTGACCCAAAGGATTCTAATCTTGTGTCCTTTAATCACAAAGGATATGATCCTCAGTTACCAACTCAATTAGCTTTCCTCATTCAAGTGAAAGCCCTCAACAAAATTGTTCATCGAACAATTATTGATGAGGGGGCATCTACATGTATTATGTCGACGAGTTGCTGGAAAACTTTAGGATCTCTAACCTTGTCACGATCTTCGATGACATTAAAAGCATTTGATGGACGAACATATACCCCATATGGGATTTTAAGTAACTTGCAAGTTGAACTGGGGGGAAACAGTAGAAATAGATGTTGAAGTAATCGATGGAAACCTCGATTACAACATCCTACTGGGAAGGCCCTGGATATATGCTATGGTTGTGGTTGTGTCAACCTACTTCAGGAAGATTGAATTTCCCTTTCAAGGGGGGATTACAATCGTCGACCAACAAACATTTCTCCCCAACAGTTCTCAAGTTACGGGAAGCATTCCGATGATCCATGGAAGCCCCCATTCGCTTCAAAATATCAGAGTAGGCCTACTAAAAGACCCTATATTAATGGGGGCTTTTGCCCTCCCACCTCCAATCAATCTGGTGGAAGTGGCGATGGTAGGAACCTGCAATATGATATCTTCTATTCAAAAGATCTCAGAAAACGATATTAGCATGGATCATCTGCAGGTATTGCCTCCAATCCCAATAGAAATATTGTAGCAATCAATGTTTTTGGCATGGGAGGCAAACCCAAATCAATGATCATCAAGCATTTGGATAGATAGGTCTAAGGAATATGGCACCTCTTCAGATCCTTGGTCACAAGTACATTACACAGACGAAGGAATTGTTCAATCAATGATGTTGGGAGAGGCACCATGGGAAGATTACCACCATCGTTCCCATCTCCCGGATTACAACGAAGATTATTCCAATGACCTTAATCATCCTTCAGTTTTTGATTTTCTATCAAATACTGTAAATATGGTGGATTCCAAGGACGGTTCTTATCTCGTGTCGACCTCGTTAAAAAATGAAACAAGGAGTCATGAGGATAGTTCTTTTACTGTGTCAACCTCATTAAAAAATGAAACAAATCCCTTTCCAAATCTCAAAGGTAAACCTTCATTCCAACCACCGAGTTGAATGCAATGAAGCTTGGGGGGCATGCACCTCGATTTGCATTATTATGCTGGGGGCATGCAAACTTATCATGAGCAGTGTTACCGCAGGGTTCAAGCTCGTTAAAAAATAAACCTGCCTCGAGCAGTTTTTATGTGGAGTTCAAGCTCGTTAAAAATTAAACATAAGCAATGAGCAAATGTTTCCCCCAGATTTTAATCTCATTCATTAAAAAATGAACCAATTTCTGGTAAAAAACCATCGTGAATGCATTATCATCAGCCTTTGAAGCCTTGGTCGTGTTCTCATCATCACCTCCACTCTATATTGGCCGATCATTCACCTCCATTTGATTGCTTACCCCTTTTTGAGGAACAATTGCGAAGAGTGATCCTGTTAGCCATCCTTGTGACACTGCCGTGATTGGAAAATTCCAAACCTTACCTGGAATTAGCTGCTACCCAAATTTATCACTCATTCCTCGAAAAATGAGTCTCCTTTAAGCTCTTTTCATCTAACTCGTAAAATATGAAAAGATTGCCGAGCAATTGGCCTCTCCATCTCGTTAAAGTGACCAGAAGTGATATCCCTCCTTTAGATTTTAATCTTTTTGGACCTGAGGGATTATTACACAAAAAGATCGAGTGCGTGTTTCGTTCAGCTCGTTAAAATTACCAAAAATTCAACCCTTTTGTATTATTTTATACTTTTTCAGACTTAAGGATTATATGACGAAAAAGGAGTGTTAGATTTTTCTTTAAGTCCCTTTCAGACTCTCTAAAATTGAAAAGGACCGAGTTATCTTTGTCGTTAAACTCATTAAAACTGAATAGTGACAAACTTGTCCATACAGACAAGAACGAGTTTCACTATCGCTAGGCTCGTTAAAACATAGCAATGGGTTTGCCCGAAGGGAAAATTATAGAACAAGCATATGTGATCCTCCTCAAGCTTGACAAAAATAAAGAGGTACTAGTCAGCAATGACTGGGGAAAAATTGGGAAGATAACTTCAAGAAACTTTATTGGTAGCAAGTCGCTCTTGAACATGACACTTTCACTCCGCATCTGAGTCAAGTTGGGTTGTTCCGTTCACTGGTCATATCACCATTGCTCCATCACACCATCCACATTTGGGGTTAACGCTACCAATCCATCATGTCAATGTCGCCGATATGTTCAAGAGAAGTCGCTCAGAGAATTCACCTGTGCCTCATCTGCTGCAATACATTTACGCTCCATTCTTTCATGACCGCCACCTTGAACCTTATATCATCAGATCGTTTTCACCTCCATTAAAATCATTTGCTCCGTTCCGTGTCATAGATGTGGGATTCATTAAGGCCCTCCTATGAAAAATCGCTTCTTGTCGACATCAGCCCATTATCCAAGAAGTCGATCTAGGGACAACCCTTTCAGTACTTTGAAGCTTGCATGTCTCAATGGCAAGATTCTCACTTCTGGCAACAGGTTTACATCAATGGCCTTCGACCGAAAGATTTTGTGTGGTGTTCGACACCAAGTCCCTTTTTCACACCACGTGAATTGCACTGTTATACCTTGAGGTTCGTCATCATTATCGGTGATTCCTCTCGCGCCTGTTAACAGCCTACATCACTGGTTGGTAATCAGGCGATGTCTTTCCATGTTCGACTCCAGAACATCTCTCACATGGATCGACTTGTACTTTGAGTGAAGATCGAACAAGATTGAAGACCCTGGATCTAGTTTCATCCATCCGGGCTGCGATATATATTCATGAAAATAAAGACATTGAATGTACATCATTGCTGCACAGATAATCAGCAATCTAAGGGATGATGGCTCTACCAGAATCATCAGTCTGCACAAAGACGATTGTTTGTCTTATGCACATGAAAATGAATTTATAAAGCTGAGAATGGGAATGCCCACCTCATCTAGATCATGAAAATATTATGAAGATAATGTATTGTATTGTATCTTATTACAAGTCGCCTTCCAGCTCGAAAAAACTTCGGATCCTCATGATAAAGCATTTCACCCGACATCAAAAGATTAACGACCTCATGCTTTAGGGGGCAACTGTAATAGACATTTTTGGGCACTGCAACCCCAATCAAATATGTCCATAAACCAAGGGCTCCTAAGTCCCTAAAAGTGTTGTTCCATCCCCTAAAAGAACAAGGTCAGCTGATTACATCATCTCCCAGGAGTTCTCCATGAAAAACTACTCAGAACTGGTCAAAACTGGACCATCTCACTTGCTCCATGGTCAAAGTGCGATGCATCCCACCTAAATGCACATAGGAGGTGTGATGCATACTGGGAAACCCTTCTATGGGGTGTGATGGGCGAGAGTGGACAAATGGAAGAGTCAATTTGCGAGGTGGAGGATCATGGAATCTTCCAGAAACTTCTCCTGTGACACTTGCCTGTCTGCATTCGCCCAGGGATGAGTAAGATATCATCAATCCCCAAGTGGAATCAAGAACTATCAGAGAGAGGACACTATTAAAATATCAGAAGCTGACTCACCTCCCTGCAATCATCTATATATGGATCCCTCATCCCAGAGATCCAGAGGCTGGAACTTTGTATCTTGTAAGGAAGTGTTGCTGGTTTCTTGGTGTAACATCATAGTGTTGGGTGATCTAAGATTTTCATGAGGTGAAGAAGGGCTTTCTTGCTAAGAGGATGACACTGGGTTAGAACAATTGGTTGTAATCCTCTTTGCTATTATTGATATTAATAAAGCTATTCAAGTTTTCCTCCACATTCTTGTATGATTGATGATATATGCATTTGTGTGGTCAATATATATCTGGTCCTATATTGTGTATGATAGTAGATCTTTTTTCTTGGATAGTGTTATGCTGCTTTGATTCCACAGGTGCTCTTTGAAGCTGGGTAGACAAGGAAGCGAGTGGCAAAGATCTATCGGAAGGGAGAGGAATCAAGCAAGGAACCAAGGGCAAGATAGAGGTTGGTTTCCTTAGATCCCCTCTTATCTACTTCTCATAAAGGAAAATGAAAGTAGTTTTAGTTTGTTTGTTTCTAAGATAGCTACCAGTCTTAGTGGGACTAGCAGCTCTGCATAGACACTAGATTTCCCGCTAACAATGGTCAATGATCTAGTGGTTAATTTGGCTCAAATCCCAACAAAACGTGTGGTAATGGATATTGTATTGGCTGATATCCCTCCAAGATTTGGTATGCTTTTATCCAGGTCATGGGGAATGAAACTTGGGCATTCCATTGAAATGGATTTAATATATGTTATCATTCCCATGTTTCGTGGAGAAGAGCATCAATTTTACATGGAATCCATATTTGTGAAGACAGTTACAAAGGAAATTTTTTCGAATAATGCTCTTGTGTATGGTAAAGAAAAGGATTTTCTTATCTTCTATTAGAAGAGGATGATCAAATCATGGGAGATACCCAGGTGGAATTTTCTACTCAGTTGGATAAATAATCATTGGAGGATGATAAGGTATGGAAATTGTATTTTGATGGTGCTTATTCGATGGAAGGAAATGGGTCAAGTGTGTTATTGGTATATCTAAGAGGTAGCTTTCTCCCTCTCTCTTTCAAACTAGAGTTTGAGGCCATGAATAATGTAGTTGAATATGAAGCCTTGCTATTGGGGCTACAAGCTGCCAAAAACCTTAACATTGGTTGCTTGACTGTGTTTGGGGACTCAGAATTGGTGGAGTAAAGAACCAATGTCAGACCAAACACCCAAGATTGAAGTCTTACAGGAACGAAGTGTTGGATTTGGTTGAATTTTTTTTTCTTAGCCTTTAATAAGCAATTCCTTCCTAGAGAATGAAATAGGATGGCGGACTCTTTGGAAATTGTTGCCAGCAATTTCAAACCCCCTCAAAACCCATTGCTCAGATATAAGGTTGAGGTCAGGTGTAGGCCTTCAGTACCAGACAATGTATAACATTGGAAGGTGTTTGAAGACAACGAGTAGTTCAAATCCTTTCTAGAGGTTATTGGGAAGATCTCGAACTCAGGAATCGATCTTGAGAATGATGAGATAATAGATGAAAAAGAGGTTAAATTTACGGAGGCGTCTATTTCTAGTCATAAAATGTTGCAGCTAAAGGGAAATACCTTCCCCATAGGTTGGTTTCCCTAGAAAGAATCTTCAACTCAAATGATGTGGATGCTAAGCCAATTGAACAACAACTTGAGGAAGATGTGGAATATTGTAATATTGGCATAGAAGATGACCCTAGAGTAATCAAGCTAGCTAAAGGAGTTCCTAAAAAACATAATTAAAGGTATATATACATTTTTAAGTAGTATATGGATGTGTTTTCTTCGTCATATGATGACTTAAAAACTTTTGAAACTAGTGTGATACAACACAAAATTTTGTTAAAAAATGGATTAAAGTCATTTAAGCAAAAGGTCAAGTAGATAAATTCTCTATTGCTCCCATCAATTGAAAGGGAGGTGAAGAAACTATTACAAACTAAGATTGTTGTGCCTTTGAGGGATTCAGATTGGGTAGAAAATTTAGTTCTTGTCAAAAAGAAAAATGGAGAAATAAGGCTATGTTTTGATTTTGGAAATCTGAATAAGGCCTGACTGAAGCATAACTAACCTTTGCCTATAATGGACTACATTATGCAGAAATTAGTAGGCTATTCCAAAATGTCCATGATGGATGGTTATTATGGATACAATCAGATCATCTTATACCTTGGGGAATAGAAGAAGAAAACTTTTTCTACACCATGGGGAACATTTATTTTTTCGATAATTCCTTTTGGCCTCATTAATGTTGGAGCTAATTTCCAAAGAGAAATGGAAATAAAATTCATTGGAGAACGAGATAAATTGGTAGTGATTTACTTGGTTGGCATCATTGTTTTCTCCAAAATAGATTAATAATACATTAAATACTTGTATCTCACCTTAGGAAAATGCAAAAGGTATGATATTTCTTTAACCTAAAGAAATATTAGTTCGCTTTAAGTGATGGGAAGCTATTGGGCCACATTGTGGCAAAGGAAGGAGTGAAGATTAATCCCAAAAAGGGTGGAAGCTATTAACAATATTCCATTACGTAGGAATAGGAAAGAAATTCAAGTTTTGTTGGGTAGAATATTTTTTTTAAGAAGTTTTGTACCAAACTACGCTGAAATTGTCAAAGAGATCACTGAAATGTTGAAGAGGGATAGGGAAGCCAAATGGAATATAAAATCCCAAGACTTATTCTCTAGAATTAAAAATTCTTTTGCAGAAGCCCTACTCTTAGCTAGCCTAGATTATCATAGTTCATTCCTCGTTTTCTCTTTTTCTTCTCCTAAAATAGTGGCAGTTGTTTTATTGTATAAAAATAATGAAGGAGAGCAAACAATTGCGATTTTTAGTCACGTGTTATGATATTTTGAGTTAAAATACAATATTTTACAAAAAGAGGTTTATTCCTTAGTCAAATGTCTAAAGGCCTTTTGAATTTATTTCCTGCATTCGAATATAACAACTTATGTTCCTACAGCTGTTGTGAAGGATATCCTTGTGCAGGGTGATAGTGAAGGCAAGAGAGGCAAGTGGATTGCCAAGATACAAGAATATGACATGGATATCAAACCCACTAAGCTGATCAAGGGGAAGGTATTAGCTAAAATATTGTCTGAGGCTAGCTGTTAGGCTTTGGGTGTAAAGTTGTTAGCAAATCAAGAAGGAAAAAATAGAGAAGAACAAGAACAGAAGAATATTGAGACCTCAACCCAAAAAATCCAAATGAAATACCTATTCTGATGTTGGTATAATTATCTTGTCCATTATTTACTCTTTCTAAACTGCCCACTAAACTTTGACAAAGTTAAATATAGGGCCTTGAGACTACAAGCTCATAAATTTGTAATTTCAATTTGTGGGGATCCTATGATTATGTCTGGTAGAATAGGATATTTCTAGAGTAATTAATGAATTCCATATTTGTGTATATGGGGGACATTATACCTAGAGAGCCATAGTACATAATATCTTCAATGCTGGTTTGTATTGGCCAAAATTATTTAGTGAGGTTCATAGTAATAGATCTTATGAGAAGTGCCATATTTTTGTAGAGAAGTAGAGGTTGGAACCCCTCCCCTTGACCCCTATTTTTGTAGAAGAGTCTTTCAGACAATGGGGCCAAGAATTCATTGGATAAATACATCCACCATCCAGTGGTCAACACAAATGGATACATACACCCACATATTATTTCACAAAAACGGTGCAGGCCATCCCAATTAGAAACGCAACTGATGCAGTGGTCATTAAGTTTATAGAGGAGAATATCCTTTCTAGGTTTGGTTGTCCAAGGAAGATCATCATTTATAATGCTCAGATATTTAATTCAACCAAGTTTACTAGTTTCTTCTATAAGTATAACATCATCATGGGCAACTCCACCGCCTACTATCCACAAGGAAATGGATTGTTTGAATCTTAAAGAAAAACTCTTGTGAGGATTTTGAAAAAGACCATATTGAAAACTCATAAAAACTGGGACTCACAACTAAAAGTTTCTCTTTGGGCCAACAGAGTTACCACCAACTAAAATTTTCTCTTTGGGCCAACAAAGTTACCATGCTAGTGGCTAAAATTCTACAGGATGTTGAGGAGCTGTTACACAAAATTTTGTTACTATCCCTGTAATCCCATTTCCTTGATCCTCGAGGACCTCTACAGTGAACCCCATAAGCTTTTCCTTCATGAAGAAAATCCCATTGTGTCCCTCTTCATGAGCAGATCAATTCCCTTTTGCACCATTTCCCCTGAAACTTCTGTTTTGCCCAGTTTACAAGACCAGCACTAATGGCCCTTGTTTTCCCCACACCGATGTGCAGAGATAAGCACTATCCCTAGCGCCAACTGGAGTGAGTTAGCTTTGTTCCAGTCGTGCCGGTGCTGTTATGGAAATTTTCTTAGATAAGATCCAAATCTTCCAGCTCTAGAAGCTTCGTAACGAAAGTCTGGTAAATGGCTTGGCCAGATGAGGTCAAGGATTTCAGTTTGGGCTCCTCTCCCCTATCAATGATGGAACTATCTCAAGGTATAAGACCTTCTCCCATTAGAAGAGGATCCATCTCCCATCCATTCATCTTACATAAACCTCCCTCTTTCCCAAGCACAAGCTAGTGTTGAAGGGTTAATGTTGGTGTGCTAGTGCTATTTTGGTTTGGAGTAAAACAACAAGCTATTCATAGTTGTAGCTATCTAGTTGTGTGAAGGAGAAGTGTGATTTGGTTTGGAGTGAAGGATAAAGGGAAGAGCCTTAAAACTATTATTGATTGAGGCCATCATGGAATTCTAGCAGAAGTGTGTGGGAACCTGGTCTTGTCGAAGGAGAACCGCAACGTCAATTCAATAGTTGTAGTCACTTCTTGATATCAATATATATGCAACTATCGATTGGTTTCCTACATGATTTGTCATCTTACATATTCATGGGTTAATGTTTCTTGACTTGTTAAGTAGGTTTAATTACAATTTGTCTATTATCATGGTTATAGTTTCTTGTTGTTTACTTGTTTCAGGTGTTTGGAGATGAAAGCGAGGGATAGTTGGAGTGAGCAAGCAAGGACATCATCAAACAAGATAAGCATACTAAGAGGTATGCCCTCTTAATTGGTTCTAACTTAATGAAATATTCCATAGAATGTATCAGTTGTGGCTAGACCCATTATCGGGCTAGAGGAATTTGTTTGTGTCTGGACTTATAATTTTACTTCACCAAAAATTGGTGACTCTACTGGGGAGCCATCCTTCTATTTGTCTTGTTTGATATTTTATGATTTCGTGTGAAGTTTTCTAGTTCCACTTTTTCCCTTTGGTTTTGTTTCTTTTCTTCTCCTTACTGGTCTAAGTTTGAAATTCATAGTAGCAAATGTGGTCCCTGTTTTTTAATTTTTTTCTTGGCTCCCTCACTCAGTGCGCTTAATCTACTAACGGTCGTGCTGATTAGTGTGAAATGCTCAAAACTAGTCATGCCGACCTCCCTCTGGTGCTTTTTCTCAGTTAGGTAGTCATATCAATGCCTGTAAGTGAAGATTAGGGTTTGTGCCAAATCTTGGCCAATGTGTTTTTCTCTCATGGTTTCGACCCTGTAAGCCTTTTAGACTGTCTTCTCCCTGACTAGAATGCTTCATTTAGCTTGCTTTGTGTACCTATTTGGTTTAGCCCACCCTACGATGTGTTAAGTTTGGACCTATGTGAAGTTGTTTTTTATTTTCTCTTTGACTCCCTCGATCAATGATATTTTTGGCCAAATAGTCGTGCTGATTAGGCCTATTAGCACTAGGTTTAGCTTGAAAGTCATGTCAGTCGTGCCGATCAGTGCTACTTTTGGCCTAAAAGTCGCTTCCGTCTCCGAGTTTAAAAAAATAATCAGAACTTCTCCATTCCAGTGCCAATGTGTCTTTACCCTCAAACTCTTTTCTTCCTCCCAAAAGTGTTTAGGATGCTTTTTTTTTGCTTCATTTTCAATAGAATGAGCGAAAGGGTCTCATTTGTTCTCTTATTTCAAGTGTCTCTTTTCTCTTTCTAAGCATAGATTACACTACTTGGTTTGTCGATTGAAGCTTTCATGTGTTTGGTTTTTTCGATTCAGGGAAAAAGTTGCTTTTAGTTTCATTTATCATGCTTTGGATTTGATTGATGCTTGTTTGTTTGGAATTGTGAAAATTTTCATTAAAGTGCTTTATGTGAAAGATTCATTTTTCATTTTATGAAAAGAATAACATCATTCCAGTTTACTTAAGCGAAAATATTGTATTAGTAGTGTCATTGAGAAGCTACAATTCCATCATCATAAGCATTGGAAATGAAATGAAACTTCTTTTGTTGTTAAGGGAAGATTAAGTGCATTTAGGAGATTTATTAGAGAAAGATTTTATTATTTGATTGTTGCACTCATTTTGTGTTCTCTATCGCTCAATTAGTGATAAATTTCATCGAAGACAAAGATATCTTTTCTCATATAGATACATATAGGAGTTTTTAGATGACAGTGGTAGCACCTTGCAATTGAATCCTAATTCAAGATCAATTGTTAAAATTTATTTAATTAACCTAACGAAGCATTGAAACTTAATGCTCACATTTAGTGGTCTAGGCTAGAGACATCTTCCAGCATCTTTAAACCTAGCAACTGTTGTTCACTTTGGCATTAGACAGTGCTAATACAGACTTGTGCTCCCCATGCCATCGTGTATATAAAGGGAGACTCCAGTAGGTCTACAATCCTTTATCCGTAGGAAGCCAAGTCTACCACCTTGTCAATGTGATACACTGAAAACAACATTCTGGGATATTTCCTGCCCATACTTCTCGATTCGCAAGGAGGTATTTCGCAGTTCATGGTCACTTGGTAAGTATTTATGCCTAGGTTATCCTGAGTAATCATTTGATCTTTTTGACTCTTTAAACTTAAAAGATCATTCAAGCACTTGCCCTTTCAAGCTCGTTTCTAATTGAAAGTGATAGAGTCATGTTTCATCCTTTTCGCGACTCTTAAAATATGAAAAGGAAAAATTTTGTTTCAGTATCTTAAAATTAACTGCCCACAAAATATTCCTAGTTAAAGTTAGCTTCCTTAGTGTTTCTTTAAGAGTCGACTCCAACAGAAACATTCCCAGAGTCTACCAGGCAATGATTCCCCTTGGATGGGAATCCTAGTCCTTTTTCTTCTTTTGGAAACGTTGGTGCTCCTTATATGGTAACGTTGTCGCTCCTTGGGTTAACAATTGGTTTACCTGTTTGGTTATTTTTGACCTCGGTCATCTCGAGTGTCCCGACTCCTGTGCAAATATCTCCTTCTTTTGAATCACATCACGTTGATTCTAAAGTTGACCTCTCACCTTATTCCCCTATTTCTTCACCCTCCTCTTCTATTTCGCTTGGTGAAAGTTTGAAATCTAGTAACGAGGAGGCTAGGAAGAAGAAGAAGAAGAAGAAGAAGAAGAAGAAGAGGAAGAAGTAAAATAAGTGAGAGGCAAACCATGTAGCTACTACTCCAAATTCATCCCCCGTCAAAAAACTTTCTGATCCTTCACGGAAGGTAAAATTCCCTTGGAGGTTGTGTAAGGGTGACCATCTCCTTCGAGACTGCCATGGCATTCCCAGAGTCTTAGAGGTATGGTCTCAAAACCTGAATTGACCATCCTCGTCGAACTCTGGATGATGTCGATGTTATGCCTTCAGCTAATGATGGTAAGAAAAATCGAAATATTAGATTCCCATGTAGGTTATTTGAAGGAGAGAACCTTCTTCGCCTTTGCCCTCTTATGGATAAACCTTCCAAAGTTTTGGAAAACCTCGTAGCTCCTCAACTCTAACTTCTTGTTGGTTATCAGAGGCTTTCTTCTAACCCTCTCACGGTTGGTAAAGATATTGAATTGAATTCATCTCTTGCCCATCCCGCTCTTCTTGAGCATGACTCTCTCTTGTCTATTCTTGACCAACCATTGATAAAAAAGAGTGTCGACTTGGCTCCACCTTTAGTTGTTCACTCTATTCCCAAAGAGAGTAGTAATAATACTGCTCATGTTCTTCTTGTCCCCTTAGATTCTCATGAATTAAAGAGTGACCCTCCCATCCCACTTCTTTAGGAGAGTCATTCTCCTATTCTTGTACAGCATGGGGGTAATCATATGATGCCCCCACCAAGTAGTTTTGTCTATTTTTTCAAATGGAGTCACTTGACTACTTTCCACCTCCCATCTTATGTTCCTTTCCATATTATAGTACAAGCCTATAATATGGTAGTACCTGGCACTATATTAGATTAAGGTGTGTATGTTAGCATCATGTCTTCTACTACTTGACAAGCTTTGTGTTCCCCACTGCTTGTGCCTCTCACCCAAAATCTGTTGGCTTTCAGCGGAGGAACTAGTTAGCCCTTGTGGATCCTTCCGAAGTTCCCTATTACTTTGGGAGGAAAGACCGTCTATATAGATGTGATGGTAGTCCAAGGACCATTAGATTTCAATATTCTCCTTGGACACGACTATGTTTATGTCATGGGAGCTCTTGTTTCTTCACTTTTTTGTGTGGTTTGTTTTCCTCACAAAGGGAGAATTGTGACTATTGATCAACTATCATTCATTAGTCACCAGTCACCTCCCTTGCAATCATCATCCCCTATTGGCTCTTATTTGCAAGAAATACCCTTGCCGCCACAGGTCAATTATGTGGCTACCCATTCCATCTCCACATTTGCTGATGATCACACAGATGGTATAGTACATTATGTATTGGGGGAATTGGAACCTAGTCTACCTTTGGTACCAAATGACATGTATTCCTCCCAAAGCATGCTTCTTCCATCTAGTCAAGACTTTTTGGGAGCCATGTTCTCATATGGTTCATGAACATATGTGACGAGGATAGTTCTTTTTCGGTGTCAACCTCATTAAAAAATGAAATAGCAGATGAAGATAGTTTCCTGGTCTTGTGTCAACCTTGTTAAAAGATGAAGCACCTCCCTTTTCCAAATTGAGTCTTTGATTAAGATCTTGTAAAATCCCAGCCGAGTCTTTCCAAGATCTTGAAAGTGAAACTTCATTCCATCCACCTAGTTGACTTAAATGAAGCTTGTATGGCATGTACCTCGAATTGAGTCATTATGTTGGGGGCATGCGAACTTATAGCAAGCATAGTTTTTCATTTCAGGATTTTGTAAACATGAAACAGAATCCAAGCAGAGTTCTCCATGGTTCAATCTTGTATAAAAATGAACCCATGCCCATTTTATATCTCATGATTGCTATTTTCAGGTAATTTCTTCTAGGTGAGCCTTGGTTGTTTCATTTCGTCGCCACCATCACTTTGGCTGATCATATGCTTTCACTTGGTTGTTATTCTTTTCTTGAGGGACCGGAATGATAAGTGCCTTTGTTAGCCAACCTCTTGACCATTAAATGTTTTGAGCAATTCCACAACTGCTAGAACCAATTTCTACCCTTTATAACACTCGTTCCTCTAGGACGAGTCACCTTTAAGATTTTTTCTGACTCGTAAAAGATGAAAAGATTGTCGAGTATTTTTCCATTTTGACTCGTAAAAGAAAATAAAATGGGGGTCCGCTTTAAAGCTCTTTCCTGACCCTTTAAAAGTGAAAAGATGGCCGAGCCCTTATCATTTCGAATTTGTTAAACAGATGTGAAGCATTGTGTGCCCAGTATAAGCTTACCCATTTTTTGGGCTGGGAGGCACTATTTATGAAAAAGGTACTTCTTGAATGAAATGGTCAATTGGTTCTCTCAAGTATTGTTTTCTACCTTTTTGGGCTCGAGAGACACAAATGTATGAAAAGGGACCATGTGGAGTTTTTGTTTACGTGTCTTTTTCAAACTCTATAAACATGAAAAAGATATTGATTTACACCTTTTTCAGACTTGTTAAACTATTAAATGACATCGAATTCATCACCATCACAAACATGAGTTTATCCTTTTTGGGGCTCGTTAAAATTAGTAGGTCAAATTCATCCGAAGGATGAACTTACAGTGCAAGAACATGCTATCCCCTTCAAGCTTGCGATTAATAAATAATTGGGGTACCTGCCAGAAATGGTGGGTGAAAATTTGGAAATCTCTCAGTGGTCTTGGCAGCAAACTCTTGAACATG
This sequence comes from Pinus tabuliformis, assembly GCA_031772625.1. Classification (NCBI taxonomy): domain Eukaryota; kingdom Viridiplantae; phylum Streptophyta; class Pinopsida; order Pinales; family Pinaceae; genus Pinus; species Pinus tabuliformis. The sequence goes on along the minus strand of CM062817.1, from coordinate 1,224,064,755 downwards.
ACACTTTTTACTTTGTGTCAGGTTGGAATATCCTCCTTTGTATTGTTGACCTTCTTGGGTTTAGGCTGTTCAATTTTTCCTTCCATTTTATCTTTGCCATTTCATCATGACCACTGATCCCATAGATCCAAAATCTATCAAAATTCCAGTTGTGTCGCCGATATGTTCAAGAGTTGTCCTTCTACAATTACACTTACCTCTGATTCTCTGTATCATTCGAAATCATTTTGCATCCTTTCATCTCATGTCGATGATGTGGGAAACATTATGGCCCTCCTTCAACATGGTCATTTCCCATCAACTTTAGCTCATTATCTGAGAAGTTGACCGATAGGTCCCCTTCTAGTACCTTAGAGCTTTCATACCCTAATGGCAAGTTCTTCACACTCGACAACAAGTTCACATCATTGGCTTTCGATCGAGTGATTTCACAAGTGTTTGACTTCAGTTCCTCTATTCACATTTCGTAGACTGTGCTGATAATACCTTGAGGACCATTGTCATTATTGGTGGCTTATCTCGTGCTTGTTAATAGTTTACATCATTGACTGCTAATCAAGCGACTTTCTAGCATGTTTGACATCAACACATCTATTCACATGTCAGAATTTGTACTTTAATCGAGTCGTGTTGGAGTGCAAGACCCTGGACTTAGATCACAAAAGTCCAGGTTGCAAAGTGATGTGACATGGTTATGTTGATAAAGATGTCTCTTTCATATGGATTGTTGTGACCATACAATGAGTTATCAGATGTGATCCTTCTTATTATTGGATGGCTACGACCATACCTTAGTTTAATTATGATCCTCTTTGACAGATGGCTACGCCCATATCTGGATCCATTTACATGATCATTCTCTCGATGGCTGTGTCCATGCCATGATTCATGTATCATTTGATAGAGTTCTTAGTTATGTATATGTATATGTACTTTCTTGTAGGCTTTCCGACGACAGATGATGGTTCCTCACACTGATTCATAAAGCATTTCATCCCTCACTCTGGCTTGGCCTTCATGCTTTAGGGGGCATTTGTTACACAGCATTTTTTCATTGTCCCTCTACTCCCCATTCCTTGATCTTGGAAGACCTCTATAGTGAACCCCACATGCTTTGCCTTTGTGAAGAAACTCTCATTGTGTCCCTCTTCATGAGCAGATCAATTCCCTTTTGCACCATTTCCCTTGAAACTTCTACTTTGCCCAATTTACAAGGCCAGTGGTAATGGCCCTTGTCTTCCCTGTACTGATGTGTATAGATAAGCACTATTGCTAGCGTCGACCAGAGCGACTGAGCTTTTTTCCAGTCGTGTCGGTCCTATTATGGAAAGTTTTTTAAATTAAGAGCCAAAGCTTCCAGCTCTAGAAGCTTCATAACGGAATTCTGGTAAATGGTTTAGCCAAATGGGGTCGAGGATGTCAGTTTGGGGTCCTTTCCCCTATAAATGATGGAACTACCTTACGAGATAAGACCTTTTCGCATGACAAGAGGATCGATATCCTATCCATTCATCTTATATAAACCTCCGTTTTTACCAAGCACAAGCTAGTGTTGAAGGGTTAATGTTGGTGTGCTAGTGCTATTTTGGTTTGGAGTAAAACAACAAGATATTCATAATTGTAGCTATCTAGTTGTGTGAGGGAGAATTGTGATTTGGTTTGGAGTGAATCCTAAAGGGAAGAGCCTTAAAACTATTATTGTTTTAGGCCATCATGGAATGGTAGCAGAAGTGTGTGGAACCTAGTCTTGTCAAAGGACAATCGCAACGTCAAGACAATGGTTGTAATATCTTCTTGATATCAATATATATGCAACTATCAATTGATTTCCTACATGATTTTTCATCTTACGTATTCATGGCTTAATGTTTCTTGACTCGTTAAGTAGGTTGAATTACAATTTGTTTATTATCATGGTTGTTGTTTGTTGTTGTTTACTTGTTTCAGGTGTTTGAAGAAGGAAGCAAGGGATAGCTGGAGAGAGAAAGAAAGGACATCATCAAATGGGATAAGTGTGCTAAAAGGTAGGCCCTCTTAATTGGTCCTAACCTAAGGAAATATTCCATAGAATGTATTAGTTGTGGCTAGACCCATTATCGGGCTAGAGGAATTTATTTGTGTTTGCACTTATAATTTTACTTCACCATAGGGGGATCCCAACTCTCTGAACAGAAGAAAAAATTATCTTTTGGAACTACAAGAAAACCAAAGAGAAGGTAATTCAAAATCCGATTAAATATCAAGAAAAGATTAAATCCACTTTTGACACAAAGGAAAGGGACATATCCTTATGACCAAGAAATTTTCTGTACATATGGGATGTTAGGAGAGAAGATAATGGAAAGCATGGGAATTTTGATCCCATGTGGTTTGGAACTTTCAAGATATCTAAGGAAAATGGAAACAACATGTTCTTACTAGAAAATTTGGATGGTGGGCTGCTTAGACTGCCTGTGAATGGGAAGTTTCTCAAGATCTATTTTTAGCATTAAAAGGATCCATTTCCACTCTCTATGAATACTGGTGAACCATTGTACATACCAATAATGTTTTATGCTCTTACTACCTCTATCTTACGTTATGTATATTTGAATAAAATGACTCCATGCCTAATAGGTAGGGCACTAGTCTGCAGGTTCTTAGTGCATCAATTCAAATGCACTATCACCAATTGTAGTTGATGTTATTACCTTCCATATTTTTATTTTTTTATGGGTGTCGAATGGTTTCAATTGAAATTTTTGGTGAAAAGATAGAAAAATTAACTAAAGTGGACAAGATTTTGTCCTAGTAGCACACTAATGGTCTTGGTGTAAGAGGTCACATCAGAAAACATTTGATTGGGCATGCACAATGGTGGAAAAAGAGAAAATGAAGAAGGAATGCACTTTTGTTAAAGTTTGACGAGGTCCTAGGGTGTATCATCATTCATCTCGACTAGACCAATACCCGGAAGCACTTCATGGGGGGAACTGGTGCGATGGATAAGTCGACCCCCCCACGAGACTTGAAAAGTCAATTAGGTAGGATCACCCAATTTATTACCCAGATTAAATTCTAGGGGTCTCGACTTGATCTTGCCTCCTACACATCCACCCATAGGAGAGAGGTGGAGATGAACCACCAAAAATTGGCATGTTGATGATGCCATCAAGTGAGAAATGAAGGTAAAGGTAAAATTCCCCCTCCCACTCGTCAACCTATCACCCTTTTAATCATCTTTCGCCATGTGTCTTCCCTACTCACCTCATATGACATCATATGACCATTTCTCCCTACCTATAAAATCCCCTCATGTTTAGATGTTTGAATTTAAACTTGTTCTCCCTATAGCTGCTTCAGTGTTACATTGAAAAGAAGAATTGATTCATATCTTATACTAGAGCCAAAATTCTGGAGGTGACACAGAGTTGATTAAAAAAGCCTTAATATACCCAGTCTCTACTGAGCCAGTGAAATTCATTGAAACTGCCTTATTTTATAGTTACGATTCCCTCTGAGTTGGGGAACAACGGGCCTTCCTACAAATGATTTTGGTCCCTAGCTATTATCGGGAAAAGTAGTGTCCATTCAGAGCTGCTAGTCCCGCTAAGACGAGTAGCTATCTTAGAAACAAACAAACTAAAGATACTTGTGTCTTCCTTTATAAGAGACATATGAGAGAGAAGCAGAGAGTACCAACCTTAGTCTTTTGCTAGTCTCCTTGCTTATTTCCTCTCTCCCTTGACAGAGCTTTCGCCACTCCTTTCTCACTTGTCCCGCTTCAAAGAACACCTATAGAGTCAAGGCAGAAAAATACCATCAAAGCATAGAGATCTATAACCATAAACAATGTAGGATCAGATGTACATTAACCATACAAATGCATATACAAATACAAGATTTAGAGATATACAAGCATATGGAGGAAAACTCAAATAGCTTTATTGATAGAAGTAGTAAAAGAGAGAATTACAACCAAACAGTCTGATCCAGCATCATCCTCCCAGCATGAAAGCCCTCTTCACCTCATACAAAGAAAGATCACCCAACAATGTCGTTAAAGAGAAACCAACAACACTTCCTTTCAAATTACAAAATTCCAGCCTCCTGATCTCTAGGATGAGGGATCCATATATAGATGTTTACAGGAGAGTGAGTTAGCTTTTGGGATTTTGACTAGTGTCATTTCACTGATAGTTCTTGGTTCCACTTGGAGATTTTAGATCTCTTACTCATCCCTGGGCGAATTCAGAAAGGCAAGTGTCATATGAGCAGTTTGTAGAAGATTCTCTGGGTTTCCACCTAACAAACTACTTCTGCCATTTGTCTGCTCTCACTCATCGCACCCTACAGAAGGGCTTTCTAGTATGCATCACACCCCGTGTGTGTAATAGGTGAGATGCATCGCACCCTATGCTTGGAGTATTCTGTATGGTCTAGTTTTGACCAGTTCTGAGTAGTTTTTCATGGAGAGCTTCTGGGAGATGATGTAATCAGCTGACCTTGTTCTTTTAGGGTGTGAAACAACACTTTTAGGGGTTTGGAAGCCCTTGGTCTATGGACATATGTGATTGGGGTTGCAGTGCCCAAATATGTCTATAATAGTTGCCCCCTAAAGCATGAGGTCATAAATATTTTGATGTCGGGTGAAATGATTTATAATGAGGATCCAAGGTTTTTCGAACTGGAAGGTGACCTGTAATAAGATACAATACAATACATTATCTTCATAATATTTTCATGATCTAGCTGAGGCAGGCATTCCCATGCATAGTGTTATCACTAAACAAATTTCAAAGAAAAGGGGTAAGGTAAGGAAGAATTGGTCTTGGTCAATTTTGTGTTCCTTTCATGCATAAGAAGCACTTGACAAGCTCAGGGTCAGCATACATCAGAGTTCTCCATTTCAACTCAAGCAAGGGAGTTAGCACTCAAGAAGAAGAATGTAGCTTTGAGGAAGTCAAAAAGGAAATTGATGTTTACCAACCTTGAGATTGCCCAATTCAAGGAAAGGGCAAGGAAACATGCAATTGAAAAGGAAAATTGAATATCTGAAGACACAACTAAGCCAACATGAAGGACATTCTTAACTAAGAAAAATCACATAGCAAGTATGGCTAAGTCAAAATTTTTGATAATTTACCTTTTTGAAAGAATGGTATCCTTGCATTCAGTTTTGAGTAACTTCAGGGCAGATGAAAAAGATATTTTAAGAAAAGGAAAGCTCAAGAGAATCAAATTTTGGCATTAAAAGTATGTTTTGTGATTACACAGCAGTTTCGTAGCGTGCTACGAAACTGCTGAAGATAATGCCTAATGCACAGCAGTTTCGTAGCGCGCTTAGAAACTGCTATAGTTGCATATCTTGATGTAGTTGACCAATTTTAGGATAAAAAGGAAATATTTTTGAAGAGGAATGTTTGAAAGGGGAGAATTTAAAGTATCCAGCAAAGGCAAATCAAGTGAAGGAAGGATATCTATGAACTCTTAGCTGTATAAGAGGTCATCATTTCATAGCTAGTATTTTTCATGAGACATCAGGCAGCATTAAAGGGTTTTTCCTTCACATGTATATTTGTACAAGGTATAAAGTGTATGTAAAACATGATATTCAATACAATTTTATGAAAAACAACAGGGATAATTGATTTCGAAGATCCTTGTGGAGACCAAAAGCAAAAAGGGAAGAACTTTGTCTCCTTGTTTTTACCAGTCAACTTCTAGAAGAGTTTTTGAGCAGTTAAAAACTCATCTATGAAAAGTGAAAGAGGTTTCCATTCCTAAGATACTGAAGTACAAAAACCTCTTCCAATTTCTTCAAATCCATTAAGATCTGGAAGAAATGAAGGACCAAACTTGCACTATGAAACTGCTGTAGGTGCAGTTTTTCACAAGCATATTTCTCTGTTTTACACCTGTTTTTCAAAAACACATTCTTGGTGGTAGGAAAGGTGTTTCAAAAAAAAAAGAGCGGTTTTTGTTCAGAACAGACTATTTCACAAAAGCCTCCTTCAGTTTTTCCAAATACATTTTTATGAGAAGATATGAGCTCTGTCCCAAGACTTATTTTTCAGCCAGAACAGAGCAAGGAACAGTCTCCTAGTTTCTAGGAGCAGTAAAAGGATGAGTCATCAAGGGCCAGATGGAGGGTTATGAGCAACATAAAATTCGAATTCATGGAGTAATAGGTGTCAAAAGGAGTGTTTAATTCCTAGATAAGGTTGTTTAATCATAATGAGGAGTTACACTCCTAATCGTTTTAGGTCTCTAGGATTGCTAGTTAGCTGTCATTTGCATTTAATAGTAAGTTTTAAGTGTCAATAGGTGTCAGATCAGGTAGAATTCGAATTCTCCTCATCCTAGAGGAGGAATCTAAGTCATGTAAAGGGATCTATATATAGGAGACGATCTAATGTACAAAGGGTTGGAAATTTTCAGAGAAAGACTCATATTGTGCCATTGTAGAAGATTATGTTTTTATGAATGCAGACTTTGGCTTTACTTATCAGGATTCAGAAGGATTATGTGCAGTAGTATGAATGTATGATCCTTAGAACTTGTTGACATGCTCTAACTTCCTTCATACATTTATGGACTGTGTTTTCCTACATGTCTCTATGTGTTAACTTATATATTGAACTGTTGATGCCCTGAATTCCATCTTTGGCTGATACTGTTATCATACTAAGCTCTTCTGACTCCATAAGCCCAATGGATACTTTCTAATTGTGTTTCCACCACTTACATTTCTTCATTTGTTTCATAGAGTTAGCCATATTACTCATGATCAAATCCTTAATCTTGTGAGAGAGCCCTCTCAGGTTGGGGAGGCTAAGCCTTAGCTAAAATTAGGTTTGAAATAGTTACTCAAAGTCTTCTTGATCACTAGCCTTTCAGGAGTTGATTTTTGAGATAACATTTTGGTGCATCTGTCGGGAGCCTGAAGTCTATTCATTCCCGAAATTAAGAGGCTGAAATTCTGAAGGTAGCAGGAGCTCAGACATCTTTTTGAGGCTGAAAAACTACCTTGGCGACTCCACACATCGAATAAGAATTGGAAGGTGACTCCACTGCTAGAAGATCAGTAGCTTGATGAAGTTTCAATATGAGTTCCATTGCAAGAATGAATTCCAGGTATGCTCCTATGAATCGGTCTCATATCCCTGGTTTTCCAAATCCTATGCCAAAGGTTGATTGGTTAGAGGATCTTCCGATATTGAAAGATGAAAAGAAAGACAATGCTGCTCTTCATTTGGTTAGGTTTCATATGCATGTACGCATTCTTAATGTTCAGTGCCTTGAAAATTGTCTCATGAGGATGTTTATGACCACTTTAGAAGGAAAAGCATGGTCTTCGTATAAAATTTTGGAAAATGGTTCAATATATTCGCTTGCTAATTTTCATGATAAATTCTATGAGATGTATAAAGAGTGTCATCCCTCCTTGTTGCTGGTCCAAGATTGTTGTAAACATTCTTTGGGTCTTATTCAATATTTGGAGGATTGTTATGATGATGATGAATTTATGGATGAAGAAATTTTAGAGGCTCTTCATAACAATACATTTCAACACTAAGAAGAAAGTATAACATCCCATGAAATGCAACACGAAAATCAGCAGGGGTTTACTTATGAAAACCATGTTCAATCCTCTGATATTGATGTAGAGATGTAGCAGACTTCTCAGTTTTCGAATCATAATGAAGATGAAAATGATTACACACAACAAGAAGAAATACTGGAAGAAAATTTTTATAACCCTCAGGTAGAGGAAAAGGTTGATCATTTATGTAATTCCTTGCAGTAGATTACTTCAAATAATGATCACAATAGTGAGGAAAATTACATTGTCTATGGGAATCATGCAGAAAGGCAGTTGGATAGCACATCAAAGGAATTTTGTGTGGCTGAGGATCAGTTGTCTGAAGAGATAGAATGTTATGATGATTATCAAAATAACCATGTGTTCTTTGACCCTATAAATGAATACATGGCAAAGTTTTGCACATCAGTATTTGATTTTCATTTGCATTATGAAGATCATATACATTATAAGTTGATTTGGTCATCTCACTATCATGGTTATTTTGAGGTTGAATGCAGTCAAGAGATTCAAGTGTCAGATCACATCAATGACTGGCTTCATTGGAAATTTCATGTTCCTTGAGCTACAAGTGGAGATTGCAGCTGATAGGGTAGGTAGGTAGGAAAATGCAAATAAGCTCAAGGTTGACTGAGAATTTTTTCAGTAGATATAGACTTCTTTCTCCTACAGTGATCATCAAGCTTAAGCGCAAGGTTAAGGCCCAAGAAACTTAAAGGAGATGTTTGTCAAATAATTTTTTTTTATCATAAGAGGATAAGGCACTGGAACTGCAGGTTCTTAGTGTACCACAAGGGCACACTATCCCAAGTGGAGCCATTGTTATCACTAAAAAAATTTCAAAGAAAAGGGGTGAGGTAAGGAAGAATTGGTATTGGTCACTTTCGTGTTCCTTTCATGCATAAGAATCACTTGGCAAGCTCAGGGTCAGCATACATCAGAGTTCTCCATTTCAACTCAAGCAAGGCAGTTAGCACTCAAGAAGAAGAATGTAGCTTTGAGGAAGTCAAAAAGGAAATTGATGTCTACCAACCTTGAGATTACCCAATTCAAGGAAAGGGCAAGGAAACATGCAATTGAAAAGGAAAATTGAAGATCTGAAGACATAACTAAGCCAACATGAAAGACGTTCTTAACTAAGAAAAATCATATAGCAAATATGGCTAAGTCCAAATTTTTGATAACTTACCTTTTTGAAAGAATGGTATCTTTGCATTCAGTTTTGAGTAACCTCATGGCAGATGAAAAAGATATTTTAAGAAAAGGAAAGCTCAAGAGAATCAAATTTTGGCATTAAAACTATGTTTTGTGATCACACAACAGTTTCGTAGTGTGCTAGGAAACTGCTGAAGATAATGCCTAATGCACAACAGTTTCATAGCGCGCTACGAAACTGCTGTAATTGCATATTTTGATGTAGTTGACCAATTTTGGGATACAAAAGGAAATATTTTTGAAGAGGAATATATGAAAGGGGATCATTTACAAGGTGTAAGTATCCAGCAAAGGCAAATCAAGTGAAGGAAGGATATCTATGAACTCTTAGCTATATACGAGGTCATCATTTCATAGCTAGTATTTTTCATGAGACATCAAGCAGCATTAAAGGGTTTTGTCTTCACATGTATATATGTACAAGGTCTAAAGTGTATGTAAAACATGATAATCCATGCAATTTTATGAAAAACAACAGGGATAATTGATTTCGAAGATCCTTGTGGAGACCAAAAGCAAAAAGGGAGGAACTTTGTCTCCTTGTTTTTACCAGTCAACTTCTAGAAGAGTTCTTGAGCGGTTAAAAACTCATCTCTGAAAAGTGAAAGATGTTTTCATTCGTAAGATATTGAAGTACAAAAACGTCTTCCAATTTCTTCAAATCCATTATGATCTGGGAGAAATGAAGGACCAAACTTGCACTACGAAACTGCTATAGGTGTAGTTTTTCACAAGCATATTTCTCTGTTTTACCCCTGTTTTTCAAAAACACATTCTTGGCGGTAGGAAAGGTGTTTCAAAAAACAAAGAAACATTTTCTTTTAGCACGGATTGGTTCACAAAAGCCTCCTTTAGTTTCTCCAAATACATTTTTTATGAGAAGATATGAGCTCTGTCCCAAGACCTATTTTTCAGCCAAAACAGAGCAAGGAACAGTCTCCTAGTTTTTAGGAGCAGTAAAAGGATGAGTCATCAAGGGCCAGCTAGAGGGTTATGAGCACCATCAAATTCGAATTCATGGAGTTATAGGTGTCAAAAGGAGTGTTTAATTCCTAGATAAGGTTGTTTTAATCATAATGAGGAGTTACACTCCTAATTGTTTTAGGTCTCTAGGACTGCTAGTTAGCTGTCATTTGCATTTAATAGTTAGTTTTAAGTGTCAATAGGTGTCAGATCAGGTAGAATTAGAATTCTCCTCATCCTAGAGGAGGAATCTAAGTCATGTAAAGGGCTCTATATATAGGAGAAGATCTAATGTACAAAGGGTTGGAAATTTTCAGAGAAAGACTCATATTGTGCCATTGTAGAAGATTATGTTTTTATGAATGCAGACTTTGGCTTTACTTCTCAGGATTCAGAAGGAGTTCAATGGTGGCTTGTTTATGTTTGTCCTTATTTCCTTATGTGTAGTAGTATGAATGTATGATACTTAGAACTCATTGACATGCTCTAACTTCCTTCATACATTTATAGACTGTGTTTTCCTACATGTCTCTATGTGTTAACTTATATATTGAACTGTTGATGCCCTGACTTCCATGTTTAGCTAATACTATTATCATACTAAGATTTTCTGACTCCATAAGCCCAATGGATACTTTATAATTGTGTTTCCACAACTTACATTTCTTCATTTGTTTCATAGAGTTAGCCATCTTACTCATAATCAAATCTTTAATTTTGTGAGAGAGCCCTCTCAGGTTGGGGAGGCTAAGCCTCAGCTAAAAGTAGGTTTGAAATAGTTACTCAAAGTCTTCCTGATCAGTAGCCATTCAGGAGTTGATTTTTTAGATAACACATAGCTTTATAAATTCATTTTCATGTACATAAGATAGACAATCGTCTGTGTGGCAGACTGATGATTCTAGTAGAGCCATCATCCTTTAGCTTGGATGATTATCTGTGTAGCTGTGATGTACATTTGATTCTTTATTTTTCCTGAATATATCATAGCCTGGATGGATGAAAATAGATCCGGGGTCTTCAAACTTGTTCAATCTTCGCCCGAAGTACAATTTGATCCATGTGAGAAGATGTTATGATGTCGAACATGGAAAGACATCACCTGATTACCAGCCAATGATGAAAGCTGTTAAGAGGCGCAAGAGGAATCACTGATAATGATGATGACCCTCAAGGTACTATAGTACAATTCACGTGGTGTGAATACATGAGTTGATGTCGAACATCATGTAAATTTTTTCGGTCGAAGGCCATTGATGTAAACCTATCTCCGGAAGTGAGAAACTTGCCATTGAGGCATCCAAGCTTCAAGGTACTAAAAGGGTTGTCCCTAAGTCCATTTCTTCGATAATGAGCTGATGTTGACAAGAAGTGACCCATCGTAGGAGGGCCTTAATGAATCCCACATCTATTACACAGGACGGAGCAAATGATTTTGTGGAGGTGAAAACGATCTGATGATAAAAGGTTCAGGGTAGCGGTCATGAAAAATGGAGAGTGACGGTATCACGGTGGATGAGACGTTAGCTAGGTTGGTGAATTATCATAGTGACTTCTCTTGAACATATCAGCGACAATGAGATGGATTGGTAGCGTTAACCCCAAGGTGGATGGTACAGTGGACCAATGGTGATATGACCGATGAACGGAATAACCCAACCCAACTCAATGATGGTGATGGAGTGAAAGTGTCATGTTCAAGAGCGACTTGCTACCAATGAAGCTATTCAAGTTTTCTTCCCTTTTTCCCCAGTCATTGCTGACCAGTACCTCTTTATTTTTGTCAAGCTTGAGGAGGATAACATATGCTTGTTCTATAGTTTTCCCTTCAAGCAAACCTGTTGCTATGTTTTAACGAGCCTAGCGACATTGAAACTCGCTCTTGTTTGCATGGACAAGTTTGTCGCTATTGTTTTAATGAGTTTAATGACAAAGATAACTTAGTCCTTTTCAATTTTAGAGAGTCTAAAAAGGGATGTAAAGGCAACTCCAGTGGTCCTTTTTCGTAATGTAATCCGTTAAGTCCGAAAAAGTGTAAAATAATATGAAAGGGATGACTTTTTGATAGTTTTAACGAGCCAAACAAGACAAGCACTTGATCTTTTTGTGTAATAATCCCTCAGCACCAAAAAGATTAAAATCTAGAGGAGGGATGGCACTTCCAATTGCTTTAACGAGCTAGAAAGGCCAATTGCTTGGCAATCTTTTCATATTTTCTGAGTCAGATGAAAAGAGATTAAAGGAGACTCGTTTTCTGAGGAATGAGTGATGTTTTTGGATAGCAACTGCTTCCAAGTAAGGTTTGGAACTTTTCAATCATGGTAGTGTAAAGAAGGTGGCTAATAGAATCACTCATCGCAACTGTTCCTCAAAAGGTAAACAATCAAATGGAGGCATATGATCAGCTAAAAAAGAGTGGAGTTGATGGTAAGAACATGACCAAGGTTCAAAAGATGATAATTATGCGATCGCAAAGATTATTTACTGAAGGTGGGGTTCATTTTTTAATGAGTTTAAACTCTATGGGAACACTTGCTCATCGCTAGGTTTATTTTTTAATGAGCTTGAACTTCGCATAAAATTGCTCATGGAGAGGTTTATTTTTTAACGAGCTTGAACTTTGTGTAAAAATACTTGTGCCAGTCGTATAATAAGGATGTCTCATCGATAGGTTCATTTTTAGGGAGCTTGCACCATTCGAAACTTTGCTCTAGAGCCTTTCGTTATGCAAGCTAGGAATGGCCAACCTACGAGTTTAAAGGGTTAAGAGCCTACAAACTAAGAAAATAAATGGTCGCTTTTCACTTGCATGCAAAAAGGTTTGCATGCCCCCAGGTATAAAGTAGAGTTTCCAGGTCACCATATGGAAGTTCTTGCATCAGCAAGATTGTTCCACCTGCGTCGCAGAAAAAACACTTCCTTGGCGATGTCCATCAAAATAGACAAAAGTGATTGTTGTTAGTCCCAATCACATAACCTTTGACGAGGGAATACTTTTCCAGTCCAAATTCATTTTCCTAAATGGACAGGGGTGTCATACTAGTCATATTCCTACGTGGAAACCTACCGTATATCCAAGGTTTTCCTACCGAAGCAGACCAGGGCGCATGCCTCCTGGGTTTCAGTCACAATCACCAAATCACTCGTGATCATTAGGTGGACGTACTGGAGATTGATTAGACATTCCTTGTGCAAAAAGACTAGTTAGGGATGGAATTTGACTAATAGTTGTGTTTGAACAAGGGAATGAAAGCTGGTCAACTAGGTGGACCACTCTGCCTTCATGCAGAAAACACGTCACTCAAAAGAGTGAGGAAATGATAGCTCCCATGCTATAAATGTAGTCATGCCCAAGGAGTAGATTGTAATCTAGAGGTCCTTGGACTACCATTACATTTAGATGAACGTTTTTCCTTCTCGAATTTATAGGCAAATTTGGAAGGATCCCTAACGATCGACTAGTTCCTTTGTTGAAACCTGTCAAATTTCGAATCTCAGGCAAGAGCGATGGCAAACCAAGCACGTTTCAAGTAGTTGAGGAAAGGATACTCACAGAAGCCCCTTCATCTATAATAGTACCAACCATGATCATTCTATAAGCTTGTACTATGATTTGGAATGGTACATTAGATAGTAGACGGGGTCTACCTAGTAGATTCCAATCAAAGGAAATGACTAGATTGCTTGGAGGTGGGACCGAATAAATGGCCAAATAAATCTCTGATGAACTTCCTTCCTACGGTAAAGGAATAGGTAGATTGCCCCCATGTTCATTGGAGTCTGTGTTTACAAAGAGAATTTGAACAGTGTCATTCTCATTCTCCTTGGTGACAATAGCATCTAAAGGTGGACCCTCTGAAGACAAGATTGGGTCAACTGCCATCTTGACCTGTTGACTTTGGTCTGGTGTGGACTTAGGGGGTTTATCTTCAATGATAGGTGCTTCGACAGAAAACAACAGTGTGTCAGTCAGATTTTCAACTAGCGATGGACTCAGCAAGAGTTTCTTATATCCAGGAGGAAGTCGTTGCGGTGACGCAGGATGGTTATCCAAGACTCTTTTAGCTTTGTCTAGGAAGGGACAACAGTGGAGGACAAGATCGCCTTCACATAGTCTACAAGGAAATTTAGATCTTCCTTTTTGTCCATTGACTTCGTTTTCACTAGTTGACAGTGTGCTCTCAACATGATCGTCAGCGGTTGAAGACACCAGATTGTGCAAGTGGGGAGACCAGTCCCTCAAGATCCATGATATGTAGGGACAATCTTGATGATAGTGGTCTCCCTTGCAAATGACACATGGAGATTTAGGTTTGGAAGGTGCAGTGTCACATGGATTTTCACCAGATGATGCACGGTTGCCCCATTTTGTTGTTGGATTCTTCTTCTTCTCCTCCTTCCCTTTCTTCTTCTTCTCAATTACTTGGTTTTCAATGTTACTAGCTTCACCAAGTGAAGAGGAAGAGTAAGAGGGAGAAAAAGATGAAGTAGAAGGTGTGGGAGAAACTTCATCTGGTTGCTAATTGGATTCCTGAGGAATCGTAGTGTTTTGAACGACAGAGGTCAAGAAATGCCATACTGGCAGACCAATTGTGAGTCCTGGGAGGGACAATGTAGCCATGTGTTGAGCACCAACATCCCCCCAAGAGGAGAAGGGACTAGGATTTCCCCAAAGGGAAAATCCTTGATTGGTAGACTCCATTTCTCAACCTAAAGACCAGCAAGGGAATAGTGACGTTATTCTGATTAAAATAAATTTTATGACACTTTGACACAACTTTCTTTTTCAATTTTTAAGAGTCAAGAAAAAGCTAAAGATGACTCTATTCGCCTTCGATTTTTAATGAGCCCGAAGTGACAAGTGCTCAGATGGACCTTTTCTTTTAAGGAGTCTAAAAATGAATGAAAGTGACTACTTTGGAAATATAGATAGAGGGATTACCAAACCAATCGCAAAACTGCAGAATATTTTTTACAGTACGGCAGTCAATCTTCCTGAATGTTGTGTTTAGTGCATTGGGATCGATAGGGCGGTAGACACTGCTTCCTAAGGATAAAGGATGTAGCCTATTGTGGTCTCCCAATATATACTCGACGGTACGTGGGAGCACAAGTCTGTACTGACACTTATCATCTCAAAGAGGAGGAATTAGCCAACCTACGATGAAAGCGATAGTTACCAGGCTTTACGACGTCGGAATACGTCTCTAGCCTAGACTTCTAAATGTTGTGCATTAGGTTCCATAGCATTTTTATGTTCATTGAAGTCTATTTTACAGTTGATCTTTCTAAAGAAGTTTTCTTTTAAGGTTCACCGTGTGATGTAGATATACAATTCCTAAATATGCATTTAAGATGATAAACAGTCGTTTATTTTCTTTTTGCAATGAAAATCCTAGCTACTAAGCAAAGAGAAATGAAATTCTTTCAACATAGAGCAGAGAGCACACACTAGATGCACTTTTCCTAAATCAACTTCAACATGCATTCTTAATGCAAATGCACATGCATGTATTTTTTTTTAGTTTCCTTAATGACAAAAAGAAAACGAAGTATAGATCTGAACTATCTTCTTTCAAAGCGACAATACTAACAATTTTCTTTTCAAAAAATGAAAGTAATGCCAAAACGACACTTTGCAATTTTGAATTTAAAATTACTTTCAACACTTGAAATACTAATGATTCAAATAAAATACAATGGCAAAAGTGTAATTAACTATCTAAAAGAAGAATGCTTTGTGACACTCTTTTCCTTGACTGAAAATGACACTTGCGACACTTTCAAATCAAAAGACAACAATCTGATTAAGCTACTATTTGCAAAGGTGAACTGTAAATGATGAAAAATACATAAAATGGATTCACAATTCCTTCTGATGGAGGCTAAATAATGAAAAGGAAGATGGTTTCGATAGAGATATAATGATCATAGACAAAAAAACTACTGAATAAAGCTGAAGACAATGAAGAAAAAACCAAAATCTGGAGGCAGAAACAGTCTTAGTCAATCATCGCACCTGTAACACAGGGAAATAGGGATGCATATCACCTACAACACATGGGAGGTGTGATGCATCCAGGTTCCCAAGAAGAGATAGTCTGATGGCTTAGGGACGAGACTGTGCTTGGTATTCACTCACAGTTTGCAGCTAAGTTAAGGGATTTAGGCTGAGCTAATGATTGTCAGTAAACACAAAGTATAGGGTCTGATCTAATGAGGTTATTCGAGCTACCACTAGGGCACTTAGGATGTTTGAAAGCTAGATGTTCAATTCATAAACCAACCCAGAGATTGACTGAAGCAACATTGATCTACTTTGCAGTTGCATAGCAAAATCAGTTCGAAGGCTAGCTGGCTTAACTTCAGGCTCCGTCTATGGTTTATAAAGCAAACAACAGTAACAAAACAAACAAACTATTTCACTCCCCAGTGGAGTCACCATTTTGTTATCGAGAAAACTAGTATCCATTCAGAGCTGCTAGTCCCACTAAGATGGGTAGCTATCTTAGAAACAAACAAACTAAAGTTACTTGTGTCTTCCTTTATAAGAGATAGATGAGAGAGAAGCAGAGAGTACCAACCTCAGTCTTTTGCTAGTCTCCTTGCTTGTTTCCTCTCTCCCTTGATAGAGATTTCACCACTCCTTTCTCACTTATCCTGCTTCAAAGAACACCTGTAGATTCAAGGCAGCAAAATACCATCAAATCATAGAGATCTATAACCATAAACAATGTAGGATCAGATGTACATTAACCATACAAATGCATATACAAATAAAAGATTCAGAGATATACAAGCATATGGAGGAAAACTCAAATAGCTTTATTTATAGAAGTAGTAGAAGAGAGGATTACAACCAAACTGTCTGATCTAGCATCATCCTCCTAGCATGAAAGCCCTCTTCACCTCATACAAAGCAAGATCACCCAAAATGTCTTCAAATAGAAACCAATAGCACTTCCTTGCAAATTACAAAATTCCAGCCTCCCGATCTCTAGGATGAGGGATCCATATATAGATGTTTACAGGAGAGTGAGTCAGCTTCTGGGATTTTGATTAGTGTAATTTCACTGATATTTCTTGGTTCCACTTGGAGATTTTAGATCTCTTACTCATCCCTAGGCAAATTCAAAGAGGCAAGTGTCATATGAGCAGTTTCTAGAAGATTCTCCGGGTTTCCACCTACCAAACTGCTTCTGCCATTTGTCTGCTCTCACTCATCACACCCTACAGAAGGGATTTCTAGTATGCATCACACCTCTCATGTGTAATAGGTGAGATGCATCGGACCCTATGCTTGGAGCACTCTATATGGTCCAATTTTGAGCAATTCTTAGTAGTTTTTCATGGAGAACTTTTGGGAGATGATATAATCAGCTGACCTTGTTCCTTTAGGGTGTGAAACAACACTTTTAGGGGTTTATAAGCCCTTCGTTTATGGACATATGTGATTGGGGTTGCAGTGCCCAAATATTTCTATAACACTAGCCATTAATCATTTCCTGTTATTGATACTTTCCAAATATCTACATTTACAGAGGCAGCGCAACCCATCCTCACTTAGTTTCCCTTTTGTTTAAGGAAGATGATGCCAATATTGTTACTAAAGACATTGTAGGGTTTGTGAGAGGGATGATGCATCAAGACCATCTGTTTGATATACCTTCTTTCTTAGCTACTTCCATCAAATTCTCACTACACCACTTTTCTACCACCTTATTCTTCATACACTATTCCCTAATGTTTTACTTTTTCCTATACACACATGTTGATGAATTTGAGTGTTTGGCTCTTATTCTAATGGATTCAAACAAGAAGGAATAGTATTTCTTTGTTTGGGATGTTATTGTTATGTAGAAACCCAATAATGATGACTACTCTCAATTCATATCCTTTTATATGGACATTTCTATAAAACCATTCATAATTTCTCCCCACCAAGAATCTTGCCTCAGGAAAAAGAGATTCTTTAGCTTAGTAAGGACACTGGGGTTGATGATTGGTATCTGTTTAAGAATTGCACTGAAATCAGGGTGTATGGGTGTGACCTCCATCCTTATCATCTACCAATGTTCATGCCAATGAGAATATTTTCCCTTGAGTTTATCAGATAGAGCCTACATGTGGATCAGATACACTTCTTCCTCTCTACGAAAGGTTATATGTTCAAAATGGGAAATCCTATAGGAACTTCGATTGTCAATAGTAGGAAGGCCTTTCAGCTAGCTGAAAATATGCTGAAAGAAATGAATTTTGAAATGTTATATATTTGGCATTATGACCCCCATGGTGTCATTGGAAAGAAAATAAAAGGCATTAATTCTTCAACTTATGATCATGAATACAAGCCATAGATTGAATGTAAATCTAACCTTTATTCATAGCCTATTAACATAGAATGGATATTGAGACTCTAGAAGAAAAGGAAAAGACACAACAAAGGAGTGTGGATGAGACTAGAGACATGGATATGGAGGTTTTTCACACTAGCAAAAGGGCCAGGACCCAAGAATAAGAGGAAGAGGAGATTGAAACTAGGTTAATGGAGAAGAATCCAAACCAACCAAGCTTCCATGTGACCATAGAAGACCCAAAATAAGTGGTTTCTTCCTCATGTACATAGGTATTTTTTATGAGTTTTGTAGCGATTTCAATAATGACAAAACCCTGTTGGTTTGTAGGAAAGGGGATAGAGGAAAGTGATAAGAAAGTGATGGAAGATATCCAACAATAGCTATCATCACACTCGGTCCCATACCATACCAAAATCTTGGCTGCCATGGACCTAGAGAGGAATCAGATGATTTTTTCATTGCACCACCCCTTGGCATAGTCCTTGCGATCAAGTTTGTAGTTTAAGGCTTTGGATGTGTCTCTAGACCTGTCAAGTGTTCCCTTATCAGACAAAATCAGCTTTCATAGATAGGAGGGAGAAATGATATACAACGAACCAAGTAGAAATGTTATGACTATTAGTAAAGTTGAGAAGCTGCTGGGGAAGGTTGAAACAAGAGCGAGCTAACTCTAGAGATCTACATATGCAAAATCAGAACTTCAAGGAATTGATTGCGAAGTTGGGTGTGAATGAAAAAGACAAAGTTCTCTTAGAAACTCTTATCCAGCATTCACGAGATGAAATCAAAGAACTAAGGCATAAGATGAAGACGCCTTCTAGTGAACATGTGCAGTTGTGGTGAAGTAAAATTATAAGTGCAGACACAAATAGTTCCTCTAGCCTGATAGTGGGTCTAGCCACAACCGAGACATTCTATGAAAGATTTACTTAGGTTAGAACCAATTAAGAGGGCCTACCTCTTTGTATGCTTATCCTATTTGGTGATGATCTTGGTTGCTTGCTCCAACTATCTCCCATTTCCTTCTTTGAACACCTGAAACAAGTAAACAACAACAAACAAGAACTGTGATAATAGACAATCTGTAATTCAACCTACTTAACATGTCAAGAAGCATTAAGCCATAAACATGTGAGATGACACATTATGTAGGAAATCAATCGATAGTTTCATATATATTAAATCAAGAAGAGATTACAACCATTGTCTTGACGTTGTTGTTCTCCTCCAACAAAACTAGGTTCCCACAAACTTCCATTAGCATTCCATGATGGCCTCAACAATGATAGTTTTAAGGCTCTTTGTTGGCATTTTGGCACAGGTGTGACTCTATGGTACAGGTGTTGTCCTTGATGGCAACTCTCTCTGATGACAGATCTCAGTTCAGACTACAAGAATGAAGAGAAAATTCATATATGCAGGTTCATTAAGATCAAGTCGCGTATACACGCAGGTTGGACTTTATAAAAGTGCGTATGAGTATACACGCACTTTCATGCAAATAAAAACGCGTATATGATGGAAATCTTACCTTTGGTCCATGGCAGTTAGTCCTTGGAATTTGAACCTATGGTTTTGGACCATGGTATCTCGACAGACGTGTTGATCCCTAGTATTGAGTTGATGGTATTGGTTTATTATGGTTTTGGACCGTGGTATTGAGGAAGGCCTAAAACTATAAAAGAGGAAGGAGATCATTTGGCAAAGTATAATCTGAATTATTGAATATCTAATATTATGATAGATCTGGAATACGGGTGATTGGGTTATGGTCCAGATCTAGATCTGAATGAAGGTGGAACCTGAGTGCAAGAAGGATAAGGACTATTGATGGATCTAAATCTCAAGGCTTGAACATTGGTATCTCTGTATGATTTTTGATCTATAAATCTGGGCTAACTAATGTCTGAATGCTTAAAAGAATAAATTATCCTTTATAGATTTGTATGCAGGTTCAGTGAATTGAAGGTGCGTATATACGCGTTTTCTGTGAATGAAAGATGCGTATACGTAGGTTGGTTGTGGTACAGAAGCGTATACTCGCAGGTTGATAAACAGAGAAGTAGCGTATATGTCTTGATTTATTTTCTAGCTGCTTCTGTTGTATTGCTGCAGTGTTCTGGGTTCAGAATTGGTGTTTGATTACAGTTACTGTGTTCTGGGTTCAGTGGTCAGAGGAGTGCTTAGTTGTTTCAGCTTTTGATTGGTGAAAAGGAGTTTGGGTTATGCATAAATTCTTGATGTTTGATTGATGTTACTTGTGGATCCAGTCTGAAAATTAATGAAACGAGGTCCCTGAAAGCAAAGAGAAGGTTGCAGCCTTCTGCAGGTAGGAGCCTGCGTACTAGTATCTCAAGCTAGTACAAGAACTAAGGGGGTTGGAGCTCCCTTCCAGGGAAGCTGGAAAACGAGAGAGAGTTGTAGCTCTCTGCAGGTTGCAACCTACATACTGGTAAAGTCTGCTCCAGTACAAGACATTGTAAAGAGAAGTTTCTAATTAAAAAGAAGATAGAGACGAATTGCAGCAGGGGGTTTTCACCCACATTGGGTTTCCTCCTTATATCTTGTGTTCTTGTGTGTGACTGTCTTCTGCTCTGTTTCACTGTTTCTGGTACTGTTTATGTGCATCTGAATCACAGATTAATAACTGACATCTGAAAGATAATTCAAATTATAAGTCTGATTTATATACGCGGTTTTCTTTATCTGTAGTTGCGTATATACGCGGGTTGTATTAACTGAAGTAGCGTATATCATCTGGAATTCAAAAGGAAATATTTGGCTTGATAATACTGATTCACCCCCCCCCCCCCCACTCTCAGTATTATTTCCAACAATTGGTATCAGAGCAGGTCCTTCAGAGAAGCTTGATCGCTTGAAGGAAGATCATTCATCATGAGAAACTACGAGAGGGAAGCATCAATCAGGCCTCCAATTTTTGATGAGACAAACTTCAGTTATTGGAAGGTAAGAGTTACTGCCTATCTTCAATCTCTTGGTACAGAAGTATGGGATATCATAGATACAGGCTACACTTTTCCTTCAGCTACTCCTACAGATGCGGCCGAGAAGAAGAAATATGAAACAAATGCTAAAGCAGTCGATACTCTGCTAGGATGCTTATCTCAAACAGAATTTGTGAAGGTTATGCAATATAAATCTGCAAAAGAAATATGGGACAAGATTGTCTTGAGCTATGAAGGAGATTATTATGAAGCAAGTCACGTTCCAGAAGAAGAAGAAGAAGAATCAAATTTTGTCAGAAATCTTCAAAGGGGTTCTGGAAGGTTCAGAGGCAAGTTACCTTTTAAATGCTTTGCTTGTGGAAGAGTAGGTCATTATGCTGCAAAATGCCCTTATAAGGATAAAGGAAAGGAACCTGCTAGATGGAACAAGAAACAAAGTGCAAATAAGAAAAGCTACTACACTCATGAAGATAGTGATGGTCTATCAAATAGTGATGAAGATGAACGAGGTAATGACTATAAACTGTTAATGGCATTTGAAGATGATGATTATATGGATGCTATAGATGTGGATAGCCTTTATGAAGAAATTACTAAACTCAAGAGATGTATAGAAGAAAAGAATATGATCATTGATACTCTACAATTTCAAATTGATGAAAAGGAAAAACATCTTGAAAAATTAGAAGGTGAAATTGTTGGTCTTAGAAAAGAGATTGAGAAAACAAAAGCTATTAATCTTAAGTTTGTCAAAGGATCTGAAACTTTGGATGAGATTATCAATGTACAGCATTCTCCACTAAACAAGATAGGTCTGGGCTATAATGGAGAAACTTCTCAAGCATCCACCACAAAAAGTTATCTTGATGCAGCAAGAAGGAATGAGCAAAAGCACAATGGAGACCATCAGGTAAAGCAGGGACGGATTGCAAACAGAGACTATCAAGGGCAATCCGCCTTAAGGGTGAACAAAAGCTACAACCAGCCACAGGTAAAATCTTCTCAATTTGGTTCAAGAATGGATGACAATAGAAATTACAATCATTTGGCCGGTAGATTTGATAACCGCAGAAGTTACTTCAATGGACAATGTTTCTCTTGCCATAACTTTGGTCACAAAGCAGCTCAATGTGTTGCATATAGAGCAATCATGACTAGAGAAGCTCAAAAACAAAGAAGTATCACCGGGATTACAAAAAGGACCCATAACAACTTTTTGGCTCTTGAAAATGAAGTTGAATGTTCTATTTGCAATAACTTTGGTCATAAAGATTCTGAATGCAGGAGTAGGTTTCAGCAGACAAAGGAACAAGCCTCAAGCACCAAAACATGGAGAATCAAGGAACCACAAACAGAAAGATGTGGGATAGCATTTTATGCAGAAGGACAGGAAAATCTATGGTACATTGATAGTGGATGTTCGAAGCATATGACAGGTGATAAAGACAAACTTGAGTCATATTCTGCTCTAGAAAAAGGAAAGAAAGTTTCTTTTGGAAATGATACTCCTGCAACTATAAAAGGGAAAGGCATTGCTCAGTTGAAAGAAAAGGTCAAGGCTAGAAATGTTTTGTATGTTGATGGATTGAAGCATAATCTTCTAAGTGTCAGCCAGATGTGTGATCAAAGAACCGAGGTGATATTCAGATCAAATGGATATCTTGTTCGTGATCTTGATACAGGTAAAACAGTGATCAAAGGTAAAAGAACTCCAAATAATCTATACATATTTGAAGAAGGACAACAACAATGCTATCTGATCAAGGATGATGAGCACTGGTTATGGCATCGGAGGTTGGGGCATATAAGCTTTTCACAAATAAGGAAAGCATGCAAATATCAGGCAGTTCGCGATCTTCCAGATATCAAAATTCCAGACAATACCATATGAAAATCATGTCAGTTTGGAAAGCAAACCAGAACTAACATTCCAGAGAAGGAAGGATCAGCTAGCATGCCTCTTGAGCTAGTACATACACATACATGTGGTCCATTCAGGAAAAGAACACCTCGAGGAGAAGAATACTTGATATTATTCATTGACGATTTCTCCAGGTTTGTTTGGTTAGGACTTATGAAGCACAAAGATGAAGCATTCGAAAAATTCAAATCCTTCAAAGCCTTGGTTGAAAATGAATAAGGACACAAAATTAAGTGCCTCAGATCCGACAGAGGTGGGGAGTTTACCTCAAATGAATTTTTCGATTTCTGTGAAGAACATGGGATAAGAAGAGGATTCTCTACAGCTAGAACTCCTCAGCAAAATGGAGTTGTGGAAAGAATGAACAAAACAGTCCAACAAATGGCTCGTGCTATGCTTGATGAGTCAGGAACTCCCGCAACCTTCTGGGGTGAAGCTGCACATGCTACGGTTGTTATTCTCAACAAAACAAATGTCCGGGTGAATGGCACTCAAACCCCTCATGAGCTCTGGTGTGGTGAGACTCCTTCGGTAAAGCATTTCAAAATCTTTGGGAGCAAATGTTATATTAAGAATACTGATGAGAAACTTGGAAAACTTGAACCTAGAGCAGATGAAGGCATTCTTCTTGGTTACTCTCCACATAGCAAAGCATACAAATGCTACAATAAAAGACTTGGCAGAATCGTTGACAGCATTGATGTAGTGGTTGATGAGAAGGGATACATTCCTAGGCAAGTACATCATGAAGACATCGAAGAAGATGAAGGCTACCCTCAAAGACAGAATGATGAAGAAGAAGAACCTCAAGAAGAACCAGAGGAGCAGACAAGAATAGAAGAAAAGACTCCATCTAGATATGTTCAGAAGAATCATCCAGAATCTCAGATTGTGGGGCAGAAAGAAGCAGGTGTACAAACAAGAAGAACAGTTGCAGAAGCTTCAAGCTATTTGGCATTACTCTCCTCCACTGAACCACAAAATGTGAAAGAGGCATGCAAAGATGAATTTTGGGTGAAAGCAATGGATGAAGAACTTGAGCAGATCGAAAAGAACAACACTTGGGAGCTGGTCCCTAGACCAAAGGATAAAAATGTTATCGGAACAAAATGGGTCTTCAAAAATAAATTGAATGAAAATGGAGAAGTAATTAGAAACAAGGCCAGACTTGTTTGTAAAGGGTATGCGCAGCAAGAAGGAATAGACTTTGAAGAAACCTTTGCTCCTGTTGCAAGACTTGAGGCCATCCGAATGTTCCTTGCTCTCTCAAGCTTTCAAAACTTCAAAGTATTTCAAATGGACGTGAAATCAGTCTTTATGAATGGAGACTTGGAAGAAGAAGTATACATTGAGCAACCAGATGGCTTTATCCTTGGAAATGATCCAAATCTTGTATGCAAACTTAAAAAGGCTCTTTATGGGCTTAAACAAGCTCCAAGGGCTTGGTACTATCGGTTGGACAAATACCTTCATCAACAAGGATTTTCAAAAGGATCAGCAGATAGCAATCTATATATAAAAATTGAAAATAACAAATTGCTAATACTTGTTGTGTATGTAGATGATATTATCTTTGGGAGCAATGAAGAAGCTATGAGTCAAAGCTTTGCCTTGGTGATGCAGAAAGAATTCGAAATGTCATTACTTGGAGAATTGACATATTTTCTTGGATTGCAAATCCAACAAAATGAAGGCGGTATTTTCTTGTCTCAAACCAAGTACCTCAAGTAGATCTTGAAGAAGTATGGCATGAAAGATTCGAAACCAGTATGCACCCCCATGGTTACGGGATGCAGCCTTAGTGCAAATGATGAATCAACAGCAGTGCATCAACCAACCTATAGATCCATGATTGGGAGCTTGCTTTATTTGACAGGTACACGACCAGATATTATGCATGCAGTGGGAATAGTTGGAAGGTTTCAAGCCAACCCAAAGGAAACTCATCTTCAGGCAGTCAAAAGAATTTTCAAATACCTTCAAGGAACTCAAAACTATGGCCTATGGTATCCTAGAGATACAGATCTCACTCTTCATGCTTACACAGATGCAGATTGGGCCGGAAGCGTGGATGACAGGAAGAGCACAAGTGGCGGTGCATTCTTTATGGGTTCCAGATTAGTATCTTGGTTCAGCAAGAAACAGAGTTCGATTGCTTTATCTATAGCTGAAGCGGAATATGTGGCTGCTGCATCCTGTTGAACACAACTCCTTTGGATGATGCAAACCTTGCAGGACTTTCAAATCACTTGTAATCCACCTATATCTATCTTATGTGATAATACAAGTGCAATAAGCATTTCAAAGAACCCAGTCATGCATTCAAAAACCAAGCACATACCGATCAAGTATCACTTTCTCCGGGAACAAGTGTTGGAACAAAAGGTCAAATTGGAGTATGTTCCTTCTAAGGAACAAGTTGCTGATATACTCACCAAACCACTGCCCAGGGAAACTTTTGAATATCTCAGACAGAAGCTGGGAGTCGTTGATGTTTCATCCTGCAGTTGAAGCTTGTCTGTTCCAAGAAAAGTTGGTGTACGCGAGTTGGATGAGGGGTATCCACGTACATACGCTGATTTATTCAGATGCAGTCGCTTATATGGAGTTCTGAAGAAAATCAGCAAGGGTAGACTCTGGTTGGAGAGAGTCTGAGATGGGTCTGTCAGAGACCATCAGGCACAGATTCAGGGGGAGCAGATAATCTTCTAATAATGCATTGTTGGCATTACCTTAGAAGCTCTTGGGTCTAGTACTCAAGTTGTTTTTGACTCAGGTGGATCAGCTACAGAAAGAAGGTCAGAAGGTGAACATGATTGCTGATATGTACAGTGATTGTCAGATGCTGCTGATAGTAGTCATTGGTCATAAGTCCTGATATTTCATCTCTATGTCATGTATATTTACTTATCAAGGTCATGTAACGGTCTATTTTTGGTTTCCCCACTATGCCTGGGATGATTGTTGTGACCTGTTGTCATATGTAAATTTCTGATGTATCCCCACTTGGTTGGGTGATGGTTGTATGTATCGAGTCTTTTTAGATAGGAAGGTCTTTTATGATGTATACACCATGGTTCTTCTTGAAGAACATCTTTTTGCAGATCCTGCCTACAGTCAGGGGGAGCATGTTCAGCACAGCAGAGCAGGGATATCAGCATGTACTCAGGGGGAGCACAGCCCTTTGCCCTTGATGACAAAGGGGGAGAATGACTTTGAGGATCTTGGGGTTGCCATCAAGTCCAAAGGGGGAGATTGTTGGCATTTTGGCACAGTTGTGACTCTATGGTACAGGTGTTGTCCTTGATGGCAACTCTCTCTGATGACAGATCTCAGTTCAGACTACAAGAATGAAGAGAAAATTCATATACGCAGGTTCATTAAGATCAAGTCGCGTATACACATAGGTTGGACTTTATAAAAGTGCGTATGCGTATACACGCACTTTCATGCAAATAAAAACGCGTATATGATGGAAATCTTACCTTTGGTCCATGGCAGTTAGTCCTTGGAATTTGAAACTATGGTTTTGGACCATGGTATCTCGACAAACGTGTTGATCCCTAGTATTGAGTTGATGGTATTGGTTTATTATGGTTTTGGACCGTGGTATTGAGGAAGGCCTAAAGCTATAAAAGAGGAAGGAGATCATTTGGCAAAGTATAATCTGAATTATTGAATATCTGATATTGTGATAGATCTGGAATACGGGTGATTGGGTTATGGTGCAGATCTAGATCTGAATGAAGGTGGAACCTGAGCGCAAGAAGGATAAGGACTATTGATGGATCTAAATCTCAAGGCTTGAACATTGGTATCTCTGTATGATTTTTGATCTGTTATATGTGGCGCACTCTTGATCTATAAATCTGGGCTAACTAATGTCTAAATGCTTAAAAGAATAAATTATCCTTTATAGATCTGTACGCAGGTTCAGTGAATTGAAGGTGCATATATACGCATTTTCTGTGAATGAAAGACGTGTATACGCAGGTTGGTTGTGGTACAGAAGCGTATACTCGCAGGTTGATAAACAGAGAAGTAGCGTATATGTCTTGATTTATTTTCTAGCTGCTTCTGTTGTATTGCTGCAGTGTTCTGGGTTCAGAATTGGTGTTTGATTACAGTTACTGTGTTCTGGGTTTAGTGGTCAGAGGAGTGCTTAGTTGTTTCAGCTTTTGATTGGTGAAAAGGAGTTTGGGTTATGCATAAATTCTTGATGTTGGATTGATGTTACTTGTGGATCCAGTATGAAAATTAATGAAACGAGGTCCCTGAAAGCAAAGAGAAGGTTGCAGCCTTCTGCAGGTAGGAGCCTGCGTACTAGTATCTCAAGCTAGTACAAGAACTAAGGGGGTTGGAGCTCCCTTCCAGGGAAGCTGGAAAACGAGAGAGAGTTGTAGCTCTCTGCAGGTTGCAGCCTGCGTACTGGTAAAGTCTGCTCCAGTACAAGACATTGTAAAGAGAAGTTTCTAATTAAAAAGAAGATAGAGACGAATTGCAGCAGGGGGTTTTCACCCACATTGGGTTTCCTCCTTATATCTTGTGTTCTTTTGTGTGACTGTCTTCTGCTCTGTTTCACTGTTTCTGGTACTGTTTATGTGCATCTGAATCACGGATTAATAACTGACATCTGAAAGATAATTCAAATTATAAGTCTGATTTATATACGCGGTTTTCTTTATCTGTAGTTGCGTATATACGCGGGTTGTATTAATTGAAGTAGCGTATATCATTTGGAATTCAAAAGGAAATATTTGGCTTGATAATACTGATTCACCCCCCCCCCCCCCTCTCAGTATTATTTCCAACACTCTTCCCTTTAGTCTTCACACTAAACCAAATTCACACTTCTCCCTCACACACAAATAGAGAGCTAAAACCATAGATAACTTGCTGGTCACTCCAAACATACTTAGCACTAGCACACCAACATTAACACTTCAACACTAGCTTGTGCTTAGGAAAAATGGACGTTTATATATCATGAATGGATGGGAAATGGTTCCTCTTCTCATGGGATAAGGTCTTATCTCCTGAGGTAGTTCCATCCTTATAGGGGAAAGGAGCTGAAACTGACATCCTCGACTCCATTTGAGTCAACCATTTACCAGACTTCCGTTATGAAGCTTCTAGAGCTGGAAGCTTCGACTCCTTATTTTAAAAAAAAATGCAAAAGATGATTGTTGAGACTGGAACAAAGCTCAATCACTCTACTCGGTGCTAGGGACAGTGTTAATCACTACATATCAGTGCAAGGAAGACAAGGGTGATTAGCATTGGTCTTGTAAACTGGTAAAAAAAGAAGATTTTTGGGAAATGGTGTAAAAGGGAATTGTTCTACTCATGAAGAGGGACACAATGGGGGTTTCTTCATGATGGGAAAGCATGTGGGGTTCACTATAGAGGTACTCCAGGATCATGGAATAGGAAGCACAGGGATAGTGACAAAATGTTGTGTAACAGATGCCCCTTAAAGCATAAAGGCCAAGCTAGTGTGAGGGATGAAATGCTTTATGAATCAGTGCGGGGAACCAGAGTCTGTCGTCAGAAAACCTGCAAGAAATTATAGATACATATACATAATTGAAAAAATTTGTAAAATGATACATGAGTCATGGTATGGATTCTCCATCCAGAGAATGATCATGTAAATGGATCCAGGCATGGGCGCAATCATCTGATAAGGAGGATCATATCGAAACTAAGATATGGTTGCAGCCATCCAATAATGAGCAGAATCACATATGACAACTCATGGTATGGTTGCAGCCATCCATCTAAGAGAGACATTTATATCAACATAACCATGTCACATTGCCTTGTAGCTTGGACTTTTGTAATCTAAGCCCAGGGTCTTGCGCTCCAACACGACCTGATCAAAGTACAAATTCTAACATGTGGAGAGATGTGTTGATGTCGAACATGCTAGAAAATTTCTTTATTACCAGCCAATGATGTAAATCGTTAACAAGCATGAGAGAAACCACCAATAATGACAATGGTCCTCAAGTTACTATCAACACAAGTCATGAATGTGAATAGATGAACTGAAGTCAAACACTTGTGAAATCACCTGATTGAAAGCCAATGATGTGAAGTTGTTGTTAAGTGTGAAGAAGTTGCCATTAGGGCATGCAAGCTCTAAGGTACTGGAAGGGAATCTGTCGGTCAACTTATCAGATAATGAGCTTAAGTTGACAGGAAGTGATCATGTCCAAGGAGGGTCATAATGTATCCCACATCACCAACATGAGACAAAGGGATGCAAATGATTTTGGATGATACATAGAACCAAGAGTAAGTGCAACTGTAGAAGGAAAACTCTTGAACATATCGGCGACACAACGAGAAGTTTGGTAGCCTTTGGATCCATAGGATTGGTGGTCATGATAACGTGGCAAAGATAAAATGGAAGGCAAAAATGGACGTCCCAACCTAGGAAGGTTAGGAATAAAAAGGAGGATATCCCATCTAGAGACAAAGCAGAAAGTGTTATGTTCAAGAATGAGTTGCTGACACAACTGATTAGATTTCCAAATTTTTTCCCCACCATTCCTGGAAGGTACCCCAATTATTTTTTAATCGCAAGCATGAAGGGGATAGAATATGATTACATTATAAGTTCATCCTTCAGACGAATCTAACCTAGTAAGTTTAACAAGCCCTAGGAAGGAGAAGCTCATGTTCATCATGGTGATGAATCTGATGTTGTTTAATACTTTAATGAGTATGAAAAAGGTAAAACTCGATATCTTTTTCATGTTTAGAGGGTTTGAAAAAGACACGGAAAATAAAACTCCACATGGTCCCTTTTCATACATTTGTGTCTCTCGAGCCCGAAAAGGTAGAAAATAATACTTGCGAGAACCGCTTGACCATTTCAGTCAACAAGTACCTTTTTCATAAATAATTCATCCCAACCCGAAAAAGGAGTAAACATATACTGGGCACATGAAAATTTTCATCCATTAATGAGTTTGAAACGACAATGGCTCGGCTATCTTTTAGCGTTTAAAGGGTCAGAAAAGAGCTTGAAAGCGGACCACCCATTTTATTTTCTTTTACGAGTCTAAAGGGAAAAACTCAGCAATATTTTCATTGAATTTTACGAGTCGAGAAAAGATTTGAAACGTGACTTAGCATCATCGCCAAACATCCATCACCTGTTGCTGCGCAAAAATCTAAAGCGCATTATCCAATTCTTGAGGAAAAATAGGTCAAAATACTTTAAAAACCCCAATATTTCATGAAAAACTGAATAAAAGGAAGGAAAAGTAAATATTTTTTACCATTTACCATTTTACCTTGTTGTGAAAAACTTTTCACCCACTTTTTCCCTAAGTCTTCTAGAGTAGATTGTATGAGATTTGGGAGGTCATTTGTCGAGCCGCTAGTTTCAGGTAAGAGCCAAGTCCCTAAGCTCCATTTCCATATTGTTTATTCCTGTTTTCATCCATTTTTTGGATTTTTGAGGGAGGTTTTGGAAAAAAAAATCACCCTCGATTGACGTGATTGCCGGGAACAGAATCGCCCTGACCAAGGGTAATTAAACACCCAACCATGCCATTGGTGAAACTATTTTTAAAATAGGCATGCTCATGCCGTGAACAAGGAAAAAACCATTTCCCTCTCAAATCCATCGTTTCAATCCAAATTTTATTTGCCAAAAATTATTGTTGACTTGAATACATGGTTTTTGCAGAAACGAATCATCGAAAATGGTAGACTGGAAAGAACATGAGCACAAAGACATGGACACCCAGGCACTAAATGATCCAAATTTCCTGAACACTTTGAGGAACTGTAGGCTCCTCAAGTTTTTTCTCACACCAAGGATACAGGCTCAACCTGAGCTACTTCGATACCTGATTAGTCTCTGGGACATAAATTAGGAAATATTCATCATTGGTGACCAGGAGCTGGAGTTAGAAACTTCAGACATATATTTCATCACAAGACTGTCCTGGAGAGGGGAACCAATCAAGCTATATGGGTCATGACCAATTGGGGAAAGCATATCCATGCTACTTAACGAACATTTCCCTGAAGCCCTCAAATCCAAGAGTGGTAATATTGAGATTTCCACTATGCGAGATCTAACACTAAGAGTGCTACTGTTGACTATCAACAAAGTGGCGAGGTCCTAGGCAGTGCATGAGACTAACAAGTTTAAATTTCTATATGTTATC
The DNA here is from genome assembly GCA_031772625.1 of Pinus tabuliformis. NCBI lineage: Eukaryota > Viridiplantae > Streptophyta > Pinopsida > Pinales > Pinaceae > Pinus > Pinus tabuliformis. Next base: position 1,224,033,556 of record CM062817.1, on the reverse strand, counting down.
GACTATACATCACCGACGATATTCAATTGGGCAGAAGCCATGAAGATCAACATAAAATGCCAGCTGACAAAAGCTAAGGTGTGGAATCTGAAGCAATTTTGCTTCAGTTCGATACTAGTGACCTCTTTCCTGAACGAGTGTCACTATTCCAGTACCAACTAACTGAGGTAGTTTTGCCGACGCCACGAGACCCACGGATGGCCGGTTGGAGTCATTTGATGCCTAGGATCACTAAGGCCCAACAGATGTCGTACAGGCCCACCTTGTTTCCATGGCTATGATGACAGCTAATCGTAGTGGAGGATTGGCCATACAGCGGTACCGACTTCCGTGGAGATTCAAACATGCCGCTGTCAGATGTAGAGGATTTTGACAACGAAGGTAAAAAATCAATTTTTTATTTTGTGATTTTTTAATTGTTTTTGATATATATGCATTTATAACATTTTGTTTTATTAATGCAAATGTTGGACCAGAGTGTCCTACCGGGATGTCCCCGATATCCAAACGCATCCCTCGCTAGTTTGATGTCGCTCCTTATCAGGAGGGGAGTGACAATGAGGAAGGGATCACGAGGAACCTTGACAGGTTGACTTGTGGTATCCTAGAGTATGCCCGGCTGGGAGACATCCTGCGCCAGTACCAAAGGTATACGGTGGGAGTATTGGACCCGATCCGCCAATTTCTAACTCTTGTTGCATAAGTAGTTTCATGCTACCATGATCACCATGGTCATTAGTTCCTAGCTCTATCATTTTACATTTTTGAGGCCTGCATGCCATGGATATATGAGGCCTGTGAGCCGCCGATGTTATTTGAACACACATATTATTTCTGGGGTTTTGATGTATGACACATTATCACCATATATATATATATATACATATACATATGTTCTATTTCTTGCTTACTATGGTACAAATGATTTGTTTTGGCTTTTAACATGTTTCGTAAATGTCTATGCAACACATAATTAGCTAATGCATCTATCAAATGTATTCATGCGTCTGTGAATATGATGACATGTAATGTAATAAAAAATTGTTTCCAATAGATGAATACATAGATACATTCTCAATATCTAAGGGTTTCTGACGGAATATTTCCCATTGAGTTGAAGGACAACAAGCTCTGAATCCACGTTGACATCCAATTCCTGAATTTCAAGAGAGATGGCTTCTGACAACACTTCGATGACTACGTTTTATTTGGTAATGTTATTAGTTGTGTGACCTAAAAAAATACCTTGAAGATCAATCAACTCATGATGAGGGTCATAAATAGCCCATGTAGCAAAGGATAGATTCTGGCTACTATGGAAAGCACCATCAGTGAAACTGATGTGAGGGGTCACATACATCTACAAAGTAGGGAAAAACATAGTAAACAACAAATATTTTTGAAAACTAACACACCAAACCACACTGCAAAAAAATGAATGCCACACTAATGTACATAAGTAATCATGCAAGATAACCTAAGCATAGTACCTTTTGAGGTAGTCCATGCTCGGACTCAGGTAATCAATCAACACAGAGGAACACTGGAGTTTTACCATTGACATGACGAGTAAGAATCGACTCAGCCAAATAATAGAGTAGAACTCATATATGGCTTTGCCCCCATTGCAATAATGGGCAATCGGGAAAAACTTGGGGAGGGACAAAAAACCTGAATCCATGAGGGGATAAAGGTGCCCTTAGTTGAAAGATCTTGACGATGTCCTGTGAAACTGACATGACAATAGGAAGCACTGAAAAGAACTTCTCGAGACACATAGACATGACCATCGGGCAAGGTAGGAATGAGGAACGATGATGAGTATCATTCCAAGGTGGTTCCTCCAGAGATGTTACTTCTATGATACTATCGTCAACAAGAAAAGTCTTAGCTAAGGGTTCAGGAGATTCTGAAGCACCAATCCATGGGGATTGAGAATATGTATCAAGAGAAGTCCTCAAAACTAGAAAATCAGAGGATACCGAACTTGGGGCTAAAACAATTTCCATGTAATTGATTTTGACATGACTAAGTAGCATAACCTCACCCCAGGTATCAACAAGATCTAGTGAAGGTATGACCCAAGGATCAGATTTGACCGAGATCATGTTGACAAAGGCAACATGAGGAGGTGGGAGTGGAAAAATTCCCAATAAGGAAGAATATTTAAAAAGACCTGCCCACATAGTCTCATAAGGAGCACCGGTGTGCTTGACATATGGAACATTGCCATCTGAGGAGGAAGAGGCAAAGAAGGACAGTTGATTGACTGTGACAATCCTCCCTTGATGGGGAAAATGAATCACCCATAATAGGGAGGAGGCTACAGCATGCATGGCATGGGTCTAGCTCTGTCCAAGTAGAGGATTATAATTGAGATTAGCGTCAATAATCTCTACCTCAACGTGTACTATCTTTCCCTCCAAAGTAATGGAAAGGTTGGGTAAGACACTGAAAAGTCATGAAGCACACCTGTCAAAAGCTTCCAAGGTGTTAGGGGATTAGTTCAAAGTAGGAGAACCAATTGCCTTCCAGCAAGCGACCGACATGATGCAGATAGAAGCACCTTCATCAATGACAGTCCTATGAATGGTTTTCTCATTGATGATTACCTAAAAGAGAAGGTCAATATGATGAGGTAGGCTTGGAATGTGGTTCTATATATCAAAACACATCAAGATGGAATCGATAGGGTCAATGCCCCTAATAGCTAACAGCAAGGAGTTCTGATGAGATGGATAGCTTTAGAGTACCTCGAGAGTCGACATAGCTGATGGTGCCTAAGCTAAATCCTCAACACTATTATAGTGCTGAGTAGCTTGAGAATTATGATTGTACAAGGAATTCCTTAGCATACCTCAAGAAGGTGGTCGAATTGCGGAATCAGGGTTAGAGCGCTCGATATGAAGAGGGGCAGAACTCAGGGTAGAAGAAGAAGGGGTGGCCTCTTTCTCTTTCCTGGCTATCCGAGTAGGAGTTTGATAGTCTTTTGATCTAGTAGCCACATTAATAGGAGTACTCACCATCCTGAGGAAGTAGATGATTGAGGTTGGTCTACCATTTGAGTCTGCTAACACGGAAATGACTCTTTCAGGATAGCTGGGGTCCCTTTGACCAAATGAATAACTTTGAACCTTCGGGGACAATCCTTAGTATAGTGATCCTCATCACAAATGAGGCACAGATAATTATGCTTCTATTGTGAAGAATCACCAGCAGACAACTTAGGTGGACCCTATTTTAGGGCATGGGCTTTACCCTTGCCTTTGATTTGCTTCTTACGTTTCGAGTATTTGTCCACTGTGGTAGACTAGACAGCATGGACCTATGAGGTTTTACTAGGGCCAAGTGGATTATGGGAGGAGCTATGGGACACAGTGTTTGAGGCTAAATTCTATTTGGAAGACGATTTGGTAGGGGTATGGGACATTGAACCAATTACTCCATCAACAGGAGGTGTAGCCTGTCACTTCCATGTCGTGGGATTGGATGATGACCATGGAGCATCGGGTAATAACTCATACAAAGTGCTAGAGTGAGAATAAATAAGATCTAAGTACTCAGCATGAGGAATGGCTTGTTCTTCAATAACACATCCACCATAGCTATATCGCGAGCAATTGGAGCAACAAATGACTTGGTAAACCATTCGGTGAGCAACTGATCAGTGATCTCAAATTTGATCCGACAATGTCTACATTTCCATTCATGGATGTGATCGGAGATGTGTGTGGCAGTATCTTTCTTAAGTGATGTGAGCAAATAGGTTTCAGTTTCATAGCAAACCAATAACCAGAAATGCGTGAGGAAACCCTGTTGATCTAAAGATGATCTGAGGTTGTCATTAATGTCAACCCAAGCAGCACCAGTGGCTACCGTGATCTTGCAAGGGAATTTTGACTTCATAACTTAGTCTATTTTGATTCAAGGATCCTTCAGATAGATTTTACTCCTTGAGATGTTTCTGTTGATATATGTCACGCCAAGTAATTCTTCACAGTTTGAGAGATATTCATGTTTAAAGTTAGTAACCCCAGTTAGTGGGATAAAACAATATGGGTTTGTGGCATGGCACTCATAATTGGTTTTGGTCATTGAATAGTGATTAATTAATAATTTTTTAAGCTCCTAAAATCCCTCCAAAATTCTCTATAGAAGCCCCTCTCAACTCTATAAAACGAAATCTCATATATCCTCCAAATGAAGGGATTGTGGAATTTTCGCTATAACTTCATTTCTGTGAAGTCTTAGATTCTAAAATGAAAACCCATTTGATTCACGATCCTGACCAATGTCATGAATGAATTTCAGATCTTGGTTCTCTATATTTTCGCTGATATGATTTGTAGAAGTTAGGGTTTTTGCAGGCTGCCGAATTTCATCTCAGAGAAGTGACCTTGGGAAAATCATCATAACTCTCTCTCTCAAAAGAGGATTAGAATTCTGTAAAAAATGGCGAATAGTGCACGGATTTTAGTTTTATTTTTATCAATTTTAGAGCTGAAGGAGGAAATAAGGACACGTGGTATGTCGTACAAGCTAGCTCTACCGAGCTAGTCCATAATCAGGTCATTGTGAGAGATTGGGCATAACTTTGTCTTGAAGGGTCCAAATCGGGTCAAACCCATGGCATTAGAATGAAGACTCAGAGGGAATCTACAAGACCCAAGATCACATGTGGGGGATCTAAATCACAGAGATACATCATATTAAATATAGTGCTCCTAGAAGGAAATAAAAACTATATCAAGTGTTGTCAAGGGGTGCAAAGGACCAGACTTTCTAGGGCAGCAAAGAGAAAGGTGCAGAAAAATGATGCAGCAGAGGTAAGCTACAGGTAAGTATCTTTTGTATATGCATGTCCATCTCTTAATTGCATTAGGTTCTTTGTATTCTAATTTGTTGTTTTTGTTTATCACTAACATATTCTCTACAGGATGAGATAAGTTTTGCTATTATCATGTCATGGGTATTTCCTTGAAGACGTTTTGCAGGTAGTATATATTCATCAAGAGAAGACTCAATGCATAATCTAATGTTCTGAAGAGTGAGAAACGGTAGCATGACAAGAGCAACAATAAAGGTGTAGAACAGCAGTAAGAAGTTCACCATATGAAGTCTTCAAGTGGGAATCACTGCATACAATCATTGTAAAAGTATCATTGTACAGAGTCATTATAAAAGCATCATTGTAAAAGTTGTACAAGTGTCTATCTACCAAGAGTTGAAGAGGTAGTTTTGGGAGGTCTAGAATCATCATTAGGTGGTTGTTTCATAGTTTGGGTTATGGTCTAGTGTGTCTACTTCTTCTACATAATTCTATATCATCGTAAAGTGGACCATTTTCCCTGGGACAGATTTTATTATTCTAGAGGGTGGTGTTAGGGTGAGTTGTACCTCATTGGTTGTTGGGGCATTCATTCCATTGACTACTAAAGAATCTCAGGAGTTGGAGCATCCATCTAGTGGGAGCTGGAGAAGAATTGTTTTCTAGATTCTAGGAATTCGGAGCTTTCTTTTCAATTGGAGTTGAATATTAAAGAATTATTAGAAAAGCATTTGGTGGATTTGACCCAAAGGGGGTTTTCCACCTAAACTTTTTGTGACTCCTGTTTTATTTTATTCACTATTGTTACTGCATAAACATTAACGATAATTGAAGATTAACTAATGCTCTGAAAAGATATAAAAATGCTAATTGCTAAGAAACATTGATTCACCACCCCCCTCTCAGTCTTTTCCAACAATCGATATCAGAGCTTGGTTCCTTCAGTAACAGATTAACTACTGGAAGTCATTTTTTAGAGCATAGAGATGGGAAAGTCAAAGAAGCAGGTTACAAGGATATCAAAGGAAGGTACAGGTATAGCAAAATCTCAAGAAAGTGAGTATTGTGTACCAACCCCTGATTTTGATGCAGATAATTACTCGATATGGGAATCCTGGATGGAAGTATCTTTGCAGGGACATCGAGTATGGGAATCAATTTTTTCTAGAGACACATCTACTGATGACGCTAAAAGGTACAATTCAAAGGCCATGAGTGGAATTTTGAATGTTTTTCCAAATTCTGTGAAAACAAAAGTTGGTCAATGTTCAACAACTAAAGCTCTTTGGGAAAATCTTCATAATCTCTATTCAACAAAGAAATTAGGTCAAGATGTTATTGAAAACTCAGATACTTCTAATTATGATGAAGAAGGTTTGACCATAGAATAATTTTCTAAGGAGGAAATAAATCTTATAAAAGAGATGAAGGCTGAGAATATCTGTTCCAATACTCTTGAAGAACAAGTTCAAGGTCTCAAAATTAAAGTTGAAGAACACAAATGTATTGAAGAGTCACTTCAAAAGAAGTTGGAAGAAATCAATAATACAACGATATGAGACCTCAAGGGAGAAGTCCAACAGAAGCAACAAGAAATCAACACAACATTTGCAGAGATTAGCAGGATCACACAACAGATGCAGGAAGTAGAAATTGAAAGGGAGGAATTTGATCAAATATACATATCTACCATTGACCAAAAGCAAAAGGAATTAAAAACATATTCAATAGAAATAAGTAGGCTCAAGATTGAAAACAAGAAGCATAAGGAAAAGATACAGGTTCTCAATAGAGAAGTAGAGAAGACCACTCTTCTCAAGCTATAGGTTGAGGAGGAAGAAGAAAGAAGGAAGATCTTGAAAAGATGGTTTCAAGAAGATGTTGCTCAAAATCAAGAAGAACTTGATGAAACTCATGATGAGATCAACAAACTCGAGGGATCCAGAAAAGAGTACTTACAAGATAAGACAAATGAAGAAGCGAAAATGAAGGAAATTAAAGATGGTAAAGCTTCAGTTGATGAAGGTACAAGCTCCACAGCTTCACAAGATGATTTTAAGAAGGAAGTTGATCAAAGTGAAAAGCCAAAGAAGAATGTTGTAACTCCAAATAAAAAGACCAAAGCAATCAAGAACAAAGGACCACAAGAAACTATAACACCGCCTCCAAAGAAGAATGAAAAATGTTCCACGTATGTTCATTTATTTAATGGTTATTTCTTTTCATGTGCTAACTATTGACATATGGCTAGGGATTGTGAAGTTTTTGACAGGTACAATCATTATCTACAAAACCCTAGAAGAAAGTTTATAGGATCAAGAGACAGGTTCCATGATGATTTTGTCAAAAGAGAATACATGCTAGATGGGCCAAATATTGAATGTTTCAAATGCCACAACTATGGCCATAGCGATCATGGTTGTAGATATCATATGGAATCACCTATGGACAACATTAAATGCTTCAAGTGTCACAACAATGGGAACATGGCTCGAGATTGCAGGAATAAGAAGGTTTGGGAAAGGAAACAGGTACAGGAAGACAAAGTAGATAACAAGGTTTCAGCAGTTATTCTTTCAGGATTTGTAAAAGAAAAGGGTCATGAGGAGTTAGCAGTTGCTTCAGATAATTACTCAAGTCAAGATGGTCTGTTAGGTGACTCACTATTTTGAACAATATGGCTTCTTGACTCCTTAATGTTTGTACAAGAGGAGTCTATGCAGTAGTATATGGCACAAGTCTACGACTGACAGGAAGGTAGTTTGAACAAGATGGTAGTTTCATTAAAGGTTCAAGAGGAGAAAAAAAATTGAAGGATTACAGGTTACCAGGAACAAGACAAGATTAGTCTGCAAAGGATATGCACAAGTGGAAGGAATTGATTTCGATGAAACATTTGCACTAGTTGCCAGAATGGAAGTCATCCAGATGTTTCTCACCTATGCATGTTCAATAAAAATAAAAGTCTACCAAATGGATGCTAAGTCAACATTTTTGAATGGAGAATTAGAAGAAGAAGTTTAGATTGAACAACCTGAAGGTTTTCTACTATAAAACAGAAGTAGACTATGTTTGTAGGTTAAAGAAGGCTTTGTATAGTCTCAAGCAAGCTCCCAAAGCATGGTATGCTTGTCTTGATGGATATCTATGTCAACAATCATTCAAGAAAGGTACTAGTGATACCAATCTTTACGTACAAATAGATAAAGATAATTTAACAATCATTGAGGTATATGTGGATGATATAATCTTTGGTAGCAATGATGATCGACTAAGTGAGAACTTTGCTACAAAGATGAAAAGTGAGTTCGAGATGTCTTTACTTGGGGAGTTGACATACTTCTTAGGGTTTCAAATATCTTAGCAACAGAAAGGAATATTTATATGTCAATCCAAGTACATCAAGGAAATGCTCAAGAAATTCAAAATGGAATAATGCAAACCCGTCCTTATTCCGATGGTAACAAGTTGCAAATTGAGCATAGACGACGCATCTAAGGATGTGGATCAGAGGTTGTACAGATGTACGATTGGTAGTCTTCTATATGTAACAACCTCCCAACCAGATGTTATGTAAGCAATTGGATAAGTAGCAAGATTCCAAGCAGCACCAAAAGAATCACATATTATTGACGTCAAAATAATTATTTGATATCTAAGGGGCACAACAGAATACAGCTTGTGGTATCCCAAGGGCAACAATCTCATTATTCAAGCCTTTACAGATGCAGATTGGGAAGGAAGCATTGATGATTGTAAGAGTACTAGTGGAGCAGCATTATATCTCGATGGTTGTCTCGTATCATGGTTGAGTAGAAAGCAAAACTCAATATCGTTATCTATAGCGGAAGTAGAATACAATTGCAGTGGCAACTTGTTGTACTCAAGTCCTTTGGATGAAACAAACTTTGCAATATATTCAAGTACAATTCAATGAGTCTATTCCTATATTCTGTGATAACACCAGTGCCGTCAACATCTCCAAGAATCCTGTCATGCATTCTAAAAGAAAACGCATTCTGATAAAATATCATTTTGTTAGAGAAAAAGTCACTCAAAATAATATCAAAGTTGAATATGTTGGTACAAAAGAACCAATCACTCATATCATTGCTAAACCTTTACCTCATGAAGCATTTGAATATCTTTGCCAAAAGCTTGGGATTCTCCCATGTTCTCATTATATTTTCCTTATTTAGAAAATAAAGGGCGAGTGTAAGTATGTACAGGCCTGCAAGATGGTTGTGTGTCAGGGGGAGTTACCCTTTGCCATTGATGTCAAAGGGGGAGAGAAGGCATTAGGAAGAGGTTCCCTGATCACAAGGGGAGTACTTATGTTGCCATCAATGCCAAAGGGGGAGATTGTTGATCAAAAGATGATCTGAGGTTGTCATTGATGTCAACACAAGCAACACAAAGGGATACCCTGATCCTGCAAGGTAATTTTGACTTGAAAACTTACTCTATTTTGAGTCAAGGATCCTCTAGAAAGATTCTACTCGTCGAGATGTTTCCGTTGGTATATGTCACACCAAGTAATTCTTCACGGTTTGAGAGATATTCATGTTTGAAGTTAGTAACCCCAGTTAGTGGGCTAAAACCCTATGAGGTTGTGGCATGGCACTCATAATTGGTTTTGGTCATTGAATAGTCATTAATTAATAATTTTTAAGCTCCTAAAATTCCTTCAACATACTCTATAGAAGCCCCTCTCAACTCTATAAAACGAAATCTCATATATCCTCCAAATGAAGTGATTGTGGTATTTTTGCTATAACTTCATTTCTGTGAAGTCTTAGATTATAAAATAAAAACTCATTTGATTCACAATCCTTATGAACTTCATGACTAAATTTCAGATCTTGGCTCACTATATTTTTAGAGATATGATCTGCAGAAGTTAGGGTTTTTGCAAGCTGTCGAATTTCATCTCAAAGAAGTGACCTTGGGAAAATCATCATAACTCTCTCTATGAGAACAGGATTGGAATTACGTAAAAAGTAGTGGATAGTGCACGAACTTTAGTTTTCAGTATATAAATTGTAGATCTAAAGGAGGAAACAATGACACATGGCACATCATACAAGTTCGCTCTACTCAACTAGTCCATAGTTAGGTCATTGTGAGAGATTGGGCATAACTTTGCCTTGAAGAGTCCAAATCGGGTCAGAGCTATGGCATCGGAAACAAGACTCAAAGGGCCTCTACAGGACCAAATATCACATGGTGGGGATTTTAAATCACATATATACATCAGATTAAATATCGTGCTCCTAGAAGGCAAGAAAAACTAGATCAAGTGTTGTCAAGGGGTGCAAAGGATGAGACCTTCTAGGGCAGCAAAGAACAAGGTGCAACAAAATGATGCAGCAGAGGTAAGCTATAGGTAAGTGTTAGCTCTGCTACAAACTTCAGTAGTTGCAAAATACCAGTTCGTCGTCTTGTTTGTGCTTAAAGAAAGCTTGCTGCAGTTTTTTCCTCCCTCCTCCTTCATTTCCCTTATACTCCCCTAGCCCTGCTATCTCTATTTTGTTCCATAGAACTTTTCCATTCCCCGAATAAACCCTCTAAAATTGGACAAAACCCCTTTTTTAGCCCTACTCCTAAGTGCGAAGTTTAAATCCACCATATGACTCGATTGTATGACTCGGCACTTTCATAAATCATTGATTTAATCCCCACCATTGATTGTCGTGATCCAACGGTCGCCATCACCACAGCCCTTTTTCCTGCGCACTAAACCTTGTTCATTTCCCCACCATCGATCACATCCACCATGAGATCTAACTGTAGTCGCTTCTCTCGATCGCGTGAGTTGCCCACTCGTTAACACGCGGGGAAAGCGGTTTCCTACCCGTCAAGTCCGCCACGTGTCGCGTGTTGAGTGGGATCGCGCGGGTTTATACGGAAATCGCCACAGCTCCAAAGGTGGTGCGGGAAATAATGATTACCGCCATCCTGCCCATCTCCCACATGTTAACCCCAATGTACTTTTGACCTCTAATTGCTGTCGGATTTTCTTGACCGTGATCCTATGGCCCTCGTTTGTCTCGATCTCATGTCTCTCGATAGCCACTGCAAAATGATCCCTGTCGTCGATCCACATGATCCAATGGCTGAGATATGTTCTCGTCATAGCCATGCTTCCACCATGTTGCCCATGTCCATAGCCTATCCAATGTACCTGAAGGAGGAAGGAGGCTAGAATCCAATACCTGGCACATTAAATCCTCAGCAACTGCATTTAACAAGAAAGCATGTCTGAGAAGGAAAAAGGACAGCCTCGAGTAGATCACAGCATTTACCAGTTATGGAGCTTCTTTTAGTCAACACTCCACCTACTCAAGGAGTAAAATAGAACACCATAGAATGTCAATTTGTTCATAAAATCTAGCAGATCGTAGCAGAGACTCCATTAGAGAGTTAAGGTGGTTGGTGGTCCATTATAACCCCTCCACGCATTAAACAATATAATAGCTTTGTAAACAAACTCTATATATACCCAGGACCCAGATGTAATGAGGGTTGATGGTTGTTGCTTTGATGTAAGGTTCAACTTCTGGAGACTATAACTATTGTGATACCTGTAGCATCTGGTCTTCATTTTCAGCTAATACAAGCTTCTTTTGTTGTTAATTTCTCACTTTCCACTTCTTCTTTGTTTGAGGCTGTGCCTGTTATGCATTTTTCATGTGCTTATGTGCTATTGATGTTTAGCATTAGAGGGGCTGTCATCCCACCTCTGTGTTAGAATCAAGTATGTATCATTGAATGTGTTATGCAGGTTTCTGTTTACTTAATGCCAAAGAGCTTTCATCCTGTCTATGTATTAGGAAATAGATTTGCAGACCTCTTTACTGGTTACAACCGGCCATAACATGGTCTTGTGCATCTGCTGGTGTGGTCAGTATTCTCCATGTTCACCTAATCCTCAAACTGTGAGTAATTGGTGGTCTAAAGCCTTGTAGTATGGGGGTTTTCACCCATGTTTCAGGTTAAGCATAGTAGAAGTTGTTATCTGGCTTGAATATGCATCATTCCTTCCATTCATCCACCTATTTCCAACATTTTTGTTGAGTTTGTAATGTTCCTGAGAATCTCTGAGATACAACCTAGGAGAGTTTCTTGGGGTGATAACATTAATTGGTGGTGTTGTTGGGGAGAGGTGATTGAAGCTTAGCTTCCCTGGGAAAATTACACAGTTCCAAGGTTTGATGATAGACAAGGTTTGGACACATATTTTGGTTGTAATCATCTATCTGGCGAATCTACTGGAGGAAGACTAACCTTTGGCGACTCCACATTGCAATCCTGACTCAATTTGTGAGGCATCCTCGGAGAACTCTTCAGAAATCACCAGCTGAAACAGTGCCTGATCCTGAGAAGATTGTTAAGCAAAAGAAAATTTCGTAGAAAGGAGCATCAGGATGAGGTAAGCCTTAAAGGTCCCATGTATCTCTCCTAGTGAAAAAGTCACCTTCAGAGACTCATAAAGCTCCTTGTTCATTCATTTCCCTTTCGGATCTCAGTCCAAAGAAGCATCCATGCGGTCCATCATAGTCCTCTGTCTCTGTCATCCTTTTCATTGATCCATACCACTCAGTCTACCAGTATCCTTTCATATACCCTAATCATGGCAGGCCAGCAAGCACCTACGAAGATAGAAAGAATTGTAGCTACCAGGTATGGACCCTTGGTTCTACCTGTTCTTTTAAATCCCATGCCTACAGGAGATTATCAAGAATATATGTCTAAATTTACTGGTACAAAAGGAGTAACAGCTAAAGAGCACCTTGAGGCCTTTTATAGCTATGCTGTAAGCTGGATATCAATGAAGAGGATGTGCAGATAAGGGTTTTTGTCTAAAGCCTAGATGGGGAAGCTAGAAAATGGTTCAGAGAATTACCCCCTAGGTCCATTGGAGACATTGAGGTATTAGATGATTTGTTTTTAAAGCATTGGGGGGGTAATAAAGATCTGATCTTTTATTATACTGAATTTGGGAACTTGCAGAGAGAAGAGGGTGAGATGCTGTCTGATTTCAGTAAGAGATTCAACCATTTGTACAGTAGAATACCATATGAAGTGAAACCCACTCCTACTTCTGTTATGCTCACTTATGCCAATGCCTTCAATCCTCAGTTCTGCCTATTGCTAAGAGAAAGAAGATGTGCTTCTTTGGCTGATATGCAAGATGCAGCTTTTGAAGTAGAATCAAACATCATTGCTGTAAAGAGACTCGAAGGTGATGCTGAAAGGAGAAGACAGGGGGGTGAGTCCTCATCATCCTCAGATCTTAAGATCAATATATTGGCCACGATGATAGAGGCATTGGCCTCTGAAGCTTCCAAGTTGGAGGACGAGCAGTATTCTCAGGAAGCAGGAGCTCCTTGTTCCTTTACTCTTCCAGAGCTAAATCCATATAGAGGAGCACAGGCGTAGTTGCAGATTTTGCAAAAAAGTAGAGCTTCTAACGAAGACAAAAGGGTGAAGACCCTTTTTTAGAGTATAGTCATGGAAGTAGAGCAGCCTGAAGAAGAGGAGGAGGTCCATGGTTTGGAAGATAAGGGTAGTGCCCCTTTCCTAACCGGAGCTACCTATGAGAGGTCATTATCTATAGGCACTATTCACCAGTTTGTTGTAGCTGCAGAATAACAAGATGATCAGCAGAAGCAAGTAGCAGCAGATCCTCCATCCTTGAAGAGCCTGAAGCCAGCATATCTTTTAATGACTATGCAGATCTGCAAATTAGCCAGCCTCCTATTATCCCCTGCCCAGTGATCGATAAGGGAGAAGAAATCTCCCCATTATTTTTTGTTTCTCTGTCTGCTCAAAAGAGAATTCCTCATAGTTGCCTACTAGGCACTGAGGTAGGCAATAACTCAATGCCCAAGGCTGCTACTGATCACCTCAGCCTTGATATTCTGAAACCTACTCAGGTGGCCTCCATACAGCTTGAAAGGGCAACTTGCCAGATGACAGAGGAAGAGGGTGCACAGTTTCAAGACTTCTCCTTGGATGAGGACTGTTCTAAGTAAGATGTAGGAGTAGATGTTGTCTTTGTGTCCTCCACACAAGAATATATTGGTTCACCATTCATATTAATTGTGCAGGCCAAACATGACAAAGACAAGTACATAGTAGCCATGGTTATTTATCAGGTGTACAGAGGTTCCCATGAAGAACATCAAAGGATGAGAATATACAGAAAGGGGATGAAATTTGATCCATATCTACCAGATGAGCTCAAATGTCCTAAACTTTTTGAGGTAGATGATAAAATAAATCTAGTTTTGCAGCTCTATGATGAACTAACTGAGGGGAGGGGAAACAATTTTGGCGGCCCAGTAGATGGCCAGTTTTGAGGATTTACGTTTAGGGTTTCCAAGCCTTAATGATTGTAAGCTTTTTCTTTTACAGGTTGTAGCATATACTTAATTATACTCCATGCCCAATGGATACTAGGCAGTGTTTTTAAGCTTGTTTTGTATGAAGGCATTGTTCTGCAATTCTTGAGACCTCACAGGGAGGATCTCATCCCCAGAAGGAGCCAGTGTTAGCTCTGCTACAAACTTCAGCAGTTGGGGGACAAAATACCAGCTCCGCTGTGTTGTTTGTGCTTAAAGAAAGCTTGCTGCAATTTTTTCCTCCCTCCTCCTTCATTTCCCTTATACTCCCCTAGCCCCGCTATCTCTGTTTTCTTCCATAGAACTTCTCCATTCCCCGAATAAACCCTCTAAAATTCGACAAAACCCCTTTTTTAGCCCTACTCCTAAGCGCGAAGTTTAAATCCACCATATGACCCGACCGTATGACTCGGTGCTTTCATAATTCATTGATTTAATCCCCACCATTGATCGTCCTAATCCAATGGTCCCCGCCACCACAACCCTTTTTCCCGTGCGCTAAACCCTGTTCATTTCCCCACCGTCGATCGCATCCACCGTGAGATCTAACGGTAGTTTCTCCTCTTGATCACGTGAGTTTCCCAGTCATTAACGCGTGGGGAAAGCAGTTTCCCACCTGTCAAGTCCACCACATGTCGTGCGTTGAGTGAGATCACGTGGTTTTATACGGAAACCGCTGCAGCTCCAAAGGTAGTGTGGGGAATACCGCTTACCACCGTCCCGCCCGTCTCTCGCTTGTTAACCCCCACATACTTTCGACCTCTGATTGTTGTTGGATATGCCCAATCGCGATTCGACGGCCCTCGTTTGTCCCGATCTCACGTCTCCCGATAGCCACTGCAAAACGATCCCCATCGTCGATCCACGTGATCCAACAGCTAAGCTTTGTCTCCATCATAGCCATGCTTCTGCCATGTTGCCCATGTCCATAGCCTGTCCAGTGTACCTGGTGCATTAAATCCTTAGCAACTGCATTTAACAAGAAAGCATGGCTGAGAAGGACAAAGGACAGCCTCGAGCAGATCACAGCATTTACCAGTTATGGAGCTTCTTTTAGTCAACACTCTAGCTGCTCGAGGAGTACAATAGAACACCAGAGAATGTCAATTTGTTCATAAAAGCCAGTAGATTGTAGCAGAGACTCCATCAGAGAGTTAAGGTGGTTGGTGGTCCATTATGACCCCTCCACGCATAGAACAACAGAATAGCTTTGTAAACAAACTCTATATATACCCAGGACTCAGATGTAATGAGGGTTGATGGTTGTTGCTTTGATGTAAGGTTCAACTTCTAGAGACTGTAGCTACTGTGATACCTGCAGCATTTGGTCTTCATTTTCAGCTAATACAAGCTTCTTTTGTTGTTAATTGCTCACTTTCCACTTCTTCTTTGTTCCAGGCTATGCCTGTTAGGCATTTTTCATGTGCTATTGATGTTTGGCATTAGAGGGGATGTCATCCCACCTCTGTGTTAGAATGAAGTATGTATCATTGAATGTGTTATGCAGGCTTCTGTTTACTTAATGCCAGAGAGCTGTCATCCTATCTATGTATTAGGAAATAGATTTGCAGACCTCTTTACTAGTTACAGCCGGCCATCACATGGTCTTGTGCATCTGCTGGTGTGGTCAATATTCTCCATGTTCACCTAATCCTCAAACTGTGAGTAATTGGTGGTCTAAAACCTTGTAGTCTGGGGGTGTCCACCCATGTCTGGGGTTAAGCATAGTAGAAGTGGTTATCTGCCTTGGATATGCATCATTCCTTCCATTCATCCACCTATTTCCAACATTTCTGTTGAGTTTGTAATGTTCTCGAGAATCTCTAAGATACAACCTAAGAGAGTTTCTTGGGGTGATAAGAGTAAGTATATTCTATATATGCATTCTCATCTCTTAATTTCATAAGTATATTCTATATATGCATTCTCATCTCTTAATTTCATTAAGCTCTTTGTATTCTAATTTGTTGTTTTTGTTTAGTACTGACATATGCTCTGCAAGATGAGGTAAGTTTTGCTATTATCATGTCGTGGGTATTTCTTTGAAGACAATTTGCAGGTATTATATATTCATGAAGAGAAGACTCAATGCATAATCTAATGTTTTGAAGAGTGAGAAAGGGTAGCATGAGAAGAGAAGCATTCAAGGAGAAGAACAACAAGAAGAAGTTCATCATATGAAGTCTTCAAGTGGGAAACATTGCATACAATCATTGTAAAAGTATCATTGCACAGAGTCATTGTAAACATTGTACAAGTGTCTATCTACCAAGAGTTGAAGAGGCAGTGTTGGGAGGTCTAGGATCTTCATTAGGTGGTTGTGTCATAGTTGGGGTTATGGTTTAGTGTGTCTACTTCTTCTACATCATTCTATATCATTGTAAAGTGGACCATTTTCCCTAGTACGAGAGTCCATTCTTCTTTTATTCTTCTACGGGGTGGTAGAATGGCGCTAGGGTGAGTTGTAGCTCAATTGGGTGTTGGGGCATCTGTTCAGTTGACTACTGAAGAATCTCAGGCATTGGAGAATCGATCTAGTGGGTGTTGGAGAAGAATGCTTTTCTAGATTTTAGGAAGTTGGAACTTTCTTTTCAATTGGAGTTGAAGATTGAAGAATTATTAGAAAAGTGTTCGGTGATTTTTGACCAAGAGGGTGTTTTCCACCTAAATTTTTTGGGCCTCCTATGTTCATTTATTCACCGGTTTTATTGCATAAACATTAATGATAATTTAATATTAACTAATTCTCTGAAAATATTTAAAAGTGCTAATTGCTAAGAAATATTGATTCACCCCCCCACCAATATTTTCCAACAAAGCCATGGCTAAAGAGTTGAATTCATGGTAAGTACTTCGAGGAAGCTCGATCTATCACTTGGTTGCAGCACCTGTGAGGGTTCATTGGAAAAGATGGAGATGAATAGAATCATCAACGTAGGACTTTGAAGAGCATTGTAGGTGATACGTCATCACATGGGCTTGAGGATCTTCCTTCGCTTTCACATCAAACTTATGACAATCGCTTAGGATCTTGGATGGAATCAAAGGCCATTATGGCGAATGAAGAATTGGATCATTCATGAGTCGAGACACATCTGGAAACTCTAGTGTGGCAAAGAATGAAAATTGAGTATTGAAAGGCATTGGAGGTTGATAAGTAGGTCCAACTGGGGGAGCACATCCCTGCTGGTAAGGATTTTGGCCTGACAGTGGAGGGTTCTGACCATATGGCATTTGATTCTGCCCCGACTGTAGGTTACCTTGGCTGTAGGGGGGATTCTGACATTGAACACCTTAGAACTATGTGGTCATAAGTTGCTGATAAGTAACATACGGGTTAAGAGGCTGTTGAGCCTGTTGACCTTGGACATATGGATATTGCACCTGTTGTCCCTGAACAAGAGGATTTTGGACCTACTGTCCTTGGAAATAAGAATTGTGCACTTGCTACCCTTGGACATAGGGATTTTGGGTCTACTGCTACGGGACTTGACCCTGCCCTTTTCCTTGGAAGGGTTGACCCTGTTGATATGTATATAAGGGTTGTTACTGCCTGGGTTGGCTCTACTGCTGCAAGGTTTGACCTTATGGCTGTAGAGGCTATTCCTACGACTGCAGAGGTTGGCCTTGTGAAGACATAGGCTAGGAGTATGGCAGAGCATATTGTGTCTGCTACTGCATGGTTTGTTGTAACTATTGTGAGGGTTGCCATTACTATTTTTGTAGTTGTCCTTATTGTGGTATCATTTTCCCCTATTGTTGCATGGACGGCCTTTGTTGCAACAAAGGTTACCCTTGTTGCTGTAGAGTCTGTCCTTTCTATTGCAAGGGTACACTAATAGGTCCTGAGAAAATTCTGAACTAAATCTGGCCATAGCCACCCTGAAAAGTGGATGGGCTAGGCTGAACGCATTGCCTAGACTAAAGGACATAAGGACGATTGACTAGTCCTTGAGAACCATATGGAACATAAGGAGCTTGGTAGTTAACCTGAGCCTCATAAGGCTACTGATACTGGAAATTGCTTGAACCAGACAGACTAATGGGATTTTGGACCAGTTGGTTCTGGACATTGCTCGATCGAGCAGGACCAACAGGGTTGTGGATAACACTAGAAGAAGGTTGGCTCATGCCAACCACATGAGTCTATGAGCTACTCACATTGGTGGTGCTTGACACCATAAAAACACTCATATTCTCCCCCCCTTGGTGGTAGCACAATTTGTCCACTTACTGGAGGGATCAAATAACTGACAGTAACATTCTTCGAGACAGTCAGTTGTACTGGACGGGTGACTGGGACAGACAAGATAGAGGGTTTTGAATGGTGGGTTGCACCAGGATTGAGGTAACAACCTATTGGGAGGTCAGATTCGCAATGAATGGATTGGCAGTAGGCATGGTGCCAGATGCCCAAACAGGGTTGTGATAAAGCCATGAGGAACTAGGTGTAACTGAGACCAACTGTGCTAAAGTCACATAGTTAGGTAGAAAATCCTAATACACACTAATGGGAATGTTCCTTGTATAGGGGAAACCTTCAAGAGGAAATTGATGTTCTTCCTCTTTCATAGTGTGTGGAGTAGAAACTTCCAATTGATCTAGAGAGGTAATTAGAGCATCACCTTAGGGTTCCATAGCTGGGAACGAACAGTGACGAACAACCGAAGATGTACAAGGGGATAATTCCAAAGGAAAACTTGGCTGATTGTATGGAATGTATAGACGCTGTAGTGATATCAAAACAAGGTCGAACAAAGGATTCATAAGATATATAACCAGTCCAGGTTAACTGTCAATAGTTAATGAACTCTCAGGAGTCTGGACGGGATTGTCTGGAGATTCTGGGCCAATATTAGCAGGTGACCTAGTATTTGAAGTAGGTAGAGGATGATATGACAAAGGTTGAATGCTCAGAATGATTCCGAGTTCAACTCCTTGGTGCTTGAGTGACTCTGGTAATTGAGGAAAAGGCTTCTCAGACAATATGTCATACGGAGGAGAGGAAGAGGAACCGGGTGAACCAGATGGTTTAGCCACGATGACCTTGTCTTAGTTAACAGGAAAAGAGAGATAAATTTCAAGGCTTTAAAATGTACTTTAGGGAAAAATCACGATTTGGTCTATGAAAGACTGACAGGATGTTATAATATTGTGGGCAATCAAATTTTTAAGATGCATAGATAAACTAGTGCTCTTTCATGTTTTAAGAGTCAAGAAAGAAACAAAGATGACTCTATCACTTTTGATTGGAAATGAGCTCGAAAGGACAAGCACGCAAATCACCTTTTAATTTTAATGAGTCAAAAATATCAAATGACTACTCTGGATGATCTAGGTAAAAAGGATTACCAGGTAACCATGAACTGCAGAATACCGCCCAGCAAACCGAGAAGTACGGGCATGGAATCTACCCAAATGTTGTGTTTGATGTATCATGTTTGCAAGGTGGCAGACTTAGCTTCCTATGGATAAAGGATTGCAGCCTAGAGGGGTCTCCCATTATATACTCGACAATACAGGGAGCACAAATCCATAGTAGCACTGTCTAGTGTCGAAGCTAATGACAACTGCTAGGTTTAAAGACGCTGGAACACATTTTTTGCCTAGACCTTCTAGATGTGATCATTAGGTTTCAAATGCAGCATAGGTTAGTTGAGTTCATTTTAAAGTGTATCTTGAATTATGTCTCAGTTTTTAGGCCTTAGCGACGTGACTCGAAAAGCCCTAAATGTAGCTAAATGAGACAAGACCCTTTCAATTCGATGAATTGTCCACACTAGGGAGGGTAGGAAACACAACCAAATGCAAACAGCCAAGAAACTGAAAGAAAAATGATTTTTGACTACTTCACTTTTCGAAAAAATAAACTAATGAAAAATACATTCCAATTCCTAATTTCCTGACAAGTACACTTGAACAGTCCTTTCAAAAGAAAAGATAATTCTTTTTATTTTCAAATGCCAATGTAGTCCTAGTCTTCAATGATGATAACTACTGTAACATATTGATGCAGCAAACTAGAATTTTGTACTTTCCATGAAATGACAAAATGAATTTCTCATAAAACATTTCAATGAAAAAGTTTCTAGGAAACCAATTCTCAAGAAAATGAAAAACACAAAAAGAGAATCTCTTTCAAACTAATGACACAAAGACTTTACCAAAAACAAGAAAAGCAATGTGATATATGCTAGAAAAGAGACGTTTAGACAGGCAAACGAAACTCTTCAAAATTTTGCAACAGAGGTCAAAGCCATATAAGGACCATAAACAAAATCCAAGGAGTAAATGCACCAACAACTTGACTCATTGACTTGACAATCAGCTAAATGGATGACAACCCAAATGCGCTAGTGCCACTAACCATCTGATGACCCAAGAAATCAAGCAAAAATATGGCAAATCAAAAAGGAAATAAACCAAATGAAAAGCATCTTTCTAGTCAGGGAGAAGACGATCTAAATAGCTTACATGGTAGAAATCATAAGAGAAATACACATTGGCAAAGATCTGGGGTGAACCCTAATTTTCACTTACAGGAATCAGTGCGACTTCCTAACTGACAACAAGTGCTAGAAGCGGGTCAACGCGACTGTTTCTTAGCATATCGCGCTGATCAGCTTGACTGTTAGCGAATTAAGCACGTTGAGCGAGGATGCAAAGAAAAGAATAAAAAGTTTCAAAAGTTGGGACCAGACTTGCTACTATGAATTTCAAACCCAGAGTAGTAAGAAAATCAAAGCAAACAGAACTAAAGGGAAATGGTGAAACTAGAAAATTTCACAGAAAACCATGAAATTCAAAGCAAAAAAACAAAATGATCAGCGCCCGAACTAAGTTGCCAATTTGTGGTGAAGTAAAATTCTAAGTGTGGACACATTCTATGGAAGATTTCCTTAGGTTAGAACCAATTAAGAGGGCTTACCTCTTACTAAGCTTATCTCATTTCATGATGATCTTGCTTGCTTTCTCCAACTATCTCCCATTTCCATCTTAGAACACTTGAAACAAGTAAACAACATAAAACAACAATCGTGAAAATAGAAAAAAATTATTTCAACCTACTTAATAACAAGTCAAGAAGCATTAAGACATAAACATGTGACATGACACATTATGTAGGAAATCAATCGATAGTTGCATATATATTAAATCAATAAGAGATTACAACCAT
This sequence comes from Pinus tabuliformis, assembly GCA_031772625.1. NCBI lineage: Eukaryota > Viridiplantae > Streptophyta > Pinopsida > Pinales > Pinaceae > Pinus > Pinus tabuliformis. The sequence continues at coordinate 1,224,012,144 of CM062817.1, read as the reverse complement.
TGTCTTGACATCGGTGTTCTCCTCTGACAAAACTAGGTTCCCACACACTTCCGTTAGCATTCCATGATGGCCTCAACAATGATAGTTTTAAGGCTCTTCCCTTTAGTTTTCACACTAAATGAAATTCACACTTCTCCTCACACACAATTAGAAAGCTACAACTATGGATAACTTGTTGATCACTCCAAATGTAATTAGCACTAGCACACCAACATTAACACTTCAACACTAGCTTGTGCTTGGGAAAATGGAGGTTTATATAGCATGAATGGATGGGATATGGTTCCTTTTCTCATGGGAGAAGGTCTTATCTCTTCAGGTAATTTCATCCTTATAGGAGAAAGGATCCCAAACTAACATCCTTGACTCCATCTGGCTCAACCATTTACCAGACTTCTATTATGAAGCTTATAGAGTTGGAAGCTTTGGCTCCTTATTTAAAAAACTTTCCAAAAGAGGATCGACATGAATCAAACAAATCTCAGTCACTCCGGTCAGCACTAGGGACATTATTAATTCTTGCATATCTACACAAGGAGGACAAGGGTCATTAGTGCCGGTCTTGTAAATTGGGAAAAACAGAAGATTTTTGGTAAATTGTGCAAAAGGGAATTGTTTTGCTCATGAAGAGGGACACAATGGGGGTTTCTTCATGATGGGAAAGTGTGTGGGGTTCACTGTAGAGGTCCTCCAGTATCATGGAATGGGGAGTATAGGGACAGTGACAAAATGTTGTGTAATAACAGTCCAAAGAACTAGCAGAGGTGGAGGAAGAAAAAAAGATCCTAGCAGAGTAGCTAATAGATAGCAATAACAAAGTGGCGGCCCTCAAGTAATCTGTAGTCTAGCGTCAGTAGAAGATTGGCTCTCACATTTGTGCAGTCCTCATACTAGAGAATCCTCAAAATCCTACAGGACAACTCACTAAAACCCTTATTGAGCTACAACTCTAAAAAGGAGAACTCAAGAAGGTACATCTAGATTTAGACAATGATAAATATGCTCTTGTACAAAAGAGGAAGTAGTTGGATACTGCCAAGCCCAATGCAGAACTGATTCGCAAAAAATTGCAGGCAACAAATCAAGAACTTAGTGAATAGAAAGGTAGATTGAAAGGGAACATGTTACTCCTACAGGCTAAAAAACTAAGATGGGATGAAGTGATAACAAAGTTGAATAATAACTATGATTATATCACTCTAATGGAAGAAGAAAAAATTGTAATCAAGGACTGTGATTTCTTAATCTTGGCTACCAAGGAGGAGGGTGAAAAGAATGCTCAAACAATTAAGAGATTCATCCAATATGTCAGTGAAAAGCCACTCAGTGAGTTGAGGGCCATAGATTTCATATATTGAGTGTCTGCAATCATGTATATATACAAAGTAGTCCAAAAAGAAGATGCCAGAGTCAAAGTTGAAGATAGAAAAGAGAGATCCACGCCTTAGAATTCAGCCTCTTCGAGGGGGCAACCTCCTTTACATTACATAAATGAACAATTCTTGGATGATACAAATGACAAAACCTCCTTTATATATATAGGAGTCTAAGGAGTCACAATATAATCCAGCCGACCTAACAATAATAATATAAAGCCACAAAAATAACAATAGAGGGATTCTATGGGGCACAAAAATAACAATATGGGGGTAACAGGGGCACAACAATATAAATAAGGGGTATAACTATAATAGTAATGGGGTAATTACTAGTATTATAGGGACCCAACATGCCCCTCTCCTTCAAAAAAGTGTTGTCCTCAACGCTTAAGTAGTTCTGGGTACTTCTGCATAAAATTCTCATCCTCCCATGTGGAATCTTCAGCGGATAAGTTCTTCCACTTGATAAGATACTCTGAAATTGATCGATTTCGTAGCTGTCGAGTTCTTGTTTCTGTGACTGCTTCCGGTTCCAATATAATTTTTCCTTCCTTGTCAAGTTCTGGCAATATTGTTTGAACTGGGAGCTTGTCGCCTATGACCTTCTTTAAACATGAAACATGGAAAACTGGGTGCAATCGAGAAGCTGCAGGAAGCTCCAATTTGTATGCCATAGTACCAATCTTTTCCAACACCTTGTACGAACCATAATACTTTGGTGATAATTTATTATCCTTCTTAGCTTGCTTTAGGGACATTTGCTTATATGGTTGTAGCCGTAGGAATACCCAATCACCTACATCAAAACTTCTTTCACTGCGATGTTGATCTGCCTGTTGTTTCATTCTATTTTGTGCCAACACGAGGTTATCCTTTAAGAGTTGGAGGACTTGTTGTTGATGTTCGATGTGATGTTCCACTACCTGAACCTTAGAATTTTCTCTTAAATATGATGTGATTGATGGTGGTTGGTACCCATAAAGTGCCATAAATGGGGTCATTTTTGTTGCTGTATGGAAGGAAGTGTTATACCACCATTCAGCCAGAGGCAACCATTTTACCCATTGTGTCTGTTTATCAGATACAAAGCAACGAAGATATCCTTCCAAAAATTTGTTTACTATCTCAGTTTGCGCATCAGATTGAGGATGATAAGATGAGCTATGAGCTAACTGAGTACCAAGACAAGAAAACAATTCTGTCCAAAAATTTGCAGTGAAAATGGGATCTCTGTCACTTACAATAATCTTTGGGTTTCCATGTAGCTTTTGAACTGTTTCCATAAATGCAGTAGAAACTGTACTGGCTTTAAATGGATGTGATAATGCACAAAAGTGTGCATACTTGGTAAGTCTGTCAACTACCACCATGATGACACTCTTTCCCTCAGACTTGGGTAAACCTGTGATAAAATCCATTGAAACCTCCTCCCAACGTTGGCTTGGAATGGATAAAGGTTGTAATAGACCCGGTGTCTTAATTGTTTCAACTTTATTTTGTTGGCAAACCAAACATTTTGCCACAAACTTTTGAATATCTGATTTAAGGCCATCCCAAAAAAATTCCTTCTTAACCCTGTGGTAAGTTTTTAAAAATCCTGAGTGCCCTCCTAAGGGAGAAGTGTGCAATTCCATAAGAATCTTTTGTTTTAGCTGGGAATTCTTACAGAGGTATAAGTGATCTTTGTACCATAACGAATCATTTTTCCAGCTAAATGTATCAGAAGTACTGGAATCTTGTTGTAGCTTTCGAATAAGTGCCCACACTTCTTCGTCATTCTTCCATTCCTCCTTTGCTTCGTTTATCCAATCTGGTTGGATAATAGAAATGGCACACAACAATGCTTCCATATCCTCATCCTTTCTTGAGAGTGCATCTGCCACCACATTTTGCTTCCCTTTTTTGTAGATGATTTCAAAGTCATAACCCAACATCTTTGTGACCCACTTTTGTTGCTCTTCAGAGGATAATCTTTGTTCTAAAAAGTATTTAAGGCTATCATGATCCCTTTTTACCTTGAAGTGTCTTCCCATTAGGTAGGGTCGCCATTTCTTAAGTGCATGGAGTATTGCCAACATTTCCTTCTCATAAATAGCTTTGCTTAAAAACTTTCCCTTGATTGGACGACTTTCAAAAGCAATGGGTCTTTCATCTTGCATTAGAACAGCACCAATTCCATTTCCTGAAGCATCACATTCCACAATAAAGGTTTTTGTGAAGTCCGGTGTAGCTAAGACCGGTGCTTGGCACATTGCCTCTTTAAGATGTTAAAGGCCTTTGTTGCTTCCAGAGTCCATGAAAATGAATCTTTCTTCAATAATGTTGTTAGAGGTGCTACTATTCTCCCATAATTCTTAACGAACTTGCGATAATACCCTGTCAACCCAAGAAATCCTCGCAGATGCTTTATGGATGTGGGGATTTTCCATTCCTTAATGGCTTTAATTTTGCTAGGGTCTACCTTAACTCCTTCATGAGATACAATATGACCCAAATATTCCACCTCCTGGACTCCAAAGAAACATTTGGATCTTTTTGCATATAATTGTTTCTCCTCCAATAGTTGTAGCACCTTGTCAACATGTTCAACATGATCCTTCCAAGACTTGCTGTAGATTAGTATATCATCAAAAAATACCAACACAAATTTTCTAAGGAATGGTTTGAAAATTGAATTCATCAAACCTTGAAATGTTGAAGGTGCATTGGTAAGGCCAAAAGGCATGACCAAAAATTCATAATGACCCTCATGAGTTCTAAATGCCGTTTTTGGAATGTCTTCAATCTTCATTCTGATTTGATGATATCCCGAACGAAGATCCAACTTGGTGAAGTAAATTGATCCATGCAATTCATCCAGTAATTCATCAATGACAGGAATGGGGAACTTATCTTTAATAGTGAGCTTGTTGAGCTCCCTATAATCTGGACACATGCGCCATGATCCATCCTTCTTGTGCACCAATACTACTGGAGCTGAGAAAGAACTTTGACTCGGTTGAATTATACCAGCCTCTAGCATTTCTGCAACCATACGTTCAATTTCACTTTTTTGGACATATGGATATCTGTACGGCCTGATGTTTGGAGGAACACTTCCTGGAATCAGATGAATAGCATGATCATGATCACGCATAGGTGGGAGACCTTTGGGAGTCTCAAATACCTTGGAATGATTGTCCAGGACTTTTTGGAGATTTGGAGAAATAGATGATTCCAATGTGGAAACATCTAGCGAACATAATTGTGCAATTACACCTCTTTGCTCCTTTTTTAGAAGCTTTGTCATGCCATTAGAGTTGATTATCTTTCCTAGTTTCCCTGCAATACCCCTTAATTCAACTTCCTTTCCTTCCACAGAAAATTTCATGAAAAGTTCTTGAAAATTAAAAGCTATTGTACCCAAGGATTGTAGCCATTGGACTCCTAGTACAACATCAGCACCTCCCATTGGAATGGAAAGCATTGGGCTAGTCAATACATATTCTCCCATGGATAGCTTGATATTATGGCACTTTCCAGAACAATTTATTGTTCCTCCATTTGCAATCATCACTTGACACTCTGGTGCTGGATATAGGAAGCAATTCAATTCTTTTGCTACCCTACAATGAATAAAATTGTGGGTGCTTCCTGAATCAATCAACACTATTACCTTTTTCTTCTTGATTTGTCCTTCTATCTTGATGGTTTGAGGAGTGGTAATTCCTGCCAATGCATTACAAGATATGGTCGGATTTATTTGTTCTTCATCTAGGCTTTGTTCCTAGAATATATCCTCTTCTTTTGACCTTTCTTGCTCCTTTTCTTCTTCCTCTTCACAATCTATGTAGAATAATTTCTTCTCACCACACTTATGACCCTTTGTGTATTTGCTATCACAATTGTAACAAAGCCCTTTTGCTCTTTTTTCTTCCAATTGTTGTGGTGTCAACCTTGTAGGTTGTGGAAGACTATGGGCAACAACACTTCCGTCTTTATAGTTGTGAATGGTATGCTTCCTAGTTGCCATAATTTTGCTTTCCATTTTTCTTGCTAACCTGAATGCCTTCTCTAATGAATCAGGTTCCCAAAGGCGCACATCATGTTGGATATTATCCTTTAAAGACCCTATGAACACATCAATCCTATGCTCCTCTGGAATATCTTTTACCCTTATGTTCAATTTTTGGAACTCCTCAATGTGCTCCTATTGAACCCTTTTGTTTGAGACTTATCAATTGGCTAAAAAAAGTGTTGCTTTTTGTATCCTCATAATGTGCTATCAATTCTTCCGTAAAAATTGCCCAAGTGATAAATTGTTTACGAGAACAAAGCCATTGATACCATACAAACTGATTTGGTTCCAAATATAAAGTTGCCATACGTACCTTTTGTGTGTTTTGCACATTATTGAGATCGAAGAATTGCTCCATCTGTAATATCCATGTGGCGGGATCCTTGCCATCAAACTTCCTCATATCGATTTTTGGAACATGGTGAGTCTTCGATCCAACATTAGAGTCTATGGAATCATGATTAACATTTCTTTTGTTCTCATCATGAGTTTCCTTTACTACCTTTTCCCCATTAGTGACCCTTTCTTGTAGCAACTTCTTCAATTCTTCCATCGAATCCTCCATCTTAGCTTCCATGCCCTTTATCTTAGATTCCACGCCATTTATCTTAGATTCCACGCCACTTATCTTAGCTTCTGTTAGCTTTTGTGAGCGTGACATTTGTTGCACTTGTTCTTGTAATTTTGATATATCATCTAGCATTTCTTCCTCTTCTTCATGAGTCATGCTAGAGCTTTCAGGTTCCTTACTAGGTGTTTGCATTTTCTTTCCTCGGGGCATCAGTTACCGATAATAATGCTTTACTATGCCCTTTGAATTCCTTCAAACCAAGCTTATGCAAAAATTAAAAAAAAACTACACACCTTTTTTTTTCTTTGTAGAAGCCTAATATTGAATCTGATGTATCTCTATAATTTCGAATCATCCAATTCTGAAATTGTGATTTGTAGTATCATTCTATGTCCTCTTTCCAATGCCACTAGTCTGATCCAAATTGGATTCTCCAAGAAAGAGTTATGCACAATCTCCCGCAGTGACCTGATTATCGACTAGTTCAGTAGAGCGAACTTGTATGAAGTGCCACGTGTCACTGTTTCAACCTTTGGCTCTGAAAAATATATAAAAGAAAACTAAAGTCCGTCCTCGTTCTGTACCTTCTTACGAAATTTCAATCCGATGCTCAGAAAGAAATTTATGACGATTTTCCCCAGGTCACCTGTTTTGAGTGTAATTCAGGAGTCTGCAAAAAGACCAACTTCCTCAGATCATATCTCCGAAAATATCACGCGAACAGTTTTGAAATTCGGACCCAAGGTTCAGCGCGATTTCTTATTAAATGGGTTTTTTTTGCGACTTCTGAAACGTCACAGAAAAAAAGTTATAGTGAAAATTCCAGGATGACCTGTTTGGAGCAGCGAAACCCTAGAATCCAAAGCTCTGATACCAAATGTTATGAAACCAGCTCACAAAAAGATAGAAAAGAGAGATCCACGCCTTAGAATTCAGCCTCTTCGAGGGGGAAACCTCCTTTACATTACATAAATGAACAATTCTTGGATGATACAAATGACAAAACCTCCTTTCTATATATAGGAGTCTAAGGAGTCACAATATAATCCAGCCGACCTAACAATAATAATATAAAGCCACAAAAATAACAATATGGGGGTAACAGGGGCACAACAATATAAATAAGGGGTATAACTATAATAGTAATGGGGTAATTACTAGTATTATAGGGACCCAACAGTCTAGAGAGAGTGTCAAAGGATGTAGCTTCTTTTGATTCAGAGTTCGAATAGAGGGTTTGAGTGGGATTTCCCAACTGTTGGGACCTCATATGAGGATTAATCCCATGGGAACAGTACATATAAATTCTAGTATAGGTGAAGAGAAGAATTTACTCCTCCCATGAGAATACCTCCACCCTAAAGGGAAAGACAATGGTGAACTATCTAAGTAGAGATTTCTAACTGCTTGGGCTAGTGAAGACCTTTTTTCGCTCTAGGAAAAACTGTATGGCGCTCATAGGTCTTAAGGTCACTTATCAAGATTATTTCATTCTCCTCAACTGAGTCCAGCACCGTGGCAGCAATGTGAACAAATCATCAACCCTCCACTACTCTAGATCATCGATCCAACAAATATTCCTCCTGAACTAATCTACCATGAATGAATCATTTTCTGATCATGTCAATCATGATACTTCACTATTTTATGTTTTCTGTAAATATTTTATTTCAAGAAATGAACTCTAGTTAGTTAGGGTTTAGCTAGTATAGTTGTGCTACTAGCATGCTCACATCTTTTTGTTATGATGAATCACTAGGAGATCAAGAAGGAATATTTTGTAAGGGGTTCTCATCCTACAACCCTATAAAAATAGCTTATGATACATTATAACGAGTTCTAATTTTTTTTTTCAAGATGGCTCTAGCACTGTGAATGAAGAGAATGAAAATTGTATGCTTTATATGAAGATTAATAAAATTTTGGTGATTTGGCTCACATGAAGCTGTAGTTTGTACTTCTCTTCTGTATTTACTCCATATATCTAATTTTATTCTTAGTTGACATGTAATTGTAGTTGCTAAATATATCTTTATGTGATCATGGATACATCTAAGTGTAAACATTTATTTAAGATGCCTGTGGCTAGTAAGATTTAACATCCTTAATATGTGCTTCATGTAATCTGATCTGCTATTCATTGTTTCACTCATTTGTTTCTTGTTGAAGTTTGGTGTACTAGATTCTACATTTACCCCCATGTATTCTGTTATGAATCCAAAATTTCTCTAGAGTTGTTATGAAAGAAATGATAGAGGTAACCACAAACCTACTTTTGAGATCAGGATCTAGCCTTCTTTATGCTCAGAGAGGGCTCTCTCTTTATGATTTAACTTTGTTTAGTTAATTGATTTTAGGCTAGTTATTTAATCTTTGATTGGATTTTGATTTTGATTTGGTGGTGGAATCACTGACTTAGATGGATAGAGGGATATCTTTTACCATTGGGCTATTGGGTCAAGTGTCAAGAAAACAAGACTAGATCAATTTCTAAAGATAATGTTTACAGGGCAAGGTAGCTAAGTAAATTCAGATCTCTTAGGCTATATGTTGAAGTGGTTTTCAATTGGGGTCAAGGAGAAACTAAGGTTTCCTCAAACCGAATAATGAGGGAAAAGGTAGGGATCAATCAAAACTAGGGAGCAATGAAGGATTGCCTACTTTGAATATCATAAGAAAACATTAAAATGATTAACTATTCAAGGCAGAGTGTACTTAAACAAATTTTGTAATAAATTTCCAGTTATTTTATTTAATTTAGATAACATGCAAGTTTGGGAAACACTTAAGAAAATAACAATTTGACAAAAATAAAGTACTTCACTGAAGTTGTTGGCTTGTATGGGCCTGACCCAGGTTCAGAGGTGATTTAGCCAAGCAAATTCTGGTACTACTGGCCCTTTCAGTAATAGTCCATGGAGTGCGGATTGAAGTCTCACTTGAAGTAGTATGGGAGGGTACTAAAACCAGGTTTCTACACCCTGGGGATGTCTGATGAGCTTCTAGAGGTCCGTGGTTTGACCCTGACGCACATCCCTATGTGCACTTGTTATTCCTTCGCAACACGTGATGTTGTTTTTGCGCAGCCCTACTCAGGGCGCAACTCGTATAATACCCAAATTCCTTACTATTTAATCTATTATTACCCAATTACTTAACTTTTATGTGTAAGATTAATGGTTATTATAGCATATTCAGCAATCATATCAGTGCGCATGATAAATAAACCAATATAAACATAAAGAAGGTAATGCACATCAAATACACGAAAAAAAGAATCAGCTTCTCTTAATTAAGCTTCAATACCGATTACAAACTCAACCCTGTAATGCGCACTCAGGGTCCATGCACTCAGCTGTAGGTGTCCGCGCACTCAGCTGTGGACTCTACTAGGCCTCTGCACACTCAGCTGCAGAGCATCTTCCTACTACTATGACCCAATATACTTAGAATCCTACTCTAAGATCGAACCATTCATACTCTTCTTTCTTATTCCTTAGCTCCCTTTACAACTTAGAGCCTCACTCTATTTATACAATCGCATGGTCCGCGAACCAGGGGTAGGCTGACATGACTTTACATTACATTACAATATTTTAGGGTGGATAACCCTATGACTCATCCTATACTTCACACTCCGTGCCAGCAATTCACGGAGTCTTACAAAATTTTTTACCAAAACTTGGGCTTTGAGCTCCAGAACATGTTCTGAGGGGATTCCATGCCCAATAGGCCCCCAACACAATCATCGTGACTCATCCCGAGTCACTCTGCTAGTGCGGTGATCTTGGGACAAAGCCCCTCTAGATGGTCCAATACACCCCAGAGGTCTGCAACGCACTATTCTGCGGTTTGCTGGACATGCTACATTCTTGCTTCTAAATCATCCGCATCTGAATCATGTCATTTCTTTGGTACCGGCATCTGATGCATGTGTTTATAGTCTCGTGCCCTTGTCCGGCTCCTTGGGTCATGAAGGATGTGCTACGGTCGGTTAGTCAGAGAGTTGGCCCAACCGTGTAAGGTTTCAAGTGACTGTCATTTACTTTGCCTGGGAAGGGTTCTCCATTTAGTTTGACTAGCTGGATGGCACCTCCATCTGTGACCTCCTTCACCACATATGGTCCCAGTTAGTGCATTCTGAATTTTCCTAGAAATTTTTCAAAATTATTGTCATACAGTAGTACTAAGTCGTTTACCTTGAAGGTACGCAACTTGATATGGTAGTCATTCCAGGCCTTTTTCACGCTATTTTGGTACCTACTGATGAAATCCAGCTAGAAACCGTTCTTCCTCGAGTTCTTCTAATTGAGCGATCCTTTCTTTCAGAGCTTCGCAGTCTGTCATGCCCGTGAGCACTACTATTCGTAGACTAGGTATGATGTATTCCATCATCATGACAACTTCCGTACCATAGACCAACTGGAAGGGTGTCTGTCCCATCAATTTCTTGCATGTTCTCCTATACGCCCATAACACAATAGGTATGCACAGGTCCCAGTCGTTCCGATGTGTGTTACATACTTTGGTCAGCACAGTCTCCAGTATTTTATTGAATGCCTCTATTGTTCCATTGGCTTGTGGGTGGTACGGTGTACTTTTCTGATGACACAACTGGAACTCTTCTATGAGCACGTTGATGGTTTCATTCAGGAAATGTGTTCCGTGATTTCTCATTAAGATTTTTGGATAGCCAAATCATGTCAACACGTTTTCGAACAAAAACTTTGCAGCCATAGCGGTCATGCAGTCCTTGACCGGCTGTGCTTCCACCCATCATGTTAGGTACTTCATCGCGATGATGATGTAGTGTGCACACATCTTTCCCTGAGGTTTGGTCGATCCCACAAAGTTGATTTCCCATTTCTCAAATGGCTGCAGCATCATTTGGGAATTTAGTGCCATCTCATCCCTTTGTGATGGTTTTACTGTCCTTTGACATATATCGCAGGCCTTACAATGAGCTTTCGAATCCTGGTGCAGGGTCGGCCACCATAACCCTATGCGCAAAATATTTTGTGTGGTCGCGCATCCTGCATAGTGTCATCCTACAATGTCCCCATGTGCTTCCATGAGGATCTAAACGTCGTTCAAATTCAGGTATGTATCTTCACAATATCTGATCATTGCCCATCTTGCGGATGTGCCTCGCGATGACAGAAAATTCCGCTGCATGCACTACCAATTCCTTCTTCTGTTCGATTGAGAATTCCTTTGGTGCGGTTCCTGTTGTTAGAAAATGGATTATATCTTCGAAGTGTCTGTTTGCGATGCTCACTGCAAAGAGTTGTGCATCAAGTATTCCCTCCTCGAAATTTGTTGGTTCCTCGCCTGTCTCAATTCGTCACAAGTGGCCTAGTCCTGTGTTTAAGCATCCTAGCTTGACTATGACCACAAAATCATATTCTTGAAATAGTAAAATCCATCTGCATATTCACCCCACCAACAGAGGCTTGTTCACCACGTATTTCAATGCGGAATGGTCAGTATACATCTTGAAATGTCCTCCAAGTAAATAGTGGCGGTATTTTTGGAGCTCATACACCATTGCAAACCCCTCATGCTTTATGGTAGAGTAGCTCTTTTCTTCTTCAGAAAATCTTCAACTCTTAAATGTGATTGGGTGATCTACACCCTCCATGCCTTCCTGTGTGAGTACGGCTCCCAACGCGATACATGACACATCAACATGTACATGAAATTCCACGTCCCATTTCGGGAAGACTAGGATTGGAGCGGAGGCTAGTTTCCCCTTCAGGACATCCAAACTCTTCATCCAATCATCATTCCAGCAATATGTAACATATCTTTTCAATAGATTTTCGATCGATTTAGTTATTTGGGCATAACTTTTGATGAACTTCCTATAGTATCTAGTGTGTCCCAAGGTGGCACACAGTTGTTTAACACTTCACGATGCTTCCAAATTTTGGATAACGGTAATCTTCGTAGGGTCCACCATTAGACCTTGCTTGTAGACCAGATATCCCAAGAGGTTTCCAAGGGAACAAGGAATGCACACTTCTTAAGGTTCAATGCAATCTGGTGTCGGTAACAAGTATCCAGCATCAAGCGTAAGCTTGCTACATGGTGCTTAACTAATCCAAAAATAGTCCAATCATCTAGATAGACATCCAAGAACTTGTGGATGTATTCTTTGAACGCAACTACCATGACGTGCGAAGATATAGTTGGTGCATTCTTCAGTCCAAATGACATCGCGGTGTATTGAAAGCAGCCCCATTTTTTTGTGAATGTCATCTTGTTCCTATCTTCTGGTGTGATCTTAATCTGATGGTACCCTGAGAATCCACCCATGAACAACTATGCTTCTTGACTGCCAACATTCTCCAGTACTTCATCTATAAATGGTGTTGGTAGTGGATCATGTACACAGGCATCATTCAGCTTCCTGATGTCTACGCATATTGTTTTTTCACCCTTCTATTTTTTCTCTTGTACTACCATAGGATTCACCCAGTCGGATTATTCCACTCGTTCAATAATTTCAACTACAAGCATTTTCTCTAATTTGTCATAGACCTTTTCTTTATACTTTGGATTCAAGTGGTAAGGTTGTTGCTTAACTGGCTTCACGTCGGGTTTCATGGTGATCTTCATCATCCCTAAATCGCCAACGATCCCTTTAAAGTGCGTAATTTTGGTCGGGAACAAGTCTTGGTATTCACGGAGTAACTTAGCGATTTTATCGACTGTGGCATCGTCCCAATAGTGCCCAAGCATCACATACTTCGGCTCTGCCTCCATTCCAATGTTGACCTGCTTCATTTTTAGTGACATGGTGATGTCGGGGTCTTCAAGTGATGGTCCACAAATCTTGCGAGAGCCTTCCGTTTCTGAAATGTTAATGTTCCATGGGTCCTCATCATCCTCTTCAACATTTACGTTATAACATTCCAGTGGCCGCTTAACTGTGTCGCCCATTTTGGCTGAAGTACTCCCATTGGCTCCTATAGTATTTTGTAGATAGCAGCTTTTACTGCTTGTAGCGCATTGTCAACAGTCTCCAACCAATGATCTTCAAATGTGAACTTTAACAAAAATCCCTCGCATAAGACATCCCATTCGCCTGTACCATGGCAGAGATCCGTCTTAGTATACCAATTCATGGGTATGATGTCCAACGTATGGTAGAATAAATGTACCCATTTAGGTTGTGGCTCTTCCCCATAGACCTTGGTCCATTTTGTGAGGTGCGCGCGTGGATCATCTCGCCTATCATATTTGTCTACTAGTCGTATTTGTGGTTTTCCAAAATGCATGTGCATCGTCCTTCTGCATCTACGCCAGTCCTCAAAATTTCCTTGATGTGTACCCCACCATCATGCGGGTGTGGTGTGCAGTGCCCAATTTAGCAAATCAAATCACTATTGTTCTAGAACTACACTTTCAAATTTTCTCAAGAATTCATTCAACACTGATAATCCGTCATATGTTAGAAACTCCCTCACCTCTGTTGTCACACAATGCAATGATCTGATAATCATGTTGCAATTCAACGTTGTTACATTGTGCAACTAATTATGCAATTGCTCTATCTCTTTGTTTAAATCTGAAGCGCAAGAGCTTTTGCGCTCCCATGAAATCCTTCCATTTGTAGTCAAATTCACCCAATCTGCTTCTCACATAGTTATCTTGTAAATACAATTGAGATTGTCATCGCTATTGTTATCGTGCACAGGTTTAGTGTATCGTGCTCCTTCGGCTAGATCTAGTGGTACTACCATGTGTAGTGACTTTTTCTCAATGATCATTTTGTGCTTCTTCATATTTATGAGTCTATTCATATTGGTGGCCCAGTCTATTCCTAGTAGCACAGGATAGGGATTGCTATCATTGAAAATCTCTATCACTTCAAAATCCACATACGTGGTCTCACCTTCAATATTGATTGTTACCCCTTACAATCTTCCCATGGGAAAAATATTCTGTTGGTTCACCATTTGTAACTGAATAGGGGACCATTGTAACACAGGTTTGCCCATGTGTTCCCATGTTTGCTTTGGTAGTACATTCACGTCCGAAGCCAGATCTAGGATTACCTGATCCATTTTGTACTCACCTATATGCACAGTCGACCTCATTTCCCTTCCTGTGTGCAATGCATGCTTGCCAAGCTTCTGGACCATGCGTGGTTCTCCTAACCCTGCACACCTAGTGATAAGTTCTTGTAGTCCTTTGACTACCTTGCTGTCGCGCAGCAATTTCATGCATGTCTCCAAAAAGGTAGTGAGCATTGAAGGATCCATCCTTGGTTCTATTTGATCCTTACTACCTGAAGTGGAGGCCTCTGTGAAGCTCTTCTTAGCTTCCATGAATGTCTCCTTCATGTGTTCTAAATCAAACTCAGGTTCCTTTGTAGGAGCCTTGCGAACCCATGCACTTTCTTCTGGTTGCTTCCCTTTATCATCCCCTATGTTTATATCACTCCTGAGCATCATGTTTACATTCACATCTTCTTCGTGTGGCTTAGACCTCATCATTTGTAAATTTTGGGTCGGAGGGGGCTAGAGTACCCCCTTTTCGTGCATCCTCGCTATCAATGAAAGGCAGTCTTCTACCTCATGATCAAACTAAGTATAGTACTGACATGATATTCTTGTTGGGTTTGTACAATCACGGGCATAGTGCCCTGTCCCTCCACAATTGTAACAAATTAGTTGTCTGTGATCCCTTCTTGGCCCCATTCAGCCTCGATCCCGACCGTGCCCCCGAGACCCAGCTCATGCCATCCCTACATTTAGGTCGAGGGCTCGTGTTTCGGTTTGAACCCTATAGGTAGGAGTCTGATCCATCAATAGTTCATAGCTTCGGCAAGTATGTTCGTCATGGGCTACCGACCTGTAGAAATTACAAAAAAATTGTTGGTACGTCTGCATATACTTCTGCAATAGATGATAATTATCCATGGTGTGTGTTCCTCCTATCTAGCAGATTGTGTACCATAATGCAGATGCCATGCTCGGCCCTGCCTATGCCTCCAGTCTTAATGAAATCAGCCCTCCTCCTACCAAGTAGTTCATGAAAATTGGACAATGGTCCTTGTCGTGCCCTTGGCCTTTGCATTTTATGCACCATACTTCCTCACACACCTCCGGTCCAGGTGTCCTGTCCTGTTTCAAACTTTGAATTTCTAGACACAAATTCTGCAATTGCACGTGGATTTGTTGGACTCCCAACCTAGGGCATTGTATAGGGGTCATGCAATTTCATTGCCATCTCCAATGCTTCGGCTTGGGTGGAAAGTTTTTGTTGTGACAGTGCCGTCCTTAAATATGGTGTCAGAGATGCTACAAACCATGTGTGATGTTATCCATCCATCAACGTCATATTGGCTTCGTGAATCATATTCTTCAACCTTTGATCTAGATCTTATGGGGTCTTGCTCGAGAGCATGACGACCTATTTAAACCCAATGATTGATTATGTTTCTGACTTTTGCCTACTAAATTCTCTGTTCAACGTGGCTTGGATCTCTGTAATTCCTGCGTTTGGGTGGTCATTAGAATGCTTGATATACCATGTTAATGTGCAATCCTGTAGCATGCTCACCAGCATAGCCTTTCTAATATTATCATTGACGATGCCCTGTGCTTCCCATACTGCTCTTACCACAAACTATAATTGGTCCGGATCTTCATTCCCTACTCCTCAGAACATCGGTAGTTTGATCGCACTCGCCATACTGAACTGTGGGAGTGGTGGAGGTGGGGTGGATGGAGATGGAGGTGAGGAGGGTGAAACAGTTGGTGGTGTGGGTGGAGATGGTAAACGTGGAATGTGATGCCTTATCAGACTAACCGCACTTCTTGGCGAAAATTTCGCGAGCTCTTCCTTGCTTTTTGGTGAGGGTGAAATTAAGGGACTGTTTTCCAACTCTTCACTACCTTCTATAGATCTTCCCGCTTCACGTAGTTCCAAAAATTAATTTATTCGCATAACCCGCATTTCACACAATAGCATCTTAATCCAAGTGTTCAAAGATTTAATATACTTACCTCACAGTCCCTTGAGAAAACGTCGTTCCACCTCACTGTGGTTGACGGTTGTGTCAACCTTGAACTCAGTGATAAGTCCTCCTATTATTCGGTCGCGCCAATGGTCCATAGCTCGTGCTATCTTATGTCCTGATGCTTCTAGTCTACACACTAATTCCAGGGTCCACACTATTGGTTTATTGAGCCTACACCTTCCCTGGCTGTTTGCTAACTTCGCAATCCACTCATACAACTTAGAAGGAAAGGATGCAAAGAAAATTTCATGGATTTCTATATACAAGTAGCGCTCCAACCATTGTTCCTTGGATACTCACGGATTTATGTTCTCCTATGCCGCAAACTCGTGAATCTTCTTGTCCAACCATTCTTCAATTTCTTTCTTTGTTGGATTCCAGTGGCACGACATTAAACATCCTTTACGCAAATCTCAGTCCAAGCAACAGAACCATTTGTTGGCTTGTATAGGCCTGACCTAGGTTCGGAGGTGATCTAGCAAAGAAAATACCAGTACTACTGGCCCTTTTGGCAATAGTCTGCGAAGGGTGGATTGAGGTCTCACTCGAAGTAGTATGGGAGGGTGCTAGAACCAGGTTTCTACACACTGGGGATGTCTAATGAGCTTCTGGAGGTCCATAGTTTGACCTTGTGTGCACGTCACTACACACACTTGTTATTCCTTCACAATCTGTGACGATGTTTTCATGCATCCCTACCTGTGGCGTAACCCGTATAATACCCAAGTTCCTTTCCATTTAATCTCTTATTACCCGATTAATTAACTTGTGTGTGTAAGATTAATGGTTATTACAACATATTTAGCTGTCATATCAGTGCGCGCGATAAGTAAACCAATATAAACATAAAGAAGGAAATGTAAAACAAATACATGGAAATAAGAATCAACTTCTCTTTATTAATCTTCAATCCCGATTACAGACTCAACCCCGCCCTGCGCACTCAGCTATAGGGGTCCGCGCACTCAGCTACGGACTCTACTAGGCCTCTGCGCACTTAGTTGCAGAGCCTCTTCCTACTACTACGACCCAATACACTTAGAATCCTACTCTAAGCTCGAACCATTCCTAATCTTCTTTCTTATTCCATAGCTCCCTTTACAACTTAGAGCCTCACTCTATTTATACAATCCCATGGTTCGTGAACCATGGGTAGGCCGACATGACTTTACATTACATTACAATATTTTAGGGTGGACAACCCTATGACTCATCCTATACTTTGTCCTCCACACCCACAATTCATGGAGTTTTACAAAACCTTTGACCAAAACTTGGGCTTTGAGCGCCAAAACATGCTCTGGGGGGATTCCATGCCCAACAGAAGTGGCCCAACACATGAATCATGTAATGCAATTTCTTTATTATTCAGTCTAGTCTGCTGACTTGAAAAATTGGTATAGTGAAACCTTATGTTAGAGATCAATACAACTATAGAAATTTCTATCAATCCACCCTCTATACTTTGAACTATGAAGTATTTATACAAAAACTTATTACAAAATATCCCAAACTGTTTCGGGAATTATTCTAGGAAAAAGAAATATCTTCATGCAAGAGGATAGAGATAGATATGTAACTGCTACAATCTGTCCTTGTTTATTAGGCTATGATGTCTTATGCTTTGAGCTTTTGTTGTTTTTCTCCTTTGCTCTTGGTCTTCGACGCTAACTGTTCTTTTACTTTGTCTTTTCACTGATACTCTTTCACCTGATACTCGTTCATCTGATATGGCCTTCTTCTTTTCTTTTATTGCTCTGCTTTCACTTTTACTTTGCATTTTTACAGTAAGTCATTTAATTTCTCCCAAGTCTCTGTGTCTAGTAATTTAATATTTACCATTCTTCTATAGACTTCATCTGCTTTTGTGTACTTTGCAAAGGTGGGCTTGTTTACAAAAAGTTTTTTTGCCTCATGCTGGAGGTAAAATAGGTTCTCAAAAGTCTGGTACAGAACCTTTACTGTAGGCATCCATTTCATAGAAGAATTATTGGCTTGATCTCTTGCCACCTCTATGATTTTCCAGTTATAGTATTCTCATGGCATTAATATGTCATTTATTACCAAGGGATTTGGCAAACCTTTCTGCCTTAAAGCATCAAACTTAACCATGAACCTACCTATAGCCAACTCCATAGTTTGGAATTTGTCCTCAAGGTTCATCATTAAGTTCCTCTTGGCGAGCACTCTATTCACCTCTAGTATAGTGCTAGTCCTGTCAGCTATGTCCAGCTCTTGCAATTCATATTTATTTTTAGAGTTAAGGAATTGTATTATTCTAGTGGCTTCTTTTGGCATGTCTTCAACTTTGACCTTAACTCTCTAAATTGCTTCAGTAGCCACTTTGACTAAATCATTTTGTTCAAAGATGACTTGTATAGATGGCCAAATATCATTGACAGAGTCAATGATATTAGCCCGTAGTTGTTCTTTAGCTTGGGCAAGTGGCTCCTTCAATGTTAACTCTTTCTCCAAATTATTCATTCTTTCATTTAACCTGGATGATTTCTAAAATTCATTCTTGTGCATAATTTGAGCCAATTTCTTCTCATCCTCTGACTCCTTATCTGTTCTTTGAGTCTATCTATTTTTTTGTTGGAATGGACATGTCTTCCATGGCTTTGACCAGTTTACTAGCCTCATCACTTGGCTGAGCTGCTACTGTTGTTGAACCTGTTACTGATGTAGATGCTGTTGCAGCTGGAAGTATTGTAGCTAATGGAGCTTTGGGGGCCAATGAAGCTACCAAAGTTGATGGAACTGCTATTGTGACTCTGGGAATAGCAGTGGTAGTGGATGTCTCTAGGCTAGCCTATTTCAACTGTATCAAATTGTCCAATTCCTTCTCCATTTCTTTCAATTGATCATTTAATTGGAGAATGAGATCCATCATCTCCTCCTGCTGGGTTTAGTTCTCTAGGACCTCCTTGGTTTATGGATGTTTTGAATGAGGCAGCTTCAGTTTCTTCTTCAAAGTATCAACATCCTCATTTTTCTTTTTTATTAGTTTCTTTTCAGCCTTGAAATCATTGGGATTATATCCAAGCTCAATCACCAAGTGTTCTAGTGACTTGACTCTGTTGTCCTTCGCCTGTGAGGATGCCTTTTCTAGCTTATACTGTGTTGTGATGTTATCCAATGAGCTTTGAAGTTTGTGCATAGTCATTGCTTTCTTGGTCATTATAGAGTAAATCATCTCACTCGCCTACTTATGGATCTTAATTTGGTTAACAGGGTGAACATCCCTAGCCAAAACTTCAAATTCAATCTTCTTGTAGTTTGTTGATGATTTGGGCTGCTAGAGTGTAGGCTCCATGAATGTCATTTTCATCTTGCTAATCTTAATTTCAAAGGCTAACATTTATCTATTTTGATTTGTAGGTGTTTATTTGAAGTATTGGGCATAAGTATCACCATTTAATGCGTCATTTCCCAACTTTATTTCCTTGTACTTCTCTTTTATATATTTCTCTTTATCTACTGGCTTGCTGGATGAAGAGACTTCAATGCTAAGTTGTTTCTCAATAAGTTGAGTGTTTGAGGTGGAGGGATGGTGAGTTTCCTCTAAAACTGTTGGGCCTTTACTCCTTCCAACCATTGTGTCAATGTCAGTGATTTCCACTGATTCAATGCTGTCTTCTTGCTCAATTACAGGATTAAGCTTGGGCCTCTTCCTGTAACTGATCTCAAACATGTCATCTGTAGTGTCCATCCGAGAGCTAGAACCTTCTTCCCTGCTTCTTTTCACATTTTTGTCCTCATTTGCTGGAGTTTGTAGAATGGGAGTAACAATCATTTGTTCTTGTAGCTGCAGAAGGGAACTAATATCAATTTTCTTTTCCACATCAATTCAAGTATTCTTCACATCTATTAAAGTGTTCTCCAACCATTCTAACTGGTCGGAAAATCTCTCAATGTCTGGCCTGGGATCATATATGAAAGGACTTAGCTTGAATTTGAGACTTAGTCTATTTATGACTCCATTAGGGTCATACTGCCACATGAAACTACTTTTCAAGTTCATCTACTATAATATTTTGTCTACCTCTTGTCTAGCTTCCCTGTTATTAAAAATAAAAGGGCCCAATTGGTTTTTTATTTTAAAATGTGTCTTCTTCCTAGCTAACAGGGAATTAACCTCATAACAGTTTATAATTTGCCTGAAATACTCTAACGAAAATATCTTCATGGGGAGGTATTTGGGAAGCTTGTAGGGAGTCAGTTAGCATCCATATATCCTAATTTATGTGTGGTCTTGGTATAGATACCTGTCTCCCACTCTATTGTTCTTAGCCAACTGTAAAACTCTCTTGATCTCCTCATTGATTTTGGGCTGATAGCTACTAGCTAGCATGTTTATAACTGGATGAAAAAATGAATAAATGAACTCTTTATAAGAAGCAACAGTGGAATATCTCTGGATCAATGGTGTCCAATAGATGACAGATCTTGGATTACCCTTGGTGTCTAACTTTTGGATGCTGACTGGAAACTTGTCTGAATAAAAGTATAAGAACATGTGAAACAATACTGATGAATATTTGAAGACTCTATCATTTGGTAATCTGATAAACTATTCATGGATTCTATCTGCTATGAACTGAGGAAATTTGTAAACTATAGCATGAGGCTTGCCTTGGAAAATGATAGAAAGGAAAGCAAGAACAACCTCATCCACATGTTCATCAGTGGTGTACCCTAGAATGCCAGAGAGGATAGTTATAATTTGTCTACCTCTCTCAAAGGAAATATTGGCAGCATATGGAGGACTATCTGTTGAAGTATGAGACTGTTCAATGATGAAAGTTTGAAAGATCTGAGCTTTCTTGGGAACATCTAGCTTGGTGTAGAGTTCAAGTAAGACTTCAATGGAAAGTGGGGTCTCATTTGGGTTTGGCTGGATCTACAACATTTGATTAATTGATTCTATTGTAATAGTGAATAAAACCTATTGGTCAGGGGTGACTATGGCTCTTTGACTGGGGACATAGCAAGCTTGGAAGAAGTGGATGATATCTGGGAATAGGTGTACCTGTGCGAACAAGTACTTGGGAAAATTTGACTCCCATAGGTGAATGCCGTCATTTTGGTTTAAAAACTTGTCTTTAATCCAGCAGTGGAGTTTCAATAGGTGGCTAGGGGAAGCAGTATCTTTAATTTGAAATTCTTTGTTGGCCAATGGGAGGTGGTCAATATCTAGGATAGGGGTTTGCAGAGGTCTTACATCAAGAGAGATTTGGGAAGCCATAATTTGGTTTGTTCAATGAAATTACTCTTTTTGTGTCTTTAGGAATAAGGTCAGAATGTCTGGAACAGTGGGGAGGGTAATTACAGTGTGTAGAACATGTTTTTTGGATGCACAGTAAGGCTTTCTTGAGTTTAACAAGGTTTTTAAATTAATATAATTAATTAACCTTTTAATATTTACTGTATATAGCTCAAATTTACAGGGTCGCTTTGGTTCTTTCAAGAATACTTGTAAATTGATGCTTTGGTGTGCAAACAGGGTTTTGTGGTAGCTGCAGAGGTTACTAAGGCTTCAGCTGGCTATTCGTTACTTCAATTTGGTTTCTACAACGTCTTTGGTTGGAAAAGGTTGGTTAAATTGATTTCACAGAGGTTCAGGGTGTTAGAATTGGTTAACAGAGGTTTACATGGAAAATGAGTGAAAGAGTGAAATGGGGTTTTTCAGTATTTTAACCAATAATGGTTACATTTTGGCATGAGATTTATTGAATGAACAGTGGGTAGTTTTGGTTTAGGTGGGGAGGTAGTTTTATGCCATATCACACCATTTTTGGATGGAGGGTGGTATTTTTCGCGAGCCCACAATATAACTTGGTGCCACCACGTAGCCAAAAGTGCTTGGCGAAAACCATGAATCTAGCATGCTCTCGAGCTGTTAACTGTTGGACGATGAATCTGCATGATATGGTTGTGTGCCATTGGATCTACGGGTGGGAGATCAGAGGGATATCGCACGGGTAAGTTGCACATGCCGAGTTTGGATGTGGTTGGTGGGGTCGAGGGTTTAATTACATTGAATTTTAATTAATTAACAAATAGTGACGGATTTTTAATATAACCGACGGGTTAATAAAGGTGGGCACCATGGGTTATATGGTGGAGTTTTTAACTATACACCAAGGTTTGGTGAGCTAAAAGGGTGTTGGGGAATGATGACATGGGGGAATTTAAATGTATAAAGTGGGGGTATAGTAAATATCTTATGATAAAGGGTTTTAGTGGCTTTTTAAGGGAAAAAAGGAAAATTAATAAGGGAGGAATGTATTATTTTGTGATGGGAATGTGTTTCACACTAGGGAAAGGGGTTTTTGGAAGGGTAATGTCTAGGGAAATGTGTGAAACAAAGGGATAAAAGGTCAAAATGAATGGGAAGGGTTTTTTTACAAGTAATCTAGGGATAATGAGGGAAAATATATAAACTAAGTATGTGGGGGTTCTAGTGAGATGAGGGGAAATTAATAAATAAGCTTTAGTGACTGTCCTTTCTCTTTGACAATTCCTCCTGCACCTGAAACATAGGATTAAGCATGATGAATGTGATTTTGACTTAGCAACCTTGTGCACTTGAAAAACTTCTTCTACCTACCCTTTATTGACCATAGCATTTTCTCTTCATTCATTGTGTGCATTTGAGCTTGCTGACCCTTCATTTCATTTTCTTTTGATAAGAAAACTATCTAATTCTCACCTTATAACTTCTAATGGCTCAAATTAAACTGATGAGCTCATTATTATTCTCTACCTAACTACTATCATGCCAAGATTAAACATTTTGGCTAGATCTTTATTCTCTATCTGTCAACATGAAACTTAAACCACGAATGAACCAAGATTAAACTACTTGACCATCATTGGTTGTGGCATTTTTGATAAGCTACACACAATCTTATTTTTTGAAATAAAGTAAAAGCAGTGGCATTTGAATCTCCACACTTTCGGGATCTATTCTTATCTCTTTTTGGGGTTCATATTTTTCACTTTTTTTATCTTTTTCTTTCTTTTTGTCCTTTGATTATTCCTTCAGGACATACCTTCTCTACGTTTTTTAAATTTAATATGGGAAAACATTTTGCAGAAAGCAAAAGTATGTACAATATTATAAGACTAACCATAGGGAATTCAAAATTATGAATCCTACTATTATAGGACCCTAACATTAGCTCCACATGGGGATGGAATTTCGTGGTGAAATGTCAAGAACTTTAAGATCAGTAGCCTTTGAAACTCTAACTGTGGTTGCCTTGTAACTGCTCCTCTGTGATCTGTTGTATTCATACATATGATGGTACACCTTTCGAAGCTCAGGGCCTTCTCTCTAGGTATCAACCTCAAAATATTACCATCCAATCCAATCTAAACTTTGCAGTGCTATATACAATGAGAAAAGTAAAATGAACTACTGTTAATCTGTGGATAAGTAATGCTTCAGCATTCTACCGTTGACTGGTCCTCCTGGTAGATCTGTTCCATCTAAGTATCTCAAGAAAAAATGCATTGTTACCTCTGTAACCATAAATGATATAAGGGCTTTTCCATAGGAAATCAAATTTACCATGCTTACCCTTCGCTTCTCTTCTAGAATCCCATTTGAGTACTTTATCACCTATGTAAAAATCATCAGCTTTGGTTTTCTTGTCAAAAACCTTTTTGATTTTATCTTGGATCAGTTGTGATTTGACACAGACTTCTTCTCTGGTTTCCTGCAAATGTATTTTCTGATTTATCCTCCTTTGGATATCATTTGGTTCTACTTGAAACTCTTGAATCATTTTCATCACTGGTACTCCTAAATAGGATGGAAAAACAACATCCATTCCATATACTAGCTGATAAGGAGATGTACCAATGGATATTTTGGTAGTTAGTCTGTCTGCCCATGAGGCATTAACCAACTTTTTGTTCCAGGTCTTCTTGTTTTCTTCTAGCAGTTTCTTGATGATATTAACAAGGCTTTTGTTTGAGGATTCTACAATTCCATTACCTTGAGGGTAATAGGTAATGGAATGGCCAAGGGTAACGTGATATCTATTACAAAAGTCTACCATTTTCTTGGATTTGAAAGAAACTGCATTATCAATAATGAGAATTTGTGGGCATCCAAACCTGGAAAGAATGTTGTTCTCAAGGAATGAAATGATGACAGAGTCTATAGATTATCTAGAAGGGATGACTTCTATCCATTTAGTAATGTAATCAGTGGTTGTCAAAATCCATTTATGTTGGGCTGAGGAGGATGGGTGAATTTCCCCAATGAAGTCTAAACCCCATTATTGAAAATGAAATTATGTGGAGATGGGTTTGAGAGGTAATGGTAAAAGCTTCCTTTTGCCTTCAAATATTTGGCACTTGTGATAAGAGGTCACATATTTCTTGACATTTGTAAAAAGGGTGGGTGAGTAAAAGCCTGCCCTTAAAATCTTATCAACAATTGTTTTCCAATATAGGTGTCCTATACAATCTTCTGCATGAAATTCTTGCATAACTTTCTCAGCTTCATCTTTTAATAAACAATTCAATAGAATGCCACCATTATCTTTCCAAAATAAATCATTTTCTATGATACAATTATTCATTGATTTCATTTTCAAAAATCTAGATTTAGCTCTAGATAAAGCAAGAGGAGCTTGTAGGTTTAGTAAAACAAATATGATATCTGCATACCAAGGTGAATCTATGAATGTTTCACTAATCTGTGGAGTTGCCATCTCTTCTTGATCATCTAGAGCACCAATGAAGTTTATATCTAAGGCCTGACAATTTGATTCAGCCATGAGTTTAGCTAAACCTTGGCCTTTGATAAGTTTTCTAGGCTTTATTTCTATGTCATATTCCAAAATGGTGGAAATCCATTTGCCTCTCTTTCCTTCAGGCCCATTTTGTGTCAAAATGTCCTTTACTACTGAATTTGGAACCTAAGCAATGATGTGTGAGTACAATATGTACACTCTGAAATCTTTGATAGCTTTTACTAAAGCAAGTGCTTTTTCTTCCATTATGTTGTACTTTAGTGTAGAATATCTCAGAGAATTACTGAAAAATGCAATAGGTTGCTCATAACCTTGATCATTCTTTTGCAACAAGACTGCTGAAATAGTATTTTCTGAAGAAAAAAAAAAATTATGAACTCTTTTTTGAAATCAGGACTTATGAGGACTGGTGTTTTAGTAAGGTCTTCTTTGATTGCCTCAAAAGAATTTTTAGCCTCTATTGTCCACTTAAGTGTTGAATCTTTCTTTAACATGTTATTTAATTCTCTAATTAATTATGCTAAGTTAGAAATGAACCATCTAAGAAAATTTATTTTGCCTAAAAACGATTGTAATCCTTTGATGTTTCTAGGATGAGTGATGTTTAGGATTGCCTCTATTCTAGCTGGATCTATTCTAATTCCATCTTTTGATATTATGTGTCCCAAGAGTTTACCTTCTTCTAGACCAAAGAGTATCTTTTTGCAATTCAAGGAAATGCCAAATTTTGTACATTTAATAAAAACTCTACTTAGGTGATTTAGATGTTCATTATTTGATTTGGAAAACACTGTGACATCATCTTGGTAAACAACTACAAAGTTATGGGTTTATTTTGCAAAAGGTATGTCCATTGCGCTTTGGTATGTTTCTCCAGCATTCATTAATCCAAAAGGCATCTTCAAATGCATGAAAGTACCCCAGGGAGTGGTAAATACAGTCTTTTCTTAATCCTCTAGTTGAACTAAGATTTGATTGTATCCAGGGAATTCATCAAACAATGAAATTCTCGATGACCCTACTACCTTCTAGAGAATGTGGTGCATTTTTGGGAGAGGATAATTATATTTTAATGACACTTTGTTCGAGTTTCTAAAATCAAGACAGAGTCTAATTTCTGTTGTTTTCTTTCTAGTAGTGACTATATTAGAGACCCATTTTGAATATGTAATTGGTGCTATGATTTGTGCATCATAAATCCTTTTTACTTCTTTTTCAATTAATGGCATAAGAACTGGATTAATTTTCTTAAGGTTTTGTTTAAATGGTTTCTAATATTCTTTGATGGGTATCTTATGTTGAATAATGATGTTATCTAAGTCACCCGACATGGGGATTTGGGATTCGTAGGATTTGGGATTCATGGTATCAGATTCGGACACGTCAACCCCCCGGAACAGAACATATAGGATTCGTTATATATTATTTTATTAGAAACATATATATATATATATATATATATATATATATATATATATATATATATATATATATATTAAAAATTAGATATTTCTTACACAAATTTTAATTAATGATACAAATTTATTTATTTCAAACACAGATCTTCATCTATATCATGCATAGTACATAAAAAATTCAAATACATGTCAGTGGTACTGGTCACATAAATCATGATTCATAATTCATAACTGAAAGACAACTTACAACTACAAGATAGTAAGATAAACACACTAAAAACTGTAGTTTTCTCATTAAGTCATCAAATCAAAATGTGTTACATAGGTAGTGTTGGTGCAATGCCAATGGCAAATAGAAATTTGTATCACCCAAAACAAAAATGTCCAATTACTATTTATCTTCTGCAGACAAAGTGTAGCTAGATCACTACATATAATGTACGCAATTAGGGTCATATGATCATGTTTTTTTGGGTCAATGCATCCATTCTTTGTCTATTTAAACAATTGTAGAATTGTCAGTTCATCCTTTAGATGTTCACATATAAATGAGAGGTAGTTTACAAAAGAGACAGCCAACAACATTGCAAGCACTGAGCAGTTAAATGAATTATATTACATTTCAAAAGATCTAGGCATCACTATTTTACATATATGTATTTTGAGGGCAAATGTGCTTATGAAGAAATTTATATAGTTTCCAGAAACCCCCGGCCTCAAGTTAAATATGATTATATATCTTCTATAAAAGGAACGGGAATGAAGCTTCTATCTTCAGCATAGTGTTGAAACACCTTTGAAACATTGAAAAAAAACATTATTTTGGACGAACTAGTAGTTTCCTTTGGTAGTTTGTTTGTTATTCCCTCTACCTTGACATTTATCTTCTAGTGGGACATCATTTCGTTTTCCACAAAATAAACAGGACACAGGAAAACAAGACACGATTTCCAAAATCGTGACACGCAGCCAAAATCATGACATGCAGGGGGATTTGACATGTCAAAAAAGGACACGAGGTGTCATGTTTTTTGGACATGAATTTCGAGAGAATCGTGTCAGACACGACATATTCGGATTCATGGGGCCTATAGAACGAATCTGGTTACTTAGGATGGTATCATAAGACTTAAGGTCTTCATAACTCCAAGCAACGACATCTTGAAACTCTTGGAACAGACTTATGTATTTCAGCTTTTCATATGGAGGTAATGCTTTGGATATTTTGATAGGCTTGGGCTTTTCTTCTATTCCTATGTTACATTCTTCTATGTCTGCTCTTAAAGGCTCCATTTTTAGTTTTCTAGCCACATCATTTGAATCAAAAAATCTTCTAATGGGACTAATCCTTTAGGCAAAAAGCTATTTTTAAGGTTTAAAATCTTTGAATCATCATTGATTATTTTTGCTATTTCTACTTTTTCTAAGTTATCTATTTCTACTTTAGTGAATTTAGTGGGTCTATCTACATCTAAAGCATTTATATCTATCTCGTTGTTTATGATGTTATATACCGTACAATCAGTATCAATGTTACAGTTTCGAAACTCTCCCTCAACATTCATGAAATCATAGATTTAAGAATCTTGTGAAAAAATCTACCAATATTTCAGATTATCAGGTATAATAGATTTCTGCCTTACTTTTGTAGTGTACTTGTGGTTGGGTTGAAAAGGTAATCTACAAGTGCTAGAAAAAGTAGCCAAACTATGAGCTTGCATGTTCTGTTTCCTAGGAGTAGCAACAAAATCAGTTTCAAGAAGGTTCTTAATCAGATCTAGGACAATCTCTCTATATTGGCTAAGTGTAGGATTATTCATAGAGTATTCTCCTTTAATTTGTTTTATAATAAATTCCAAGTCTCCCATGATAGAGAGTCTCTTGGCTCCAAGTTTTCTTACAATTTGTGGTCCTAAGGTTAAAGCTTCATACTCTACCATGTTGTTTGTGCATTTAAAGTTTAATCTAAAGGCATGGCCTTCAGAGTGATTATTTCCCTTGTTATGAATCCAAACTCCTACACTTGCTCCTAACCTATTTACAGAGCCATCAAAATCTAAATGCCATAGAGACTCATGAAATTTGTTTTCACTATCAGGTGCTTTGTATTTTTCTTCTACAGTTGTGTTTTCATTTTTGTCATTGTCTAAAGTATACAAGATGAATGAGTCCATATTAGAATGCATGGAGTATATAGGGTAATTCTTTGGTTTTTTTGAACTATTCACCATGTATTTCATCAAGGTTTTTCTGTAAAGTTTTCTTTGATAACCAAAAATGGAGATGGTAGCATATGATATGTCTAACTGTACAGATCCCTGCAATTTTGCTCCCCATGAGCTAGATAATAGCATTCCATACTTGTGTGGGATATCAACAACTACTATGTCCATAAGAATAATATTTGCTATGCATTGGACTAGAGTCAC
Organism: Pinus tabuliformis; assembly: GCA_031772625.1. Classification (NCBI taxonomy): domain Eukaryota; kingdom Viridiplantae; phylum Streptophyta; class Pinopsida; order Pinales; family Pinaceae; genus Pinus; species Pinus tabuliformis. The sequence goes on along the minus strand of CM062817.1, from coordinate 1,223,983,483 downwards.
ACACAAATCTTTAATCAAGCAAAGAAATTTGACTTGGCTAGAATCAAAGGAAAATAGTTCCTTGTATGGTCTGGTGATATCTAAATTTAATCTCTCCATGATTGCTTTATGCATTAGGTTATGGGATGCCCCTGAATCTAGCTTAGAATTATGTAAGATTTTATCATGAACATTTAAGCTAATGTAGAATGGAGGGATACCCCCTTGTTGATGTTTGTGTTAGGACCCTACATTCTCCCTATTTGACCATATATTTTGCTATTATGTCATCCATTTTCAACCTATACCTAAAGTCCATATTATGAATTTAATCCATTTTTCCTAAGGTATACAATATTTCTTCTCATTACTATATGTTTAATTTATTTTACATATAATTACATTACCTTCATAGTTAATCGTTGAATCGGATAGTTGTTGAAACAATTATCATTGCAGTCTATGTTGCTGAAACAGTTAGAACGATGCACAAATCCCGTTGTTGAAAAAACTGTTATTTACATTCTAAATTTGACAGAAATAGAATAAGATCATCAAAGGAGCTGCTGCACTGGCTGTAACGATCACATTCCAAAGTCAGCATTACCATAAACATTGTAATAACATTTTGTTAATGGGAAAACATATGACCCTATTTTGGTATATTGGGTTAAAGATAGGACTTACAATGTAATCAATTGTAATAGATGTCTCCTCTTTAAAAGGAGGAGACATCTACATTAGAATGGGGGGACAGACTGCTGGAAGTTTTGAAGTCGAAGAAAAGAACTGGATCTTTTTGTAACATGATATATTGATGGATGAATAGAATACTATTTTGAGCAATTCTTTCTAGTTCTTGTTTGCTGGGGAATCTTGTGATAAGGACAGGGCCCACCTTCATCACAAGATTCACCCATTCCATTTCCATAGTGTGTTAAGTGTGTTTTCTAACTATACCTTGTTAAAGTTCTGTTTACTGAATGTTTCTCATGCATTATTGCTGAACTCTATTTTTCCAATTGATTGCTGCATTAATTTCTTGAACTTATTTATAGTTTATCCATGAGTGTTCTCTTGGAAATTAAGTTTACAGAGTGATTTGATAAGCATGGTAATTAGAAACAGGTGCTGAAAGTTCTTGCTAGGGGAATAGGGTCCTATTCTCTGTTACAGCTAGTTCATTCTTTTGTAGAGTGATTCCTTTTATTAGATTGCTCTTTTCAATGAAATCAATCATTCTTTGATGAATAGATCATTTTTGTTGTATCTCAGAGTAGAGCGTTAGGTTGCTTAGAACAAGGTGTGACACGTATAATTATTACTACAACTTTTACTGCGTTTGAGATTGAGTACATATAGTGCGTAGTTGCCTTTGAAATAACAAACTTCCTTGGGTTGACAATTTATGTAGCGCTTAGTTGTCTGAATTAATCAACAATTAAAGTGACAAACATTTTGGCACCGTTGCAGGGGAAGGCAATTGTATGTTTAAAAAAGCATTAACTTTTTTCTTTTAGATATGCAGAGTGCATGGGAGGGCGCAAGAAAAACAACCATACAGGTGGAAAGGGCAAAGGAGGAGGAAGAAAGACCTTTATTGATGATATAATATCAAAGGCTGAAACTTCTCAGAGGCTAAGCTCTCGGAAGCCCAAGCCTCAGATCTCCCTCCAAGCAAACTACGAAATAGAGGAAGTTGTGGGTCCTGAAAAGTTGAGGAAACAGTTGAAGAAATCGAAAAACCAGCAGAAGATTTTAAGGAGCCGATTAAGGATATCGAGGAACCAGTTGAAGACATTGAGGAATCAATTGAGAACATTGAGGAACCAATTAAGGACGTTGAGGAGCTAATAGAAAACATTGAAGACAGAGCAAGTGCAGCAGGAGAACAACCAATGGAAGAGAATAATGAAGGATTCTATAATGGAAGACAGGAAGGAAGAGGGGAGAATTCTCTCTCTACCTTGGGATTTCCTATTGGGGATCTTCCTAGGGGGCCAACTCCCATGAAGAATATCCCACTCTCAGCCTTACCTAACTTCCATGGTTTATCTTCTGAAGGTCATGATGAGTTTCTTTTTGATTTTGATATATTGTGTAGAAGTTATGACTATGTTACCAACGCTCATAAATTGAATCTATTTCTAGCAACATTAAAAGGAAATGCACTAAGATGGTTTATGAGTCTGGAAGGTCATGTAATCACGACATGGGAACAAATGAAAGAGAAGTTCTTGACTAAATATCAAGATTACTGCTGGACAAGAGAAAAAAGGGAGGAATTATTTAAGATGGTTCAAAAGGAGGATGAGAATCTGGAGGACTTCGTGGAAAGGTTGCAATATAACCTGCAAAGATCCAATCACCCTGATGTAAGTAAAGATATTCTTAAAACAATATTATTGAAAGGGGTGAGGGATGATTGTCTAGACATGTTAAACATGCTTGGTAAAGGGGAAATATCTAAAGAATCATATGATGAAATTGTTAACCTCTACAAAAGATGTTCAAGAGGAGCTGCAAGGAACAGATCAAATAGCAAGGGTAATACATATTCAAGAGTTCAGAAATCAGCCAGTGGAGGAGAATCAAGAGCTGAAATAGGTAATTTACTTGAGGCATTTAAAACTAAAATGTTAAGCTCTTTTGCTTCACACATTGACACCTTGCAGGCTAAGAAGAAACAGGCAGAAGGAGAAGCTGCTTTAGCCATCTTCTGTTCTAAATGCAGAGAAAAACATCCACTAAGGGAATGCCCATTGGATAAAGTAAAAATTTGTACCATTTGTGAGAGGGATCATGAAACACAACAATGCCCTTATTTACCAGGAATAAAGGCAGCATTGCAACCAACTGACGAAGAAGCTAAAGTAGTTTATTTGCTGACATAGAGAAGGCAATGGCAACCATGAGGACAAGGTATGAACTCTAATATGCCATTTTATAATCGTTGGAATAATTACCCTTCTTTCAATAAAGCTAATTACCCTCCCTTTAACCAGATGCAATACCCACTCTTCAATCAAATGAGTTACCCACCCATGTAACAACCAAACCCTCCCTTTGTAGATCCAACAATGTGGACTTCCTAGCCCCCACAACAACAATCCTATTTTAATCAATGGAACCCAAATTGGAGGGGTCAGGAACTCCCATTTCCAAACCAATTCCCTCAGTTTTAGCAATCACTCCTGTCATCAGGAGCTCCACCTAATAATCAAGTAATGAGACCTTAGCTACTGGTACAACCGAACCCTAACCCCAATAATAAAGCCATAAAAGTTATTGATATTTAGAACTAGCCTATGCAGTGTAATGATATCCACTTATAATCTGGAAAAATAGTTGAACCTATTATTGATGACATCACCTCTTTTGATTCTGATAAGGAAGAGACTAAGAAAAATAATTCTTGTAAGTAGGAACAGTCACCCTTTAACAAGGGTGCCAAAATTGCTGAACCACCATTCCCTGAGCATTTAGCTTTGACTAAAACCCCTGAGCCACCTGCTTTTAACCTTTTGGGGGAATTACAGAATCTTTATGTTAAAATTCCACTTTTACAAGGATTAAGAGATGTACCAATCTATGCCAGAACTATGAGAGATATTTTTATCAAGAAACCTAGTAGGAAAGCGAAAAATCCCCTTACAGTTCATGTTATGGGTGATCTATCAGCCTTAATGACCGGAAAATCTCCCCCTATTAAATATGGTGACCCTGGACATCCTACTGTTACAATTCAGATCAGGAAAACTATCATCTCTCGAGTTTTGGTAGATTTAGGTGCTGCTATAAACATTATGACTCTAGAAACTGAACAACTGTTATAGCTGAAAAATGTGATCAGAGAGACACCGACCATTCTAGAATTAGTTGACTGTTCTCCAACAAAAGCGGAAGGATTCATTGAAGACCTAATCATTCCAGTTGATTCCTATAATTACCCAGCTAATTTTGTGGTGTTACAGACTAAAACAAAGTTGGGGGGACACCCTTTAATTCTAGGAAGGCCCTGGTTAGCCATAGTCGTTGCCTTTATCAGCTGTAGATCTGGCTCAATGACAATTTCTAATGGGTGTGAAACAAAGCAGCTTACTCTCTACCCTCATGCCATGCCTATGATTAACAATGACAATTCTGTATGGTTGGATTATGATGATGATGCTACCCAACCTATTTCGACTATCGGAAAAGCTTTAAGTCTTAAAGACACCACTGAGGATGAAGTAATTAATAATTTTATTTGTAAAACTTCCTCTGTTACTGTTGAAACACACAACCACTTTACTGCAATTTTGGAATCTGATACCCACGAAAAACTTAAGTTAGAAGATCTACCTCAAACATCAACTTCCATCTCTTCTAAAAGCATAACAGTAGAAATCAAACCTGGAAAAACATTGAATATAAACCCGAATTTAATAGATGCTGAAACACAACAATTAATGAAGCTACTTCATGAAAATAAGGAAGCATTTGCATGGGATTATACAGACATGAAGGGAATCTATCCTGAATTATGTACTCATCACATCAATATTAAGGAAGGTTGCCGACCAATCTGTCAACCCCAGTGGTGAATGAATCCCAATTTAAGGGAAATTGTCAAAGAAAAACATCAGAAATTGCTCAATGCAGGGTTTATATATCCTTTATCTGATAGTGAATGGGTTTCTCCATTGGTCATAGTACCTAAAAAAAATGGGAAATGGAGGGTATGTGTAGATCATAGAGCCTTAAACAAAGAAACTCAAAAGGATCACTTTCCCTTGCCATTCATTGATCAGGTGCTAGATAGTTTGTTAGGGAAGAAATTCTTCTCCTTTCTAGATGGTTTTAGTGGGTACAATGAAATCAAAATTGCACCCTAGGACCAGGATAAGACCACTTTTACTAGTCCCTGGGGAACTTTTGCCTATAGAGTCCTCCCATTTGGACTATGTAATGCTCCAACAACTTTTCAAAGAGCAGTGATAGGAATCTTTTCTGATATGATTAATGACTCCATGGAGATATTTATGGATGATTTCACCCCTTATGGTGTGTCTTTTGAAGATGCATTACAAACCTTGAAAAAGTACTTAAACGTTGTGTACAAGATCATCTCTCCTTAAGCACTGAAAAATGTCATATGATGATGAATGAGGGAATTGTACTTGGACATTTCATTTCATTTCAAGGAATTTAGGCAGATCCATCCAAAATACAAGTAATTCAGAATCTTTCTATTCCTACAACACAAACCGATGTAAGATGTTTTTTAGGACATGCGGGATACTATAGAAGATTTATTAAAATTTTTTCTAAAATAGCTTTTCCTTTGTTTGTGTTACTTATGAAAAATGTTGAATTTAAGTGGATTGATCTTTGCCAGAAAGCATTTGATGAACTCAAGCATCAGTTATCCACAACTCCTATTTTAAGAGGACCTGATTGGGCACTTCCCTTTCATATATCCTCTTATGATTCACATACTGTAATTGGAACTGTCTTGGGACAAGAGGAAAATCATCTTCCTTGTGCTATCTATTTTATTAGTAAGAATATGACTCCTGCTGAGCTTAATTACACAGTTACTGAAAAGGAATTCTTAGCAGTTATTTATGCTATTAACAAGTTTTGACACTGCATTACTGGTTACTCTACTTTTGTCCATACTGACCACTCGACTATTAAGTATTTAATGAACAAATCCGTCACACATACCCAAGTTACCAGATGGTTGTTCTTACTACGAGAATTTGATATTACAATTTTAGATCAACTAGGTAAAGAAAATGTAGTTGCTGATTTCCTTTCTCGGATAAAAGCTGATGATAATACTGTAGTAGATGATTCCTTTCCTGATGAGTATTTATTTGCAGTATCTGCTCACTCACCTTGGTATGCAAACATTGCCAATTATCTAGTTACAGGAAAGTTACCATCACACCTATGACATCAGGAGAAAAGGAAGATCATTCAACAAAGTGCTAGGTATAGCTGGATAAGTGGGTGTCTTTTCCATACAGGACTTGATCATGAGATCCAAAGATGCATTAGAGAAGATGAGGTTTATGATATACTGAAGGCTTGTCATGATGGCCCTTGTGGAGGGCATTTTTCTGATAAAAGAACAACACATAAAATTCTCAGAATGGGTTATTATTGGCCCTCACTGTTCAAGGATGTGAAGAAATATGTTCAGGCCTGCGACAGCTGTCAGAGAATGGGTCAACCAAATCATAGAGATGAAATGCCATTGAATCCCCAGGTAATACTTGAACCCTTTGAAAGATGGGCTCTAGATTTCGTAGGGCCCATTAATCCTCCATCCAATCAAAGAGTTTATATATTAGTTTGTACAAATTATAAGACTAAGTGGGTGGAGGCTAAAGCACTCATTAGAGCTAATGAAGAATCTGTTCTATCTTTTCTCTTTGAAGAGATCTTTGTCAGATTTGGAATACCTAGAGAGCTAGTTATAGATGGAGGACCTCCTTTCAATTCTCATGGTTTTAAAGCCACCCCTCAAAAATATCATATTAATCATAGAATGACTACACCATACCACCCCCAAGCTAATGGGTAGGTGGAGAGTACAAACAAAGTTATAGAAGCCATTCTAACAAAAATAGTGAAAGAGAATAGGAAGGATTGGGCCCAAAGGCTCCCTGAAGCACTATGGGCTTATAGAACTACTTAGAGGAGCACTACAGCATTTTCACCCTATGAATTGGTTTATGGTAAAAGTGTTGTTTTTCCTGTGGAACTTGAAATTAAAATTTTAAGGACTACTTTTGCTATTAACCTTGATTTGACTGATGCACAGACAGCAGGGTTGCAGCAGCTTCAGGAATTGGATGAAAAGAGGTTAGATGCCATCCATCAAACAACTATGATCGAACAAAAAAGAAAGGTGGCATGACAAAACCATTAGGCATAAGCAGTTCCAGAAAGGTAATTGGGCTTTATTGTGTGATTCTCGGTTTGAAAATTTTCAAGGGAAACTATGTACAAGATGGTTGGGACTTTATGAATAGATATTGTTTTCCCCAATGGAACAGTAAGGCTCCTAACAATTGATGATTCTAGGACACCATTATTGGTGAATGGTCATCGGCTTCGTCTATACCAGTGACCCATTTCTAAAGAAGACTTTAAGGCCACTTGTATGGAATTATATCCTTTTGGGGGAACCTGTTGCCCCTCATTGCTATTAATTTCCGCATTATATATTTTAAGTATTATATTAGATTTCTTATCTAATAATCCCTGTCAAGGGTTGCCATGTTATAAATGCTTATTTTGCAGATCTCAGATGTAGGAGAGGCTGATGGAAAAGAACAATCTCACTGCAAGCAGATTTAAGCTTCATTTTGTGAAGCATTGTTATCTCATCCCAACTCACAAATTCACTTCCCCATTTCAATCATTTTTCCCTTTTCCCCTTCCCTATGTCCTCCATTATTTTTCAGCAACATCTTTACATTTTTATGAAATAAGCATTTTTTAGCAACATTTTCCCTATTTTTCCTATTTGTAGCAACATTTTTCCTTACTTTCTCCGTTGCTGAAAAACCATTTCCACCCATTTTCTTGTTGCTGAAACACTATCTTCCATTCATTTTCCCTGTTGCTAAAACACCAACTTTTACCCATCTTCTCCATTGCTGAAATACCATTTCTCCTCAACGAATTATCACACATTACTTTCCGTTCTAACAATCACCTATTGCATTTAACTTTGAACTTTGACTGCCCTCTCCTATGTTTATACATGGCTTTCATACAATTACCCTCATATTTTAAAACCCTCTTCCATAACCGAATATCAACCGAAGGTAAACATGAGGTATGTGTTTGTTATATGCGAATATTATTAAACTATAGTAAATGAGGAGATTATGACATTATTACCACAATCTCCGTACATTTAAAACTCATGATTACAGCCATAGTTGGGGGGAATATCAAAATCACACGCCATCATTTCGTAACACGCCAATCACCATCGTTCTTTTACCCATGATTATGTCCTATCACCCCGTCTCTGTCCTATTATTCCATGATCTCATCTGCAAAATTTACTCTGTCCTGGGTGCGGTAATTCGGTTTGTCACTGTGAATTTAACTGAAGCTGGTAACTATGGGAGGACCTGCTATTCGAAATGAGCCCGACTCCATAGATTTATTAGAATTACACCCAGAGGTAAATCAGATTTTTCAGCAGGTAGGATGGGTAGATTATTTTCGGAGCCTCCAGGGATTTGATTCACAACAAGTCCTTGAATTTGTACGTAATCTACAAGATGGCTACTCTACTATTCAAGGAATTCGAATTCCAGTCTAAGAGTATGATATAGCATAGGTTTCAGGCTTGCCGACCACTGGAATTTGATGGTTTAGTCATAAACACATCATTTTGAACGCACAATAGGACTTTCTTCTACCTGGAGAGTAGGTCGAGCCTAAAGGTAGGGTTGTCGCACTACATTCATTACCACCTCCATGGCCGATGGTTGCGGAATTCGTCAAGCACTATCTCACCTGCAAAGAATGCTACTAGGTAGTCTATCAGCATGATTTTGTCTTGTTAAATCATTTGAGACATGGTCGACTGTTAAATATGCCGTATTATTTACTTGGGTGTCTAAAGAATATGTCACATCACTGTTTGCATGTAAAGTACCCACTCCTTTCCCTCACCCATCATCGTCTTGTTAAGTTATTAATTCAAATGGGTTTTTCTCAATAGAATCCTCCCCCTTTCAACAATCCACCTCTAGAGCTTCAAGAAGCTGCTAAAATTCCTCAAGCAGCAGCTGAAATCCCCCAAGAACCCATTGAAACTCTTGAAGTTCCTCAATCAGCTCGCGAAAGTCCCCAACAAACTCCTGGAATCTCTCAGCAAGGTGAAAATCCTTCCAAACAATAACCAGGGAGTATCCCTGATCCCCCAAATATCCCAACAGCTACATCAGCCAACCCAATTGACCCTTCTACCACATCAACTCCACCCCATCATTTAGAAGAATCATCTAGTCCTACTGTCCACATTCGTAGTGATGATTTTGAGGATAACCTTCCCATTTCTAGGCTAAAAAGAAAAAGGCAAGATAAGGTTGCTTCCCTACCAAAAAGACGAACAAGGGCCTTAACCAAAGAAGCCACCATTCCTGATACCCCTCCCCTCTTAAAGAGACCTACTCATAAAAGGAAAATCACTACTTTACCTGCCTTTTTACCTCGAAGATGAATGAGGATGTCTACAAAAGCAGCAATTGTTACTACCATCCCAAATTCCCTGTTTGTTAGCCTAAAAACCCATACTCTGCCACAATCCCAAGTTCCTGAATATTTACCTGTCTCACCCTTGGGTACTGAAATGCAAGACACCCAGGATATTGTGACATCATTCCTTTTAGAAAATGTAGCCGCCACACAAGAACCACCTGCTGATGAATAGAAAATAGATGAGCAAGATGTAGCTGACCCATAAGAACTAGCTACTGATTCAACAATTGCCACACAAGAACCACCTGCTGATGAACGAAAAACAAACGAACAAGATGTAGCTACCCCACAAGAACTGGCTAATGATTTAGCAGTTGCCACACAAGAACCACCTACTGATGAATAGAAAATAGACAACCAAGATGTAGCTGCCCCACAAGAACCAAGTACTGATTCAGTGGTTGCCACACAAGAACCACCTGTTGATGAACAGAAAATAGACGACCAAGATGTAGTTGCTCCACAAGAACCAGCTACTGATTTAGCAGTTGCCATAAAAGAACCACCTGCTGATGAACAGAAAACAGACGACCAAGATGTAGCTGCCCCACAAGAACCAACTACTGATTCAACAGTTGCCACACAAGAACCACCTGTTGATGAACATAAAATAGACGACCAGGATGTAGCTGTTCCACAAGAACCAACTACTGATTCAGCAGTTGTCACACAAGAACCACCTGCTGATGAAAAAGAAATAGAAAATCATAATGTGATACAAACTGTAGCTGTTACACAAGAACCAGCCACTGGGTCAGTAGCTGTCACACAAGAACCATCTGCTGATATGAAAAATATGGATGCTCACGATGTTGCGAATAATGTAGCTATTACAGAACCAGCTGATGATTCAGCAGTTGTCACACAAAAACCACCTGCTAAGGCTACAAGAGATGTAGTTGCTATGGAACAACAAACCATTCATCCACTAGAATCAGCTACTGAGACTGCAACTACTACACAAAGCCCAGTTACTTTGGCTTCCCTTCTACAACAAAATGAGTTTCTAAAATAAGAAATCGAAGCTTATAAATAGGAATTAATAACGGCAAGGGAAGCCTATGACAAAGACCTTAATTTGAATACTTTAGCCCATGTAGCATTCACAGTTGAGAAGAGTACAAAGAAAGAACGGTATAACAAATATATGTGCAACCAATGTGGTAATATTTATCATCAAGCCGGTTATAAAATAGTTGAAATTCCACTGCTTGGAGCCACCCCTGCATCTACTTCTACTACAATTAAAAAGGAATGCCCTGCTGTCACACAAGAACCAGGAAGGCCTTCAAAGATTTTTGAAAAAGAGGTTAAACCACAAATACTTCGACCTACTGTGATTATTAAAATTGAAAGTCCTATACCTCGGTCTACAAAAATTGTGTTTACTTCGACTGAGCCTCGGCCTACAAAAATTGTCTTCACTCAGACCAGTGGCACTCAAGCACAAATGGATAAATGGAAGAAAGAATACGTTACATCGCAAGAGAGGATCTTCCAGGAGCATAAATAATTGTGGCAAAATCATATATATTCAAACTGGGAAGTTTTGGATCAAGTGATCCAATACTCTTGTGCTCAGAATAAGGAGAATAAACAACTAAAAACTAGACTACTTCTCATGTTTGATTCAGTTCAAAGATTACTGGCCACCAGGAAACCGTCCTCTAATTACCTCTCTTTTTCTTGTAGAACGCTTAACATTCTTCGAAATAAAAGCAATTAGAGATGGGAAACCTCATGATATATCTGCACCTAAACAATTTTTGAAAACTTTCACAGAGGCATCTACCAGTGAACAAAATCTACTCTGTGAATTGTATCTTCATAATGAAGCCATCCCTGAGGATAGGAAGCTCAATGTAAAACCTCTGGTGGGTGATATTCAGATCAGAGCCTTTGTTTTTTTCCTTGCCAATCAGCTCACATGGCAGAATTCCTTCCTTTCAGCAAGGCATAATGAAAATAATCGTCTTCTGTGGATTCGATCCGAGCCACAAAATTCTGCCATTTTCATTGCTGAATATTGTTAGTTTCTAAAGGAACCACGAATGTGTGAACACATCAGATAGTTACAAGTAGTAGTCTTAGAAGACTACCAACACTATGTAAAAGCTAAGGGAGGTCTTGCCTTACAAGCAAACAACTTATTTTGGCAACAATCTTCTAAGGAGAGGCAGGAGTATCATCCCTTTACTCCTCTTAATGTTGAAGTAGCAATTTCATGGCTACCTAACTATGTCCAATGTGTTTAGCAGTGTGCCGAAAAATGGATAGGATATCATTTTCACATCCCTCTTCTATTGATGCCAGCACAAGAGTATAAGGTTCATTATAGGTTGTCAAAAAAGGAGGAAGTAGCAGCATGGCAGAAATTTGTTATAGACATTTTTGGGCCCTACAACCCCAAGCATGAAATGTACATAAATCAAGGGCTCCGAAGTCCTTAAAAGTGTTGTTCTAACCCCTAAAGGAACAAGGTCAACAGATTACAGCTTCTCCTAAAAGTTCTCCACGAAAAACTGCTCAGAATTGGTCAAAACAGGATCATTTCAGCTACTCCACTGGCTAAGTGCATTGCATCTCACCTAAATACACTACACGGGAAGTGCATTGCATTTCAAAAAGCCCTTCTATGGGGTGCAATGGACGAGAAAAGACAAGTGGCGAGGACAGTTTGCGAGGTGGATGATCATGGAATCTTCCAAAAACTTCTCCTGGGACACTTGCCTCTCAGAATCGCCCAAGGATGAGTAAGAGATCAATGATATCTCCAAGTGGCATCAAGAACTACCAGAGAGAAGAAACTAATCAAAAAACCAGAGCTGACTCACACCTCTGCAAATATCTATATATAGATCTCCCATCCCAAAGATCTAGGGGTTGGAGGCTGGAATTTCGCATATTGTAAGGAATTGTTGTTGGTTTCTTGAGACAAACATCAGATTGTTGGGCGATCTAAGCTTTGTTTGAGGTGAAGAGGGGCTTCTTTGCTGGGAGGTTGATGCTGGGTTAGAACAACTGGTTGTAACTCCTCTTGGCTCTTTTCTTGTTTATCAATAAAAGCTATTCAAGTTTTCCTCCATGCTTTTGTGTCATTGATGCTTCCTACATTTGTATGGTCAATTTACATATGATCCTAGATTGTTTATGATTATAGATCCATGTATTTGTATAGTGCTATGCTTCTGTGATCTTACAGGTACTTTGTGAAGCTGGGCGTGCAAGGGAGCAGGTAGCTGAAGACTATCAAAGAAGAGAGGAATCAAATCAGGAGATTAGCGCAAGACAGAGGTTGGTCTTTATGTTCCTCTCTATCTATAATTCATAAAGGAAAAACGAAAGTATCTTTTCTCTGTTTGTTTCTAAGGCAGCTGTCACACCTTAGTGGGATAGAGCAGTTCTATATAGACACTTTTCCCTGTAACAAAATGGTGACTCCGCTGGGGAGATAATTAGTTGGTTTGTTTATCATTCTTTGTTGTCTATTTCATAAACTTACAGGTAGCATTCGAACTGCATTTTCCATAACAAATGCAAAGTAGATAACTGCTACTTCAATCCATCTACTGGATCTGTTTATGATTTAAACAACTGATTCACAAACTATCTGATTTCCCTTGTGATAGCTCTTAGATCCTCCTTAGATCTACCCCTGATTGTTGCATTACTGATTTCTTTTTGCTCGGCCAAAACCCAAGAAATGAACTGCAAACTGTGACCCGGAACCCGAACAGAGTCTCGTTTCTGGCCCAGCACAGGTATTGTTTAGAGAATCTGAATTTCAGCGCACTTCCCAAGTGGACAAGTTGCGCTGCATTTCAAATTCTCTGTGTTACAGGTGCGTTGATTAGACTAGCTCTGTGCAGTTTTGGCTTTTGTGATTCATTCTTTCCAGCTCTATTCCTGAATTTTGCTGCCTGTGATCAATATATGTCTGTTTGAAACCCCTTTTCCTTGCTGTTATTCCGCCTCCTTTGTACAAAAGAACTGCAGATGTTTTTGTGTGTCTGTTGAGTCATTTACAGTTCTCCTTTGCAAAAGTAGCATAATCGTACTGTCGTCCTTTGATTTGAAACTGTCACAAGTGTCGATTTCAATCGTAGGAAAGAGTTTGATTGCTGTTGATGGTCAATTATCTTGTTACTATTTCTTTTGGTCTGAATTTGTAATTTTCTAGTGTCGGGAACAAGTATTCATTTCAAAATCGTAAGGTGTTGTGTTCGTCTCCATTTTTGATTTCGAAAAGAAACTTGTTGATATTTATTGCTTGAAAAGAAATTTAGATTTGTGCATCAACTTTCTTTTTAGTATTCATAAACTAAGAAAGTCGAAAAACAAATACATGCATGTGCATTTGCATATAGACAGTCTGATTGGCTTGATTTAGGAAAGTGCATTTAGCGTGTGCTCTTTGCTCTTTGTGAAAAGATTTTGTCTTTCTTTTCCCTAGTAGCTAGGATTTTCTTGCACAAAGAAGATAAAAAGTTTGTTTATCATCTTAGATTGCATTTTAGGAATTACATCTACATCTCGCGGTGAACCTGAGAGGCAAACTTCATAAACAAGATCAACTTAAAATAAATTCAATGAATCTAACAACGCTTTGGAACTTAACGCACAACATTTAGAAGTCTAGGCTAGAGACATATTCCGGCGTCATAAAGCCTGGTAACTGTTGTTCTCACTGATGGTTGGGTGATTCCTCCACTTTGAGATGATAAGTGCCAGTACGGACTTGTGCTCCCACGTACCGTCAAGTATATTTTGGGAGACCCCAATAGGCTTAATCCTTTATCCATAGGAAGCCGTGTCTGCCACCCTATCGATCGTAATGCACTGAACACAACATTCGGGAAGATTGACTACCGTACTGTAAAAAGTATTCTGCAGTTTTGCGATTGGTTTGGTAATCCCTCTACCTAGATTTCCAGAGCAGTCCCTTTCGTTCCTTTTCAGACTCCTTAACGGAAAAGGTCCATAAGAGCACTTGTGACTTCAGGCTCATTAAAAATTGAAGGAGACTAGAGTCATATTTTGTTTTTTCTCGACTCTTAAAAATTGAAAAAACAAGTTGTGTCAAAGCGTCTAAAATTTAATTTTAAATGGAATATTCATTACCCTTTCCTACATTGATCTTGGGTTGAGAAAATGGAATCCACCAACCAAGGAATTCCCCTTGGAGGAAATCCTAGTCCCTTCTCCTCTTGGGGAGATGTTGGTGCACCCCATATGGCCACATTGTCACTTCCAGGACTGACAATTGGTTTTCCTGTATGGTTCTTCTCAACCTCTGTCATTCAGAACACCACAATTCCTGAACATTCAAATCAGCGACTAGACGAGTCCAGAGTTACCCACCAACCTTCTACTTCCTCTAATTCTTCCTCTCCTCCTTCCTCTTCGTTTGATGGGGCTGGTAAAGCCAAAATTCAAGTACCTAAAGAGAAGAAGGAAAAGAAGAAGAAAGAGAAGAAGAAGAAGGAGCCAAAAGCAAATGGGGGCAAACGAGTGTCGCCTAGCGAAAATCCACACACTGCACTGACCAGGCCTAAATCGCCATGTGTCATTTGCAAAGGAGACCACTATCACAGAGATTGTCCTTGCATCCCCTGGATCTTAAGGGACTGGTCTCCTCGTTTGCAAAACCCGGTGTCGTCAACCTCTGATGATCATGTTGAAAACGCACCGTCAACTAGTGAAAGTGAAGCCCTAAGACAAAAAGGAAAATATAGATTTCCTTGTAAACTGTGCGAAGGTGATCATGCCATCCATCGTTGTCCCTTCTTAGACGAAGCTAAAAGAGTTTTGGATGATCGTCTGGTTTCACCGTGACGACTTCCTCCTGGATATAAAAAACTCTTGCCGAGTCCGTCACTAGTTGAAAATCTGGCTAGCCCGCTCAGGTGGTCGGTCGAAGCATCTATCATTGAAGATAAACCATCTGAACCCATACCAGACGAAATTCAAAAGTTCGAGGCGGCAGTTGACCCGATCTTGCCTTCAGAGGTTCCATCTTCAGATGATACAGTCACTGAAGAGAACAAGGATGACACCATCCAAATTCTTTTCATAAGCACAGACTCCAACGAACATGGGGGCAATTAACCCATTCCTTTACCGCAGGAAGGAAGTTCGTCAGAGTCGTACCTGGCCATCTATTCAGTCCCACCTCCAAGCAACCTAGTTGTCTCCTTC
The DNA here is from genome assembly GCA_031772625.1 of Pinus tabuliformis. Lineage (NCBI taxonomy): Eukaryota > Viridiplantae > Streptophyta > Pinopsida > Pinales > Pinaceae > Pinus > Pinus tabuliformis. The sequence goes on along the minus strand of CM062817.1, from coordinate 1,223,968,024 downwards.
TACTGGAATCAACTAGGCAGACCTCGTTTACCAGCTAGTGTACCATTCCGAATCATTGTTCAAATATATAGAATGGTTATGGCTAGTACCATCATAGATGAGGGGGCTTCTGTGAGTATCCTTTCCTCAACTGCTTGGAAAGCGCTTGGTTCGCCATCGCTTTTGCCTGAGATGAGAATCTAACAGGCTTTGATAAAGGAACCAGTCGACCGTTAGGGATCCTTCCCAATGTGCCCATAACATTGAGAGGGAAAACGATTCACATGAACGTAATGGTAGTTCAAGGACCCCTGGATTACAATCTACTCCTTGGACAAGACTATATCTATTGCATGAGAGCCATTGTCTCATCACTATCTAGAGTGATGTGTTTTCCGCACGAAAGAAGAGTGGTCAAGCTCGTAGACCAGCTTTCATTTCCCGGATCACGCATAGCAAATAGTCATATACCATCCCTGAATGGTCTTTTCACGCAAGAAATGTCTCAATCTCCAGTCCTTCCACCCGATGAGTGCGAGTGATTCAGGGGGACATGACTGAAACCCAGGGGGCATTCACCCTGGTCTGCTTCAGCAGGAAAACTTTGGGTATAGGGCAGGTTTCCGCGAGAGAATATGACTAGTCTGTACTCCCATCCGTGATTGGAAGAGGGGGTTATTCTGGAGCAAGATTCTCTTGTCAAATTTATGTGAGTGGAGTAGCCTCCTTCACTCACCTTTGTCTATTTCGGTAGACATCGCCGAAGAAGTGTTTTGATTGCGCTGTGAATAGAACGATCTTTGGGTAACATGTAAGAGGTAGGCTTCTCTCGGTAAAACAAATGTTTTAACGGACTAAAGAAGGGGTAACCTTGAAACTTTGTTTTACGCCTAGGGGCATGTAAACCTTTTGGCTTGCAAGCAAAGAGCGACTATTTATTTTTTAAATTTGTAGGTCCTCTAACCCTTTAAACTCGTAGGATTGGTCATTTCCTAACTTGCATAAAGAAAGGATGTGGGGCAAAACTCTAAAAGTTGCCGTTTTTATATGAGACATTCTTATCACACGACTGGATTAATTGAGCAGTTTTAGCACATAGTTCAAGCTCGTTAAAAAATAAACATAAGCCATGAGCAAATGTTTCCCCCCACGCTTAAGCTCGTTAAAAAATGAACTATTCACAGGTAAATAACCATCGTGAATGTATTACTTCAGCCATTAAAGCCTTGGTCGTGTTTGCACCATCACCTCCACTTTTGCATTGGCCGATCATTCACCCCCATTTGATTGTTTACCCATTTTGAGGAATAGTTGCGAAGAGTGATTTCACTAGCCATCCTTGTAACATTGCCGTGATTGGAAAATTACAAACCTTACCTGGAATCAACTGCTACCCATTTTATCACTCGTTCTTCAAAAGATGAGTCTCCTTTAAGCTCTTTTCAACTGACTCGTAAAATATGAAAAGATTGTCAAGCCATTGGCCTCTCCAGCTCGTTAAAGGGACCGGAAGTGTTATCCCTCCTCTAAATTTTAATCTTTTTGGACCTGAGGGATTATTACACAAAACGATCGAGCGCTTGTTTTGTTCGGCTCGTTAAAAGTATCGAAAATTCATCCCTTCTGTATTGTTTTATACTTTTTCGGACTTAAGGGATTAGATGACGAAAAAGGAATTTTGGAGTTACCTTTATGTTCTTTTTCAAAGTCTCTAAAATTGAAAAGGACCGAGTTATCTTTGTCATTAAACTCGTTAAAAGTGTAATAGCGACAAGCTTGTCTATAGACGAGAACGAGTTTCACTATCTCTAGGCTCATTAAAACATAGCGATGGGTTTGCCCGAAGGGCAAATTATAGAACAAGCATATGTTATCCTCCTCAAGCTTGACAAGAATAAAGAGGTACTGGTCAGCAATGACTGGGGAAAATTGGGAAGAAAACTTGAAGAAACTTTGTTGGTAGCAAGTCGCTCTTGAACATGACACTTCCACTCCATGTCCGAGTTAGGTTGGGTTGTTTCATTCACTAGTCACATCACCATGGTCCCATAATACCATCCACATTTTGGGTTAATGCTACCAATCCATCACATCAGTGTCGCCGATATGTTCAAGAGAAGTCATTCAGAGAATTCACCTGTGTCTCACCCACTACCATACATTTATACTCCATTCTTTCATGACCGCCACCCTGAACCTTATATCACCAGATCGTTTTCACCTCCATTAAAATCATTTGCTCCGTTCCATGTCATTGATGTGGGATTCATTAAGGCCCTCCTGTGACGGATCACTTCTTGTCGACATCAGCTCATTATCCAAGAAGTTGATCTAGGAACACCTAATTCAGTACTTTGAAGCTTGCATGCCTCAATGGCAAGTTTCTCATTTCCGACGACGGGTTTACATCAATGGCCTTTGATCGAAAGATTTTGCATGGTGTTCAACGACAAGTCCTTTATTCACACCATGTGAATTGTACTGTAGTACCTTGAGGGTCATTATCATTATCGGTGACTCCTCTCGCGCCTCTTAACAACTTACATCATTGGCTGGTAATCAGGCGATGTCTTTCCATTTTCGACTCCAGAACAGCTCTCACATGGATCGACTTGTACTTCGAGTGAAGATCGAACGAGATTGAAGACCCTGGATCTAGTTTCATGCATCCGGGTTGCGATATATATTCAGAGAAATAAAGACATCAAATGTACATCATTGCTGCACAGATAATCATCCAATCAAAAGGATGATGGCTCTATTAGAATCATCAGTCTACACTCAGACGATTGTCTATCCTATGTACATGAAAATGAATTTATAAAGCTGAGCATGGGAATGCCCACCTCAGCTAGATCATGAAAATATTATGAAGATAATGTATTGTATTGTATCTTATTACAGGTCTCCTCCCAGCATTGAAAAAACTTCGGATCCTCATAATAAAGCATTTCACCCGACATCAAAAGATTAACGACCTCATGCTATAGGGGGCAACTGTTATAGACATTTTTGGGCCCTACAACCCCAAGCATGAAATGTCCATAAATCAAGGGCTCCTAAGTCCCTAAAAGTGTTGTTCTAACCCCTAAAGGAACAAGGTCAACAGATTACAACTTCTCCCAGAAGTTCTCCATGAAAAGCTACTCAGAATTGGTCAAAACATTATCATTTCAGCTACTCCACTGGCTAAGTGCGTTGCACCTCACCTAAATACACTGCATGGGAAGTGTGTTGCATTTCAGAAAGCCCTTCTATTGGGTGCGATGGATGAGAAAAGACAAGTGGCGGAGACAGTTTGCGAGGTGGATGATCATGGAATCTTCCAGAAACTTCTCCTGGGACACTTGCCTCTCAGAATTGCCCAAGGATGAGTAAGAGATCAATGAGATCTCCAAGTGGCATCAAGAACTATTAGAGAGAAGACACTAATCAAAAACCCAGAGCTGACTCACACCTCTGCAAATATCTATATATAGATCTCCCATCCTAGATATCCAGAGGTTGGAGGCTGGAATTTTGCATATTGTAAGGAATTGTTGTTGGTTTCTTGAGACAAACATCAGATTTTTGGGTGGTCTAAGCTTTGTTTGAGGTGAAGAGGGGCTTCTTTGCTGGGAGGTTGACGCTGGGTTAGAAGAACTGGTTGTAACTCCTCTTGGCTCTTTTCTTGTTTATCAATAAAAGTTATTCAAGTTTTCCTCCATGCTTTTGTGTCATTGATGCTTGCTACATTTGTATGGTCAATTTACATCTGATCCTAGATTGTTTATGATTATAGATCCATGTCTCTATATATTGCTATGCTTCTGTGATCTTACAGGTACTTTGTGAAGCTGGGCATGCAAGGGAGCAGGTAGCTGCAGACTATCAAAGAAGAGAGGAATCAAATCAGGAGATTAGCGCAAGACAGAGGTTGGTCTTTCTGTTCCACTCTATCTATAATTCATAAAGGAAAAATGAAAGTAGCTTTTCTCTGTTTCTTTCTAAGGCAGTTGTCACACCTTAGTGGGATATAGCAGTTCTATATAGACACTTTTCCCTGTAACAAAATTACAGAATCTTTATGGCTTCAGAGATCTGTTCGATAGCACCTTCTATACTTACTGCCTAAGTAATTTGCACTACAAGGTCTAGTACTCGGACTCAGATACAGAGTAAAGTTACATGAGGACATGCAACCCTTTCAGTTGGGGGGATGTTAGGACCCTACATTGTCCCCTTTTGACCATATATTTTACTATTATGTCATCCTTTTTCAACCTATACCTAAAGTCCATATTATGTCTTTAATCCATTTTTCTAAGGTATACAATATTTCTTCTCATTACTATACATTTAATTTATTTTACATATAATTACATTACCTTCATAGTTAATCGTTGAATCGGATAGTTGCTGAAACAATTATCATTGTAGTCTATGTTCTTGAAATAGCCTGGAGACTACAAGGTTATCATTACAGGTTATGTTGCTAAAATAGTTAGAATGATGCACAAATCCCGTTTCTAAAACAACAGTGATTTGCATTCTAAATTTGATAGCAACAAAATAAGATAATTAAAGGAGTTGCTACACTGGCTGTAACGATCACATTCCAAACTCAACATTACCGTAAGCATTGTAACAGCATTTTGTTAATGGGAAAACTGATTACCCTATTTTGGTATATTGGGTTAAAGATAGGACTTTCAATGTAATCAATTGTAATAGATGTCTCCTCTTTAAAAGGAGGAGACATCTACATTAGAATGGGGGGACAGACTGCTGGAAGTTTTGAAGCTGAAGAAAAGAACTGAATCTTTTTGTAACATGATATATTGATGGATGAATAGAATACTGTTCTGAGCAATTCTTTCTAGTTCTTGTTTCCTGGGGAATCTTGTGAGAAGGACAGGGCCCACCTTCATCACAAGATTCACCCATTCCATTTCCACAATGTGTTAAGTGTGTTTTCTAACTATACCTTGTTAAATTTATATTTACTGAATGTTGCTCATCCGTTATTGCTGAACTCTGCTTTTCCAATTGATTACTGCATTACTTTCTTGAACTTATCTATAGTTTATCCATGAGTGTTCTCTTGGCAATTAAGTTTACAGAGTGAGTTGATAAGCATGGTAATTAGAAACAGGTGTTGAAGGTTCCTGCTTGGGGAATAAGGTCCTATTCTCTGTTACAGCTAGTGCTTTCTTTTGTAGAGTGATTCCTTTTATTAGATTGCTCTTTTCAGTGAAATCAATCATTCTTTGATGAATAGATCATTTTCACTGTAACTCAAAGTAGAGCTTCAGGTTTCTTAGAACAAGTTGTGACTAATATACTTACTACAAATTTTACTGCTTTTGAGATTGAGTACATATAGTGCGTAGTTTCCTTTGAAATAGTAGATTTCCCTGGGTTGACAATTTATGTAGCACTTAGTTGTCTGAATTAATCAACAATTAAAGTGACCATTAGTTTTCCATTTAATTTTGGACCAAATAATAACTCAGGTTGATCATCATTAAGGTTTACAACATCTTCACCTTCACCTATGTTCAGTGTTTCACTGATTTGTGTTTTGTATGATTCATTTTTTACTAGCTCTATCAAAGGAACTGATATCTTCAACTTGGCTATCTTAGTAGTAATGTTGAATGGAAATTGAGTTTTGCTTGATTGTATGAGATCTTCCTTAGCAATTGTGGTATGTGTACTTTTATCTTATTTATTAGCACTAGACAACTCAGTTTGTGTACCAACAGTTTTGTTTTGAATTATATTTTTTGGAATAGTTTGAGTAACAGTTGAAGATTGAGTTTCAGCTGAAGTTATATCTACAATTTTTGGACTGGAAGTTTCTTGAGTTCCTCTAGGGAGAATTTGTAGAACATTGGTCACAGGAGTTTCTGTTGTTTTTTTAGTTTGGGTTTGGACTGATTTCTTAGTGGGGACTTCAGTATTCCTTTTGCTTCTAAGGCTATACTGTTTGTGAACTTCATAGATAATAGATTCATAGCCTTGTTTTTAATGAAAGGACTCTCCAAATCCTAATTGTAATTGTTGTAGCATGTACAATTCATGTTCTTCCTGAGTAAGAAAAACAACATCTTCGTTTTTAATCCCCAATAGGTTTATCTAGGTGTCCTCTTCTTCTTCATGATTTTGTGAACCTTCAGCATAATTTTCCTAGAAAGGTGGTCTAATCTGTTGATCTGGTATTGCATCTCTTGTTTTTCCAGTATTAATATTTTTCCTAAAATTGGGGTTTCTAATTGGGGGTGCTTGTTGAATTTCCCATAAAGATTTTCTTTCCATATTTTCTAATCTATCCATTATCCTTTCTACACTTTTAGCTAAACTAACTATTTTACCATTTGAAGTGTATGGTTCCTATTTAATGGTAACTCTTTTCTCAATTCTCATCCTAGCTTTCTTATCTAATAAATTTTCTTCTACACTAACAACATTACTTTGCATATGTTCCAAACTTTTAGGGTTTCTTTCTCTTAATTGGTAAGACATATAAGTGTCAAAACCATCAGGAAATTTGATTAATGCTAAGTCTTTTGGAGGTTTAATATTGGCAGGGATTGCATTATAGATACTGTTGAACCTAGTACAATAGTCCTTAACAGATTCATTAGGATCTCTTCTAGTGTTTTCAGATTCAGAGAATATTTATAAAGGGTTTTTATTTCTTTCCGATCTATCAATAAACAATCTATGCAAAGCAACTAAATCAACAATATGATTAGCAGGTAAACCTTTAAACCATTTTTTAACATCCCCTATTAGTGTTTGGGCAAATAGCGTCATTTGCATATCAGACTCATCAATCTCGTGTAATTCAGAGTAGTTGGTCATTTTATTCACATGCTGTTGAGTAGTATATTGACTAGTAGCATCAAACAGAAAAGATTTTACTTTGATAGTCTTGGCGCATGGCATGTATTTGAGCTAGTAAAACCAAAGGTGCATATCTGTTTGCCATGGCTGAGATTTTGGTTTGACCAGTGGGCAAAGTAGTCGTGCTTGAAGAAGGATTTGAGATGGTTGTAAACGAACTTGATGAACGTGATATGTTTTCTTGTAGAGGAAGCTGAGCTATGAATGGTTTACGGGAATGAATTTTGGTGGATATTATAGGTGAGGTGGTTGTAAATGACACTGTATTTACAATTTTTGAAGACTTTGTAGAAATGTCAGGGGTAGTAGCAATTAGGGCAGCTAATTCAACTAATTTTTGAAGATAAGCTTCGTTTATATGGCTTATCAAGGTTAAGGTTAAAGCTTCTAGTTTATCAAACATATCCAAAACATGTTGATCTAAATTAGGATGTATAGGCACCTTTTTTGACTCAATAAATTGAATAAAATTTGGGTCTATTACAGTTCATGAATTGAATTATTAGATTTGGTTCTAAACAAAGAAAGCTCAAATGATAAGTCAAATTGAATATCCTATAAACTTGATAACTCCTTAGGGAGTGAATTTTCTTTAATTAACTAACTACTATTTCCTTGAGTTTCTACCTTTTTTGGTTTTCTAAAAATTCTATCAGGATCATCAGCTATTGTAGCAAGGTTTGGATTTGGAGTAGCCATGGTATAGTGTGTTATTTTGCGAGCCAGAATTTTAATTTTTCAAAATTTTAATGAAACTTTTTAACAACTCTAAAATGACCTTAAAGTGTAAAATATGAGATTTAAGATTTCCTTAAAGTTTTATTAAACTGAGGATTGTCCCAAGTATGGTCACCAATATGTTATCACTCCAAAATTTCTCTAGATTTTGCTATGAAAGAAATGATAGAGGTAACCACAAACCTACTTTTGACATCAAGATGTAGCCTTCCTAATGATCATAGAGGGCTCTCTCTTTATGATTTAACTTTGTTTAGTTAATTGATTTTAGGCTAGTTATTTAAGCTTTGATTGGGTTTTGATTTTGATTTGGTGGTGGAATCACTGACTTAGATGGATAAAGGCATGTCTTTTACCATTGGGCTATGGGATGAAGTGTCAAGAAAACAAGATTGTATCAAGTTCTAAAGATAGTGTTTACATGGCAAGGTAGCTGAGTAAATTCGGACCTCTTAGGTTGGATGGTGAAGTGGTTTTCAATTGGGGTCAAGGAGAAATTAAGGGCTCCTGAAACCGGATAATGAGGGAAAAGGTAGGGGTCAATCAAAACTATGGAGCAATGGAGGATTCCCTACTCTGGATATCAGAAGAAAACATTAAAATGATTAACTATTCAAGACAGAGTGTACTTAAACAAATTCCGTAATAAATTTCCAGTTATTTCATTTAATTTAGATAACCTGCAATTTTGTGAAACACTTAAGAAAATAACATTTTGACAAAAAGAAAATACTTCACTAAAGTGGCCCAACACATGAATCCTATAATGTAATTTCTTTATTACTCAATCTAGTTTGTTGACTTCAAAAATTGGTACAATGAACCCTCAAGTTACAAATCAATACAACTATAGAAATGTCTAGCAATCCACCCTCTACACTTTGAATTATGAAGTATTTATACAAAAACTTATTACAAAATATCCCAAACTTTTTTGGGAATTATTCTAGGAAAAAGAAATATCTTCATGCAAGAAGATAGAGAAAGACATGTAAATGCTACAATCTGTCCCTGTTTATTAGGCTTTGTTGTCTATGCTTTGATCTTTTGTTGTTTCTTCTCCTTTGTTGTTGGTCTTCCATGCTGACTGTTCTTTTACTTTGTCTTTTAAATGATACTCTTTCATCTAAGTTGCCCTTCTCCTTTTCTTTTACTGCTCTGTTTTCACTTTTACCTTGCATTTTTAAAGTAAGTCATTTAATATCTTCCAAGTCTCTGCATTTGGTAATTTAATATTTACCATTCTTCTGTAGACTTCATCTACTGCTGTGTACTTTGCAAAGGGGGGCTTGTTTACAAAAAGGTGTTTTGCCTCATGTTGAAGGTAAAATAGGTTCTCAAAAGTCTACTATAGAACCTTTCCTATAGGCATCCATTTCATAGAAGAATTATTGGCTTGATCTCTTACCACCTCTCTAATTTTCCAGTGATAGTCTTCTTGTGGAATTAATCTATCATTTATTACCAAGGGATTTCACAGACCTTTCTGCCTTAAAGCATCAAACTTGACCATGAACCTGCCTATAGCCAACTCCATGGTTTGGAAATTTTCCTCAAGGTTCATCATTAAGTTCCGCTTGGTTAGAACTTTCTTCACCTCTAGTATACTACCAGTCCTATCAACCATGTCTAGCTCTTGCAATTCATATTTATTTTTAGATTTAAGGAATTGGATTTGTTACACAAAAATATCATCACCACGATTATTCGCAGTCAGTATGGGTCTATCATCACTTGTACTATCCTCCTAGGCAAGTCTCAGACCTCAGCTCTTCAAGTCAAGCTTTGAAAATAAGAGAAAGACATTAAAAATCAATGAAACTATGGTTCCGCACTTTCTCTCACTCTTACCTGAAACTCTGAAAAGTTACTGTTTGTGTGTGTTTGATCTCCTAGATTCTTTAGGCGTGTGATTCAAATTTGTTTGGTTCTTTAGAGACTTTAGGTGGTTTTCATTGAGATTTTACTTTGTTTGCGTGTGAAGTAGTTAAAAGTTTTTAACCATGGCTAAATTACCGAGGAAGTCCCGTAGACTTCGGGGCCAACCTCCTGAGTTTTCACTGAGCCAGCTTGAAGGCTTGAAAGTCCTCGTAACTCCTAGAGACAATATAGTTGGGTCACCTGAAGAAGGATAATCTTCTTTGATAGTACATCCTGATTTTCAAGCATTAGTAGCAGATTATAATCCACAGTCAGTGTCTGTTTCTGAAGTTACTGGTAGCTTTTCATCTACTAGTGATATAGGTGAGGAACCTGAAATATACGAGCTTGAAAGTGAATTTGCTGCTACTCCGACATCGGGGTTTTCTTCTCCAGCTTCTAGTGGTCCTGGTTCACCTAGGGTAGAAAGAGTAATCGCCCAAAATCTTCCTTCTGGACTTATTGCTATTGAAGAACTTGCTACTCCGGAAGAAGAAGTAGGCATACCTATCCCTGAAAATCAACCTATTATTGAACTAAGGGAGCGTGAATCAATCTTTTACATTCCACCTAGGAGCAGTACTTGGTATCTTTCTTTGACTAATTTCTTAGAAAACCCAGGGTTAAGTTTTTCACCACCTCGCGTTCATTATCACCCAACACCTAAAGGTTATTATCCTCCATTAAATATGTCAAGGCAGTCGTACATGTTTACTCAATCGCCCGAATCCTTATTGTACGGTGGTCCTTCTGTTCCCTCTGGGTATCAGTCACTTTCTGGTACTTTTTTGGGAGCATCTCCTCAACCCATTGAGCAAGGGTTATTAACTGGAAGCAATGGTACTAAGCCGTTCAGCGTAGAAGACATTCTCATGATGTCATGTTCTATTCGTAGTCCTCAACCTCAAGGTGGCCAGTTACCGCCTGTGGGGCAACGTCAATTATCGCTTGGGGGGCAACCTCAAGGTACCCAATTTGCATCTGGGGGCAACCTCAAGGACAGTACATACCTACGGGAAAGTACGTTCCTCAAGGTCAACCCCAGACTCAATATGTACCCCAAGGTCAACCCCAGTATCAATTTATACCTCAAGGTCAACTCCAGTATCAGTACGTGCCTCAAGGGTATCAACCCCAAGGTCAGTACTTGAACCAATATTTCCAACCACCCTCCGGTCAAACGTATGTTCAAGGAACGGGAAATGTACCTTTAAATTATCAATCCTACCCTCAACCCGGTTATGGTCCTCAATATTCTCAACTTGTTATGGGTTAGTACGCTGGAATGAATATAGTGTGGGATCCATCGCAAACTCAACAGGTGTTGTAGCCAAAGGTATAGTTGTCATCTCAAACTGGACAATCCTTAGTTTCTGGTACACCCCAGCAACCAATCCAATCTAACATTCAAACTTTTGTACCTTCGGTAGTTTCTCAGCATGGGCCTAGTACACCTCGTACTCCGCCTCAAACGACTACTACAACTATCGCAACATCTGTTCAATCTACCCCACCTACTTCTGGAGTATCGACAACTCCGGTTTCTATTGTTCCTGTATCTACTCCTTAGACATATTTACCACTGTCTGGATCTACGATTCAAACTTCGGTTCAGATGCCTGTAGGACACCCTGGTTCATGTACAGTTGTCACAAGTCAACCACAATTTACTTATCAACCGTATCAGGGACAGTACCAATTCGGTCCTGCTGTGCAGCAGCCAGTCTATCAGTATCAACCGTACCCTGGGTACACTTATCAACAACCTCAACAACCCCAGTACGGTCCGGTTAATCCTGGTTTTCCAGGAGGATACAATATCCCAAATGCAATTCCTATTCCTAGTTATCCTGGATATCCTCCTCCTGGGGCTGGTCTCATGACCTAGAGTTTTAGGGACCCTAATCGTCAGTTACCATTTATCACAACTTTGGACTTACCTGACTTGTCGCGCCTAACGAACGATCCCATTAATTATCTTCTGTTTTGGCCGCCAATGCCGAATAAGTTGCCCAGTGACATTCCTAAGTTCGAAGGTAAATCAGGAGAGGACCCGTCAAACCATGTGATGACTTACCACCTCTGGTGTGCATCTAACTCCATTTTAGATGATTCAATCCATCTTAGACTTTTCCAGTGCACTCTAATTGGTCTCGCGGCCAAGTGGTACATTGAGTTACCGCGAGGCACTTTTTATAATTTTAGTCAGTTAGCTACCTCGTTTTTAACTCATTTTCAATTGCCAGTCCGATATGACAATGGCACGGAATTGTTAACTTCGTTAAAACAATCAACATCCACTTACATTTCAGATCATATTCATGAGTGGAGACGTCGACGGCATTTAGTGAAGGTGTTTATTCCGGATCAGATCTTGGCCGAGTGGTTTGTAAAATCTTTGTTGCCAAAGATCACTGAAGATGTAGCTAAAGCCGGAGTTGTTACTGAGGAGCAAGTAATTGCTCAAGCATGGTACCTTGACTTGGTCTATACTCAGTCAGGTACATTACACGAGAAAATCCCCGATCTTCCCAAGCAAAATCAAATCGCTGCAGCTCCTTCAGGATCTCATGCCGCCGATGGTATGATTGGTACGATTAACACTAAAAGTAAGAAGAAATCTTCCAAGAATTCTTCTCCTATCATAACCTTGCCTGATTCCCCAACAGGAGATTCTTCTGCAGAGATTTCCACCAATATTCACGTTGTAGAGTCATCTACAGCCAAATCAGAATCAGGTGGGAAGAAGAAAGGAAAGAAGAAGAATAAAACAGACAAAAATTCAAAGGAGAAACCTGAAAAATCAGAATCCAATGATGAAAAGCGCAAACCTCATTATCCTTGTCTCACTTGTGATGATGAAAATTTTACAAGAGACTGCCCTCATCATGCAGAGGTTGCGAAGATTGTCAAAGGTTCCCAAACTCCTACTGTTTTGAAGGATCTTTTTCCAGCTCAAGACAGTAAGATGATAGGTTCTTCCTTGAGCGCCAATGAAGAACCCATACTGATGATGTCCCATGTTCAGATTGCGACTCAATAGCAAGATTATGGTAGTAAAAGTCCTGTTGATGGTAAAGAAGCAGAATCTTCTCATTCTAATCCATCAACCTCAGCTCCCGGTTCCGATCCACTACAGATCAAGAAACCTAATCCAGACTTGGTAATCAAACCGCTTGCCAAGGGTATACTTCGAAAGTCAGCTTTCAATCCACATGCGAGAGTGGCTCAGAACTATAACATTGTTGAGGATTTAGTTGTTTCACCCTCAACAATGTCGGGCTTTGGAAGTGTTGCAATCATGTCCAGTACAACGTAAATTACTTTTGTCGGCTATAGGAGCTGTTGATGTTCAGGACTCGAACCTAATAATTTTCGATCTAGAAATTAGTACACCGCGTTTGCCTCATCAAATGGCTTCCAGATCCCAGTGATAGTAAAAAACAGGCCTATTCATCGGACTGTGATTGATGAGGGAGCCTCAACGTGTATTATGTCGATACAATGTTGGAGATCGCTTGGTTCTCCTTCGCTAAACCAATCCCCAACGATTCTAAAGGCCTTTGATGGTCGTGGGTTTCATCCTTTTGGCATTCTATAGGATTTGCCTATAGGGGTTGAAGGAAAAACCATTAATCTAGATGTGGAGGTGGTTGATGCTCCTCTAGATTACAACCTTCTCTTGGGTCGAAGTTGGTCTTACGCTATGACAGCGGTCGTTTCATCGGTCTTTTGGGTTATAAAGTTTCCTCATAATGGAAAGATTGTAACAATAGACTAGCTGGCTTACTTTTCATCTGACCTAGCCTCTTCGGAAAGTATTCAACATGTCGGTAAAACGACCATCCTGTATAAGGATGTTGGAGTAGGACTAGTTAAATATGCCGGTTTACTGGGAACTTTTCCTTTTCCTTTGATCAACGCATCGTCTTCATTTGCAACCATTCATATGATTACATCAGATACCATTGTTTATGATGATCCTTGGATCATTCCTTCTGAATCTGAGATAGATTCATTTGGTGATGTCATGCCTTTGAGTCCATATGAAATTGTGTATGAGGCCGTGCAATCGTTTATCGACCCATTTTCAACCGAAAATGACTTCATGAATGTGGTCTGTGAGGAATCACTTTTCACATCAAGCTCGGATTTAATCACGTTTTCTGAACTTGTTCACTCTGATGAGCAAATTCGTGAAATCCTATGTGTAGATGATTTACCATGGGAAGATCTCCATCACAGATCTTCGTTTTTACCCGAGAATGATCGTTTTGAAAATGATTTCTCGTCAATCTTTACGACTGAATATGTCAAGGAACCTCAGAATCCAATGAAACATCCTGATTTAGAGTTAAATTGGGGAAACATCTCTTGAAATATTCCTATTGACATTTCGGTTAAGCCCGGAATTGTTGAGAACATTCATATAGGTGCCTCGTGTACAGATGACGAAATTGAGATATATAAGGCCCTATTTCAAGAATTCCATGACGTGTTTGCCTGATCCTATGAGGAAATGCCAGGAATTGATCCCACGATTGTTGTTCATGAGATCAAGACTTACCCAGACGCTAAACTTGTCCGGCAACGTTTGTGTTAGATTCACCCAAGAAAAGCTGTTGCAATTAAAGCAGAAGTTGAAAAATTACTCAAAGCAGGTTTCATTTATCCGATCCCGTTAACAGATTGGGTATCGCATATTGTTCCAGTTAACAAAAAGCAAGGAACAATAAGAATATGCATTGATTATAGGGACATTAATCGAGCCTGTCCAAAGGACAATTACTCAACTCCCTATATCGATCAAATTATTGATGATTGTGCTGGCAGCAAAATATTCTCCTTCATGGATGGTTTTTCCGGATACAATCAAATCAATATTCTACTTGTCGATCAACCAAAAACGGCTTTCATTTGTCCATGGGGTACATTTGCTTATTGCAAGTTACCTTTTGGGCTCAAGAATGCTGGAGCAACTTTTCAAAGGGCCATGTCTTATGAATTTCATGACATCAAGCACATTTTGTAACCATATCTCAATGACTTGCTTGCTCATTCATTACATCGAGCTGATCACCTCATCCATTTACGAGCAATATTTATGAGGTGTAGGAATTATCGGATTCGGTTGAACCCACACAAATGTGTCTTCTGCATAGAAACGAGTCGATTGCTAGGATTTGTAGTTTCGAAAGCTGACATTCGCGTCGATCCCTCGAAGGTCGAAGCTATCGTCAAATTGCCTCCTCCTTCAAGTCTTCGCCAACTCCAAAGTTTGCAAGGGAAAGCAAACTTTTTACGACGGTTCATTCCTAACTACGCTGAGGTTACAAAGGGTTTTACCCGGTTGTTGAAACAGAATACTCCATTCTATTGGGACGAGATAGCTCAGAAATCTTTTGATGCACTCAAACACGCGTTGACCCATGCACTGTTATTGCATCCTCCCAACTACAACCAGGATTACTTCTTGTATCTTGTCGCCTCTCATTCCACCATTGGAATGGTCTTAGTCAGGAAGATGAATTCGGAAATGAACATGTGACATATTACCTTAGTCGAACTTTAAATCCAACTGAGCTAAAATACTCACATGTGGAGAAATTGGCATTGGTAGCTGTTCAAGCTATCCAATGTTTTCGTCACTACATTTTACTACGTAAAACTACAGTAATTTCGGATTGCAACCCTATGATCTACATTTTGACCAAGCAATTGCTAGGGGGCAAGTACTCTAAATGGATTGTTATCCTACAGGAGTTCGACTTGGAATTTCAAAAATCTAAGTCTAAAAAATCTTTAGTCTTTGCGGAGTTAATGTGTGATTTCCTGCGTACTGATACGGAAATTGTGGCAGAGGAGCCCATTGCGGACGAATCCTTGTTTCTTATCAGTACTTTAGATCCGTGGTATGGGGATATCATTGTTTATCTCCAGACCCAATCCTTTCGGCCAGAAATTTCAAGATCAGAACGTCGGAAAATTCGATTCCAGTCCCAACAATATAGGATTATTGGATATACTCTTTATCACCATGAGGCGGACTCTGTTTTTCGACGTTGCATAACTCACGAAGAAGCTGAAAGGGTTCTAAATGACTATCACTCTGGAGCGTGTGGCTGTCATATGTCTGGGTATGCCATAGCCCAAAAGATATTGTGCGCTGGCTACTTCTGGCCGTCTTTATTTAAAGATTGTATTACGGCGGTCCGAAAATGCCACAACTGCCAAATTTTTGATCGAAAGATGCGTGCTCCACCTGCTCCTCTCCACCCTATAATTGCCGTTGGTCCTTTTTCCAAATGGGGTATCGATTTTATTACATGTAACCCTCACTCGGCCGGGGGGCATGCGTATATCATCCTTGCGGTAGATTATTTTACCAAGTGGGCCGAGGCGATGCCTACATTTGAGGCAGACGACAAGACAACTGCAATTTTTGTGTTCAATCATATAATTGCTAGGTTTGGTGTCCCGCAAGTGATAATCACTAATCATGGGCGTCATTTTTGAAACGTTATTATGACCGAACTTACAGGCCAGCTTGGTTTACGTCACGATAGTTCAACTCTTTATTATCCACAAGCTAATGGTCTGGTTGAATCCATCAACAAAGTTTTAGTCATCATGATCCAACGAATCATTGGGATTCATCGGTTGAATTGGCATAACATGCTATTTTCAACGCTTTGGGCGTATCGAACTTCAGTAAAAACAACAACAGGGTTCACTCCTTTCCAACTAGTCTATGGTTTGGAAGTTGTGTTACCCATTGAATGCGAAATCCGGTCACTGCAAATGGCCATCGAGTTACTTCCAGCCACTTCCAAAGAGGAAAAGTGTTTGTTATACTTGGCTCAATTAGATGAGAATCGACGTGATGCTGCATTGGCAATCGAGACTCATGCAAAAAGCATGAAAGCTCTGTATGATCGAAATGTGACCTCTTGAAATTTTTCGGAAGGAGATCTAGTCTTAGTTTACGATCAAGCTAATGATAAATTAGGCACTGGAAAATTCGTTCCTATGTGGCATGGTCCCTATGTTGTCAAGCGAAAGCTAGCAAAAGGGGCCTATGAATTGGTAGACTTTGATGGGGCCTCTTTGGGTAAACCCAGAAATGGTCTTTACTTGAAGAGGTATTATGCTTAAAGAATGGGTATGGAGATTTTTAGTTAGGATAGTTTTTCTTTCTAGCTGGTGTGTTTTAGTTTAAATAGTGTGCTTAGCTTAGAGAGTGTTTTTTTCGTCATTATTCCTGCTTATCTTGGTTTTACTCTTGATATTGCAGATGTCGATGCCTCTCCAAACATACATTGGTTTCGCTGATGGTGCTTGTCGTAAGACACAGAACATTTCTTCCGCAGCTTGGGTTATCTATTCGCCCTCTGATGGGTTAGTATCTATGCATGGGGTAAGCCTCGGTCAAACAACGAACAACATTGCCGAGTATAGTGCAGTGATTGAGTTATTATCTAAATCTATTTCATTTGGGATTCGGAGTTTGATAGTGAGGTTAGATTCTGAACTCATTGTAATAAAGCTTAATAGAGTGTATGCCATTAGAAATCCAGTGTTATTAAGATTATTTTTGAGAGTGCGTCTCTTGGAACGTGAATTTGATTATATTGAATATCAGCATATTCCAAGATCTTTAAATACATTAGCAGATGCAATTGCTTCTTGAATGTTAAATGGACATTTGCAATAATCATACATGTAAATTTAAAACCATTCCATAACATGATTTACAAGGTAAGCCGGTAATAGTGATATATATATATATATATATATATATATATATATATATATATATATATATATATATATATATATATATATATAGGAGTGTGTCAAAAAATACATCGTCCTCGATCATAGGTTGAAAAACACCTTATGATCGGTAAAAATGATAAGTACAAAAAAAAAAATGTCATATGTGCCCACAATAGGTGATCATCCTATCACTGGTGATGATCTCGATAAGAAACCATTGCACGGGCCACCTTGCAAAGGAACCTCCGAAAAGGTCTCGGGACCCCAATCACATAGCGCTGAAGTCGACGAGGAATGTCATCTATAGTGGTCTCTGGAATATCTCCTGTCAAGCGCTCGAGATGACCCTCCAACTTGGCTAAAACCTCTGTTGATTCGTCCTGTGGGGCTGGCGCGGCTGCAACTAGTTGTTTCCTCTCGTAAGGCCAGAGAGCGGCTGGTCGCTGTGGACCCACATCTACATTTGAAACTTTTGCTATCAATTTTGAGACGACGGAAAAATAATAAAAAAATTAAAATAGGAAAAATGTTGAAAATGATTTTACCTGAGTCATCCCACTGCTCTCCTGGTGGAAGAGCCATGCCTGGGTCGCCACGAAAATCTACCCCAGCATAAGGGAAGTCCTGAATAGAAAAGACCTGGTTTTCCAACCATATGTTATACTCAGGTTTGAATCGAGCAACCTCTATCCTCTTGTCTAGGTGACGGGCCATAAATGCGACCCATCGCATCAGTTTGGGCTCTCGAGGAAGCCCAGCTCCAACAGTAAGGTGCTATGGGATCAACATGGGAACCCTCTCCAAGAAAAATCTCACAACCAAATCCCCATAACCAAAGGTCTTTAGTTGTCCGTTTTGGCCCTGGTCAGTTGGCCGTTTAGATTGGCCAACACAGCATCACACCAGTTGAAGATGGTGCCTCGAAAGCAATCAACTGCCATACGCATCTGGGATCCAGTGGCAATATGTAATGAGGCAACCCCGCAAATTCTGGTGATAGTAAACACAATCAACATGAGTTCAGGACGGGATATGGTCTTTATGTCTATCCATTTGTCTCTAGCCTGGCTGTTGCAGAACTCTAGCCGGAGGCTATCGACAGACTGGCCACCTGGCCTAGCCCAAAACAGAGTCAACTCTTCACCTCTCTTAGGCAAACCAGTCAAGAAATATATGTCCGCCAGCTCGATTTCGAGCTGGTGGCCACCAATGAAGAAGCACTGGTCCTGTATGCTCCATCTGTCAACCAGCCACTGTAAGAAATCCACCTGAGCCCTCATGCCAGGAATGGCCCAGAATTTGTACAAGCCGCACGGCCTCAAAGCATCAAGTGAAGGCTGATGATTCCATGTGGCAGCATCCACATCCTCATGCTCTCGTTCACGCCAATCTAGCATAATGTACTCTTTGCATCAAGTAAAAAGATAAATTAAAATGCTAAAAATTATTTTGTTTGGTCCAATTTTGAGAATTTTTGGGTTAAAAACCCTTGCGACAGGGACCGCACCCTCCGGGTTAGACACAGTGCATGGGACCGCACCTTGTCTACATGGAAGGTGTGGACCCTTGACTTTTTCCCAATGGAGAAAAAGTCGGGGTCCGTAGGCCAGCAGTGGAAAACCTGTGGGCCCCCACGCGCATGTTTTAAGCCTAAAAGACCTCCGAAAAAATGAAATGAATGACTAAAACAAAAATTGAAATGGTTAAAAATGAAGAGTAAGATGATGTGGATTACCTGGAGAAGATGGCATTCGATTCCGACGGTTGGAGTTTCCGCAATCTTCACGGGAAGTTTTCTGAATGAAAGCACTATTTTCTCACCCAAAACTCAAACGGTAAAAATGAATTGACGAAGGCCCTTTTTATAAGTTTTTTGAGTAAATAAATTGCAAATTTGTTTATGTTTCACTTTGGAAAGGTATTTTTGCGACATTTTTATCCATTTCAAATAGGTATGAGTAATTTTTGTGTTTTTGTTCAGGATAACGGTTTATTCAGGCGAAATCTATCATTTTCGAGAGAAAAACATTTAGAGTCACCTTTAAGCTCTTTTCTAACTCCTAAAACATGAAAAGATCGCCAAGTTTTTCTTTTAAACTCGTTAAAACAGAATTAAAAGACGGTCCACTTACAGCTATTTTCCGACCGTAAAAACATGAAAAGATTGCCGGATTTTTGTCGTTTCAAATTCGATATTGGTTATAAAACGACGTGTCGTTGATCCCTTTTTTACTTTTTCGGATCAAGGGCACTAATGACAAAATGTACTTCTTGGTCGTAAAAGATCAAGCGGTTCTCTCAAGTATTATCTTATACTTTTTCGGGCTTGGGAGACACAGATTTACGAAAAAGGTCAATCCTGGAGTTTTCTTAAGTTTTTTCAGACTCTCTAAAATTGAAAAACGCCGAGTTTCTCCTATACTAGACTCGTTAAAATTTCACAGTAAAGGACCTGTTCAATTACAAACAGGAACGAACCACTTCTTCTTAGGGTTCGAATTTGAACTAAGTTGGACTCATCCGAAGGATGAGCTTATAATCAAGCAAATTTTATCCTCCTCAAGCTTGTCAAAAATAAATAGGTACTTGCCAGAAATGGTGGGGGAAAAGAGAGAAAAATGAGCCTGTTTGTCATACTTTGTAACCTCTCTTGAACACGACACTTTTATTCACCTAGGTTGGGAAATCCTTTGCCTAACAGTTGATCAAACCACATTGAAAGTCTTCAGCCAGTTTCTGGGTATTAACTTTGGGTAAATTGTCACCAAGCCATCTGTCGTGTTGTTATGTGTTCAAGAGGTCACTGCCAATAAGCCATTCATCTGCAAAATATATGTCATCCATCTTGACCATCCCTGAGTCAGTCCTTGCAACTAAATTTCTTCGACTAGATCTATGATTTCGTGTTGTGGGCTTGCCTACGATGGATCGTTTTCTATCGACCTCAGCTCATTATCTAGAAAGATGATCTAGAAATCGTCAGTACCTTGGGATTTGCATGCCTCAATGGCAGGTTTCTCGCCTTTGACGATAGGTTGCATCATTGACCTTCGATCGAAGGATTCCGTGACATGTTCAACATCAACACATTTATTCACATCTCATGGATTGTACTGGGTACTTTGAGAGCCATTGACATCACTGGTGGTTTCTCTCACACTTGTTAACAGTCTACATCATTGACTGGTAATCAAGTGGTTTCTACCATGTTCGACATCAACACATTCATTCGCATGGATAGAATTGTACTATTTCGGGAAGTAGAAATGAAGACCCTGGATTTAGTTTCCACAATCCAGGCTGCAAGGAATTTTGTATTCATTATATAATGTACTATTCATAAACAGATGGCTGCGTCCATACTGTGTCCACATGAGTCTATACTTGTGATGTTTTACAAGATCATTCCTGTATCAGAGCAGTAGTTAGTTTTCTAAGTTAGTTTTGATCTGAGTATGGGAATGCCTACCTCAGCGATGATATGATCTCATATATATATCTTGCATTGAATGTTTTTACAGGTTCCAACCAAGCTCTCCACAAGATGATCCTCGAAATGATAAAGTACTTCACTCTTCCTAAATGATAAATGAAATCCTCATCTACTACAGACTTCGCACTTTAGGGGGCAATCTGTTACACAAAAATATCGTCACCATGATGATTCGCAGTCAGTATGGGTCTATCATCACTTGTATTGTTCTCCTGGGCAAGTCTCAGACCTCAGCTCTTCAAGTCAAGCTCTGAAAATAAGAGAAAGACATTAAAAATCAATGAAACTATGGTTCCGCACTTTCTCTCACTGTTACCTGCGGTCCCGCACCTTCTGTTTACAAAAACTGCGGACTTGCCCGCTCTGTCCCTAAAGGTGTGGGTGCGGACCCCTGTGAAAGTCAAAAAGGTGCAAGTTTATTCTAAAAAACTCACTTTGGGTTAATTCTAGATGACTCTAGAAGGAATTTTGACATGGATTTGCCGCTCTTAGGTGGTTCATGCATCCCAAAAGAGAAGGAGCTAATCCCTCGATGAGAGGAGCTATCCCTTTGAAGGAGGGCTTTATCCCTTTGAAGGAGGACCTAGTAACCTCCCTCCATTGCACTATAAATTCAGGCATTGGGTTGGTTGCTGGGGAGGTTAGAAGCTGAACATTTTTTAGGGTAAATGCTGGTGAAATTAAGACTTCCTAGTTGAGCTTAAGAGGAGATATCACATACCTTTTTGGCTTCATTGGGGAGTGAGTGAAACTTGTCAAAGTAGAGGAGACTTCTTGCTGGACCCTGGGAGGAGCTTGTACAGCGTCAAGTCACAGGTTGTAAAGTTCTTCTTCTTTTGAATTAATACAATCAAACTCATTTTTCTCAACAAGTATCTCATGTTATTTGTTTCATGAACTCCTTGACTTTCATGTTAAATATGTTTTATTTTATTGGCTTTTCAGGTGTTATTTAATTTGTTTGCTTGTTTGTGTTTGCAGATTCGTGACAAAGGAGCTCATTTGGATCGAAGGAGCGAGGGCATCCACAAACTTGCGTTGGACCTAAGGTAGGCCCTAAAAACACTTGTTTGCCTTTGTTTATTAAAGTATATTTAGAGAAAGATAGTGTCTGGTTGGTTTGCTTGTCATTAGGTCTTCTTTAGATTCTAGGAAGGTCTATCTTGTCTGCAAGATCGACTTATTCCATGTGACAGGATTATTTTGGTGGCTTCTTCTGGCATGTCTCCAAGTTCAGCCTTAACTCTCTGAATTGCTTCAGTATCCTCTTTGACTAAATCATTTTGTTCAAATATGACTAGTATATATGGTCAAATATCATTGACAGAGTCAATGATCTTGGCTCATAGCTATTCTTTAGCTTCGTTATGTGGCTCCTTCAATGTTAACTCTTTCTCCAAATTATTCATTCTTTCATTTAACCTATTTGATTTTTGAACTTCAATCTTGTGCATAATCTGAGCCAATTTATTCTCATCCTCTAGACACCTTATTTGTTCTTTCAGTCTATTTATTTCTGTGTTATGAATGGACATGTCTTCCATGGATTAGACCAGTTTACTAGCATCATCACATGGTTGAACTATTGTTGTTGTTGAACCTGTTGCTAGTGTAGATGTTGTTGTAGCTAGAAGTGTTATAGCTAGTGGAGTTGTGGGGGCCAATGAAGAGGCCACGGTTGATGGAACTGTTGTTGTGATTGTGGGAATATCAGTGGAAATGGCTCTCTCTAGGCTGGCCTGTTTCAACTATATCAAAATGTCCAATTCCTTCTCCATTCCTTTAAATTGATCATTTAATTAGAGAATGATATCCATCATCTCCTCCTATTGGGTTTGTCTCTCTAGGACCTCCTTGGTCTGTGGATGTTCTGAATGAGGCAGCTTCAGGCGCTTCTTCAAAGTAGTAATATCCTCACTTTTCTTTTTTATCAGTTTCTCTGCAGCCTTGACATCATTGTGATTATATCCAAGCTCAATCACCAAGTCTTCCAGTGACTTGATTCTATTGTCCTTGGCCTCTGAGGATACCTTTTCTAGCTTATACTGTGCTGTAATCTTATCCAGTGATCTTTGAAGTTTATGAACAGTCACTTCTTTATTGGTCATTGTGGAGTAAATCATCTCACCTGCCTGCTTATGGAACTCAATTTGGTCAATAGGGTGAACATCCCTAGCCAAAACTTCAAATTTAGTCTTCATGTAGTCTACTGATGATTTGGGTTGTTGGACTGTAGGTTGCATGAATGTCATTTGCATCTTTCAAGTCTAGTGTGGCCAGCAACAACCCCCCCCCGCTTTTTCCTTTAAGTGTTGTCAAAAATACTAAATGAATGGGGACCCTTAGTTAAAATTTAGGAAAAGAAAGAGTTTCCTTTCTTCAAAATAAGGTTACCATCGTAAGCTTAGGAAGATCTTTTGAATACTTTAAAACCTAAGTTTATGATAAGAAAAATCTTTAAAAAATCGCATCATAAAATGATAGAAAAACACCTCCATTTGGGTATAATCCTGGTATGTGCAAGAATTCTCGTACTAAGCAGTATATCGCATTGAAATAAGGTAATGCAAATGAGAAAGACTTCAAGATTTTCCGATTTACGATAACCTCGATCTCAAGATCGCATATCGCAGGGAATGGGCTAACAAAATATGGCAAGCATAAAACTTCTATGATCTACGATGTTGTGATATCGCGATAAAGCGATGGTTGTGATATTAAGCCAAATCAACTCTGCGATGTTATATTTGTGAGTCGGTACAAGAGCACGATGGTGCAATAATGCGATGTCGCGATCTGCAACGATTGTGAACCAAATCACAAAATCATTCCAACACGAATCTTTCGGGCACGCTATTCAAGAAAAGCCACTTACCATAATCTGACTCAAGATCATGCGCTTTTAATGATAATAAATGAATTAGTTGTCATCTATTAAATGTAGATGCATGCTTTTGCAAAGAATTACTTCACGTAAGGTGGCATATTTGATATGTCTGCTGCATTTAACACTCTCCCATCACTTTTCTTAATAGGTCATTTCCATTTGTGAGCTACAGGAATGAAGAACGAAGGGTGATACCAAGCCCTACGCAGGAAGAAATGGGAAAGAAAAATAAGGCTCAGGGCTCTGAGGTGAAGGAAATGGCACCTTTATATATAGACACAACTTGTAGCAGAGACACAGGGATATCGACGTGGGAAAGCATGTACAGACTGCTTGAAGAAGAAAAACCCAGGATAATGAAGGTTACCGCTGTCGCAAATTCACAGGGCTCTTCCGAAGCATCCTTAGGAGAGCTAGCGTGCTCATTCCTTCATCGGATAGCAGCAAGGCCTAAAATTCTCCCATATACGGATATGATCAAGTGGATACTTGACAATGCAAAAATGAACGACAAACAGTTCAAGATTCAAGGACATGGGCTCATCGGGTCATTCGTTGCACAAGACTTAAAGCTCATGTATCATCTTCCTGAACCGCAGGCGACTTACAATGCACAATTCATTAAAAAATTTGTGGCAGAGAACCCAAACCTATCAGAGACCACCAAAGATTGGTCCAGAAAAGATGAACCGCTCAAAAAAGATAAAAACGGTATGTACAGCACTGGTTCCCTCACCTCTCCGTATTGTTTTGCTGCGGCCATGCTTTGTAGATTATTCGGGATGCCAGATATCAATAAGTTTTCGTCTGAATGGTTACCATTGATTGATGCTGCCACAAATGCCGTTATTATAGATTGGGCCAAGATCTTTTCTGATAACCTATTCACGGCTATTATCAATTACCGGTCTAAAAGATCCATGTCTCAAAGGATCTATCCTCCTTTTTACCTATCCGCATATGTTATGGATTCTATTTGTTATGTGTCTAAATTTCCCGCTATGGGTTGGAAATGGACAACTCAGGACCCATTACCCATCCATGTTTATCATAAAATATTATGGGATTCTCAGTTCATTCTACATTTCTACCAACTTTGTGACGGGCTTATCTTACCCATGTATAGAATGATGTATGATAAAGAACCCCCGAGGTGCTCACCTGAGGCACAGATAGATATCATCCCCATCGCAAGATGGTTCAGAGAAGAATGGTTCACCTATATTAGAGCATTTGGAAGCACCGTCCCCCCTCATGTCCTGCCTTTGTATATTCCTGACAAACTTCTAGCTAGAGAAATTGCATATCAAACTTGTTCAGAAGGCGGCCTGACTAAAGACCTAAAAGACAAAAAGAAGGCCATATGGCCTCAGTTTCCTATAGCTTGTGGGGCCTTTTCATTGTTCAATGTAGGTCACACATTCACCGAAGTAGAGAATATGACGTGTCTACAATTATTTAAATTCCCGGCAAGGCCATTTGACCCAAATGAGGTTGCCCAGGATTTCACAACAACAGTCAAGATAAAAGTGTTCGTTGGAAAGAAAGATTTATTTGATGATTTATTTCAGAGTAAAAGCTCACTCCAGGAAATTTTGCGGGAAGCTCAATTGCATTTGTCTCCAGATGACCTCCAAAGATTCATGGTATACAAGGAAAGAAGACTAGCCAGTGTTCCTCTAGAAAAGCTACAACCACCTGCCAGAGAACCTACTCCAAGCAGTAGCCTTAGTGGGAATTCAAGTGCTTCCGGATCTAAATCTAAGACTGGACAAGGGATGCCTGAGCATTCTAAAAGATCCGAAAACAACCAAGATAGAGGTGAATAGTCAGCTAAGGACACCGCTCAGTCAATGGAATTTCCACAGTAGCAAGTTATCGCCTCCTCATCAAGAGATGTCCCCCCTCTCGTCATTGAAGCACCACCCGTCACAACAGAATTAGATAAAGAATGGGAAACCTTCAACGAACTGATCAATCTTGAAGGACAGGCCCCAAAAACACCTGTGAGCAATACACAGGTAGCACAAGACGTGTACTCAACCATAGTCAGCAATGTCACAGAAACGGAGCATATTCCTATCACTCCATCTTCTGAGCTTCTACTGAATGTAGAAGAAATTCCCCCACTGGACATATTTTATAGTCCCCAACATAAAGCAGTTGTAAGAAGGCAAAGAAAAAAGAGAAAGTTAGAAAATACACTTTCTCAGGATGCTGAGCAATTAGACGTCCTGTGGAAAGATCCTGTCAATAATCCAACTGAAAACCTCACCAAACTGTCTCAGATCACAAGGGCGTATGCCTCTGCGACTATTGACAAAGCGTCAGAAGTACAGCAATTGTTGAAAGAGCAAGAAAATCAGATACAAGTATTGGAACTACAATTGCAACAAGCCAATGCTAATAATGAGGTACGTAAACAGCTTGAAAAGTTGCAGGAAGACTTCCAACAAATGCAAATAAGTTATCAAAGAAGTTTGGATGAAAAGGGAAAACAATTGCAAGATGTACAAGAGATGCACAGAGACGACCCCAAACTTACAAAGTTTATTTCAGAGTCTATTGCCTTGAATGAACAACTACTGTAGCAACAGGAAGAGTTGGGACAAAAGTTATCACAATGGAATTATTATTGCGAACTGAGTGATAAAATCACCAATCAAGTGGTAGACTTGCGAAGTGACTATGATCAGATTGACAAACGAGTGACGGAGTACTTGGCTTGGTAGGATGAAGACGAGGGAAAAAGAGCAGGCGCACCTAGGATAAATGAGAATCGTAAAGAGTTTCTCTTCAACAAGTGGGACGATCAAATCAGGGAAGCAGAACAAACAGCAGAAACAGCGACCACGACAGCAAGCATTCTTGTCGACTGTGTAAATGAAAATTTGCACAGATCAAACTTAATTGCAGAGACCACACCGGGGTATTTACCAAATAAACTACGACTAGAAGCAGAATGGAAGCAGAAGGGGCAAGAAAAGAAAAAAGAGGTCCAAGCACTAAACAGGTTAAATTGGGAGTGTTATTGGGCATACTTGGTGAAGCCGCATAATCAGCAGATGACTGTGAAATGTATCATAAATGCGGCCGAGAAAGTGGTGCCAGCTCTCATAGATTCTATTTTCTCAGCCCAGCTCAAAGCAGAAGTCAGCCAGCCGACTCTCCTCAAACCCATGATGAATACATGCAGCTTTAAAGATCAGATTCAGAAGTAGCTTTATTTAGAATGTTGTTTTTTCTTAAAAATTAGATTAGAAAAAGGACGGTCATTTGAAATCCACATCCTAAATTTTGTAAATAAACTATTATTAGAATTGGGAAGTAGTATTTAAACCCTTCTCATGCATTTAGAGAAGGGTCCAGAAATTTGTCAAAAACTTGTCCTCAGAACATGCACTTCTGCACCCTCAGAGGAGGTTTTGATGAATGAATGGATCGAGGTTTATTAATGTTTGCATTTGATATCTGCTACTGATGTTGCACTTCTGTACTCTTAGTAGATATTAGAACAAGTAGAGATAAATGATTGTTGCTTGAAGCTTATGAGTAGGACCAGTCATAAATGGTACTTTTATCTCTTGGCCATTTCTGCTTATATTCTTAAAGTGATATACAGTTTTTAGTTGTTTATATGTTATTGCATGAATGTTTGAGTTACCATTTGGCATTTTTGTACGGTGGAGTCATTTATTTATGTTTGATATATGAATAACTTGTTATGCGATATGCTGTTCACAACTGTTTTGCCTAACGTTTTATGCAAAGTAGTTCATCTTAATTGATTTTCATTCTTATGATAGCTGAATGATCTTTATTACCAGTTATTATTTGAAATATCTTTAGATCGCATAATAGAAGAAATACATCCCGGGTTAGCATAGTTTAGATGTGCTGTTTTCATTAGATTATAATAGCATAGAATTAGATTAAAGTAGCTTAGATTAGAACCCTTAGATCAACATCATCCAACTCTGCACACACACACACCCTTAGATTGGGAAACTGGTCCCATTATCCCCAGTCGGACCCGCTATACCAAATGGATAAGGAGCTGCCAACCAAGGTCCGGACAGGGTGGATATCCCCCTTGTTGTCGACCCGATTTTCGGGGCTTCAACATATTTGGCGCTAGAAGGAGGGCCTGAAGCATAGTGTCTATTGGAATGGTTTGAAATCGTAATCATTTGAATTAGGATGGCTGCTCACAAACTTCCCATTTGGAGTTGCATCCATGTTCGTGCCTCTTCCAACACTCCACCTGAAGTGGTAAGACTCTTGTCTCAGGTAAAATTCAATGGTAAGAATAATTCTTCTGCTTTTAATCATGCCCTTCAATTTATTCAAAGAGTTTCAAGTTCGAACGTTCAAAGAATTGATGAAGGCGTTTTATGCAGAATTTTTACTCTCACATTCACGGCGGAAGCTAGAAAATGGTGTAGAACCCTCCCAGTTGCCTCAATTCACAACTGGGACCAATTTGTCAAGGCTTTCATTTGTAAATTTGATTGCTATGATTATGATCAGGTATATGATGAAATTGAGTATCTACGAAAAGAAGATGAATCTGTTAGGGATTTTAATATGTGATTTCATCTTGATTGTCTAAAATATGATCTTGAAAATGAACTCATGAATGAAGAATCTTCAGATTATGCTGAGCATTCCCTACCTCCTATGTCTGATCCATCAGAAATTAGTTCGATTCTTGTTTTATTTTCTTCTAATAGGAATGAAAATTCCAATTTGAATGTGCCAATCACTCATGATGAAGAAAAATCCCAAAGCTTAGGAAACATGCCTGCTCTAACGCAAGAAGACAAAAGCGAGAATGTTGCAAGAAAGCCTGTCTTGGAACTAGAAAGCAACTTGGAGACAAGGTTAGATAATATCATCGCAAGTCAACAAATGCAGACGCCAAGGTTAGAACAGAAAATTAATTCTCTTTCGGAAAATACAAACACGCAAAGGTATGATCTAAAGCCTGATGTCTACAATGAATGTGATGAACAAGAATTTTTTCACGATGATATTTTCAAATGCATTGTTTCGGAATCACATTTTTCTCTTTATCCTGATGTATTTAGTGATGATAATTTTTTCCCCCACAGTATTAATGATATCTCAAAAAGTACAGAGGATTATTCAAATGAATCACCATTAGGTTTTCAAGATAAAGAGGTAGCTATAGAACATCCTTTGGTCATTTACAAACAAGAACGACTTGACCTTCCTTTTCTGAAAATATTGGATGAAAAAGAAAAATCTAGGGAAACCTGTAAAATCATTTATGATGGCTACTATGATGATGATGATGATGATGATGATGATGATGATGATGATTTATCTCAAGTAACTCAACAAAGCTCAGATAATGAGAGATATTCTAATTCAAGAATCATATCAGTCGATCTTCATTCCAGAGTGACAGACCATTTGCATGATTTTACTATCCAAAACAATATCCCGATCTATGATTCATATCATGAGCAAACCCCTATGCCTGTTCCCAATCATAACTTGTTTTCTGATTCACAAGACGTAATTCGAAATTACTCGGATCCCATAATTATAGCCAGTTCTTGTGAAAAAGAAGATGTTTCAAGTCAATCCCAGTTGTGCTGTAACATTAGTTGTACAGATAATCATTGCATTCTTTTTCACTTGCACTCATTTTGTGTAAAATCGGATTGTATTTTAAATTTTCAGACTTTTGATAGATTACTATGGTATATTGAGCACCTTATCAAAGAACATTCAAAAGATGTATTACCATTTTGGAAAACTAAATTGTGCCAAGGAAATACATAACCTTTTCAATTCCACGATCAATCAATATCAGCCTTTCAGAAGAAACTTCTGTGTCATCCAAAACATCATCAACAAAAAAAAGTATTTTTGGAAACTTGCCAGTAATTCGCGTTAATTGATAAATCTCTTTCCAAAAATTTCCATCTATTCTTCATTGATTTATTTAGTGATTTATATGTGGAAACTTTCATTTTATGAGAAATTGCTGAAAGCTTGACTTTAACGCATAGTAGATTACAGGCCATTAAAACTAGAAAATCATATTCGCAATCTAGCTTGTCATCTTTCCTATTACATGATCACCAATCCATAACAGAAATTCATCCCGATTTTTATGATCCAATAGGTATCCAATTGGATAGAAGATTTCATAAGAAAGAAATTTCAGGCGGAATTCCGACTGAAGTTACACTTTCTAATCCTACATTCAATATTCACAGTCCAAGAAAAGTTTTATTCTTAACACTGATGTTTAAAAGTTACATACATGTAGGAATAAAAATGAAAATATGGTTCCACTGGAAATATCATTTACCTAGTTAATTTTTCTGTGTATAGTTAGAATAGGAGTAGGGGTAGTTTAGCTAGGTTATTGGGTGGATAATTTAATTTTTAAATATTGGTAGGCAAAATAAGAGAAGAAATTATCCCTATCATGTACATAATCCAAGGGAATAGTTACTTCTCATTTCTTTAAATATTTTCCTCCCTAATAAAATTTGCCTGTGGTTAATAGCATTTGACATTTACTAAAGACACCATTTCTCTATCAGATTTTGAACTTCTACTCGTATAAATAGCAAATCTTTTGGAAACTTGATCTTTATTATTAATAGATACAGTTAAAAACTTTAAACCAGATATGATACTAGTTTCAACTTCAAAAAATTTGACGAAAGAAATCTTAGTGAAGAAATTGTTTTATATCAGTACAATGAAAGGTATCAATAATAAAATGAGGATTCCCTGTAGAACAGCCATGTCCAAAAAACTCTATTATTGTCATCCAGGGCTTTCTTAAGGAAAAAAATGACTTCCTCCCTGCTAAAGAAAATCACAGCATTTAGAGAAACGACCCAAGGATACACTATATCTTGAAGAATAAGAGGTCTCATCACGAGTCAGCTTATCATGATCACAGATATTATAACTTTGCTGACTTTGCCAAACACTGTCCATCAAAACAGGGCAATGACTCAAGATTGTTGAAATCAAAAGACAAGGGGTCTCATCACGAGCCAGCTTGTTCAGCGAAAGTGTAAATCAAGTGAATGACTGTGTCATAATTTGGCTACCAAACCAAGACATTGTTCTTTAAGAATAAAAAAGGAAAAAGTGTGAATATGGGTTTTTCTTTGAAAGTTGTAGATCACATTAAGTAGGATAAAGGATCATTACTGGGTAATAGGTAACCCTGTCGAGGCTATGAACGCCTGCTGGCAGCAGAGGCTCTACCTGCGACAAATGAGCATATTTTAAAAAACTGGTACACAAGGAAGACCTTATCTTATCTTTACAAGACCAAGTAATGGCTGCTGTAAATGCAAGGACAAGCTGAGGAAGCAAATAATTAAAACAGAAAGAGGTTGGAACAAAATGTCATTGACAGTTTGGGGCATAATTCACTTTATCTTTTTATAATAAAGTTTAATTTTCTAGAAAATTTTGTTTTGGAAATTTGAAAAGTTCAATAGAAAATCAGAGATAACTGGTTCTCCCAAGTGAATCGCCAATTGTTGTGGCCAACAACAACCCCCCCCCCTTTTTCATTTAAGTGTTGTCCAAAATACTAAATGAATGGGGACCCTTAGTTAAAATTTAGGAAAAGCAAGAGTTTCCTTTCTTCAAAATAAGGTTACCATCATAAGCTTAGGAAGATCTTTTGAATACTTTAAAACCTATGTTTATGATAAGAAAAATCTTTAAAAAATCGCATCATAAAATGATAGAAAAACACCTCCAGTTGGGTATAATCCTGGTATGTGCAAGAATTATCGTACTAAGCAGTATATCGCATTGCAATAAGGTAATGCCAATGAGAAAGACTTCAAGATTTTCCGATTTGTGATAACCCCGATTGCAAGATCGCATATCGCAGGGAATGGGCTAACAAAATATGGCAAGCATAAAACTTCTACGATCTGCGATGTTGCGATATCGAGATAAAGCGATGGTTGTGATATTAAGCCAAATCAACTCTGCGATGTTATATTTGTGAGTCGGTACGAGAGCACGATGGTGCGATAATGCAATGTCACGATCTGCGACGATTGCGAACCAAATCGCAAAATCACTCCATCACAAATCTTTTGGGCACGCTATTCAAGAAAATCCACTTACCATAATCTAACTCAAGATGATGCGCTTTTAATGATAATAAAGGAATTAGTTGTCATCTATTAAATGTAGACGCGTGCTTTTGCAAAGAATTACTTCACATAAGGTGGCATATTTGATATATCTGCTGCATTTAAGACTCTCCCATCACCTTTCTTGATCAATCATTTCCATTTGTGAGCTGCAGGAATGAAGAACAAAGGGCGATACCAAGCCATACGCAGGAAGAAATGGGAAAGAAAAATAAGGCTCAGGGCTCTGAGGTGAAGGAAATGGCACCTTTATATATAGACACAACTTGTAGCAGAGACACAGGGATATCGATGTGGGAAAGCATGTACAGACTGCTTGAAGAAGAAAAACCCAAGATAATGAAGGTTACCGCTGTCGCAGATTCACAGGGCTCTTCCAAAGCATCCTTAGAAGAGCTAGCGTGCTCATTCCTTCATCGGATAGCAGCAAGGCCTAAAATTCTCCCATATACGGATATGATCAAGTGGATACTTGACAATGCAAAAATGAACGACAGACAGTTCAAGATTCAAGGACATGGGCTCATCAGGTCATTCGTTGCACAAGAATTAAAGCTCATGTATCATCTTCCTGAACCACAGGCGACATACAATGCACAATTCATTAAAAAAATTGTGGCAGAGAACCCGAACCTATCAGAGACCACCAAAGATTGGTCCAGAAAAGATGAACCACTCAAAAAATATAAAAACGGTATGTACAGCAATGGTTCCCTCACCTCTCCGTATTGTTTTGCTGCGGCCATGCTTTGTAGATTATTCGGGATGCCAGATATCAATAAGTTTTCGTCTGAATGGTTACCATTGATTGATGCTGCCACAAATGCCATTATTATAGATTGGGCCAAGATCTTTTCTGATAACCTATTCACAACTATTATCAATTACCGATCTAAAAGATCCATGTCTCAAAGGATCTATCCTCCTTTTTACCTATCTGCATATGTTATGGATTCTATTTGTTATGTATCTAAATTTCCCGCTATGGGTTGGAAATGGACAACTCAGGACCCATTATCCATCCATCTTTATCATAAAATATTATGGGATTCTCAGTTCATTCCACATTTCTACCAAATTTTTCACGGGCTTATCTTACCCATGTATAGAATGATGTATGATAAAGAACCCCCGAGGTGCTCACCTGAGGCATAGATAGATATCATCCCCATCGCAAGATGGTTCGGAGAAGAATGGTTCACCTATATTAGAGTATTTGGAAGCACCGTCCCCCCTCATGTCCTGCCTTTATATATTCCTGACAAGCTTCTGGCTAGAGAGATTGCATATCAAACTTGTTCAGAAGGCGGCCTGACTAAAGACCTAAAAGACAAAAAGAAGGCCATATGGCCTCAGTTTCCTGTAGCTTGTGGGGCCTTTTCATTGTTCGATGTAGGTCATGCGTTCACTGAAGTAGAGAATATGACGTGTCTATAATTATTTAAATTCCCGGCAAGGCCATTTGACCCAAATGAGGTTGCCCAGGATTTCACAACGACAGTCAAGATAAAAGTGTTCATTGGAAAGAAAGATTTATTTGACAATTTATTTTAGAGTAAAAGCTCACTCCAGGAAATTTTGTGGGAAGCTCAATCGCGTTTGTCTCTAGATGACCTCCAAAGATTCATGGTATACAGGGAAAGAAGACTAGCCAATGTTCCTCTAGAAAAGCTGCAACCACCTGCCAGAGAACCTACTCCAAGCATTAGCCTTAGTGGGAATTCAAGTGCTTCTAGATCTAAATCTAAGACTTGACAAGGGATGCCTGAGCATTCTAAAAGATTCTGAAACAACCAAGATAGAGGCGAAGAG
The DNA here is from genome assembly GCA_031772625.1 of Pinus tabuliformis. NCBI lineage: Eukaryota > Viridiplantae > Streptophyta > Pinopsida > Pinales > Pinaceae > Pinus > Pinus tabuliformis. The sequence goes on along the minus strand of CM062817.1, from coordinate 1,223,934,342 downwards.
TCAGCTAAGGACACCACTCAGTCAATGGAATTTCCACAGCAACAAGTTATCGCCTCCTCGTCAAGAGATGTCCCCCCTCTTGTCATTGAAGCACCACCCGTCACAACAGAATTAGACAAAGAATGGGAAACCTTAAACGAACTGATCAATCTTGAAGGACAGGCCCCAAAAACACCTGTGAGCAATACACAGGTAGCACAAGACGTGTACTCAACCATAGTCAGCAATGTCACAGAAACAGAGCATATTCCTATCACTCCATCTTCTGAGCTTCTACTGAATGTAGAAGAAATTCCCCCACTGGACATATTTTATAGTCCCCAACATAAAGCAGTTGTAAGAAGGCAAAGAAAGAAGAGAAAGTTAGAAAATACACTTTCTCAGGATGCTGAGCAATTAGACGTCCTGTGGAAAGATCTTGTCAATAATCCAACTGAAACCCTCACCAAACTGTCTCATATCACAGGGGTATATGCCTCTACGACTATTGACAAAGAGTCAGAAGTACAACAATTATTGAAAGAGCAAGAAAATCAGATATAGGTATTGCAACTACAATTGCAACATGCCAATGCTAATAATGAGGTACGCAAACAGCTTGAAAAGTTGCAGGAAGACTTCCAACAAATGCAAATAAGTTATCAAAGAAGTTTGGATGAAAAGGGAAAACAATTGCAAGATGTACAAGAGATGCACAGAGAAGACCCCAAACTTACAGAGCTTATTTCAGAGTCTATTGCCTTGAATGAACAACTACTGCAACAACGTGAAGAGTTGGGACAGAAGTTATCACAGTGGAATTATTATTGCGAACTGAGTGATAAAATCACCAATCAAGTGGTAGACTTGCGAAGTGACTATGATCAGATTGATAAACAAGTGACAGAGTACTTGGCTTGGCAAGATGAAGAGGAGGGAAAAGGAACATGCGCACCCAGGATAAATGAGAATCATAAAGAGTTGCTCTTCAACAAGTGGGACGATCAAATCAGGGAAGCGGAACAAGCAGCAGAAACAGCGGCCACGACAGCAAGCATTCTTGTCGACTGTGTAAATGAAAATTTGCACAGAGCAAACTTAATCGCAGAGACCACCCCGGGGTATTTACCAAATAAACTACGACTAGAAGCAGAATGGAAGCAGAAGGCGCAAGAAAAGAAAAAAGAGGTCCAAGCACTAAACAGGTTAAATTGGGAGTGTTACTGGGCATACTTGGTGAAGCCGCATAGTCAGCAGATGACTGTGAAATGTATCATAAATGCGATCGAGAAAGTGGTGCCAGCTCTCATAGATTCTATTTTCTCAGCCTAGCTCAAAGCAGAAGTCAGCCAGCCGACTCTCCTCAAACCCATGATGAATACATGCAGCTTTAAAGATCAGATTTAGAAGTAGCTTTATTTAGAATGTTGTTTTTTCTTAAAAATTAGATTAGAAAAAGGACGGTCATTTGAAAACCGCATCCTAAATTTTGTAAATAAAATATTATTAGAATTAGGAAGTAGTATTTAAACCCTTCTCATGCATTTAGAGAAGGGTCCAGAAATTTGTCAAAAACGTGTCCTCAGAACATGCACTTCTGCACCTTCAGAGGAGGTTTTTATGAATGAATGGATCGAGGTTTATTAATGTTTGCATTTGATATCTGCTACTGATGTTGCACTTCTGTACTCTTAGTAGATATTAGAACAAGTAGAGATAAAGCATTGTTGCTTGAAGCTTATGAGTAGGGCCAGTCATAAATGGTACTTTTATCTCTTGGCCATTTCTGCTTATATTCTTAAAGTGATATACAGTTTTTAGTTGTTTATATGTTATTGCATGAATGTTTGAGTTACCATTTGGCACTTTTGTACGGTGGAGTCATTTATTTATGTTTGATAGATGAATAACTTGTTATGCGATATGTTGTTCACAACTGTTTTGCCTAACTTTTTATGCAAAGTAGTTCATCTTAATTGATTTTCATTCTTATGATAGCTGAATGATCTTTATTACCAGTTATTATTTGAAATCTCTTTAGATCGCATAATACAAGAAATACATCCCGGGTTAGCATAGATTAGATGTGCTATTTTCATTAGATTATAATAGCATAGAATCAGATTAAAGTAGCTTAGATTAGAACCCTTAGATCAGCATCATCCAACTCTACACACACACACACACCCTTAGATTGGGAAGCTGGTCCCATTATCCCCAGTCGGACCCGCTATACCAAACGGATAAGGAGCTGCCAACCAAGGTCCGGACTGGGTGGGTATCTCGCTTTTTGTCGAGATGATTTTCAGGGATTCAACAGAGTCATAATGTCAAAGGCTAAGATTAATCTATTTTGATTTGCAAGTGCATGTTTGAAGTACTGGGCATAAGTATTAGACTTTAATGCCTCATTTCTCAACTTGATTTCCTTGTACTTCTATTTTATATCTTTCTCTTTATCCACTGGCTTGCTAGATGAAGAGACTTCAATGCTAAGTTGTTTCTCCATAAGTTGAGTGTTTGAGGTGGAGGGCTGGTGAGTTTCCTCAGAAATTGTTGGGCATTTACTCCTTCCAACCATTGTGTTAGTGTCAGTGATTTCCACTCTCCCAATGTTGTCTTCTTTCTCAGTTATGGGAATAAGCTTGGTCCTCTTTCTGTAACTGATCTCAAGCCTCTCATCTGTAGTGTCCATCCGAGAGCTAGAACATTCTTCCTTGGTTATTTTCACATTTTTTTCCTCATTTTTTGGAGTTTGTAGGAAGCGGGTAATAGTCATTTGTTCTTGTAGGGATGGACCCTGCAGAAAGGAACTAGTATCAATCTACTTTTCCACATCAATTAAAGTATTCTTCACATCTCTTAACGTGTTGTCCAACCATTTTGACTGGTTGGCAAATCTCTCAATGTCTGGCCTGGGATCATGTATGAAAGGACTGAGCTTGAATTTGAGCCTTAGTCTATTTATGACTCCATTAGGGTCATATTGCCACATGAAACTGCTTTTGAAGTTCATATGTTGTAATATTTTGTTTGCCTCTTGTGCAACTTCCCTATTATTACAAATAAAAGAGCCTAATTTGTTTTTTATTTTAAACTAGGTCTTCTTCTTGGATGACAGGAAATTAACCTCATTAGAGTTTATAATTTACCTAAAATACTCTAATGCAAATATCCTCATGTGGAGGTATTTAGGTAGCTTGTAGGGCGTTAGTTGGCATCAATATATCATGATGTCTGTGTGGTGTTGGTATAGAAACCAGTCTCCCACTCTACTATTCTTAGCCAACTGTAAAACTCTCTTGATCTCCTCATTGATTCCGGGCTGATAGCTACTGTTTAGCATGTTTATAACTGGATGAGAAAATGAATCAATGAACTATTTATAAGAAAAAATAGCGGAATATCTTTGGATCAATGGTGTCCAATAGATGACAAATCTTGGATTTCCCTTGGTGTCCAACTCTTGGATGCTGACTAGAAAATTGTCTGACTGAAAGTATAAGAACATGTGAAACAATACTGGTGAATATTTGAACACTCTCTCATTTGGTAAGATGATAAACTGTTCATGCATTTTTTCTGCTATGAACTGAGAAAAGTTGTGAACTATAGCAGGAGGCTTGCCTGGGCAAAAGATAGAAAAGAAAGAAAGAACAACCTCATCCACATGTTCATCAGTGGTGTACCCTACAATGCAAGAGAGCACGATTATAATTTATCTATGTCTCTCAGAGAAAATGGTGGCATCATATAGAGGACTATCTACTGGAGTATGAGACTCTTCAATGATGAAAGTTTGAAATATTTGAGCTTTCTTGGGAAGGTCTAGCTTGGTGTAGAGTTCAAGTAAGCCTTCAATGGAAAGTGGGGTCTCATTTGGGTCTATCTGGATCTGCAACATTTCATGTATTGATTCTACTGTAGTAGTGAATAAAACTTGTTGGTCAAGGGTTACTATGGCTCTTTGACTGGGGACATAGCAAGCTTGGTGGAAGTGGATGATCTCTCGGAATAGGTGTACCTGTGGGAACAAGTACTTGGGAAAATTTGGCTCCCATAGGTGAATGTCATGATTTTGGTTTAAAAACTTGTCTTTACTCCAATAGTGGAGTTTCAGTAGGTGGCTACGAGAAGCAGTGTCTTTAATTTTAAACTCTCTGTGGGGAAATTGGAGGTGGTTAATATCCGGCTGAGGGGTTTGCAGAGGTCTTACATCCAGAGAGCTTTGGGAAGCCATAATTTGGTTTGTTCAATGGAGTTACTCTTTCTGTGGCTTTAGGAGTAAGGTCAGAAGGTCTGGAACAGTGGGGAGGGTAATCCCAATGTGCAGAACAGGGTTTTTGGATGCACAATAAGGCTTTATTTAGTTTAACAAGTTTTTTTAATTAATTTAATTAATTAACCTTTTAATATTTATTGTGCATAGCTCAAATTTACAGGGTCGTTCTGGTTCTTTCAATAATACTTGGAAATTGACACTTTGGTGGGCATACATGGTTCTGTGGTAGCTGCAGAGGTTACTAAGGCTTCAGCTGGGTATTCGTTGCTTCAATTCATTATTTGCAATGTCTTTGGGTGCAAAAGGTGGTTAAATTAGTCGTGCAGAGGTTCAGTGGGTGAGAATTGGTTAACAGGGGTTTAGAGGGAAAATGAGCGAAAAGAGTAAAATGGGGGGTTTTTTGGCCTTTTAACCACTAATGGTTACATTTTGGTGCGAGATTTATTGAATGAACAATGGGCAGTTTTGGTTTATGGGGGGAGGTGGTTTTAGGCCGTATCACACCGCTTTGGGATCGAGGGCGGTATTTTTCACGAGCACGCAATATAACCTGGTGCCACCACATAGCCAAACAGTGCTCACCCAAAACTGAAAATATCACATGCTCTCAGGCCGTTAACTGTCAGACGATGAATCTGCGCGATATGGTTGTGCACCATTGGATCTTGGGGTGGGGGATCAGAAGGATATCGTGCAGGGAAGTTGCACGGGGCGAGTTGGGATGTGGTTGGTGGAGCCCGGGGTTTAATTACAATGAATTGTAATTAATTAACAAATAGTGATGGGATTTTTAATATAAGTTATGGGGTAATAAATGTGGGGACCATGGGTCATATGGTGGAGTTTTTAACTATACACCAAGGTTTCGTGAGTTAAAAGGGTGTCAGGGAATTATGACATGGGGTAATTTAAATGCATAAAGTGGGGGTATAGTAAATAACTTAAGATAAAGGGTTTAGTGGGATTTTAAGGGAAAAGGGGAAAACTAATAGGGGGGAATGTATTATTTTGTGATGGGAATGTGTTTCACACTAGGGAAAGGTGTTTTGGGAAGGGGGGATGATTTTTGAAGGGTAATGTCTAGGGAAATGTGTGAAACATAGGGATAAAAGGTCAAAATGAAGGGAAAAGGTTTTTTATAAGTAATGAAGGGATAATGAGGGGAAATTAATAAAATAAGTATGTGGGGGGTCTAGTGAGATGAGGGGAAATTAGTAAATAAGATTTAGTGAATGTCCTTTCTCTTTGACAATTCCTCCTGCACATGAAACATAGGATTAAGCATGATGAATGTGATTTTAACTTAGCAACCTTGTGCACTTGCACAACTTCTTCTACCTACCCTTTATTTACCCTAGAATTTTCGCTTGATTCATTGGGCGCATTTGGGCTTACTGACCCTTCATTTATTTTTCTTTTGGTGAGCAAACTATCTAATTCTAACCTTATAACTTCCAATGGCTCAGATTAAGCTGATGAGCTCATTATTATTCTCTACCTAACTACTAATCTGCCAAGATTAAATAGTTTGGCTAGATATTTATTATCTATCTATCAACATGAAATGTAAAGCATGAACGAGTCAATTTTAAACTATTTGACCATCATTGATTGCGACGTAAAGTAAAAGGAGTGGAATTTGAATTTGCATGCTTTCATGATCTATTCTTATCTATTTTTGGGGTTCATATTTTTCACTTTTTTTCAACTTTTCTTCCTTTTCGTCCTTTGATTATTCTTTTAGGACATACCCTCTTTATATTTTTTAATTTTAATATGGGAAAACATTTTGTAGAAAGAAAAGGTATGTACAATATTACAAGACTAACCATAGCCAATTCAAAATTATGAATCCTATTATTATAGGACCATAACATATTCAATTTTACTTCTTCATGGTATTCTAAATCACTTACTATAATGGAAAATGAACTATGTGCTTCAGTAAGTTTATCCACCAGAGGTGTATATTAATTCTTATATGGGTCTTCTTTACTATCAATTTCATTTGTCCTCTTGAAAGAGGTTCTCAACCAATTATGTTTTTAAAATGTGTTAAATGTTGTGTAAGTGAACAATTTCAACAAATCCTGTAAACACTCATTAACATGTCCTAGGAACTAGTGACTCCTCAGCCTAGGGGCTACCTCTAGGAGCTACAATAGTAACTATTACAAAGGGTATCAAAATTTGAGTAGAAACTTTATATTAAAATTTAGAATTATCAACCCACATCCATAGTATCCCTTCTATACAATATGATGATCTATTCATGAATACAAAATGATGTATAGTTATATGATTGTTTTAGACATCTACACCATTATAAGATTCATTCAAATGCAAAATGTATCATGTTTTGTAATTTTCAATTTTACAATTCATTAAACAAATTTTGACAAAAAAAACTTTGAACAAAACCTAAGAATCATCTACTAACATTTTAAGAATCATCATGCAAAATGTAACATGCTTTATAATGCAATTTTATAGTATGTTTTCCTTGAACACCTTTATATTAAAAGTTAAGTATCAACCTACATCCATAGTAGATCTTCTATACAAGATGATGACTTATTCATGAATGCAAAATGTACCATGTTTTGTAATTTGTAATCTTACTATTCATTAAACAACTTGAAAAAACAAATTTCAATAATACCTAAGAATAATATACTAACATTATAAGAATCATCATGCAAAATGTACCAACTAAATGCAAATTTACTTTCATTGCTTCATATTCATGAACTTAAATGTAAAACCTTTAAGCATCAAAGCATGCTTCATGCAAAAATGTGCCATGTTTTATAATGCAATTTTATAGTATGTTTGCCTTGAACAAATTTATATTAAAATTTGAATATCAACCCACTTCCATAGTGTCTCTTTTATACAATGTGATGATCTATTCATGAATGCAAAATGTATACCATATTCTATAATGCAATTTCAAGTTATGATTAAAAATTTTAGACATCTATACCATGATAAGATTCATGAATGCAAAATGTACCATGTTTTGTAATTTGCAATTTTACTATTCATTAAACAACTTAACAAAACAACTTTGAACAAAACCTAAGAATCATCTCCTAACATTATAAGAATCATCATGCAAAATGTACCAACTAAATGAAAATTTACTTTCATTGCTTCATATTCATGAACTTAAATGTAAAACCTTTAAGCATCAAACCATGCATCATGCAAAATAAAGAGTTCTATTTAAAATGCATCAAATCATGCATTATGCATCATGCATCATGCATAACAAAGAGTCCTATTTAAAATTTGTCCAAAATTTATATCATTATAAAAGTAAATATAATAAAAGTTGTCAAATAAAAATATGCATCAAAGAGAATCTCGTTGAAATATACGATCTATCAACATCCTTGTGCCCTCATCAAAATCATGGGTGCCTTGTACAATGTGTAATATGTGTATATACACAAGACTATGTACTTTAAAATTAAATTTTAATGTTTTAAAATTAAATGAGAATTTAATCATCAAAACACAATTATACAAGGTTTCAAATTCCATGCAATAGATCATGGTGTTCCCCCTACATTGTTCTCTCATGTATGCCCTGTACAATACATGTACATGTACATATTAAAATTTTAAAATTGCACATGCAAATGCATAAAATCAGAATATTAAAAAAATTGTTACAATTTTTTCAGATTGTGTAGGCGATCCTATCACCATCGCTGACTCCATCACTAATGTCCCCAGAGAAGGGAAACTGTCTCCACAAACCTAAAATTCAAAAATCACAAAACTGTAAGATAGAGATCTCATTTTTTAATGAACTTACTTCAATTTATAACAAAACAAAAGTGAAATATTCAATACTTCTAACAAGCAGATATTTGACCTATCTCCTAATTGGGAGGAAGAGAATGGCATTATGTCGAGAGCACGAGATGGAATCGAAATCTATTAAAAATTAATTATATATGGAATTATTTATTTTACAAATATGTCTTCACAATAGTAATATAATGAATGTCAAACAAGTGTAGCAACATGAACTCTTAAAAAAAATAACATCTCTCAACATATCTTTATTGGAACCTGAAGAGAGCATGGGATCAATATGTGTTAATCTTTAGGTTGGATATTTTGATGTAATGTAATGTATGTGTTAATGTTGATTCAAATACATTTAAAAATATTTAAAATTGCTATTTTAAAAGATGAATAATTCAGAAAATTAATAAGACAAATAAATGTAACTATCCAAGGGTTCCTTCAAAATTATTTGGTGTAAATTATTCATTTCACATATATACTCAAGAATAAAAACACAAATGCTGAAGTGCACATTTTCAAAATTAAATACAAAATTTTCTAAAACATGTCAGGTTCACCAAGTTGTGCTTACATAGTGGGGGCATACTTAGTATAGTATTGAAAGAAACACATGGTCATTAAAAACACCACATTTAAAACTAAAAGGCAAACACATATGAAATATATCTTACAATGCCACTCAATAGATTTTGATGGATAGCTTCTTGACACCAATTCATATTTCACACGCAAATCTTGAATTGGCATTTCCCCTTAAAATATATCACTAGACATCATATTAACATTTGCACAATGTCTCATGCTAAATGATTGAAATTAACTAACAATATTTTTTTCTTCTCGATGTAGTTGTTTTAATTTCTCCTTTTTGACTTGGTACATGCCTTTCATCTGGTTGAACACAAGTTCAGAATTGTTGAAGACTACAATTCCATCCGACCCATACTACCTAGTTGTTCCTAAGCCTTATATCAATGTAATATAATATGCTTCATTGTTTATTGTTCTTCCATGTACATTCCTTTTTCTTTGGAGGATGTTATTCATCACAATATTTTATAGCACATAAGTAATCAATGTTTGTCCTGGATTTGGATAACAAGAAACTTCTATGCATAATGTCCAATTTCCAACCATGCTTAATGGGTTTTCTAATCCCTGTAGAAAAAAATTCAATAGAATGAATAATATATTTCTTTACTGCAAATTCCTTAGATTATGGGAGAATGATGAAAAATAAATACTGATTGTGATTGAAAGATGGAATAGTGCACGAAGGATTTAGCCTAGAATTTTATATTTGATACTTCGATATGATGATTAACAGCAACAAACGAATATGATGAAGTAAAAACATGATGAGGAAGAAATGATTATATGGAATTGTGTGGGTGCATTGAGTTTGGTATGAAAAATGGATAGTTAGGTCTTCTTTCCTAAGGTTTCCTTATATGAATATAAGATCCTAATGTGTATATGTTGAGTCATATTTAATTTTCTATGGTCGATATTTCTATATATAGAAGATCACTCATTATAGGGAAGGATATCAAGTGAGATATATTACCTCCTAAGGGGTAACTACTTGAAGAGCCACCCCAAAGGGGGTATGCTATTGAAATAATTGGAATTTCTTTACTTACATACTTACATATGATGAATGTCCACTTGAATAAATAAAAATAGGAGGTAATTAAATGATATTGAGGAATGGAAGCTCAATGCTCTAATATCCCTCTTAAAATTCAATTGGAAAGGAAATGTACCATTCTGAAAATTTTGATTCAAAATGTTTCTTATCTCGTATCCACCAAAATACAAGTGCAACAAACCTAGAGTTTGGTGCTCTATCCTTGAAAATTGATTTGCGTGACAGAACACAGCAACAGAAGCAGCTTGTCAAAGAAAACTTTGACTTCTTTGTGTCTTGTAAAACTACAATTGATGATATTCAATTGAAATTAAAATAGATAGAGTCAAATCCAAAACGTCCAGGTACAATTCACCTCAGTAATGTCATTCATGATGTGGATATTGTTCCAAACCATGCTTTTGGGCCCCTTTTTGAACACCAAGTACCAAACTGAAAAAATAAGGTTTGTGCAAGGGATGCTGCAAAGATTTCGTACTATATTCAATTTGCCAGCACAATTAGGGAATTCATCAACAAAGGGGAGTATGACTTGGCAGTCAGAGAATATAGGAAAGCGAAGTCAATTGTGTTTCCTTCTCATGTAGGCCTACTAAAGAGAGTTCTCGAAGAGGTTGAAAAGGTGGTGCAAGAATTCAAGGCAACACTTTACAAGTCTATGGAGGATCCTCAACTACAACAATCTAATCTTGACCATCAGGTTGTTGTTGGAGTTTGAGCTAGAGTCACATCTAATTTACCATTATCTTAATATTCAAAACCATAGAATTTATGGCCTCTTGGAAGGTTGTACATTTGATCATGAGGAACGAATGGATGCTCTTCATTTCCATTTCTATGAACGTATGTTATCTAATGTAAGATGGAAGTAGATTGAACAAGAATAAAATAAGAGTTTCTCAATAGATTATTCTCTTTTGTTGGGTGATAATGATATAAGAGGGAAGTCTCATCTTAAAGAGGCTACTGGCAAAGAAGCATATGCACCTAGAGGAAGAATCATTCGTAGACTTACCTTTGTCATTTTGCACCGTGTACCAACATTTTGGAGATTAACTCTTTCCATATTCAGTGGGATGTTTGCTAAGGTAGGTCCAAAAAATGGCACTCTCAGTTTAGTGAAACATTAAAGAAGTATTCCGACAAAAAACTCCTTTGAAGACAACCCTAGTGACGCAAAGTATTCAAATAATTCCATGGAGGAAGTTGGTGTAATGGTACATGACATTATATATGTTTACGAAACTAAGGTACAAAATGCATTCTAGGAACTCGAAGAATCCAATGTTCTTCATCCATTTATGAGACAAGAAATTCATGAAATATATAAAGCATGTTATGCCTTTGAATGGAAGGATTGTGCACACATGAATGTAGTGCAAACATTGTTTGCATTATGAATAGAAGTTATGAAGGTGTTCATATTGAGGCTCTTCTATTGCATGAAAATGACTACATCAAATATTGTCAATGATGAATAATGGGTTCCATTATCTATTCTTGATCACAATGGATTAACTTTTTCTATTTCTTCTTTGCCTCTATCCTTTCGTGAAATGTTGGTCTCTACAATGGATGAAATTAGTGAGTTAGTGGAAACTTTGAAGTGTGATTCGTCTAAGGACCATGATATGAATATGGAAGTTCAACAAATGCAGGATTTTGTGAGATTCACCTTTTTTAATTATTTTCTAGAGTTTGCAGGATCTACAGGGAAAATTGTAGCTAAGCTCTCTCAAATCAAGGGTAAGAATGTTTCTACAACCTTAGAAAATGGGCACCCACAAGTATTGGATTAAGATGAAAGAGGGGAAATATTTCTTACTTTATACATGTTTATTTTCTATTTTTCCCATAAGGAGTATTTTATATATGCTAATAAAGAGTATATTATTGTAAGTTGGATTAAGATCAAAGAGGAAAAGAATGCTTAGTTTATACATGTTTCTTTTCTATAATTTTGGGTTTTTTTTTAATATATTCTTTAATATGTTTCTAATTTATTTCCAAATAATCAGTTTGTGGTATATAATAAACATTTTTTAAGAAATATATAAAATACATTTTATGTAATTTCTAGAAATTTTCAGAAAAACACAAATTCATTGAAACTTCGAGTGATTTAATCCAAAAGAAACAACCAACCAATCTCTTAATATCTCATTTAAAATTATAGTTCTATTATAGTAGTGGAAATAAATAGCATAGAATTATTTTGGAGGAAGACAAAAAAATCCAAACATCACCTCAAATGGTGGATGGTGGAGAGAAATTACAAATGATGGATCCCGAAACATTAATCCTTCTTTCTGCTTCCATTGGAAGCTTAAAAAAACCACAGTGACATTTTTTTCAAATCTAAAGAAACATATTTCTATTACATTGTTGTAAAGAAATTACATAGAACATGTGTGGATGAAGACATAACCCTAAACATCACCTCAAGTAGTGGATCCCGAAATAGGAAGACAAAGGTGTTGATAATCCATATATTTACATAGATCCAAAATCCTGTAAGTACTTGCTGTGTAAAATTACTTTGTATTTTACATTTTATTTGTTGAGAAAAGAAAAACGATAAAAAAAAAAGAAAAAAAGAAAGATATATATATATATATATATATATATATATATATATATATATATATATATATATAGATATATATATATATATATATATACATATACAAAAATAACAAAAAAGATGGAAAAAGAAGAATAAATCCCATGAAAAAGGCATGCTAATCTAAATGTCACCACACATATGATTAATTAGTTGTTAATTAGTCAAAAAATCAATTAACGACTAATTAAAATGTTTTGTAATGTTTGATTTGACACTTTGTTGTTTATTTTCAAACATCAAGTTATCATCAACTGCAGGGATGCTCCCCGCCCAAATAAATGGCTGGGGGAACACTTTAGAACCCCCCAACACCTTTGACATTTAGCCATGGGGGTAGTCCCAAAAGCTAAATTAATAAAACCTTCGTCGCTGACATGTCTTCCCCTTCTTCACTCTGGAACCCCTCTCTCCAAAACCGCTTACCATCCCCCCCCCCCAGAAACCACCAATCAACCTTTCCTACTCTGGACAAAATAATAAATCACTCTACCTCCGTCATCTGTCAAACTCCCATTCATCCATTCGATTAACCATTATATTTATCAATTCATCCCACCTTGAACATTGCCTTCTCGCAATAAATATCCTGCTCCTCTCAACGGTTATCCCTCCAAACAATTAAGCCCCATGCATAAATACAATACATATGTTTTACCTCTGCTTCTTTTTACTTCCATTCCTTTTTCTTCTTTGATCTAGATGAATGCACAGGTCCGATACAACCATCATAAAATACACAACATTCATCACAACAACAAGCGGCTAACCACCTAGTAAAATGATAGCCCTTGCTTAGTTATATCTTCAGCATGTCTTCGAAATCAAAATCTAAAATGGTTGAAGAAAATTCAAGGATGCCCCTTATCATAGACTTAGATAGGTTACCCTTAGTTGACTAGGAATATAAATTTTTTGAGACCCAATGTGACTTCGACCTCTATGAACTGTAAAATTGGACCAAATAGAAATTCTCTGATGCTATCGACGAATTGAGCATGTGGGACTCCTTCCTGCCTCAATTCATTTTCCCTTAGACCCATTTATTTCCAAAATTTGTAGCCTAGTGTCATTTCATATACATTCCTAGTCAAAGAGCCATTATTGTTAAAAACAATGATGTTTTGTTCACAATATACCCTGATTTTGTATGCTGAATGCTTCAAGTGAAACCTTCAGCCCCTTTGCACCCTTTTTCTATAGATTCCCTCATGTAAATCTCTAAAAACTCACTTTCCCTCAAAGAGCTAAGGTATTTGAGATTTTATTACCTGAAAATGTGGAATTACTAAGAACAAATCCTCCATACGCTTCTTCAATGTTCCCAGAAATGACTAGGAAGGTTGTCTTAGTAGTTTCTTATCTATTAGGTTATCCAACTGATCAGTGGGTTGAAGAAATTATTTTAGGATTTGTATTAGTGTTTTGAGTAGGAGAAAGACATTCAATGATCTTCAATTATAGTGATTTTTTCTCAAAAGTTATACATGATTAATTCTTGAAGTTTTCTACGGAAGGTTCTCTTAAGTATCAATCAGTTCTTATATACATATTCGTGTTTCATCAAGAAGATAAATTTTAGTTTCAATTACAGAAGTTAGATGAATAGGGTAATCCTCAATTTGTAATTCATTTGACTTCCTTGGTAAGGAAGAACACCAATGAATTTTCCTTCAATGGTTACACCAATTACTTCCTCTATATGGTTTCATGCTTTCTCAATAGTGATGTTGTTCCCAAGATTTCCCATGAAATCAAGAGAATTCTCCACCTTAGCAAGCAAAAAAAGACTGGAGATTGGTATTTGTATCAAAAGTACATAGAGATAAGAGTATATTGATGTGATATTCCTCCATATAAACTACCTAAATTTGTACAAATCAGGAATTTTGCATTAGAGTATATCAGGCAGATGATGAATATGGATGAGTTTCACTTTGTGTCAACTAAGAAGAAGTATTAGTTTAAGTTAAAGGCTCAGACTAGACCCTTTATTTACAATACCAAAGCAATAACAAAGGAGGAAAATCATCATTTGAAACAAACTAAGTTCAAATTAAGCTTTACTTGGTCTTATGATCCCTAGGGGGTTATTTCTAAAGTAAGGGTAGAACAAAAAACTACTCCTTATGCACATAGTCCCATACCAAATATTGAAAAATACATGAATCAAGAGGAGTGATAGGAAAACACATTGCAGGAAGCAAAAGAGCAGGTTTTCATTTCGATGACTTCACAGACTCCAGTTCCAGAGGAAAAAAATGCTAAGAGGACAAGGGAAAGTGTATCCCCTTCAGTTTAAGAAGGTCCAGAGAGAAAGCTTATGATGCATAAAAATAAAAATACGAATAATCCTCTTCAAAATAAATTTCAGGAAGAAAGTTCATAGGAACATAGCACATTGGTTCTCATAGGTCCCCATGCTGCAACATTTCCAAGGATTGAGGAAATTTTCTCAAGCTCTCATGTATCTTTAGTCACTCAAGAACCATTAGAAATGACTCATACTGGAGAGCTAACTCATACTACAATATAACCAAGAATTTTTTCTAGATACAAGGAAATGAAGAAGAAAAATGAAGCACTTAAGGTCACCACTTATTCTAAATTTTGGAAAAAAAATTCAGCTTCCCGACACAGGCTTCTATCTACAATGGATACTGAGAAAGGACAGTTTTAGATGTCCCTATTGGAGGCTAACATCTCGTTCCTTAGGACCTATAAGACTATAAAAAATATATTTTTACTTTTGATACTAAACATATTCATCCTATTAACCAGATTTATCTACATAAGTAAGCTAGAGAAATGATTTACTCCACCTTGACTAGCTCAGTAGTGACTGCATCTAAGTTGCAGGTTTTAGTGAATAATATTTAGTCTCAGCTAAAGCTACAAAATATATCCTCCTTGGCCAAATATTCGATGATAAAATCATTAGAAGATATGGTAATCAAATTTGGATATGATCCCAACAATGTTAAAGCTGCCAAAGAAATGATCAAGAGGAAAAATGTCAATTAGCATGAAGAAAACAATTAAAGCTCCCTACCACAGAATATCTAGAAGTTGGTGAATTAGAGAAGGAGGAATAAAGCATGTTTAGAATTATTGTGTAACAAAATTTATAGATATAGAAGATGGAAAATGAATTAGAAAGTTTATTAAAGGAAAAACAACAAGGGGCTGATGTAGTAGTAGTTATTCCTATAGAAAAAAAAAAATTATTGTGAGTACTTCAACATTAGGGATTTCTAATGAATCGACCATAATAGTGGAAACATAGTCCACAGATTCAGTAGCTAATCTAGCTAAAGCTATGGGAGATTTATCCTTAAAGAACCCAGAAATTAAAAAGCTAAAGGCTCAACTTAGCAATCTTTAGGAGCAGAAAATCAAAACTGATAATGCTTACTTGGAAAAGCTTCAAAAAAGCTATAGACTAACTCAAAACATTGCAAAAACCAAACAGAATATTTTGTTGGATATGAATGAGTCTATGACTAATTTATGGCCTTCCATTGAAATTATTTTTAAGAAACAATAATTATTGGAAAGGTCGAAGGAGGTAATTACAGAAGTAAAGAATGTCCTGGGTCATAAACTAGGAGATGCAACAACATTGATCAGGATTTTGAATTCAAAGACAAGAGAAGAGTTGGAAGAATATGACATTGGGGAAAGAACTGGAACCATTTTGTAAGTAAGAAGAATACTCACTAAAAGGAATTTAATGTTGCAATTAGAAAATAAATGCCATAATCTAGAAGCTAGCATTCAAAAGTTCCATAAAAAATTTAATGTGCTTCATCAGAAAGGACTTCTAGGTTTAAGAGAAATGGGAGATAAACTAGTTCCCCTTGAGGAATACTAGCGTAGACTACATTCTATAGCTGCGGATAAATCCAAATTTTCTAAAATAAAGGGAACCATCATAGGGAAGGCTTTTATTGAAGGTTTGAGCTTTGATTTATTAATACAACATGAAATAAAACATATGTTCATAGTCAAAACCATGTTTTATAAATATATTAAAGTCAATGAAAACTACAAAACATTAATAAGATATTCCATTCCAGATGAAGAAAGAAGGGAAACGATATGCTAACTCATTGACTAAATAGAGAACATATTTATAGCCGCAGAAAATAACTTTTCAACAACAATATGTAGGTTTTTAGGAGAAAAAGGATAGGTTATTATGAAAGGAAACATAACAATAGCTTTTTCAACTCAACCATCACTAAAAGCCCTGAATTATGTGGAAATATGTCCAAGTAGTTTAATTTTCCTATTTTGTAGTTCTATTTTTGTAAATCAATTTTCTGATATTTGTAAATAAATCTTGATCTTTAAATCAAGATATTTTCAAGAAAGTTGTATAAATACTTTGTAGATCAAGTTATAAAGGGTTGAACCTTTGTGATAAACTCTTAAGCATATGTGTAATCCTCTGAACTTATTTTCTAAGATTATTTGAAGGATTCTAGATTCATTTTGAAACACCTTGTGTTCCAGTGAGTCTTTCTATCTTATTTATATTTCCATGTTGTTTAAATTTTCATATGTTTGAAATTAATGGGAATTATGGGTAAGATAAGATTGAATCTCAATCTATCTGAAATCCCCCACTAAGTTATAATCAATTACAGAGATTAGCTAATTGGAACTTTCTATTTTAATTAATTCCTCTACATCTTTTAATTATCACTTCCCTTTAAAATTTAAATATATATTTTTTGGCTGTAAGAGGATATTATATCCATCCTCTATATATCACTAGTAAAATACTCTATTTGAAGATTTAATAAATCATATATTTTCTTAAGTTCAACGTTACACATCTTTTCAAATATATATTATGTTAAAGGTGAAGAGTCAACCCTTTTAACCTATCATAAATAATTAAGAGTTTGCATCTATTTAATAGTTTAAAGCATTGATCATCGAAAAACTAAAATTAAAAGAAAACCTTTTAGATGCTTTGGCATAATTCTTTAACCTGTAATTTTCTACAAAGGCACAACATCAGACTAGCACCATTACCAGGGATCGAAAAAGTTTGAATTATCTTTCCCTGGGACAACAATTAGGCTTTCCTTTTAATGTTGAATAAAAGGTTAGTATATTAAAACCTTTCTCCTGGTGATTCCACAAAACAAAATTGCCTTCATGCAGGCACACCAGGTCTCCCTCAGATCCCCATATTTATTCTAAATTATTAGATCCAGAGAGGTTGGTGAGAGTTGCCTCTTTAAGATAGAGATTAGAAGCCTCTACCTCTACTCCTATATCACTTCCACCTGAAATTGTTTTAGAAACTGATCCTTTTAGACCTATCTCAATTCCTCCTAAACTATCAGATCTTCCACCAAAAGTGTTACAAATTTTACCCAAAGGGGTTGATTTGTAGCAACTCTTCTTGTTCATCAGTTAGAATCTTACCAAATTCCTAAGACTCTTTCAGAATCTCTTGAATTAGAAGCAAAATTAGATTTAGAATTACCTGAATTAAAACCTAGTGATTTCATTTCTTCTTTCATTCATACTTATCCATCTACTTCTGCTAAATATGAAGATGTCTCCTCTGTTTATACAAATAATTTATTTGATTGTGAAGGAAGTTTTTGTCCATAAGTGCATAAGTTAGTTATACAATCACCACTAATAAAACCTTCTAAAATTTTTCTCAATCATCTTCACCCCCTTCAATCCATAAAAACTGATCTTCATCTTCACCATATTCATCTCCTCAAAGTTCATCTTCATCCTCACTGTCTTCACCTAATCAAATGGTTGGTTTTCAACCTATTATTTAGGTTTGTTATGCAACATTAGTCCTTCCTGACCAACTTAACAATTTTCCAAATGGATATCTAAAGCACTTACCTAGGTTCAATGGGGAAACTGGTTTGTCTGTTGAGGATCATATAGATGCCTTTTTGGACATTGCTGATAATATGAATATACAACATGAAGATGTGTACATAAGATTATTTGTTCAATCTCTTGAAGGAAATGTTAGGATCTAGTTTAGACAATTACTCTCTTATTTTATTCCTACATGGAATGAATTGATTACTATATCGAAAAATAAATGGAGAGTTAAAAATGATCATGTTTACTATCTTACTAAATTTGATGATCTAAAAGGAAATCCTGGTGAACTTGTAGTTGATTTCATAAAATGATTTAATAAAATTTATAACAAAATTCCACCAAACTATAAATCGCTAGTGGCTACAACTATACCTAGATTTTCTGAAGGTTCTGATGATAATTTTCTTGTTATTCTTAGAGAAAGAACAATTTTCACCCTAATAGACATGCAAACCAATTCCATTGAAGTTGAAGCTAATAGATCAGCATCAGATAAACTTAAGGCAAAGGGAAAAAAAGCGTAGAGAAAGATGAAAGCTAGGGAAGAAGGTACTTCTTCTTCTAAAAATAAGAGTGAAGATCATAAAATAGATGAAATTACTTCTGTAATAAGAAATATTTCAAATAGAATTTCAAAAATAGAAGAACACCCTAGATTAATTCAACCATCATCAAATAGACCTCAAGTTCAGTATAAAAGACCTTTTCAACCTCAAATGTTGCAAATTCCTAATATTGATCAACAAATTCAACCCCCACTAATGATTGATAGTAAGGAACTTGAAGAAAATGGTCCTTTAGGTACAAATTATATCAATTATTTTGATGATACATGCTATCAGAATGTTATGGTTCCAGTTTCTCATGATCAACTTTTAGTTCAAAGTCAAGAGGCTTCCCAGGTTTCTAAATATCAGGCCTTCTCTGAATTTCTTATTGCAAAATTAAATAGAAAATATGATTTGAGACCAAGACCAAGACCTAGTATACTAACTAAAATGTCACTATTAATGAACCTTCGGTGAAAACAACTGAAACATAAACAACAATGTTTCAACCATTATATCAACCAAATGAACATAATACATTTGAAAAGACTATTCCAACAACTTTTAATGTTGAGAAAGAATTAGAGAGAGTCAAGATTCCCATTCCATTATCTAAACTCTCCAAAAACCCAGGTTACAAGAATCAAGTGTCAAACTGGATTCAATATTGAATTATTGATGCTGAGGGAGATGTGACTAGTTTACAGGATGAAAAACCTTCAACAGTTTTTGGTCCTAGATTTGATATGATTGATGAAAATGTCCCTCCCTTCTATGTTACTATAAAGGTTCATGATTTTCACTTATATAATTTTATGTTAGATTTTGGGGCCTCTCATAATCTAATGCCCAATGTAATTATGGATAAGCTTCAATTACAAATCACAATACCATATCATGATCTATATACATTAGATTCAAAGAAGGTACCTTGTATTAGATTAATCAAAGATTTAGTTGTAATTGTTGCTCAGCTCCTTGTTAAGGGTGTAGTTTTAGATATTATTGTTACGGATATTCCACCAAAATTTGGGATGTTATTATCTAGATCTTGTTGTGCCAAGTTAGGGGGAAGTTTGCAAATGGATATCTCTTTTGAGGCAATTCCTGTTTATGGGGGCAAACATATTAGATTATATAGAGAGGTGAGATTTATTAATATTTTTTGCAAAAATGATTAGACAATAAATAATCCTATTTATGTCGTTGACCAAGATTTTAGATGTTTCACTTTAACAACTAATGATCTCCAAAATTGTCAACTTAGCATTGCACAGATTGTGAATAAACCCCAATGTATAAAAGCTGATGTTTGGAAGTTATACTTTGATGGAGCCTTTTCCAAAGAAGGAATTTGAGCTGGAATTGTACTTATATCTCCAGATAAAGAAAATATAACTCAATCTTTTAAGTTAGAATTTGATGTTACAAATAATGTAGCAGAGTATGAAGCCTTACTTTTAGGACTAAAGTTAGCTAAAAGTTTGAAAGTCTAAAACTAATGTGTATTCAGTGACTCAGAATTAATTGTAAAAGAAGTAAGAAATTTATGCCAAGCAAAACATCCTAAGCTTCAATCTTATTGGAATGAGGAATGGGATTATGTCGATAATTAATTTCAAGTTTTTTCACATTACAACAATTCTTAGCAACGAAAATATTTATGCAGATTCCTTAGCAGTCTCTACCAGCTCTTTCAAAATTCCTAATCCTATGTAATTACAATATCAAATTCAAGTGAAGTACAAACCTTGAATACTTGAAAATCTTAAACATTGGCAAGTTTTCGAATATGATGAGCAATTAAACATTTTCTTACAAGCAATTGATGAATTTTCAACTCTACAAATTGAAGAAAAACAAATTAACAAATATAAGTCAAATATTAAAAATGAAACTTCGCAGTTAAATCATAAAATAACTGATCATGATATCATTCAGTTGTCTAATAATTACATTACAAAAGGATTATTTCCTCTTGAAAAACTTTTTGATAATAATGACATTTCAAAAACTTCATTATCAAGTTCATAGCGAGAGGATGTTGAATATTGTAATATTGGAACAAATCAAGAAATAAAAGATGTAAATATTTTAACATCATTACCTAAGGAAACAAAAGACAAATATGTTAATCTTCTGAAACATTATAAAGATGTCTTTTCTTGGTAATATAAACTTAAAACCTATGAGACAACTCTTATTGAACATAAAGTTCCTCTCAAGCCAGAAGCTAAACCTTTCAAACAAATATAGAGAAGAATAAATCCAATTTTGCCTCCAACTATTGAAAAAGATCTTAAGAAATTGTTGGATGCAAATATTATTTTTCCCCTAAGATACTTTTATTAGATAGAAAACCTAGTTCCTATTAGGAAGAAAAATGGTGAAATAAGAATATGTATAGACTTTATAAACCTAAATAGACTATCTTTAAAGGAAAATTATCTGTTTCCAAAGATGGATGTATTGCTCCAAAACGTTCAGGCTCCAATAGAATTTCAATGTTGGATGTCTTTTCTGGATATAATTAGATTTTGGTAAGTCTAGAAGATAGGGAGAAAACAAAATTTACAACTCCTTGGGGTACATTTATCTGTGCTAGAATGCATTTTGGCTTAACCAATGCAGGAGCTCCTTTTAGAGCAATAGACGTAGCATTTTTTGGTAAGGTCAACAAATTTGTTCTTATTTATCTAGATGATCTAACTATATTTTCGAGTTCTACTGACAAACATTTAAAGCACTTGAGAAAGGTTTTTGATAGATGCAGGAAATATGGAATTTCACTCAATCCAAAGAAATCTACGTTTTCTATAAAGGATGGAAAGCTACTTGGATACATTATTTCAAAAGAAGGATTAGTGATTGATCTAAAAAGAGTCTTGGGCATTGAGGTAATTAGCCTACCTAGAAATAGAAATGAAATTCAAACTTTTTCTGATTAATTTTTTGAGAATATTCATACCAAACTATGATGAGATAGTCAAGGATATTACTAATATGCTAAAGAAAGATCATGATGTCAAATGGAAAGTGCAAGAAAGGTATTATTTTACACAAATCAAGAAAGTTATTTCTGAAGCCCTAGTACTAGGCGTTCCTAACTATTGAAAACCTTTTAGCTGTTGTCTTATTGCAAAACAATGACAATGAAGATGACTAGCCTATTGCCTTTTTCAAAAAAATTATGAGAGATGCTAAGTTGAAATATGACATCATTGAGAAGCAAGACTATGCTCTTGTGGAAGCCTTAAAATCCTTTAGAACTTATGTCCTTCATTCCCCTATTACTGCCTATGTCCCAAATAATGTTGTAAACACTGTTTTAACATAACCTGATACAATTCATAGGAGAGGAAGATGGATTTCAAAAATACTAGAATTTGATTTAGATATCAAATCTACAAAATTGGTGAAAGGAAATGGTTTATCCAAGCTCTTGGCTTAATCAAATTGTAAAATTATAGGAATCAATACTATCATGCAAATATCAGGAGAGAAGAACACACAACAACCTTCTGAAAGATTAGGAGAGAAGAACACACAAGAACCTTATTGTACTAGAGATTCAATTCCTCTTCCATTTCATATTGATGAAAACTTCATATTATCTGAATGGTATGCTAATATTATACATTTTCTCCATGACTTTGAGTGTCCTCTTGGATTCAAAAAGAATCAATGTAGAACTCTCAGACTAAAGGCTATGAAATATTGTATCATCAATGGTAATCTATATTGTAAAGGTCCATTGAATATCCTTCTTTTATGTCTAATTGAAAATGAAACATAAGGTGTTATAGAACATTTTCATGAAGGTACATGTGGAGGAAATTATGCTTGGAGAGCAACAAAATATACAAATCTGAGAGCAGGATTTTATTGGCCGAATTTTTTTTCACAAGTTGGAGCAAAGCTAAGAAGTTGTATTCCATGTCAGATTTTTGTCGAGAAGCAAAGGTTAGCAGCACTTCCACTATTACAGTGTTGATTGAATCACCCTTTTTATAGTGGGGACTAGATTTGATAGGAGAAATAATTCCATCATCTAGTAATCGACACAAATGGAATCTAACTGCTATAGACTACTTCACAAAGTGGGTAGAAGCTACCCCTATACAAAATGCAACATACACTATTGTCATCAAATTCATTGAAGAAGACATATTATCCAGATTTGGTTTTCCATAGTAGATATTCATTGGTAATGCACAGGCATTCAGTAGTGTTAAAATGATAGAGTTTCTCCAAAAGTATCATATTATATTGCATCATTCTACCCCATATTACCCTTAAGGAAATGGATAGGAAGAATCATTGAATAAGAGTTTTGTCAAAGTCATCAAGAAGGTACTATTAGATTATAAGAGGATTTGGGATAGTCACCTGAAGTATGTAGTTTGTGCTAACGAAGTATCACCTGCGAGATCTACTGGTAAATCCCCTTTTCAACATGCCTATGGAACTGAGGCCATTTTTCCTACACGACTAGTTTTTATTGTTATGAAATTTTTACATGGATGATATGAAGAATCTGATGCTTTTACAAGAAGAATCAATCAAAACATTGAATTAAATCAAGATGGATATGAATTTCAATACAAGATTTGTCAATATCAAAACAACATGAACAGTTTATTTGACAGAAAAGCTAGAGAAAGAGACTTCAGGCAAGGAGATTTGGTCTTAAGATGTGATGCTCGAAGAGAAGAAAGAGGAAAACATGGTAGGTTTGATAATATCTAGTTAGGACCATTCGACATTGCATTAGTCAAGTTAAATAACACTTTTACCTTGCATAATCTAGAAGGAAGATATTCTTCATTGCCTATCAATGGAAAATATCTTAAACACTTTATTTGGTATTGAAGTTACTTATAGTCATAGTCCATTGTCCATTACTAATTTTTATTTACATTTTGTCGTCAAGTGTGATTTTCACAGCAAAGACTCCATAGCACAAGGAGAAGGCACATGGGTCTGCATGTTCTCTGCATCCCACAAGGGGAGGCAGTCCCCAGATGGAGCTGATGTTGTAACCTACTTTGTATTTAACATTTTATTTGTTGATAAAAAGGAAAGAGAAAAATTAAAAATTAAATAATATATATATATATATATATATATATATAAGGAATAAAAAACGATATATACAAAAATAACCAAAAAAAGAAAAAAAGAAAAAAGGAATAAATCCCAGGCAGAAGGCGTCGTAATATAAATGTCACCACGCATATGATTAATTAGTTGTTGATTAGTCAAAACATAGATTAAGGAATAATTAAAATGTTTTATAAAGCTTGATTTGACACTTTGTCATTTATTTGTAAATATCGAGTTATTATCGACCACCGAGATGTTCCCTGCCAAATCAATGGTTGGGCGAGCACTTCAGGACCTTGTCGCGCCTTCAACGTTTAACTAGGGGGGTCCAAAAAGTTGATTTAATAAAACCTCTGACACCAATGTGTCCTCCCGTCATTCACTTCAGACCCCCTCCCTCCAAAACCATTTACCATCATCCCCCCTCAAAAACCGACAATCAAGCTTTCCTGCTCCTCCCAAAATAGTAAAAGCCACTTTGCCTCTGTCATTTGTCCAACTCCCATTCATCCATTCGATTAACTATTATATTTATCCATTCATCCCACCTTGACCATTGCCTTCCCTCTATAAATACCCCTCTCCTGTCAGTGGTTATTCCTCCAAATAGTTAATCCCCATGCATAAATAAAACACAATATATGTTTTACCTCTCCTTTGTTTTACTTCCATTCATTTCTCTTATTTCATCTAGTTGCATGCACAAGTTTAGTACAACCAGCATAAAAAAACAAACCATTCATCACTACAGCAACCCGCTAACCATGTGGTAAAATGACATCCATTGCTTAATTATATCTTCAACATGTCTTCCAAAGGAAAATCTAAAATGGTTGAAGAAAATCCAATGATGCCCCTTGTCATAGACATAGATAGGTTACCCTTAGTCGACCAGGAATATAAAATTTTTGAGACCCAATGTGAGTTTGACCTCTACAAACTACACAATTTCACTAAGTAGAAATTCTTTGATGTTAGTGATGAATTGAGCATGTGGGACAACTTCCTGCCTCAATTCATTTTTCCTCAGACCCATTTACTTCCAGAATTTGTAGCCTAGTGTCATTTGAGATAAATTCCAAGTCAAAGAGCTATTATTGCTCAAAATAATGATTTTTTGTTCATAGTATCCCATGAGTTTATATTCCAAATGCTTCAAGTGAAACCTTTAGCCCTTCAGCACTCTTTCTCTGTAGATTCCCTCATGGAAATCTATAAAAACTTACTTTCCCTCAAAGAGCTAAGATCTTCAATATTTTCTTACCTGAAAGTGGATAATTAACAAGAAAAAATCCTCCATACCCTTCTTCAATGTTCCCATAAATGACTAAACAAGTTGTCTTAGTAGTTTCTTATCTATTAGGTTATCCAATTGATCAGTGGTTTGATGAAATTATTCTAGGATTTCTATCAGTGTTTTCAGCAGGTGAAAAACCTTCAATGATCTTCAATTACATTGAATTTTTGTCCGAATCTATACATGATCAATTCTTAAAGTCTTCTACAGAAGGATATTTCAAGTATCAATCAGTTCTTGTATACTTGTTCTTGATTTATGAAGCAAATAAATTTTAGTTTCAATTATAGAAGTTAGATGAACAGTTGATTCCTCAATCTATAATTCATTTGACTTCCCTGGTAAGGAAGAACAACAATGAATTTTCCTTTAGTAATTACACCAAATAGTTCCTATATATGGCTTCATTATTGCTCAATAGTGATGAGGTTCCTAGGATTTCCCCTGAAATCAAGAGAATTCTCCACCTCAGTGAGCATACAAAGACCAGAGTTTGGTATTTGTATCAAAACTACACAAACATAGCATTATATGGATGTCAGCTTCCTCCATATAAATTGCCTTGTGCCAATCAGGATTTTTGCATTAGATTATATCAAGTAGATGATGAACATGAATGAGCTACACTTTGTGTCAGCTAAGAAGAAGTCTCAGTTTATGTTAAACGCTTAGATTGGACCCTTTATTTGCAATACCATAGCAATAATGAAGGAGGCATATCATCTTTTGAAACAAATGAGGTTGAAATTAAGTTTTACTTGGTCTTATGATTCCTGGGGGATTATTTCTAAACTAAGGGTAGAACATAAAACTACTCCTTATGAACACACTCCGAGACCAGAGATTTAAAAGTACATGAAGCAAGAGGAGTGGCAGGAAGATACATTGCAGGAAGTAGAAGATCAGGTTTTCATTTCAAAAAATTCACATACTCCAGTTCCATAGGAAAAACATGCTAAGAGGACAAGGGACAGTGTTTCCCCTTCAGTTTCATAAGTTCCAGAGATAAAATTTATAATGTATAAAAATAAAAAGAAGAATAATCCTCTTGAAGAGTCATTTCAGGAAGAAAGTTCACAGGAAAAAACCACATTGGTTCTCACAGGTCCCCATGCTGCAACATTTCCAAGGATTGGGGAAATTTTCTCAAGCTCTCTTGTATCTTTAGTCACTCAAGACCCATTAGAGACAAATCAGATAGGAGAGCTAAATCATACTACTACATAACCAAGCATTTTTTATAGATACACAAAAATGAAGAAGAAGAATTAAGTACTAAAGGCCACCACTTATTTTTAATTTTGGAGGAAAAATTCAGCCTCCTAGCACAAGCTTATTTTTACACTAGATACTGAGAAAGGATAGCTTCAGATGACCCTCTTAGAGCCTAAATTTCCCTTTCCTAGGACTGCAAAAGACTACAAAAAATATGTTTTTACTTTTGATACTAAACAGATTCATCCTATTGACCAGATTGATTCACATAAGGAAGCTGGAGAAATTATTTACTCCACCTTGACTAGCCCAACAATGGCCACATCTAAGTTGCAGGTTTGAATGAATAATATTCAATCTCAGTTAAAGCTATAAAAGATATCATCCATAGACAATGATATGAAGATAAAATCGTTATAATATCTGGTAACCAAATTGGGATATGATCCCAGTAATGTTAAAGTTGCCTAAGAAATGATCAAGAGAAAATATGTTCATATTTTACCATTAAGAAAAAAATTAAAGCTTCCTACCACAGAAGATCCACAAATCAAGGAAGTTGGTGAATTGGAGAAGGTGAAAGAAAGCATGTTTAAAACTATTGTGGAATAAAATTTACATATACAAAAGATGGAGACCGAATTAGAAAGTTTATTAAAGGAAAAAGAACAACAAGCTGATGTAGTAGTAGTTATTCCTATAGCAACAAATTCTATTGAAAGTACTTCAACAATAGAGACTTCTATTGTACCAACCATAAGATTGGAAACATAGTCCACAGATTCAGTAGTTGATCTAGCTAAGGCTATAGGAGATTTATCCTTAAAGGAAAAAGAAATTGAAAAACTAAAGGCTCAACTCAGCAATCTTCAGGAGCAGAAAATAAAAAATGATAATGCTTACTTCACAGAGCTTCAAAAAAGTTATAATATAAATTAGATAATAGGGACCTTTGAAAATCAGACTGTTATTTCTCAAACCATTGCACAAGAAAAAGAGAATATTTGGCTAGATATCAATGAGTCTATGAATAATTTATGGCCTTCCATTGAAATTACATTTGAGGAAGAAGAATTATTGGAAATGTCAAAGGAGGTAATTGTAGAAGTAAAGAAAGACTTGGGTCATAGAATACGAAATGCAACCACATTGATCAGGATTTTTAATTCAAAGACAAGAGAAGACATGGAATAATATGACACTGAGGATAGAACTGAAACCATTTTGGAAGTAAGAATAATTCTCACTAAAAGGAAATTAATGCTACAATTAGAAAATAAATGCCATAATCTAGAAGCTAGCATTTAGAAGTTCCATCAAAAGTTTAATGTGCTTCATCAGAAAGGACTCTAGGTTCAAGCGGAATGGGAGAAAAATTGGGTCCTCTTGAGGAATACTAGCTTAGACTACATTCTATAGTTGTGGATAAATCAAAATTTTCTAAAATCAAGGGAACCATCACATGGAAGGCTTTTATTAAAGGTTTGAGCTTTGACTTGTTAATACAACATGAAATCAAACATATGTTCATAGTCAAACCCACCTTTCAGAAATATACTAAATTGGTTGAAACCTACAGAAAAATAATAAAATATTACATTCTTGATGAAGAAAGATGGGAAAAGATATGTCAGCTAATTGACTGAATAAACAATAGGTTTCTAGCAGCAGACAATAGGTTTTCAGTAACAAGATGCAGGTTTTTAGGAGAAAAAGGACTGACAATTACGAAAGGAAACATAAAAACAACTTTTTGAACTCAATCATCACTAGAAGCCTCAAATTTTGTGCAAATATGTCCAAGCAATTTAATTTTCCTATTCTGTAATTCTATTTTTGTAACCAATTTTAAGATATTTGTAAATAAATCTTGATCTTAAAATCAATATATTTTCAAGAAAGTTGTATAAATATATTGTAGATCCAATTATAAAGGGTTGAACCCTTGTGATAAACTCTTAAGCATATTTGTAATCCTCTGAAGTTATTTTCTGAGATTAATAGAAGGATTCTGGATTCATTTTGAAACAACTTGTGTCCCTGTGAGTACTTCTATGTTATTTATATTTTCATTTTGTTTAAATCTGCATATGTTTGAAATTAATGGGAATTATGGGTAAGATAAGATTGAATCTCAATCTATCTGAAAGCCCCCACGAAGTTATAATCAATTACAAAGATTAGTTAATTGGAACTTTTTGTTTTAATTAACTCCTCTACATCTTTTAATTGTCACTTCCCTTTAAGCTTTAAATATATTTTGTTTGGTTGTAAAATGATTTTACACACATCATCTATATATGACTAGTTAAATACTTTCTTGAAGATTTAATAAATCATATATTTTCCTAAGCTCAACCTTACGCACCCTTTCAAAGCTAAATTCCATTAAAGGTGAAGGGTCATCCCTTTTAATATATCATAAATAATTAATATAATGCACCTATTTAACAATTTAAAGCATTGGTAATCCAAAAACCAAAATTAAAACAAAACATTTTAGATGCTCCGACGTAACTCCTTAGCCTAGAATTGTCTAAAGATGTAAAACGCCTGATAAGACAATGCACACACAATTCCAAGACATGTGGACGAGCCAGGGCATGCAAACAAGCACACAATAGAGTGTTAAACCAACAACTACAGAAAAGTAAGAAAAACATAGTGACAATTTTTTCAAATCAGAAAAAACTTTGAATTCCCTCTGCAAATAATTGACTACGGTTCTTCCCTTTATAATTGTAGTCTTTTCATGTGCTGCATCTAGTTTGATTTTAACAACGATTAGTTCCTTTTTATATAGGTCCCAAAAAATCATATTTCCTTGTTGGTCCCAACAATTAGATAGACCATCTCTAGTCCTCTTGAAAAATTTGGAATCAAACAAAGATATTGACTTCTGAACCTCCTTTAATATGTTCTCAGCCTGAATATGAAGTAGGTTTTTCTCATTCATTTTATTGATTTCCATAATTAGTCCAACTTATCTGTGATATCTAATGCCCTTAGTTTAGTTGAATATTTTCCATTTAAATATTTGATCATCTTTTTAGCCTTCATTTCTTCTTTTTGTACATTTTCCTTGCATGCACCAATCATTAAATCACACCCATTCATCATAATTTTCTGTTGAGCAATTATAGGAATATAATCCCATATAGAACATACCTCCTAGATGATATCATCCCAAACAATTTCTCTATATTTAATTAGCGACATATGACCCTTCAATTTGGTTTTTAACTCCTTGATCTCATCTTGTGCTACCTTGTTATTGGTGGTTAACTAATCGTTGTTTCCTTCTGCTATATTTAGTTGTCTCTCCTTGATATCAAGCCATTCCTTTAGTTGAGTTAGGTTGTCCTGAATTTCTCTAGTTCAACTTCTGAAATTCTGAGTTCTACCATAAATTTTGTAAGCTGATCTGAGGGGTCATTTGACTCAATTGGTCCAAAAATAGTGCAGACATGGATTTTGATTGATTTTTCTAATCTCTACACTTGTTCCTGGAAACGACAAATTCTTTGTTTCTATCCACTAACTCTCTCATCAACACTTCTCTTTCTCAACCTGAGCTAGTTTAGTTGTTTGAGCATGCTTAGTCCCAAGAATTTTTGATTTCTTACTTAATGGATGCACCTTAGAGTCTACATTTTGCAACAAGGTTTTGATAGCTTCCATGTTTTCTAGATCTATTCCCAATTTAAAAATTAGCTTCATAAAGTCCTCATTTTGAATATGTAGTTCTCTAGAATTTTCCTTTTCTTGCGTGAATTAATTTGAAACTTTCTCCAAAATATTTTCTACTTTACTTTCTATCAAATATCTTTTTCTTAGGTCACTATAGATCATTTCCCCTAATTTTCTATGAGAATTAATATTGTCAGGAAGTGGGATGTCAACTACATTTATAGATAGATCTAATGTCTTAAAATTAGTTCCCGAAGGAAGAGAATAAATAGTTGGATGCATGAGGGACAATTTTAATCGGTTCCTTTCTAAATCCATAACAAAGAATAATCTCGGTTGATAAGTTGGACTTTCTTATGTTGCTAGGTCATTTTCCATGTTGCTTCTGGCCTTATGACTTATTTCTTCAATTTTTTGATAATTCCTTGATAACAATTCTGTGGCATAGGGAGTTTATTCAATTTATAATGCTACCAAATTAGTGGAAACTATTGGAAATAATATTGAGAGGGGGGTGAATTAGTATTATCAGATCAATAGTTCTATTTCCCAAACAGATTTATATATGCTACTTCAGTGAAGTGAACTAGCATATATACATGGTCGTGCTTAAAGAAACCAGCATATAAGAAGAGAACTTGTGATTTAGACAATTTATCATGTGTTGAGCTTAAACCAGTATATCAGAGATTTATTAGATAGTGCAGCAAAAGTAGAATAAAGCATCACACATAAGAAACACACCTGAACACCAAGATTTAAGGTGGAAACCCAATGTGGGTAAAAAACCACTTGCTGCTATTGTCTTTGTCTTCTTTTAATAATAAGAAAATCTATTTACAATCTTTTATTGCTGTGAACTCATACCAATACGCAGGCTTCTACCTACAGAAGGTTACAACCTTCTCTCATTCTCTAGCTTCTACTGGAAGGGAGATACAACCCTACAGCTCTTCTACTAACCAATATGTTTACTAGTACGTAGGTGCTAGCCTACAGAAAACACCACTCTTCCACCAGGGACCATGTTTCATAAATTTTCAGATTGTATACTCCTAGATCACAATACCACAAACTGAAGGCCACGTTTCATCAAATTTTCACACTGGACCCATCAAAGCTTTTAAACTTAAACTACATCAACCAATATTCGGGTGATTTGAAGAATTAGATCACAGACACCAAACCACTGTGCTAAACCCAGAACCTTGCATCATCATTCATAACCAACTATAACCTCAAAAATCATACATTAGAGTGTATACACTACTTAGCTAAACCCAACCTGCATGTATATGCTACTTTTGTGAATTAAACCCATGTATACCTTCAAACCTACTACGAACGTAAACTTTTGAATCAAGTCTGTACCAACCATAAATATACTGAATATCTATAGAGATTTACACAAGTAGGGACAAAGATCACTTCTTCTCATGTATACAATCAATCAATCAAATGACAACCTCCTTATGCATTCAGTTTTACATTCAAATCTAAGAAGACTTCATTGGCAGACAATAGTAAAAAAATAGAATTTGATCAGATAGATCAGACAGATCTAAAAAGAAGCTTTTCTTTTGTATACGCTACATGAACAAACTGAACCTGTGTATACACGCCCTTTGGCAGAGACAAAGCTACGTGCAGATTTGCATATATTGACTCAGAACTTTGCTGCAATTCCAGTCTTCAAACAAACCTAGATCATGATAGATAACAAATAGAATAGGCGCAAAACATCAGATCTAGTCTCAACCAATATTATATCATTCAAGAATAAGTTATTTCAAGTCTCATCATTCCTAATCCAATATTGAACTCAAGGTGCACATGATTATTTCAGATCCAGTCCCAAACCCAACCATGCAACATAAAATATACTTTAGATAGAAGTGTCCCCTAGAATCTTATTACTTACTTCTAGCCAAACGATTTTCTCTTCCTTATATACTCTTAGGCCTTTCTCAATACCTTGGACAAAATACCTAGGGTCAATAGCTTGGACCAAATACCTTGGATCAATACCGTAGATCAAAATACCTTGGACCAAAAACTTGGTTTTCCAACATGTACGCGCTTTTCCCCCTGTGAAAGTGCGTGTATACGTTATATGTTACTTGTGTTCTATTAACCTGCATGTATATGCTTCTTGGACAAAGTGAACTAGTGTATCCCTCTCTTTCTTCATTCTTTGGAGTCCGAACAGTAATCCTTTGTTGTTGACCTACTGTATTGTGAGTTGTCATTGGAGTGAGTTGCCATCAAGGGCAACACCTCTATCATAATGCCAACAATCTCTCCCTTTGGACTTGATGGCAATAACAACAAAAAGATACTCTCCCCCTTTAACATCAAGGGCAAAGGGAAGACCAAGATGTTCTCTCCCTTTGACAACATTATGCTATCCATGCTCCCCCTAAGTACATGCTCAATTCGATGATTGAGCTCCCCTTTGTACATGTTGAGATGCACTGAAACCATCCATGCTCCCCCTGAGCACATGCAGAGTCTGAAAAAATATTCTCCAAAAGAATAACATGATTCTGTAACTCAACTATGTGTGTATGACCTTCCTATCACCAAAGACTCATACATACATCCACCGCACAACCAAGTGGGGATATACCAAATTTGACTCCTCCACTATTGGCCATGGAATCCCCCCACAGCATGTTTTGGGGCTCAAAGCCTAAGTTTTGGTCAAAGGTTTTGTAAGACTCTGCGAATTGTGGGCGTGAAGCACAAAGTAGAGGTCAAGTAATAGGGTTGTCTACCCTAAAGTAATGTAATGTAATGTAAAGTCATGTCGAACTACCCATGGTCCGCGGACCATGTGATTGTATAAATAGAGCAAGGCTCTAGGTTGTAAAGGGAGCCTAGGAATAAGAAGGAAGAAGGCAAATGGTTCAATCTTAGAGTAGGATTGTAAGGGTATTGGGTCGTAGTAGTAGGAAGAGGCTTTGTAGCTGAGTGTGCAGAGGACTAGTACAGTCCATAGTTGAGTGAGCAGACCCCTGCAGCTGAGTGCGCAGGGCGATGTCGAGTCTATAATTGGGATTGAAGATTAATAAAGAGAAGTTGATTCTTATTTCTTTGTATTTGTTGTACCTTGCCTTGTTTACGTTTATATTGGTTTATTTTTCGTGTGCACTGATATGGTTGATGAATATGTTGTAACAATCATTAGTCTTACATGAACAAGTTAAGTAGTTAGATAATCATAGATTAAATAGTAAGGAACTCGGGTATTATAGGGTTGTGCCTCGACTAGGGTTGCGGGCAAGCAGCACCGCAGCTTGCAAAGGGAGAAAGTGCGCGTAGGGACGAGTCAGACCGCGGACCTCCAGAAGCTCATCAAACATCCCAAGGGTGTGGAAACCTAGTTATATCACCCTACCATACTACTTCAGGTGAGACCTCAGTCCACGCTCTATGGACTGTTACGGAAAGGGCTAGTAGTAACAAGATTTGCTTGGCTAAATAACCTCTGAACCTAGGTCAGGCCCGTACATGCCAACACATGGTTCCGTTACCAGGACTGGGATCTGCATAAAGGATGTCTGATGTCATGCCACTGGAATCTAACAAAGAAATAAATTGAAGAGTGGTTGGACAAGAATATTCACGAGTTCGCGGTGCAAGAGAATGGAAATCTGCAAGTATCTAAGGAATAGTGTTTGGAGCGTTACTTGTATACAGAAATCGATGAAATTTTCTTTTCATATTTTCCTTCTGAGCTGTATGAGTGGATCGTGAAGCTAGCAAACAAACAGGGAAGGCATAGGCTCGACAAACTGATAGTGTGGACTCTGGAATTAGTGTGCAGACTAGAAGCATTAGAAGATAAGATCACACAAGCTGTGGACCATTAGCTTGACTGAATAATAGGAGAATTTATCATTGAGTTCATGGTAGACACGACCATCAACTATAGTTAGAGGGAGCAACGTTTTCTCAAGGGACCGCAAGGTAAGTATATTAAATCTTTCAACACTTGGACTAAGATGCTATTGTATGAAAAGCGGGTTCTGCAAGTAAATTAATGTTTGGGACTATGCAAAGTGGGAAGATCTATAGAAGTGGAAGTAGCGAAGAGCTAGAAAATAGTCCCTTAATTTCACCCTCGTGGGAGAGCAAGGAAGAGCTCGTGAGGGTTTCCCCGAGAAGTGCGGTCAGTTTGATAAGATAGCGAATTCCATGTTTACCACCTCCACCTACACTGCCACCTGTTTCACCCTCCTCACCTCCATCTCCACGCACCCCACCTCTGCCAATGCCACAGTTCAGTATGGCGAGTGTGGTCAAACTACCGGTGTTCAGGGGAGTAGGGTACAAAGATCCGGACCAATTTTGGTTCACGGTAAGAGTAGTATGGGAAGCATAAGGCGTCGTGGATGACAATATTAAAAAGGCTACACTGGTGAGCGTGCTATAGGATCATGCATTAACGTGGTATATCAAGCATTCTAATTACCACCCGAATGCAGGAATCGCAGAGATCCAGGCTGCACTGAATAGGGAATTTAGCAGGCCAAAATAAAAAAACATAATCAATCATCGGGTCTAAGGAGATTATGATGCTCTCGGGAGGGACCCCTTGGTATCTGGACCAAAGGCTGAAGAGTACGATCAGTGAAGCCAATATGACATTAACAAATGCACAACATCACACATGGTTTGTGGCCTCAACTACACCACCCTTAAGGATGGCACTATCACAGCAAAAACTTTCCACCGAGGCCAAAGCGTTGGAGATGGAAATGAGATTGCATGAGACCCCTATATAAGATCCTGGGTTGGGAGTCCAATAAATCCATGTGCAACTATAGAATCTATGTCTAGAAATGCAAAGTTTGAAACAGGACAGGACACCTTGGCCGGAGGTGCGCGAGGAAGTATGGTGAATGAAATGCAAAGGCCAAGGGCATGACAAGGACCACTGCCCAATATTCGCGAACTACTTGGCAGGAGGAGGGCCAATGCCACTAAGGGTGGAGGCACAGGGAGGGCCAAGAGGGGGGTCTGCATTATGGTGCTTGATCTACTAGATAGGAGGAAAACACACCATGGATAATTGTCATCTATTACAGAAGTATACGTAGATGTCCCAACAATTGTTTTGTAATTTTTGCAGGTCGGTAGGCCATGACGAATGCACCTGCCAAAGCAATGAACTAATGATGGATTAGAATCCTACCTACAGGGTGCAGACTGAAACATGAGCCCTCAACCCAAATGCAGGGATGGCACGAGCTGGGTTTTAGGGGCCCGATTGTGGTCGAGGCAAAATGGGACTAGGAAAGGGTCACAAACAAATAATTTGTTACAATTGTGGAGGGCTAGGGCATTATGCCCATGATTGTACAAACCTAACAAGAATATCATGTTGGTATTGTACTCAGTTTGATCATGAGGCTGGAGACTGCCCTTCACTGATAGCGGGGATGCATGAAAAGGGGGTACTCCAACCCCCTCCAACTCAAAATTTACAAATGATGAGGTCTGAACTGCGCAAAGAAGACCCAAATGTAAACATGAAGCTTAGGAGCGGTATGACCACGGGAGATGATAAAGGAAAGCAGCCAAAAGAAAGCGTGCGGGTTCGCAAGGCTCCTACAAAGGAACCCAAGTTTGATTTAGAATGTGCGAAGGAGACATTCATGGAAGATAAGAAGAGCTTCACAGAGGCATCCACTTCAGGTAGTAAGGATCAACTAGAATGAGGCATAGATCCTTCAATTCTCACTACCTTTCTGGAGACATGCATGAAATTGTTGCACGACAACAAGGTAGTCAAATGACTGCAAGAACTTATCACCAGGTGCACGGGGTCAGGAGAACCGCGCGTGGTGTGGAAACTTGGGAAGCATGCATTGCACATAGGGAGGGAAATCAGGTTGACTGCACAAATAGGTGAGTAGAAAATGGATCCAGTAATCCTAGATCTGGGCTCAGATGCAAATGTGCTACCAAAGCAAACATGTGAATGCATGGATAGACCCGTGAAACAATGGTCCCCTATTCAGTTATGAATGTCAAACCAACAGAATATTCTGCCCATGGGAAGATTGCAAGGGGTAATAGTCAACATTGAATGTGCGAGCGTTGTTGGCTACATGGGGCATGAGCCAAGTTCAACAGTGAGTTTAGCCAAGCAAATCCCAATACTACTAGTCCTTTCGGCAACATTCTGTGGAGCATGGATGAGGTCTCACCTGAAGTAGTATGGGAGGGTGCTGGAACTAGGTTTCTACACCCTAGGGATGTCCTGATGAGGGTTCTGGAGGTTCGCGATTCTAATCTGTGCACTGTGCTGCTCCGCGCAGCTTCCTATTCCTTGCAACCCATGCGCACCTTCATATTATTCTGATCCGGTCCTATCCTCACTATTATATTAGTGTTTAACTTATTTTGTGCAGACCCAATATTCTTATCACATGTTTAACTTTCATATTAGTGCACGTACTTGAAAATAATATAAATGCATAAAGAATAACTAGAACATAGAAATACAGATCTACAAGCAAATGCACAATATTCTAAATCAACCTTATCTTTATTAATACTCCAGTTCAATTATAAACCCGACTCCACCCTGGGCACTCAACTGTAGGGATCTGTGCACTCAGCAGTGAACTCTACTAGGCCTCTGTGCACTCAGCTATGGACTCTACCAGGCCTCTGCACACTCAGCTACAGAGGCTCTACCTACTACTACAACCCAATACACTTCAGATTTACTTTTATCTTCTAATCATGCCTTTGCCTCTATCTGTTTCTCTTCAAAACTAAGACTGACTTTACACTTAGAACCTCACTCTATTTATACAATCCCATGGTCCGTAGACCATGGGTAGGCCGACACACTTTATATTAAATTACATTATCTTAGGGTAGACAAACCTAGACTCTCACACTCCGCACCCACATTTCGCAGGGTCTTTACATTACACTTGACCAAAATTCGGGCTTCAAGCCCAAAAAACATGCTACGGGGGGATCCACTGCTAAACAGGGCCCCAACACAGTCATTGTGACTCATCTCGAGTCACTCTGCTAGTGTGGCAATCTTTGCGTGAAGTCCATCCAACTATGTCTGTGCTGCGAAGATCTGCAACGCACTACTCTGCTGTCCACTGGATCTGCTCTACTGGCTCTATTGAATGCTCATTGGCAAGGTCAAATCCCTGTCTCAAGTCATGCATCACTTTCATTTGTGTGAGTTTTCCTTTGATGTTGGCTGTGATGAGGAAGGCCTCATCAATCCAAGGGTAGATGCGTGCTTTAAGTATTGCCTCTTTTTGGCAAGCTGCGTTCACTTGCTTCTTCAATGCCTTTGCCTATTGTAGCCTTGGGAGCCATTGAGTTAGGACCACTATCTACATCATCCTATGCACACTGTCATATTTCATTTGAATCTCCCGCGACTCTGTTTCTAACCGCTATATGGTGGGTCGTCCTGTAAGGTTGTGAGGACACCGAAGGATTCTTCCAACAACGTGGTGTAGCTCTCCACTACCTGTTCAATTTCTTCCAACCCTTTTCAGAATCGTCGGCACACTAATCTTGAACTTTTTGGGGCGTGGAGGGTTGCATCTTTAATCGCAGGTCGATGATTTGCAAGTTCAGCTCCAACTGAACCTTTGTCATTTCCTCGTAGACCTCACACACTCTGGCTGCCAATCTATGGACCCGCTATGCTTCTGGTAGATCTGCTGGCATGGGAAAATCTGGAATGTTCTTGCATGCATCCTCTACTTCCTGCTCCAATCCGCTAGCCTGTGCCACCAGCTCATCCCTTTGGATGCTAAGCTGGCTCATGTTGATTTTCTGCTCATGCAGGACCTGGATTGCTCAGCCTTCCTGGGCATAGAGTTCGTAGATGACCCCATCCTAGAGCTGGTATAGTATTTCACACGACAGGGTAGCCAAGCTCAGACCGACGCGTGTCATGTTGCTCATCGCAGCCTGGTCAGCCTCGCCTGCTACTACTAACGTGCCTTTAGGCAAGATGAAGGTGTTACCCATATGAGCACGCAGTGGTTGTTCGGCCTCATTGGTTCCTGCTGTGACATGTTGGTAAAGTGTGGCTATTTGGGGTTGTTGTACCTATAAACCTTGTAGTTGCATGCTAAATGCTGCCAACATAGTGCTCTGCTCCATCTGTAATCCCTGGAGCACATCCTTTGTGACTTCCCAAATCGTTTTGCTAATATCTAATAGATCACCTTCTTAAGCGTGATTGGGTTGACGGACGTCTTTGTGGCTTTCCCTTTCTTCCTGGGGGGCTGTTTTCTCTGGGTCGCATGGCTGCTTGAGTTGTGTTTATGTCGTACTAGGGTCCATGTGGTCCTCCTCCCTATTCACTTCCCCGACATGCTACTCCGAGGACCTCTCCTAGACTTCCTCAGCCTCTCTAGTTGGCACGATTGTAGTCGTTGTTGTCTGTGCTACTGCTATTGCATCGACCGCCTTCTACCGTGTGGCTACATCTTGTTCCTAATGCTTCCTCTTAGCCAGTTGTGCGAGGTGCAGCTTGGTGTCCTTCTTTCATTACCGCGCTGCGAATTTCTCCATTTCTGCCATGTTCGGGGCATGCCACTCTAGGGGCCATGACTTCATCACTATGAAGATCGCATCATCTGTTGCAATGAATGGAAGCCTCACCCATGTTTGGGTTGGATCCTTGCGCGCCCAGATATACAGGTTATGCATATTCGCCTTGAATTTTGCCATGTTTTGTAGGTTTTTATGAACTGTAGGGGACAAGCACGGTCTGCGGTTGATCTAGGTTTGGATACTCGCCTCCACGAACACCCATAACACCTTTATTTCATGAATCTTTTTCACATCTTTTGTAGTGCAGAGCGAGGTGTACCTCGCGACTTCGGCCAGGTCACCCTCAGTAGTGGCAAACTGACTGTCTGCTGGCAGCTCCCCTGCAACCAACAGGATGGATAAGAGCAACCACACATAGTGGAAGGTCTTATCCTTCTCCTAGGCCTCCCTGCATTTCATCAAAAATTCATCACATAGGAACTGCGCCCTATTGAACTGGACATCCTCTGCGCATTGCTCTGCCAACACAGTCACAGACACTGGTACTTCGTCGGTGTGGAATTTCCTCATCAGCTTATCAGCCAGTAGCTAGGTGGCTACGTGCACCCCTTGGTCTTTTATACTTGCAATTGTGTACCCTCGCTTCCTCCTTTCTAGTTTATACTTGGCCTTCATAGCTTCTGCGAGGGCCAAGTCAATACATTTTTGGGCTATGGTCATGGGGTCGTTTCCTTTAACTGGAAGTTGAGAAATTTGGTGAATTAGATCGGTCGTGATGGGAATCGGCTCCTCCATCAAGAGATACCCATCATGCACCAGGCACAACAACTGCCTAATGACAAAAATGGTGATGGGCATGCAAAGGTATTGGGGTATCCATCACAGATGGAGTAACCCAGCCTTCTCCAAACCGCGCAACCATTTTTGCTTTATTAACTTCTCTACGGCCAACTGTGGGAACTTCTTGCTGTCTGCGAGGTCCCAATCTTCAAACTTCATAGTTGGTACTTGTCCCAATGGTGGACCTTCAGACCTTATATCATTGGGGAGGAGCAGAGTCTGGAGCGCACTCTTTGTCGCCTCCAAGTCCTTCGGTACCTTGGCTTTCCCCTTCCATAGGGTAATCTAAGGAGGTAACTTCGTCGTAGAATGCTTTTGGGAGAATTCCTCCACTTCATCATCTTACGCATCAATTTGTGTGATTAGGGCCTGTAAGTCTTCCTCCTCATCTGATGTTTCAATGGTGATGGCTTTTCCCTTCTTCGCCATTGACAATTTGCCAAACTGGCGTTTCTTGGGGATACACAGAGTGGTCCCACCGTTTTTTTATGTTTTTGTGGCCACGACGTGCGTGGTGATTTTGGAACTTCTAGCACAGCTGTCACATCTCCAAGCTCCTCATGGGCCATACGAGGCTCCTCGGTAACTTCGGAAAATCGCACTCTTATTCTAGCAGCTCTCATTATGTCTACACATGACGATGGTAAGAGCACACTATGCTCAATGCTCTTTACTTTCTCAATTCTCAAACAACCAAGTGTTGCCTTGGAGCTGGCCTTAGGCTTTTATAGCGTCCTTTGAATTTGAATTTGACCCTTCCCCCCACTTCTACATTATTAATGCCTTCTTGGCAGTAGATCGTCCCAAATCTTGTTCTTAATTCATGTCTTAATTATCCACTACCCACCGCCTTTTGCCTTAAATTAGGCCTCTTGTCATGAATAGTGACACCAACGGTTCTCTCCCAGCCTAACCACGCAGTAGCATAGCCCCTTACGTGCAGCCGCGACACCTGTGACGTTTTGATCCTACACGCAACCTCCGTCTCTCGCATCTCCCATACAGATTCTTTTATAGTCCCATGCTCTCTTTCAACTGCTTGGAGTTTTGAGACTGTGCTTCTTATGGATAGTCAGGGGTTCGCACCATTGGTGTGAGGCTTTAACTTACCTACTAGCCCAGTCCATGGGCACCCCTTAATCACCCTCACGTCCATCAGTGTGTCGCGTTCTTCTTTGTATGGTGCGCTCCCCTGTTTACTTTGTCTAGTAAGGTGCGGTTGCAGCCATGGTAGCAAGGTCACAAATTCTCCTAATGTAGTAGTATGGCTGGCTATACCTTCCCTCATCGTGCTTAGTTTCTCGGTGTAGCATGCTTGCACACCTGTGGCTTCCAGTTTGTTGATTTCTTCATCCAACATCATGCTTTTCTTTCTCAGTTGTATCCAATCTTCTTCGAGTTGGTGAAGTTTCAAATTCCCTCGGTGAATGGCTTCCTGCAATTGCATAAATCCTTTACCCAGGTCCTCACATATTGTCCCAACTATGGGAGATATTGTATGGGAATTCTTCTCTACTCTTATGGTTACGTCTCTTTCTGTCATTGTTGGGGTCATTTCCATGTTCCAGTTTTTGCTTACGGCCCTATAGGCCCATCAAACTGCTAGTATTTGCAAGTCCCAGTCAGTTCGTCCCCCCTGGTGAACTTTGTTCATGATTTCACATATCTTTTTGACTTCTCCTACGTGGAATATTTTTGGTGTGCGTTGCTTTTCTTGCTACCGCATCTGGTTCTGATTTTCAATCCTTAGTTTGGGGTCTGCTTGCACAACACTCATCTGAACCCATCGACATAGGTGGGCGCACAAGCTACTTCGTCCTAGCTTCCCAGCTCTCGTTCGACACTGAGGACTTCTAAAGCACAAGCACAACTACCTCCTACATTCACGATAGTTTACAATGGTCTTCTGATGTGTACTCCACCATCGTGCAGGTGTTGTGCACAGCACCCATTCCAGCGCACTGTATCGTTGTTGTTTCGATACTACACTTTCAAATTTGTCCAGGAATTCATCTACCATGGTTACTCCATCATATTTTGGTAGTTTCGTTGCCTCTGTCATCACACAACATAGTGAACTAATCACCATGTTGAAATTCAACGTTGTCACTTCATGCAACTGGTTCTGCCAACATTCAACTTCTTCGTCTGAATCCGAAGTACAGGAGTTGTTGCATTCCCACGAGATTCTCCCATCTGTAGTTGAGTTCACTTGATCCTGGTCTCACACCATTATCTGGTAAATACAATCTAAGTCATTGTCGCTTTCATCGTCGTGCACAAGTTCGGTGTAGTGTGCTCCTTCGGTTGGGTCTAGCGGAACTACTACGGATAGGGACTTTTTCTCGAATATCATCTTCCACTTCTTCAGGTTGATGACTCCATTCATATCAGTGGCCCAGTCTATTCCTGGCAACATGGGATAAGGATTGTTGTGATCAACAATCTCTATTACTTCAAAGTCCGTCTATGTGCTCGCACCTTCGATATCAACTGTTACCCCTTGGAACCTCCACATGAGAAAAATATTCTATTGGTTCACCATTCATAATTGAATATGGGACCATTGTAACACGGGCTTGCCCATCCATTCCCATGTCTACTTTGGTAACACATTCACGTCCAAACCCAGGTCTAGGATTACCTGATCCATTTCATACTCGCCAATATGTGGCGTCAATCTCATTCCCCCTGGTGCGCAATGCATGCTTTCCCAGTTTCCAGACTACGCATAGTTCCCCTGACCCTGCGCACCTAGTGATCAACTCCTGCAGTCCCTTAACTACCTTATTATCACGTAGCAGTTTCATGCATGTCTCCAAGAAGGTAGTAAGCAAATAATGATCCATCCCTGTCTCTGGTTGATCCTTACTACTTGAAGTAGAGGCTTCCATGAAGCTCTTCTTAACTTCTATGAATGTCTCCTTTGCGCTTTCTAAGTCAAACTCAGGTTCCTTTGTAGGAGCCTTGCCAACCCATGTATCTTCCTTGGGTTGCTTCCCCTTATCCTCCCCTATGGTCGTATCACTTCTGAGCATCACGTTCACATTTGGGTCTTCTTTGTGTGGCTCATACCTCATCATTTGGATATTTTTAGTCGGAGGAGGCTGGAGTACCCCTTTTTTCGTGTAATTATGTAATCAACATAGGATAATCTACTGCTTCATGATCGAACTGAGCACAATATGAATAGGATATTCGCATTGGGTTGGTACAATCATGGGCCTAGTGCCCTGGTTCTCAACCTCACCCCTGAAATCCAATTTGTGCCATCCCCGTAGCAAGGTTTAGGTCTCACGCTTCTATTTGCATTTGATACGCTAGGGTTCGGTCCATCATTAACTCATAATTGTGACAAGTGTACTCATCATGGCCTACCGATCTGTAAAAATTAAATAGTTTTTGTGGAGTCTGTGTATACTTCTACAACAAATGACAATTATCCATTGTACGTTTTCCTCCTATCTGACAGATCATGCACCATAACATGGGTGTCACACTTGACCCTGCCTATGCCTCCTGTCTCAACGGCATTGGCCCCCCTCCTGCCAAGTAATTGGCAAATACTGGACAATGGTCCTTGTCATGGCCCTAGCCTTTCCATTTTTGCACCACACTTCCTCGTGCATCTATGGCCATGGTGCGCTATCCTGCTTCAAGCTCTACATTTCCAGGTAGAGATTCTATATTTTCGTGTGGATTTGTTGAACTCCTAGCCCTGGATCCTGTATCGGAGTCTCATGCAACCTCATCGCCATTTCCAATGTTTTGGCCTGGGTAGAAAGTTTTTGTTGCGACAACACCGTCCTCAGGGGCGGCGTTAGAGATGCCAAAAACCATGCGCGATGCTGCACATCCATGAGCATCATATTAGCTTTGTGGATCATACTCTTCAGCTGTTGATCTAGATCCCAAGGGTCTCGCCTAGAAGTATCACGATCTCTTTAAACCTGATTATTGACTGTGTCTTTGATTTTGGCTGGCGAAATTCTCTGTTCAGTGCATTCTGGATCATTAGACGGCTTCATATAGCATGTCAATGTGCAATCCTGTAGCGCATTCACCAATGTAACCTTCTTAATGTTGTCATCCGTGACCCCTTGCACTTCCCACACTACTCTTACCATGAACCAGAACTAGTCTGGATCCTCATTCCCTACTCTAAATGCGGTTAACTTGATCGCGCTTACCATGCTGAACTGTGAGTTCTGTGGAGGTGGAGTGGTTGGAGATGCAGGTGAAGGAGGTGAGGTAGGTGGTGGCTGGGTGGGGGTGGTAACTATGGAACGGGCTGCCTTATCAAACTGATTGCACTTCTTGGAGAGACTGGAGTGAGCTCTTCCTTGCTCTCTCATGGAGGTGAAATTAAGGGACTGTTTCCTAATCCCTCACTACCTTTGTAGATCTTTCCACTCCACGTCATTCCAAATATTAATGTATTCGCATAACCCGCTTTTCACATAACAACATCTTAATCCAAGTATTAAAAGATTTAATTTACTTACCTCGCAGTCCCTTGAGAAAACATCGTTATGCTTCCTTGTAGCTCACGGTTATGTCTACCATGAATTCTTTGATAAATCCCCCTATTATCTGGTCGAGCCAATGGTCCACAACTCACGTGATCTTATGTTCTGATGCCTCTAGTCTACGCACTAATTCTAGAGTCCACACTATCGGTTGGTTGAGCTTACACCTTCCCTGGCTATCGGCTAACCTCGCAATCAACTCATATAGTTTAGAAGGAAAGGATGCGAAGAAGATCTCATGGATTTTCGTATACACATAGCGATCTAGCAACCTTTTCTTGGATACCTGCGGAGTTCTA
The DNA here is from genome assembly GCA_031772625.1 of Pinus tabuliformis. Classification (NCBI taxonomy): domain Eukaryota; kingdom Viridiplantae; phylum Streptophyta; class Pinopsida; order Pinales; family Pinaceae; genus Pinus; species Pinus tabuliformis. The sequence goes on along the minus strand of CM062817.1, from coordinate 1,223,890,016 downwards.
TTTTCCTGTGTCATGAACTCATGAATCTTCTTGTCCAACCACTCTTCAATTTCCTTCTTTGTTGGGTTTCAGTGGCATGACATCAGACATCCCTTAGGCAGATCCTGGTCCTGGCAATGGAACCATTTGTTGGCTACATGGGGCCTGACCCAGGTTCAGCAGTGAGTTTATCCAAGCAAATCCCGATACTACTGGACCTTTCGGCAATAGTCCATGTAGCATGGACTGAGGTCTCACCCAAAGTAGTATGGGAGGGTGCTGGAACTAGGTTTCCACACCATAGGGATGTCTTGATGAGGGTTCTAGAGGTTCGCAATCCTAATATACACGTTGTGCTGCTCCGTGCAACTTCCTATTCCTCACAACCCATGCGCACCTTCATATTATTCCAATCCGATCCGATCCTTACTATTATATTACTACTTAACTTAGTTTGTGGGAACCCAATATTCATATTACTTGTTCAACTTTCATATTAGTGAACGTACTTGAAAATAATATAAATGCATGAAGAATAAATATAACATATAAATACAGATCTACAAGTCGATGCACAATATTCTGAATCAATCTTATCTTTATTAATACTCTAGTTCAATTACAGACCCGACTCCACCCTGCACACTTAGCTGCAGGGATTCGCGCACTCAACTGCAAAGCCTCTACCTACCACTATGACCTAGTACACTTCAGATTTACTTCTATCTTCTAATCATGCCTTCGCATCTATCTGTTTCTCTTCAAAACTAAGAATGACTTTACACTTAGAGCCTCGCTCTATTTATACAATCCCATGGTCTGTGGACCATGGGTAAGCCGACACACTTTATATTAAATTACATTATCTTCGGGTGGACAAACCTAGACTCTCGCACTCCACACCCACATTTCGCGTGGTCTTTACATTACACTTGACCAAAATTTGGGCTTCAAGCTCCAAAAACATGCTATGGGGGGATCCGACGCCCAACAAGCACGCTGGTGGATTTTGAAGTGATAGAGATTTTCGATGACATCAATCCCTATCCCGCGCTACTAGGAATAGACTGGGCTACCAATATGAATGGAGTCATAAATCCAAAGAAGTGAAAAATAATCTTTGAGAAAAAGTCACTATGCATGGTAGTACCACTAGATCTAGCCAAGGGAGCATAGTACACTGAACCAGTGCACGGCAACGATATTGATGATGATCTCAACTCTATTTACAAGATAACTGTGCAAGGAGAGGATTGGGTGAATCCAATTGTAGATGGAAGGGTTTCATGGGAGTGTGAAAGCTCCTCCACTTCAAATTCAGACGAAGAGATAAAGCGATGGAAGAATCGGCTGCACGAAGTAACAATGTTGAACTGCAACATGATGATCAGATCATTGCATTGCATGACAACAGAGGCAAGGGAGTTATTGACGTATGATGGATTGTCAGTGGTGGATGGATTCCTGAGCAAATATGAAAGCGCAATACCAGAACAACAACGATTCGATGAGCTAAACTGGGTACTACGCACAACACCCACATGATGGTGGGGAATGCATCATGGAAATTTTGAGGATTGGTACGGATGCAAAAGGATGATGCACCTATGTTTTGGAAAACCCCAGCTTCAAATGCAGGTAGGTCAGCAGGGGCAAAACAACTTGAGTGCCCATCTTTCTTGATGGGTACAAACATGTGCTATAAATCCCGCACACGTGCACACCAGCCCCAGGATAGATAATTGGAACAAATTGTAGCAGTAGGAAAGATGACACGTGCAACCAAGTATCCACGTTGAAGCATTTGATAGGGTATGCAGAGTCCTGAACAAGGTAAACCTGGCAAAACGAACTGATTGGGACCTACACATGCCAACGATTCGATGGGCCTATCGGGCCATTGTTATCGGGAAATCTATTGTCCACTCGGAGCTGCTACTCCCACTAAGACTGGTAGCTATCTTAGAAACAAACAAACTAAAACTACTTTCGCTTTCCTTTATGAGAAGTAGATAATAGGGGAACAAAGGACACCAACCTCAGTCTTGCGCTTGGTTCCTTGCTTGGTTCCTCTCCCTTCTGACAAATCCTTGCCACTTTTCCTTCATCTACCTAGCTTCAAAGAGCACCTGTGGAATCAAAGAAGCATAATACTATCGAAGAACAGAGATCTACAATCATAAACAATATAGGAGCAGATATATACTGACCACACAAATGCATATATCATCAAACATACAAGAATGTGGAGGAAAACTTGAATAGTTTTATTAATATCAAGAATAGCAAAGAGGATCATAACCAATTGTTCCAACCCAACGTCATCCTACCAACATGAAAGCCCTTCTTCACCTCATGAAAAGCTTAGATCACCCAACACTATGATATTCCACCAACAAACCAACAACACTTCCTTGCAAGATACAAAATTCCAACCCCTGGATCTCTGGGATGAGGGATCCATATATAGATGATTGTAGGGGGTGAGTCAGCTTCTGGGATTTTGATTAGTGTCCTCTTTCTGATAGTTCTTGATTCCACTTGGAGATTGATGATCTCTTACTCATCCCTAGGCAAATTCAAAGAGGCAAGTGTCACAGGAGAAGTTTCTGGAAGATTCCATGACGATCCACCTTGCAAACTGTCTCTGCCATTTGTCTACTCTCACCCAATGCACCCTATAGAAGGGCTTTCCAGTATGCATTGCACCCGTTTCATTGAGCAGGTGAGATGCATTGCACCCTCTGCATTGGGCAGTATGTATGGTCCAACTTTGACTAGTTCTGAGTAGTTTTCTGTGTAGAACTTTTGGGAGATTATGTAATCAGATGACCTTGTTCCTTTAGGGTGTGAAGAAACACTTTTAGGGACTTAGGAGTCCTTGGTTTATGGACATGTATGATTGGGGTTACAGTGCCCAAAAATATCTATAATAGTTGCCCCCTAAAGCATGAGGTCATTAATCTTTTGGTGTCGGGTGAAATGCTTTATCATGAGGATCTGAAGTTTTTTCGAGCTAGAAGGTGACCTGTAATAAGATACAATACAATACATTATCTTCATAATAATTTTCATGATCTAGCCGAGGTGGGCATTCCCATGCTCAGCTTTATAAATTCATTTTTATGTACATAAGACAGACAACCATTTATGTGGCAGACTAATGATTATGATAGAGTCATCATCCTTCAATTCAGATGATCATCTGTGCAGCAATGATGTACATTTGATGTCTTTATTTTCTTGAATATATCGTATCCCAGATGGATGAAACTAGATATGGGGTCTTCAAACTCATCCAATCTTCACTCAGAGTAAAAGTCGATCCATGTGAAACATGTTTTGGAGTCAAACATGGAAATACATCGCCTGATTACCAGCCAATGATGTAAGCTATTAACAAGCACGAGAGGAATCACCGATAATGATGATGACCCTCAAGGTACTACAATACAATTCGCGTGGTGTGAAAAGGGACTTGGCATCAAACACCACGCAAAATCTTTCGGTCGAAGGCCATTGATGTAAACCTATTGCTGGAAGTGAGAAACTTGCCATTGAGGCATGCAAGCTTCAAAGTACTGGAAGGGTTGTTCCTAAGTCGACTTCTTGGATAATGAGCTGATGTCGACAAGAAGTGACCTGTCATAGAAAGGCCTTAATGAATCCCACATTTATGACACGGTATGGAGTAAATGATTTTTGGAGGTGAAAACGATCTGATGATACAGGGTTCAGGGTGGCGGTCATGAAAGAATGGAGCATGAATGTATTGCAGTGGATGAGACACAGGTGAATTCTCTGAGTGACTTCTTTTGAACATATTGGTGACACTGACATGGATTGGTAGCATTAACCCCAAATATGGATCGTGTGATGGACCAATGGTGATTTGACCAGTGAACGAAATAACCCAACCTGACTCGGACGTAGAGTGAAAGTGTCATGTTCAAGAGCGACTTGCTACAAATAAAGTTTCTTCAAGTTTTCTTCCCAATTTTTCCCCAGTCATTGCTGACCAGTACCTATTTATTTTTATCAAGCTTGAGGAGGATAACATATGATTGTTCTATAATTTTCCCTTCGGGAAAACCCGTCGCTATGTTTTAACGAGCCTAGCGACAGTGAAACTTGTTCTTGTCTATATGGACAAGTTTGTCGCTATTTGGTTTTAATGAGTTTAACAACAAATATAACTCGGTCCTTTTCAATTTTAGAGAGTCTGAAAGGGATGTAAAGGAAACTCCAATAATCCTTTTTCATCATATAATCCCTTAAGTATGAAAAAGTATAAAATAATACGAAAGGGATGAATTTTCAGTAATTTTAATGAGTCAAACAAAACAAGAGCTCGATATTTTTGTGTAATAATCCCTCGGGTCCAAAAATATTAAAATCTTGAGGAGGGATAACACTCCCAGTAGCTTTAACGAGCTAGAGAGGCCAACTACTTGGAAATCTTTTCATATTTTACGAGTCAGTGAAAAGAGCTTAAAGGAGACTCGTCTTTTGAGGAACGAGTGATAATTTTAGGTAGCAGCTGATTCAAGGTAAGGTTTAGAATTTTCCAATCACGGAAATGTCACAAGGATGGCTAACAGGATCAATCTTCTTAGATGTTCCTCAAAAGGGGTAAACAATAAAATGGAGGTGAATGATTGGCTAAAATAGAGTGGAGGTGATGGTAAGAGCATGACCAGGGCTCAAAAGCTGATGATAATGCATTCACAATGGTTGTTTACCAGGGATTGGTTCATTTTCTAATGAGCTTAAACTCTGGGGGAACGTTTGCTCATTGCTAAGGTTTAATTTTTAATGAGCTTGAACTTCACATAAAAACTACTCATTCCAGTCATATAATAAGGATGTCTCATCGATAGGTTTAATTTTTAGGGAGCTTGCACCATTCAAAACTTTGCTCCGGATCCTTTCATTATGCAAGCTAGGAACGACCAATCCTACGAGTTTAAAGGGTTGAGAAACTACAAACTAAGAAAATAAATGGTCGCTCTTTACTTTCAAGAAAAAAGGTTTGCATGCCCCCAGGCATAGTGAAGTAGAGTTTCCAGGTTACCATATGAAAGTTCTCGCATTTGCAAGATTGTTTCGTCCACGTTGTAGACAAAACACTTCCTTGGTGATGTCTACAAAAATAGACAAAGGTGAGTGGTGCGGTCGCCTCCACTCACATAACTTTGACGAGGGAATCTTATTCTAGTCTAATCCCATTTTCCTAAACGGACGAGTGTGTCAGACTAGCCATATATCCTCCGCAGAAACCTACCCTATACCCAAGGTTTTCCTGCCGAAACAGACTAGGGTACAAGCCCCCTGGGTTTCAGTCATGTCCTCCTAAATTACTCACGCTCTTCAGGTAGATGGACTGGAGATTGATGAGACATTCCTTGCATGAAAAGACCATTTAGGGATGGAATTTGACTATTAGCTATGTGTGAGCTGGGGAACGAAAGCTCGTCTACGAGCTGGACCACTCGGCCTTCATGCGGAAAACACATTACTCTAAAGAGTGAGGAGACAATGGCCCCCATGCTATAAATATAGTCGTACCCAAGGAGTAGATTATAATCTAGAGGTCCTTGGACTACCATTACATTCATAGAAACGGTTTTCCTTCTCAGCATTATGGGCACATTGGGAAGGATCCCTAATGGTCAACTGGTTCCTTTGTCGAAGCCTGTCAGATTTCTCATCTCAGGAAGAAGCGATGGCGAACCAAGCACTTCCCAAGCAGTTGAGGAAAGGATACTCAGAGAAGCCCCTTCATCTATGATGGTATCAACCATGATCATTTTGTAAGCTTGTACAATGTTTCGAAATGTTACATTAGCCAGTAAACGGGGTCTGCCTAGTAGATTCCAATCGAAGGAAACGACTAGGTTGCTTGGAGGTGGGATTGAATAGACGGCCAGATATGACTCTAACGAACTTCCTTCCTGCGGTAAAGGAATGTGTAGATTGCCCCCATATTCATCGGAGTCTGTGTTTATGAAAATAATTTGAACAGTGTCGTTCTCATTCTCTTTGGTTATTGTATCATCTGAAGATGGACCTTCCGAAGATAATACCAGGTCGACTGCTGCCTCAACCTTTTGACTTTCGTCTGGTATGGATTCAGCGGGCTTATCTTCAATGATAGATGCTTCGACCAACCATAATGGCGTGTCAGTTGGATTTTCAACTAGTGATGGACTCGGCAAGAGTTTCTTGTATCCAGGGAGAAGCCGTAGTGGTGAAGCAGGAAAGTTATCCAAGACTCTTTTATCTTTGTCTAGGAAGGGACAATGGTGGACGACGTGATCGGCTTCACACAATTTACAAGGAAATTTACATTTCCTTTTCTGTCCAAATGCTTCACTTTCACTAGTTGATGGTGTACTTTCAACGTGATCTTTAAAGGTTGATGACACCAGATTGTGCAAACGTGGAGACCAGTCCCTTCAGATCCGAGGGATGCAAGGAAAATATCGATGATAGTGGTCTCCTTTGCAAATGACACATGGAGATTTAGGCTTGGATGGTGCAGTGTGTGGATTTTCACTAAACGATGCTCGATTACCCTTTTTTCGTCTTTGCCTCCTTCTTCTTCTCTTTCTTCTCCTTTCCCTTCTTCTACTTCTTAGTTACTTGATTTTTGGCTTTACCAGCTTCATCAAGCAAAGAGGAAGGAGGAGAGGGAGAATCGGATGAAGTAGAGGGTTGGGGGCTGACTTTAGTATCATCTAGTTGCTGACTCGATTGTTCAGGAATCACGATGCTCTAAATGACGGAGGTCAAGAAGAGCCATATTGGCAAGCCAATCGTCAATCCTAGAAGTGACAATGTGACCATATGAGGTGCACCAACTTCTCCCCAAGAGGAGAAAGGACTAGGATTTCCTCCAAGGGGAAATCCTTAGCTGGTGGACTCCATTTTTCTCAACCTAAGACCAACGCGGGAATGGTGATATTATTCGGATTAAAATAAATTTTAGATGCTTTGACACAACTTGTTTTTTCAATTTTTAAGAGTTGAGAAAAAACAAAAGATGACTCTAGTCACCTTCGATTTTTAATGAGCCTGAAGTGACAAGTGCTCAGCTGGACCTTTTCCTTTAAGGAGTCTAAAAAGGAATGAAAGAGACTACTCTAAAAATCTATACAGATGGATTACCAAACCAATCGCAAAACTACAGAATAGTTTTTACAATATGGCAGTGAATCTTCCCAAATGTTGTGTTCATTGCATTGCGATCGATAGGGCGGCAGACACGGCTTCCTATGGATAAAGGATATAGCCTGTTGTGGCCTCGAAATATATACTCAACGGTGTGTGGGAGCACAAGTCCATACTGGCACTTGTCATCTCAAAGAGGAGGAGTCACCCAACCAACAGTGAAAGTGACAGTTACCAGGCTTTACGATGCCGGAATACATCTCTAGCCTAGACTTCTAGATGTTGTGAGTTAGGTTCCAAAGCGTTTTTATGTTCATTAAATTTATTTTACAGTTGATCTTTCTTAGGAAAGTTTCCTTTCAGGTTCAATGCGTGATGTAGATATACAATTCCAAAAATGCAATCTAAGATGATAAACAATCGTTTAATCTTCTTTTTGCAATGAAAATCCTAGCTACTAAAGAAAGAGAGATGATATTCTTTCAACATAGAGCACAGAGCACACACTAGATGCACTATCCTAAATCAAACCAACAATTAGTCTAAATGCAAATGCACATGCATGTATTTTTTTTCAGCTTTCTTAATGTGTGAATGATAAGAAGAATGCTAAGTACAAATCTAAATTATCTTTTCAAAGCGACAATACTAACAAATTTCTCTTCAAAAACGAAAGGAAGATAATGATGACACTTTTCTATTTTGAATTGAAGACTGCTTTTGACACTTGAAAAACTACTAATTCAAATCAAATACAAGAGTAACTGTATAATCGACCATCAAGAACAATACAATTCTTTTCTTTGACTGAAAACGACACTTGCGACACTTTCAAATCGAAAGATGACAACTTGATTATGCTACTCTTTTGTAAAAGAGAACTGTAAATGATGCACAATACATAAAAACATTCACAATTCTTTGTACTATGGAGGCGAAATCATGCGAAGGAAGGGAGTTTCCACAGTGGCATAATGATCATAGACAACAAAATTGCTGAATAGAGCTGAAGAGAGTGAAGAAAAACCAAAGTCTGAACACAGGGAATCCAGTATGCATCCCACCTATTGCACATGGGAGGTGCGATGGTACCAGTGCGAGAATTTTACTTGGTCTTGGTCACAGTTTGTAGCTAAGTTCAGGGATTTAGGCTGAGCAAGTGATGTTTAGTAAATATAAATCACGGGTTGATCTAATGAGGTTACTAGAGCCACCATTAGGGCAATTAGAAGGTTTGCAAATCGGTTTTTCAGTTTATAAACAAAACCTGGAGATAGACTGAAGAAGCATTGATCTACTTTACAATTGCATAGCAAATGTAGTTCGAAGGCTAGCTGGCTTGACTTCAGGATCCGTTTGTAAGTTTATAAAAACAAACAAATATAGACAAGCAAACAATCTATTCACTCCCCAGTGGAGTCGCCATTTTGTTATCGGGAAATCTAGTGTCCACTCAGAGCTGCTAGTCCCACTAAGACTGGTAGCTATCTTAGAAACAAACAAACTAAAACTACTTTCGCTTTCCTTTATGAGAAGTAGATAAGAGGGGAAAAAAGGACACTAAACACAGTCTTGCGCTTGGTTCCTTGGTTGGTTCCTCTCCCTTCTGACAAATCCTTGCCACTTTTCCTTCGTCTACCCAGCTTCAAAGAGCACCTGTGGAATCAAAGCAGAATAATACTATCGAAGAACAGAGATCTACAATCATAAACAATATAGGACCAAATATATATTGAGCACACAAATGCATATATCATCAAACATACAAGAATGTGGGGGAAAACTTGAATAGCTTTATTAATATCAAGAATAGCAAAGAGGATTACAACCAATTGTTCTGACCCAGCGTCATCCTCCCAGCATGAAAGCCCTTCTTAACCTCATGAAAATCTTAGATCACCCAACACTATGATATTCCACCAAGAAACCAGGAACACTTCCTTGTAAGATACAAAATTCCAGCCCCTGGATCTCTGGGATGAGGGATCCATATATAGATGATTGCAGGGGGGTGAGTCAGCTTCTGGGATTTTGATTAGTGTCCTCTTTCTGATAGTTCTTGATTCCACTTGGAGATTGATGATATCTTACTCATCCCTGAGCGAATTCAGAGAGGCAAGTGTCATAAGAGAAGTTTCTAGAGATTCCATGACGATCCACCTTGCAAACTGTCTCTGCCATTTGTCTACTCTCACCCATCACACCCTACAGAAGGGCTTTCTAGTATGCATCACACCCTTTTCACTGAGCAGGTGAGATGCATCACACCCTTTGCATTGGGTAGTCTGTATGGTCCAGCTTTGACCAGTTCTGAGTAGTTTTCTGTGGATAACTTCTGGGAGATGATGTAATAATCTGACCTTGTTGCTTTAGGGTGTGAAGCAACACTTTTAGGGACTTAGGAGCCCTTGGTTCATGGACATGTATGATTGGGGTTGCAGTGCCAAAAAATGTCTATAATAGCCATGTGCAAGACCCTGAACGCAGAGACGATTCTAAAGGTGCAAACGGAATGGAGACCATAATTACTAAAGAAAATACACAAAGGAATCCGCACGTACTAGACCTTGTAGTGGTGGCAGTATGCGATGGCAAGGAGGAAGAAATCACACATCTACACAAGGACAAACATATAAGGGTTCAAGAAGCCATCTGGCAAGGGAACCTTAAACTTCACTATCTCAAAAAGGACTGGGTACGATTGAGGAAGACAAGCCTTTTAATGAATGCTAGGATCAAGAGGCTGGAAAACAAGATCATGCAGGCATGTCTCAAACCAAGGATGAAAATGCAAGATACAAATGATCATACCACTGCATTAGAAGAGTGCCATTGAGGATTCATGACTCCGTTGCCATGGCTACAACTGCACCTCACCAAACATAGTCACCAGGGGAGCACACTACATACAGCAAAATGTGCAGCGCCGACGATCACATAGACAATTGAGGAGTTTCCACGGACTATGCTAGCAAGTGAGTTGAAGTCTCGCACAGGTGGTGCGACCACTTGACTAGCTGTAGGGAGCACAAAATCAATAGGACACAAGGTTCAGGCCTGCGCATGGGAGCTGCACTGCCGCACGGGTAGGGTTGGAAGTAACCGTTGGTGTCACTGTTCATAACAGGATGTCCAATTTAAGGCAAAAGGCAGTGGGTGGCAGGCATTTGAGACATGAATTAAGAGCTAGATTTAGGGAAATCTACCACCAAGAAAGCATTGATGGCTTAGAATTGGGGGGAATGGTTGGATTTGAATTCAAAAGGTGCTATAAAACTCCAAGGGCTAACCACGAGACAACACTTGTTCATTTGAGATTTGAGCAATTACGTAGAGCATAGAGTGTTAAGTGCCAAGCAATATTTGAGCCCCGAAGTTCGTGAACGACCACAAATAGCTCAAACAGGATGACGGCTACCAGGAGAGGTTTGGGCTATGTAGAAGAAACCACCGATGAGGCTGCGCAAAACCCCATGGTGCATGACATTCCCGAAGACACTTGGGTCATGCCAGAAATCTCGAAATCACCTTGGACATCGAGGCCCAAGAAAGATAAGCAGGTGGCGGGACCAGTCCGCATGTCCCCGCAGAATCCACAGTTCGGTAAACTATCCATGGAAGAAAAGGGAAAGGTTGTCACCATTGAGACAGATGATGAGGAGGAGGACCTGTAGGCTCTCGTAGATGAGATAGAAGCAGCAAAAGACATGGAAGAGGACATCTAGCCGGTGCACGTTGTAGCAAAATTGCCCGAGTATGTTCCTTTATGGAAAGGGAAAGCTAAGATACCAAAGGATTTGGATGTTGCTAAGAGTGCACTCCAAACCTTGCTCCTCCCTGATGGAATTGTGTTTGAGGGCTCGACCTTGGGCTGCATGCCCATAATGAAGTTTTAATATTGGGTCCTCGTAGACAGTGAGAAGTTCCCACATTTAGAGACTGAGAACCTCATGAAATAGAGCACAAAGGGGTCAGCTACCACACTAGAGCTGCAAAAATGGTTGCGCGGTGTGGAGAAGGCCAGATTACTTTAGCTACTATGGATTCCACACTTTCGCCACACACCTATCACAATTTTCATCATCAGGTAGCTATTGTGCCTAGTGCACAAAGGGTACTTATGGCTGGAGGAGTCTATTCCCATCATGGTTGATCTTATCCATAGGATTTCCTGGCTCCCTTGTAAGGGAAAGGACCCTGCAGAGATAGCTAGAAAAAGCAGAGATTTGGTGCTCGCAGAGGCCATGAAAAAGAAATACAAACTATAAATGAAGAAGAGGGGTTAAATGTAATCAACATCATTAAAGATAAATGGGTTCGTGTAGCCACCCAGCTCTTGGCCGGGAAGGTAATGTGAAATGTCAAGGAGATGAGGTACTAGCACCGGTAGTTGCATAGGCAGAACAATGCACGGAGGGGGTCCAATTCAACTGGGCCGAGTTCCTCTACGAGGAGTTCTTAACTAACTCCAAAGAAGCCCAGGAATAGGGCAAGACCTTCCATTACGCGTGGCTACTCTTGTCGATTTTGCTGGTAACAAGGGAACTTCCTAAGGATAGTCAGTTCCCTAATATTGAATAGGACTTACCAGATGAAGCAAAGTACACATCGCTCTAGGCTACGAAGGATGCCATGTGGATCTGTGAAACAAAGATCTTCTGGGTGCTCATGGAGGCAAGCATCCCAATGTGGATCAACATGAGGTCACGTCTATCCCCCACAGTGTACAACAGTCTGGGGAGCTTTTTAGACTTCAAGGCGGATATGCATGATGTGTATATCAAGGCACATAAATATCCAACATAGAACTAGACCAAGCTCCCCTTCATCGCCATTGATGATGCAATCTTCTCCATGCTAGAATGATGGCCTCCCAAGTGGCATGCTCTGGATCTGGTAGAGAAGGATACAACAACAACACTAAAGTAGAAGGATACAACCAAGTTGCGTATCACCAAGTTGGCCCAGCAAAAGCACAACGAACAAGCGGTCGTGGAGGTAAGGGTTGCCTATGAGGTAGCGAGCACAACTGTAGAATAGGCAAAGGCCATTGAAAAAGTAGTAGCAGCATAGGTAATAGGGGCCACCATGACGCAAGAGGAAGGGGGCCAGAATGTGTCTATAGGATAGGGATCAGACATAGCAGAAGATGCGGACCCAAGCACAACATCACACAAGTGAAACAGTCGCACGTCACAGAGAGATTGGGTCCATGAAAAAAGGTCAAGGCACCCAAACTGGACATCGAACCAATTACACTGACAGAAGATGACCTCTATGACATCAGTGACACGGTTCGTGAGGTCACCAAGGAAGCACTCCAGGAAGCCATGATAGAGCAATAGATTGTGTTAGGGGTCCTAAGGGCACAACTACAGGAACTTCAGGTGTGACCTCCATAAGAAGGAGCAGTAGCTGCCTATGGCACTGTAGGTACATTAGTAGCAGAGTAGCTACTACGCACAAAGTTGGCCAACACCATAGTGCTACCAGAAGGAGCGCTAACAATAGAGAACGAGGATGATAGATCTCCGGTGGATAGGATCAAGGGGCTTGGCCTAAATTTGGCTGCCCTTCTACGAGATACATTGTACCAATTGCTGGACGACATAACAATAAAGCTCCGCATCGGGGAAGGCCGTGCAATCCAGGTATTGAGTGAGTAGAAGATCAACATTGAACAGCTCAGCCTATAGCATGATGAGCTAGTGTCGCAGAATTGGCAGATCGCAAAAATAGTGGATGAAGCATGCCGACGCTTTCCAGAATTATTCATCGCCACAGACCTACCAACAAAGATGCAAATCCACTGTCTGGCAAGTGGAGTCTGAAGCGCACGCGAGGAAACAACACGAGTACAGTTCGATCTGAACCTCTAGATTGCTAAGCTACAAATGATGGTGCAGCCTTCCACTCCTCCAAAAGTTAGGGAGAAGCGCATTAGCATGATTCAAATAGGATTGGAAGAAATCGGCTGGATAGTGCAGGATTGTATCAGTATGTTGGGTCAATCTTTTGATGTCCTTACATCCTTATAGGAGGAACCCAACATACAGCACCTGGAAACAGAGGTGCGCGAACTACAGGAGTAGCATGACAATGTAAAGGGAACTACGTGGACAGTCATCCTCACCCAACAGCTGGTAAAGATGCAGCAAGTAAAGGGCACTGAAGGATCAGGTGGATGCTACAAGACAGAAAGAGGCACTTCTCAAAGCATGCATCCAGCCTTGGATTGATGAGGCCTTCACCATTATGGCCGAGATTGAGGGAAAGCTCGCACAAATAGGGCAGATAGGGCAGATAGCAGATCCTCACAAAGAAGCATTAGAGGAACGCATGTAGTAGGTCCAACAAATCATAGAAAAGTGCATTGCAAACCTCCAGGCAGTACAGGAATAGTTGGAGGGGCTCTGTGCCAAGATCGCCACACCATCAGAGTGACCTAGAATGAGTCACGATGATTGTGTTAGGGGCCTATTGGGCATGGAATCCCCCAACAACATGTTTTGGGTCTCAAAGCCCAAGTTTTGGTCAAAGGTTTTGTAAGAATCCGCGAATTATGGGCATGGAGCACGAAGTACAGGTCAAGTCATAGGGTTGTTTGCCCTAAAGTAATGTAATGTAATGTAAATTAATGTAAGCCTACCCATGGTCCATGGACCATGGGATTGTATAAATAGAGCAAGGCTCTCAATTGTAAAGGGAGCATAAGAATAAGAAAAAAGAATGTGAATGGTTCAATCTTAGAGTAGGATTCTAAGTGTATTGGGTGGTAGTAGTAGGAAGAGGCTCCACAACTAAGTGCACAGAGGCGTAGTAGAGTCCACAGCTGAGTGCGCGGATCGTTGTAGCTGACTGCGTAGGGTATTATCGAGTCTATAATCGGGATTGAAGATTAATAAAGAGAAGTTGATTCTTATTTCTGTGTATTTATTGTACCTTGCCTTATTTACGTTTATATTGGTTTATTTGTCATGCACACTGATATGATTGATGAATATTCTATAATAATCATTAGTCTTAAATGAAAAAGTTAAGTAATCAGATAATCACATATTAAATAGCAAGGAAGTTGGGTATTATATGGGTTGCGCCTCGACTAGGGCTGCGCGGAAGTAGAACTATAGGTTGCGAAGGGATCGAAAGTGCGCGTAGCAACGATTAGACTGTGGAACTCCAGAAGCCCATCAGACATCCCAAGGATGCAGAAACGTAGTTCTAGCACCCTCCCATACTACTTCGGGTGAGACCTCAGTTCACGCTCCGTGGACTGTTGCCGAAAGGGCCAGTAGTACCAAGACTTTCTTGGCTAAATCACCTCTGAACCTGGGTTAGACCCATACAAGCCAACATCCACCCAACCAAGTGGGGATATACCAATTTTTTATACATGACAAAAATAATAAATATTACATAATTCATCCCATGCAAAGTGGGGATACAAATTACATCATTTTTCCAAGAGGACTCATTCAAATCTATGAGAAGACATGTCACACCCTAAACTCTTACATGAATTAAGCAACAAATGGTATAAATATCTAAAGCCATAGCTAGGTTCAGCAGCCATAATACAAACAATGTTGAATGTACATGAACGCTAATGCTCCCCCTGAACCTGTGCTACCTGTGCATTGTTAACAAGTCAATGATCAAGGTATCTTTATTAGTCAGATAAAACTTAATGAACAAAGCATATCGATAGATAATAGTCATCAAAATTAGTCATAACATCCATATAATAGCCTATAACACCATTTTTCCGGTCTGAAAACCATACATGCTCCTTGACCCACAGAAACCCACGTGTGTATGCAATTATACTTCATGAAATACGCGTATAATAACCTTTCTCTTTAAAAGTTGGATTTAATAGTAGGATGATGCAGCAACTAATCCCATCTTTTGTCTGAGATATTCAAATGTTTCTTTTGGCAGTGGTATAGTGAATATATCAACAACTTGTTCTTTGGAAGGAACATACTCCAATTTGACCTTTTGTTCAAGAACTTGTTCACATAGAAAATGGTACTTGATGGGTATGTGCTTGGTCTTGGAGTGCATGACTAGATTCTTTGAAATACTGATGGCACTTGTATTACCACATAGAATGGATATAGGTGGAGTACAAGTGATCTGAATGTCTTGCAAATTTTGCATCATCCAAAGTAGTTGTGTGGAGCAAGAGGTTGTAGATAAAGCAATTGAACTTTGTTTATTGTTGAACCATGACAGTAACCTAGAACCCATATAGAATGCACCACCACTAGTGTTTTTTCTATCATAAACACTTCCTGCACAATCTGCATCTGTATATGCATGAAGAGAAAGATCTGTATCTCTAGGATACCAGAAACCAAAGTCCTGAGTTCCTTGAAGATTTTTGAAGATTCTTTTGACTGCCTAAAGGTGTGGTTCCTTTAGATTTTTTTGGAATCTTCCAACTATTCCTACTACATACATGATGTTAGGTCGGGTACCTATTAGATAAAGCACTGCCAATCATGGATCTGTAAGTTGGTTGATGTACTGTTGTTGATTCATCATTTGAGCTAAGACTACATCTTGTTACCATTAGTGTACATATAGGTTTAGAATCTTCCATTCCATACCTTTTCAAGATCTGTTTGAGATATTTGGTTTGTGACTGAAAAATACCATCTTTAGTTTGTTGAACTTGTAGACCAAAAAAGTAGGTAAGTTCACCAAGCAAGGACATTTCAAATTCCTGTTGCATCACTAAAGCAAAATTCTGACTCATGGATTCTTCATTGCTACCAAAAATGATATCATCAACATAAACAATAATAATTAGCAATTTATTAGTTTCAATCTTTGTATATAGATAGCTATCTGCAAAACCTTTTGTAAAACCTTGTTCGTGTAGATATTTGTCAAGGCGGTAATACTAGGCCCTTGGAGCATGTTTTAGACCATAGAGAGCCTTTTTGAGTCTACATACAAGTTTTGCATCATTTCAAAGAATGAATCCTTCTGGTTGTTCAATATAAACATCTTCTTCTAAATCTCAATTAAGGAAGGCTAATTTTACATCCCTTTGGTATAATTTGAATTTATGAAAGCTAGAAAGAGCAAGAAACATCCTTATGGCTTCAAGTCTAGCAACAGGTGCAAAGGTTTCTTCACAATGTATACCTTCTTGTTGAGCATACCCTTTACAAACAAGTCTGGCCTTGTTTCTAATTACTTCTCCATTTTCATTCAGCTTGTTTTTGAATATCCATTTAGTTCCTATAATATTTTTATCATGAGGTCTAGGAACTAATTCCCAAGTATCATTATTTTCAATTTGCTCAAGTTCTTCATCCATGCCCTTGACCCAACATTCATCTTTGCATGCTTCATTTACATTTTGAGGTTCGGTGGAGGATAGTAATGCTAGATAGCTTGAAGTCCCTGTAATAGTTCTTCTTGTTTGTACACCTGCCTCTTTTTCTCCTAAAATTTGAGTTTCTGGATGATTTTTTTGAACATACATGGATGAAGTCTTTTCTTCTACCATTATCTCTTCTTCTGGTGCTTCATTGGTTTCTTCTTCAATATCATTTTGATTTGCTGTGGGAAAATAATCCCCATCTTCTTCATTGTCATAATCTTTTGTTGATTTTATCTGTTTTGGATTTTTTCATGCTTCATCAACTACAACATCAATGTTTTCAAGAATTTTCCAAGTCCTTTATTATAACAATTATATCCTTTAATTCTAGAAGAATAGCCAAGAAGAATACCTTCATCTGCTCTAGGTTCAAAATTACCAAGTTTTTCATCAATCCTTTTGATAAAACATTTGCTTCCAAAAACTTAAAATTATTTTACAGTAGGAGTGTTTCCATACCAAATTTTGTGTGGAGGTTGAGAGCTATTTACCCGAACATTTGCTTTGTTGAGAATAGTTGTGGCAGTGAATGCTGCTTCACCCCAGAAGGTTGCAAGAGTTCCAGATTCATCTAGCATAGCTCGAGTCATTTTTTGAACTGTTCTGTTCATTCTTTATACCACACCATTTTTTTGAGGAGTCCTTGTGGTGGAGAATCGCCTTCTTATTCCATGTTGTAGGCAAAAGTCAAAGAATTCATCCGATGTAAATTTGCCTCCTCGATCAGATCTGAGGTATTTGATTTTTCGATTTGATTCATTTTCAACCAAAGCTTTGAAGGCTTGGAACTTTTCAAATGATTCATCTTTATGTTTTATAAGACCTATCCAACACATTCGGGAAAAATCATCAATGGAAAAAATAAAGTATTCTTCTCCACGAGGTGACTTTTTCCTTGATGGTCCACATAAATCAGTATGGACAAGTTCAAGAGGTTTACTAGCTGGCGCTTCTTTTTCCATGAAGTGGACTCTAGTTTGCTTACTGATTTGACATGGTTTGCATATTGTATTTTCTGGGATGTTGATATCTGGAATATCACGAATGACCTTGAGTCTGCATGCTTTTCTTATTTGAGAAAAGCTTAGATGTCCCAATCTTCTATGCCACAACTAGTTTTCATCTTTTTTTCTTAGATAGCACTTTTGTTGTCCTCCCTTAAGTATGTATAAGTTGTTTGGAGTTCTTTTACCTTTGATCACAGTCTCTCTTGTATCAAGCTCATGAACAACAAATCTGTTTGATCGAAACACCACTTCATTTCATTGATCACACATTTGACTGACACGCAATAGGTTATGTTTAAACCATCTACATACATAACATTTCCAGCTTGAACCTTTTCTTTCAAGAAAACAGAGCCTTTACCTTTTATGACGGTAGGAGTGTCATTTCCAAATGAGACTTTCTTTTCCTTTTCTAAGGCATTATTTGAGTGAAGTTTTTCTTTGTCACCTATCATGTGTTTTGAGCTTCCATTGTCGATGTACCACTAATTTTCTTGTCCTTCTACATACAAGGCTTTACCACATCTTTCTGTTTGAGATTATTTCCTTCTCCATATCTTGAGATTTAATGGCATTTTCTCCTTTTGAGATGTTTTTCGAAATTTTCTCCTGCATTCAGATTCTTCATGACCAAAGTTGTTACAAATTGAGCATTCTATTTCATTTTCAAGAGGAGAAAAGTTATTATAGGAATCTCTCTTGATCCTTGTTACATTCCTTTGATTTTGTGCTTCTCTAGTCATGATGGTTTTGTAAGCAACACATTGAGTAGCTTTGTGCCCAAAATTATGACATGAAAAACATTTCCCAATAAAGAAGTTCCTGCGACTATCTAATCTATTAACCTGGTGATTGTAGTTTCTATTAATATTCATCTTTCGAGAAAAATGAGTATGATTTTCCTGAGGTTGGTTGTGGCTTTTATCCATCCTTGGAGTAAATTGAGTATGATTTACTTGGTGATCTACTTTATGCCTTTGCTAACGATTGTCATACTATTCACTGGTCTTTGGTGCATCAAGATAGCTTTTGGTGGAGGTTGACAACTTCTATGATTGAGATGATTCTTCAGTATATCCAAGACCTGTATTTATCAGAGAATGTTGAACCTTGATAATTTCATTTAAAGTTTCTGATCCTTTAGCAAATCTAATATTGAGAGATTTTGTTTTCTCAAGATCCTTTCTTAGAACCACAATTTCATATTCTAGTTTTTCATTGTGTTTTTCCTTTTCAACAAGTTGGTATGTCAAGGTATCTATAATCATATTCTTTTCTTCCAAACAGATTTTGAGTTTATATATTTCTTCATGAAGGTCTTCCTCTTCTAAAGCATCCAAAAAATTATCATTGTTATAAGCCATGAGAAGTCTATAATAATCACTATTAGATAAACCATCACTATCCTCTTCTAAACTATCCCAAAAATCTTTGCTATCATAAGCCATGAGAAGTCTGTAATCTTGTCCAGTTTCATCTTCATCACTATTGGATAAACCATTGCTATCTCCATGAATATAGTAACTCCTCTTATTCACAACTTGTTTTCTATTCCCTTTTGCATATTCTTTTCGTTTTTCATATTTATCTTTATGAGGACCTCTGATAGCATAATGACTGACTCTACCACAAGCAAAGCACTTGAAGGGTCGCTTACCTCTAAACATTCCAGAACCCTGTTGAAGCTTCTTGACAAAGTTTACCTCATCTTCTTCTTCTAAAATATGTCCTAATTCATTGTGTTATTCCTTTCCTTTTGCTGAAGCTTTAAATGCAGCTTCTCTCATATCTGATGGTTCTCCTTTTCTCCTCTTAAGGGTAGTTAAGTTTTTGTGAAGCTATGTCATAGTGATATTCTGCAGATCCTCTTTTTCTTCTATTGAAGGCAATTTGGATTCAAATTTAGCAGACAAGGATCTCAAAACTTTCTCAACTAAGGTAACTTCCTTTACCCAAATTCTTCATACAATTAACAACCTCATCTATACATAAGAAGTAACTAGCTATACTTTCATCACTATGCATCTTAAGAGTTTCATACTAAATTCTAAGAGTTTGAAGCTTAGCATGTTTTACCTGAGTCTCCTTCGTAGCTCATAATGATTTTGTCCCATATTTCTTTGGCTGATTTCAGCTGCATGACTTTGACAAACTCTGATTGTGTCAGACTTCCCAATAAAGTATTGACATCTTTGGCATTGGTTTCATATTGCTTTTTACCTGCCACATTTGTAGGAATTGCTGTTGGAAATGTATATTCTCCTTCAACAATTTCCCGACATCCGTTCCAAGCAATTGTAGATAGCGTGTGGTTCTTATTTTCCAATAATCAAAGTTTCTCCCGTCGAAGATTGGCAGTTTTATGGATCCCATGCTTTCTTGATTATTCATGTTGATGGATGTCCCTTCAAGCGATCAAGCTTCATTTGAAGGACTTGCTCTGAAACTAATTATTGAAATAATACTGAGAGGGGGATGAATCAGTATTATCAGATCAATAATTTTATTTTCAAAACAGATTTATATACACTGCTTCAGTGAAGTGAACTATCATGTATACACAACTGTGCTTAAGGAAACCAGCGTATATGCAGAGAACTTGTGATTTAGACAATTTATCATGTGTTGAGCTTAAACTAGTATATCAGAGATTTATTAGACAATGTAGTAAAAGAAAAATATAGCATCACACATAAGCAACACACATGAACACCAATATTTAAGGTGGAAACCCAATGTGGGTAAAAAACAACCTGCTGCTGTAATAAGAAAGTATGTTTACAATCTTGTACTAGTGTAGACTCATACCAGTATGCAAGTTTATACCTGCAGAAGGTTACAACCTTCTCTCGTTCTCTAGCTTCTACTGGAAGGGAGCTACAACCCCCTAGCTCTTGTACTAGCATATATTTTTACTAGTACGTAGGTGTCAACCTACAGAAAACTCCACTCTTCCACCAAGGACCATGTTTCATGAATTTTCAAACTGGATACTCCTAGATCACAACACCCCAAACTAAAGGCCACGTTTAATCAAATTTCCATACTGGACCCATCAAGTCTTTTAAACTGAAACTACATGATCAACCAACATTTAGTTGATCTGAACAATCAGATCACTGACACCAGAACAATTTGCTAAACTCAAAACCCTGCATCATCATTCAGAACTAGCTGTAACCTCAAAAATCATACATTAGAGTGTATATGCTACTTAGTTGAACCCAACCTTTGTGTATATGCTACTTCTATGAATTAAACCTGCGTATACCTTCAAAACTACTGTAAACATAAACTTTTGAATCAAGTCCGTACCAACCATCAATATATTGAATATCTATAGAGCTTTACATAGGTAGGGATAGAGGTCACTTCTTCTTACTAATACAATCAATCAATCAATCAAATACCAGCCTCCTTATGCATTCAATTTTACATTCAGATCTAAGAAGACTTCATTGACAGACAACATTAAAACAACAAAATTTGATTAGATAAATCAGTCATATCTGAAAAGAAGCTTTTCTTTTGTATACGCTACTTGAATGAACTGAACTTGTGTGTACATGCCCTTTGGTGAAGACGAACCTGCGTACAAATCTACAAATATTGACTCAGAACTTTGCTGCAATTCCAGACTTCAGACGAACCCAGATCATGATAGATAACAAATAGAACAAGCACAAAACATCAAATCTAGTCTCAACCAATATCAGATCATTCAAGAATAATTCATTTCAATTCTCATGATTCCTGATCCAATATTGAACTCAAGGTGCACATGAATATTTCAGATCCAGTCCCAAACCCATCCTTGCAACATAAAATATACTTTGGATAGAAGTGTTCCTTGGAATCTTATTACTTACTTATGGCCAAATGATCTTCTCTTCCTTATATACTCTTAGGCCTTTCTCAATACCTTGGAACAAAACCACTTAAGACCAATACGTTGGACCAAATATCTAGGGTCAATAGCTTGGACCAAATACCTTGGACCAAATACCTTGGATCAATGCCTTGGATCAAAATACCTAGGACCAAAAACTTGGTTTTCCAACATGTACGGGCTTTTCCTCCTGTGAAAGTGCATGTATACATTATACGTTACTTGTGTTCTGTTAACCCGCATGTATACACTTCTTGGACAAAGTGAACCATTGTATACCTCTCTTTCTTCATTCTTTGGAGTCTGATCTGTAATCCTTTGCTGTTGACCTGTTGTACTGTGAATTGGCATTTGAGTGAGTTGCCATCAAGGACAACACTTGTATCATAATGCCAAAAAAGTGCAAACATGGATTTTGATTAATTGTTCTAATCTCTGCACTTGTTCCTGTAAAATGACAAATTCTTTGTTTCTATCCACTAACTCTCTCATCAACACTACCTTCCCTTTCTCAACCTAAGCTAGTTTAGTTGTTTGAGCATGCTCAGTCCCAAGAATTTTCAATTTCTTCCTTAATGGTTGCACCTTAGATTCTACATTTTGGAACAAGGTTTTGATAGCTTCCATTTTTTCTAGATCTATTCCCAATTTAACAATTAGCTTCATAAAATCCTCATTTTGAATATGTATTTCTCTAGAATTTTCCATTTCTTGCATGAACTCATTTGAAACTCTCTCCAAAATATTTTTTTCTTTACTTACTATCAAATATCTTTTTCTTAGGGCAGTATAGATCATTTCCACTAATTTTCTATGAAAATTAATATTGTTAGGAAGTTGGATGTCAACTACATTTATAGATATATCTAATGTTTTAAAATTAGTTCCCGAAGGAAGAGAATAAATAGTTGGATACATGAGGGACAATTTTAATCGGCTCCTTTCTAAATCCATAACAAACAATAGTCTTGTTTGATAAGTTGGACTTGCTTGTGTTGTTAGGTCATTTTCCATGTTGCTTCTGACCTTATGACTTCTTTCTTCAATTTGTTGATAATTACTCGATAACAATTTTGTGGGGTAGGGAGGTCATTCAATTTATAATGCTACCAAATTAGTGGAAACAAAGGAGGAGATAGAGCACTCTGGGTTTCCCAACTATATTTGAAAAACTGGTTGTTTTGAGCCTTGAGGATCCTTCTATTAATTTAACTTGTACCTTTGCTTATTATTCTCTTTGAACCTTTTCCTCTTTTGAAACTATGAGTCTTCTATATCAACATTAAGTTTTTTAGGTATATTTATTTTCAAGCTCTTATCCCTCACTACAGGGGTTTGAACATCTATTCTTTGTTGCATTTTGCTACCTATCCATGCTTCTTGATTTGCCATTTTCTCAAGTTCTGCCTTGCTTTCATGAATATAAGGTGCATAGATTATATCCTCTATATTCTTCCTTACTAGCTACACCTTAGATTCTACATTTTGCAACAAGGTTTTGATAGCTTCCATGTTTTCTAGATCTATTCCCATTTTAAAAACTAGCTTCATAAAATCCTCATTTTGAATATGTAGTTCTCTATAATTTTCCTTTTCTTGCGTGAACTAATTTGAAACTTTCTCCAAAATATATTCTACTTTACTTACTATCAAATATCTTTTTCTTACGTCACTATAGATCACTTTCCCTAATTTTATATGCAAATTAATATTGTCAGGAAGTGGGATGTCAACTACATTTATAGATAGATCTAATGTTTTAAAATTAGTTCTTGAAGGAAGAGAATAAATAGTTGGATGCATGAGGGACAATTTTAATCAGTTCCTTTCTAAATCCATATCAAAAAATAGCCTTGTTTGATAAGTTGGACTTGCTTGTGTTGCTAGGTCATTTTCCATGTTGCTTCTGGCCTTATGACTTCTTTCTTCAACTTGTTGATAATTCCTCGATAACACTTCTATGGGGTAGGGAGTTTATTCAATTTATAATGCTACCAAATCAGTGGAAACAGAGGAGGAGATAGAGAACTCTGGGTTTCCCAACTATATTTTGAAAACCTCGTTGATTTGAGCCTTGAGGATCCCTATATTAATTTAACTTGTACCTTTTCTTATTCTTCTCTTTGACCTTTTTCTCTCTTTTGCAATTATGAGTCTTCTATATCAACATTAATTTATTTAGGTATATTTATTTTCAAGCTCTTATCCCTCACTAGTGCAAACATGGATTTTGATTGATTTTTCTAATCTTTGCACTTGTTCCTATGAAATGACAAATTATTTGTTTCTATCGACTAACTCTCTCATCAACACTTATTCTCTTTCTCAACCTGAGCTAGTTTATCTGTTTGAGCATGCTCATTCCCAAGAATTTTCAATTTCTTCCTTAATGGTTGCACCTTAGATTCTACGTTTTGCAGCAAGGTTTTGATAGCTTCCATGTTTTCTAGATCTATTCCCAATTAACAATTAGCTTCATAAAATCCTCATTTTGAATATGTAGTTCTCTAGAATTTTCCTTTTCTTGCGTGAACTAATTTGAAACTTTCTCCAAAATATTTTCTTCTTTACTTACTGTCAAATATCTTTTTCTTAGGTCACTATAGATCATTTCCCCTAATTTTCTATGCAAATTAATATTCTCAAGAATTGGGATGTCAACTACATTTGTAGATAGATCTAATGTTTTAAAATTAGTTCTCGAAGGAAGAGAATAAATAGTTGGATGCATGAGGGACTATTTTAATCGGTTCCTTTCTAAATCCATAACAAAGAATAGTCTTGTTTGATAAATTGGACTTGCTTGTGTTGCTAGGTCATTTTCCATGTTGCTTCTGGCCTTATGACTTCTTTCTTCAATTTGTTGATAATTCCTCCATAACACTTCTATGGGGTAGGGAGTTTATTCAAATTATAATGCTACCAAATTAGTGGAAATAGAGGAGGAGATAGAGCACTCTCAGTTTCCCAACTATATTTGAAAACTTAGTTGATTTGAGCCTTGAGGATCCCTCTATTAACTTAACTTGTACCTTTTCTTATTCTTGTCTTTGAACCTTTTCTCCCTTTTGCAATTATGAGACTTCTATGTCAACATTAATTTGTTTAGGTATATTTATTTTCAACCTCTTATCCCTCACTACAAGGGTTTGAACATCTATTCTTTGTTGCATTTTTCTACCTATCCATGTTTCTTGATTTGCCATTTTCTCAAGTTCTCCCTTGCTTTCATGAATATAAGGTGCATAGCTGATATCCCCTCTTTTATTTGAAATTATATGATGAGGGTCACATTTCCACTTCTCTACTTGATCAAAGCCAAACTCCTTCATCATTTCTTTAACTTGCGGGAGGGCATACATGTTATTCATGAAGAATGATCCAACATTTCTTTCTAACTTACAAATATTCCCTTTGCATGTAGGAACAAAATGAACTTTGTCAACATTTCGATTATGCATTATAAATTGAAGAGAAAATATCCTCATATGAAAAACGATCCACAAACTTTATGGTGGTACTAAGCACAAAAAATGAAAAATATTGATAACATAAGGGATATGGAAGGCTAACATGGATGTATGGGTAATGACATGGAGGGGTGAGGTGGATTATGAGAATCATAGGTCTGGCATGATATTTCTATCATAGGCCTATCATGATATCTCTATCATAGGGCTTAGTGTATCACTGTCATATATGTCATAATATTTTCTCATATCATATATAAGAAGGTCGAAGGAGGCCACTATCATACCCAAGAACTGAGGCCCATTAGGGCACTGCCACACCACAAGACTAAGGCCCAATAGGGTGTTGATTCACCACAATACTAAGGCCCATTAGGGAACTATTACTCAACAAGACTGAGGCCCATTAGGGAATTACTACAACACAAGACTAACGTACAGTTTCATAGACCCATAGGATGGAATGATCATTATATAACTACTAATTAATTACAGATCTTGGTGTGCATTTATTTGAGGAATACAAACCCTACCTTTTACCCAATGAAATCCATGTCATTTGGACTATTCTTGAACAACATAAATATTTAATTTTATTGATGGTGTGAGTAAAAAAATACTCTCCAAGTAGAATCATTCAATTTGGCCTTGAAATGAATGTTGGACTGAACATGTCTCCTTGATATCTGTGTCTTAGGGATCAAAATATCTCCTTCATATCTTTACCATAATATTTTCTCATATCAAAGATAAGAAAGTGGAAAGAGGTTTCTTTCATACCAAGGAACGAAGGCCAATTACATAGTTGTTACACCACAAAAATTAGGTCCATTAGGGATTTGTTACACCACACGATTGAGTTACAATTTCATAGACCCATAGGATGGAATTAAGATTATATCACTGCTAATTAGTTACAAGCCTTGGTGTGCATTTATTTGAGGCACACAAACCCTACCTTTTACCCTATGAAATCCATGCCATTTGGAGTATTCTTGAACAACATAAATATATATGTGAAAAGTTTAAAATATTTAATTGTATTAATGTTACTTATGAGTAAAAAAATAATCTTTAAGTATAATCATTTAATTTGGCCTTAAAATGAAGGTTATGCATGCATTTTTGTGTAGCAAGCCAAAATTCCCTTGCTTCACTAAAATGCATGTACAATCTTCCTTCCTTGGCCAATATGATTGACTCAACTTGTATATTATATTTTACCATTTTACACACTTTTACATCGTTATATCTTTGCTAACTAGTAGAGTAGTAATCATGTTAATTTTCTTATGGATATGATAACCCCAACCATGGTTCTCTCATAAAATAAAAATGCATTGTAAATATTTTTATAGAAATATATATATTTTTTTACAAGGATTGATTCAATGGACACGGGTTCCATAGTTGAGAGGGTGTTGCTTGCTTGGGATGTCAAAATGTTTCTTCTGCAAAAAATATGAATTGTTTTTGGGACAACCATTAAGGGGTGGTTGGTGATCCTTAATGAAATGGTCATGAATTTAAATTTGGTTTGCAGGAAATTACGAACGACATATTTCCTTGAGAAACATCACAAGGAAAGGAGGACTAAATTAAGGAAGTTGACTATGTTGGAAACAAGGAAAGACAGTAAATACCAGTGTAGAAGAAGAGATAGTAGAGGAAAATAAGGGAGTTCAATATCATTTTTTGGGGGAGAAAAGTCACTCTCACTCATGTAGGCATTCGCAGACTTTCCCTCATCCATTCAGACTTGATCAACATTCAACAATAGAAAATTAAGGGGTAACGACAAGAGAAGAGAAGACAAGTTAGTGATCATTTTGATTCATAAGAGTAGTGAAAAAATGGTTTCTCCTTGGTGAGGAACAATGTGTCTCAAGTCTCTGTAAAGCAAGAGGGTGGATATGGTTTTCTTCCCTTTCCCTTGTTGGTGTGGGCGGTGTGGGTGGAGGATTGTGTCCTTGGATTCCTGGAGGGAGAGCCTCTAAAACCTCTTTGTTGTTGATTTACAATGGGTTCTAGATTCCCATAAGTGGGTGGAACCATTGAATTTTTGTTTTAATGGTGGATAATTTACTCTCTGGAATCCCTTGGTATCTTTGGGGTCAAAGCAGCTAGCCTCCGGAATCCATGTGTTCTATTTGACTACTAAGTGGCTGGTGGGTGGAGGAAGGAGGTCATTTGGAGTCATTATTTCAGCTAGAAGTTGGTGATTTTATCCGTGAAGAAAGCCCCCGAGTCTCTGGAATCTAGATCGAGGGTGATAACTACAAGTGATCTTGGTTTCAGTTGTCTAAGGTTAGGTGGGGAGTCCTTGTCCTAAACTCAGTTGCCCATGACATTCCAAGACAAGTATTTTTACGTGATTGCAATATTAATGAACACGTGTTTTCATTTTTGGATTGAAATGGTGCTTATAACTATGGATGAATATGTGCTGCATTTCTAGTTTCCAATGGTGCTTAAAAATGTAGTGAACATGAGTATAATGCGCTCCTCGATTGGAATGGTTTTCCTTATGAAATACTTGACTATGTCATTAATATGCATAATAAGTAACAAATGTAAACAAATTAAAGGCATCATAATGGTTCATAAGAGCCATATTAAACAATTATAGTACTTAGTACATAGATCCCTTTATTACAGAGTAAAAATTACAATGAAGACATCCTATTGAAAAGGTATTTGCATACATATATCAATTGGTGTATATGCATATATTGGTTACAAGCCTGTAAATGTGTTTATGAGGCATGTGTTAATGTTGAGGATAAATTCCTCTTCCAACTATAATAACTGGTGACTTTACATTGGAGGCTTTTGTAGCCTTACATTTTCAGTACTACTAAAGGTCTTGAATAAGCTTCACAAGGCTACTGGCTATGGCACTGCAAGCATGAGGGTTTTCCTTGTGTTGGGCCATTAATATGTCATTATTATTATCATTTTTTAACGCCTATTTATACCATTCATTATCACGTCATTTATCATAATTTATCATATAATTACATTTTATAATTATTTATGCTCTTATAGACAAATATTATTTCTTCTCCTTCATTTTTAATAAATTGATTATTATGCATGTTTTACCAATGATGGTTTATTAATAAATGTTTTCACCATTTTAGCCTCCAAGATATTTCTAGATTGAAGATTTGATCATTAAATGTGCCAACTCATAAATTCGCTGGAATATGAAGTAACACTTTTGTATTGAATGGTTCAGGAAAACGGAGAAGAATTTGGAAAATCCGAAACATGGGTTTTGTTTAGAAAGGATCAAATTAGTTTTTGAGTGAGCAATTTTCACAAATTTGGCCCGTACTAAGAGAAACAGAAGGTTCTCTGAAAACGTTTTTCTCAGATTCGCAGTTGTGGTTGTTTTCCAAATTATCCCAGTTTTAATGCCAAATTCGACCTATTCTTGTTGAAAGATTGATGGAAAGATATTTTAGATATGATCTTGCTCATAAATTTATTAAGAACAATCCAATTTTGTAATAGAAATCATATTGTAAACATATCTGTTGTAACTTCTCTATACTCTTTGTGTATTTAAATGAGAACAGATATCAGAGGAGGAATTATGGATTTTCATGATGGATGATTAGAGAAAATTAAATGGATCAGTAGATTAGAGATATGATAGGATAGGATAGAAGGAAAGGGGATGGATCTCTATTATTTCAAATTTTAATTATGATTTACAGACTTGTGGTGCCAAGAGAACACGATCATATTGTAATGTCACTCAAGTTTAATGATTAATATATAATTTGGAGGTTGTTGTTCATTCGCCTTATCTGAAGTAGCCTAGCAACATTCACCAACAGCTAAGGGCCCATCCTCTTGTGGATTAAGCTATTGCTATGTATTATATCTTTCTGATTTTTGCAAGTGTGGTTTCTTTAATGATTTCCTTCTGCAATTGAATTGTGTTGCCATTTTCTTCCATCATAACAAGATTATTATTCATTACAACTTAAATTGTTATGTTGTTCATTTTGGTTATAAAGCTTCGTTGTTCACTTCAGATTTTGTCGTGCATTACAGGTTGCTGCTTGTTTAGTATTGTTGCTCATTTCTATTAATTTCGTAGTGCTATTCATTTAGCTTTACGGTTCATTTCCATTTAGTGTTGCTATTCATCTTCAATAATTTAGTATTACTATTCCTTTCCATTAATATTTCATTTCTGTAAGATGAGCTTTGCTGTTCAATTCATTTTCGCTAAAGTTAAGTTTTGTTGTTCAATTTTTCAATAGACTTAGTCGTTGTTCTCCTCTACAAGGATTTGATTTCATCTTTTAATTGATATTGTAGAAAGAGTGTTTTAGTGAGCATTTCCCATTGAATTTCCATTTCCAGTTATTTGCTTTAGTTTGGATTGAAAGATCAACAACTGTAAAGAACATTGACTATAACTATCTAAGTTCTCAGATTGGAGATCCTACCTATGATTGATTTTCATTTGCATCAGTTTACAAGGGAGAGAGTTATCATTATTGAGTCCTCGACTAATGATTGTTTGAGTAAATGATTTGGTTACTGAACATTTCAGTTTCTTGTTGTTCCAATTAGATTTTGTTTCCAACATTCATTTACTTTTTCATTTTAAGCACTATAATGCAAAACATTGCTCTTGAATAAATGACCGCCTTAGACTAAGTACACTCTTGAAATAAAAAATCGTACCTGGATTGATAATTAATGTGAAGATAATTAGGAGTTAAAAATACATCTTTTATCACTCAACATTTTGGCGCCGTTGCTGGGGAGAGTGTAGCCATTTCTAAGGAGTAGTGTGCATCTGATGAGTGCCTGTTAGGAGAGAATTGGGTATTAAAAATGAAAGGTAAGAACCTACGTATGGAGCATGTAAAAGCCCTACTCCCCAGCACACTTTCCAATAGAATTGTTAGAATAACATAGGGTAGAAATAAATGTTTGAATTTCTGTGTGAATGGCTAAGAAAAAAATAGAAATTTTGAAAAACAAATGTCATGATTTCACTCAAGTGGTGATGTAAGCACCACCCATTTCACTAATCAATTGACAGGAACATTTGAAGAAGGAGCCTCAAATAAACACATGAAGAACATCTTATATTATGGTAAGAAATGGCTCAAATTTCTACTTTTGAATTCCCTATCAAAGATCTAGGAGGGGTGACACAAATGCACATAATTCCCCCATCTTATCTACCAAATTTTCATGGTTTGACAAATGAAGACCCAGATATATTTTTATTTGAGTTTGAAATACTTTGTAGAGGATATGATTATTGTAGTAATGATCAAAGGTTGAAAGTGTTTCCTCTTACTCTAAAAGGAGTAGCTCTTCGATGGTTCATGAGCCTAGGTGGGAACTGCATCCAAACATGGGAGGACATGAAGAACATATTCTTGAAGAAGTACCAAGACTACTGTGAATCCAATGAAGATATTTTCTATATGATACAAGGGGAAGATGAAAGCTTGGAGGACTATGTAGAGCGGTTTCAATATAACCTTCAAAAATCAAAACACGAGCATTTGGAAAAAGAGATCTTAAAAGCACTCCCTATTAAAGGAATCAAAGATGAATTTTTAGAACTCTTAAATCTGATAGAAAAATGTGATGCTTTTCAGTTATCATATGATGATGTTTGTGAATTGTGCATAAGGTATTCAAGAAGAATCTCCAAGGATGGTAAGAATTCTAGAGATGTTTGTTCTTTCTTTTCCAAATTTTGTACAAGAACAGGAGACATAAGAGCTGAAATCAATGTTTTATTTGAAAATTTTAAAGTTGATTTTATTGGCTCTCTAGATTCAAAATTGGATGCTTTGCAAGTTTAGAAAAAACAAGAATCTGATGAAGTGTTTTTCCCTCATTAATGAAAGGAGCATCACATAGCTAGTTGTTCTTCCTTATCTAGGATGGAAGTAGAATATCAAAGAGATGAGGAAGCTGCAACAAGGTCAAAATTATGGAAATCATGGCCTACAGGTATGGTTCAAAACAATTCTTCTCCATTCCCTTACTTGCATAATCCATTATGGAATACTAATGTGTTAGGGCAGCCATGTAAATCTTAATATAACCACCACCAATCTTGTCTAGAAATTTGGCATGGTTCACCTTATGATTGCATGGATACTCTCCCTCATCTTGTAGCACAAACACATCATCCATATTCTTCACTAGCTCTTCTACAACATCCTTCTTGCATATCAAAATCATTCACTCAACTGAATCATCTACATCATCAAAATGCTCCATTCTATACACAATTTCCTGCTCAACTCATTCCACACCCTCACCATAATAAACTAGTACAACATGCTTACAGTGTTGAACTACAAAATTTACCTACCCTTCCCACCCATTTTATCTCACATACGCCATTTGAAAAAACTTATATTGAGATTTAGAATGTTTCAAATTCAAAAATTGTAGAATTTATGGAAGAAAATGAGGTTTCTTCTAGTTTGCATCAACAAGCTATTTTAAAAGCTCAAGAACTTCATGATATGATGGATATGGGAAATCAAGAAAGTAAAGGGTATATTGAAGATTGGTTTCACCCCATCACTTGTTTGTAGAATCATTCCATACTTCAACAATATTTGACACCATATTTTCAAGGGAAGTTGGCTTCTCATACCCTAATATTCATTAATATGCATTTTTCAAATTTGGATATGTGCATATATGAAGCCTTATTTCAAAAATGGCTCCACTGAAAGTACTCTTATACGTAATCATATTCATTTTTAAGATAGTGTTTTTGTTACGACACGCTGTGAAAATCAACATTGGTCATAAATTTTTTAAGCAATTTGTGTATGTAGATGAGTTATAATGGAAATAAAAGTTCTACAAATGCTCTTATTCATTTTTATCACCAATTTGAAAAAATGCTTCAATATCATATTTTTTTGGCTTTTGGGCTTGATGAAATTTCTGAAAACACAGTTGAGATAGTCATGTTTTGAGAGACCAAAAGGGAATATTCTTAAAAATTATTTCTATCATAATTAGCCTTGCCGTCTACTTTCCAACTCAATTTGAATCACTCAATTTGGCTTTGAAATGAAAAAGTTAGAACCAAAACATTGACAAGGTGACTAGTAGGCAGCTCAGAAACACAGATGGGACAGTCAGTTTTTGAAGGCCTAAATGGAAATATTTTTAAAACCTATTTCTATCCTAAGTAGCCCTAAATTTCTAAATTCCAACTCAATTTGAATCAGTCAATTTGGATTTGAAATGAAAAAGTTAGAACCAAAACATTGACAAGGTTTATAGCGGGCAGCTAAGGAACAGAGTTGGGACAGTCGATTTTTGGAGGCCTAAATGACCATATTTTTAAAATATTTTTCTATGGTAGACTCCCATATGAATCTACTTTACAAGAAAATTATAATCACTCATTTTTCATATCGTATGAGAAAATTATGATCAAAATACTGACTGTCTATCATAAATCAGCACTCTTAAAACTCTGTCTTTCCAGTTGTTCCTTAGAGTATTTGACCTATCAATTCTTTTTTTCTTCAAAAACTATTTCTATTGGAGATAAATAAATGAATATACTTTCATTTCCAATTTTAATCATTCAAATATGACATCAAACGAAGAATCTATGCTTAAAATATCCACTGTTGTTCTATGTGGGGTAATCGAAAATGACTCTGTTATGCAGGTTGTTCTCATCTGGCTTTGGAATCACTCAATTTGGAAAAAAAACAAAGAAGTTATGATTAAAACACTGCAGGTTAGCATGATTGGCCACTGCTCTCCCACAAGTGACAAATAAATTTTACTTTGTTATTTTCTCCATGGATTTGTTATACAGAGTAACTACTTGTTGTTTTTTTGCATAATTCTTGGATTAGGGGAGCCCGATCACCTCTCTTTCTCCATGAGTTAATGTTTTCTTGCAGGTCCTAGGAGAATAAAGAAGGTCAATTTATGGATGAGTGATTCTTGAAATAAATTTTAATGAAACAAGGCAATTTCATCCAACTCATTACCCAACGGATTCATAACAGAAGAAATGAAGAATTGATTTCCATTTGAAGATTCATGTCATGTCACTGCTGCCAATACATTTTTATAAAGAGATCATTTTTTTCCTTGCCTTAAGAAATAACATCATAGCTGTTGTGACTTAATTTATTTATTTACATAATGTTTTTAAATGAAATGTTGCTTCTTTTCTGATTTCTCTTATATTTTTTTGTTTCAAGTGTTGCTTCCTTCAAATTGTAACCCATCCTCAGCATCAATGCAGTGAACAACTAATTCGTTTTTTGCCTGCCTGCATTTTATGATTGTGAATTTTTGCTATTCCTTTCCGAAGGAACAACACTTTTTCATTTTTGTTGTTCCCTTCTAAAAGAATAGCACTTTCGTATTTTTTATGTTCCTTTCTGAACAAACAACGCTTTCGCATTTTTGTTGTTCCTTTCCAAAGGAACAACATTTCTGAATTTTTGTTGTTCCTTTCCGAAGGAACAATGCTTTCACATTTTTGTTGTTCCTTTCCAAAGGAACAACATTTCCACATTTTTGTTGTTCCTTTTCAAAGGAACAACACTTTCATAATTTTTATTTTCCTTTCTGAAGAAACAACACTTCCGCATTTTTGTTGTTCCTTTCTGAAAGAACAACAATTTCGCATTTTTGTTGTTCCTTTCAAAGGAACAACACTTACGCATTTTTACTGTTCCTTTCAAAGGAATAGAAATTTCGCATTTATAATGTTCCTTTCAAGGGAACAATGCTTTTTTGGGTGTATTTTTTATTGTTCCTTTTAAAAAACAACACTTTTTCGCATGCATTTTTCTATTGTTCCTTTTAAGGAACAACACTTTTTTTGGGTGTATTTTTTTGTTGTTTCCTACAGGGAACAACACTTTTTCGTGTGTATTTTTGCTATTGGCATGCATTTCCTTTGCTGTTACCTACACAGAACAACACTTTTTCGAGTGTTTTTGCTGTTCCTTTAAGGGAGCAACACTTTGGGAGTATTTTCGAGAACAACCCTTCCTTCCTCTTGTGGGATTATCCTTAGTTCATCTCAACCACATTTTATTGATTCCCTTTCATGGCATGAAGTACACTACTTTTATGGGGACAAGAATTATGGATTCTATTGAAGCGAGTTAATATCATTCGCATTATGATCTTTAACAGGACAGCTCCTTGATGATAGATTATTTTCAAAAGGGACACAATTATTTATATACTACTTTACTACATTGTTTTCTACTATACATGATACTGATTGATCATCTTAATACCATGTTGGTTCCACCCTTCCTAGTTATAATCTTCTCTGACTGTAATAAATGAGATTATGGGTATATTTTTTCTATTGACATGTTCAACTTCTTCCACCATCCCTACTCTTAAGGAGTAATAAGCCTCCCACTTTTTATCATAAAAATGTGTAATAACAACAAAATTTTGTTCACAGATGGAGGATAGGGGGTCTCATTACGAACCAACCTACCATGTTCATAAGGCTGTAACAAAGTGACATTCCCATTATGGCCACCACACTAGGGTTGTGATCCACTGGATAGCCAAATTATCCTTGGAACAGGGGGTCTCATCACGAGCCGGCCTGGTCACTTTTTCTACATCGCAGTGAATGGCAGTGTGCTTATCTGGTTACCATGCCAGCACACTGATCTCTTCTGTAGAACAACACTGGAACTCTCCATTTCAAAATTGAGGATCCTGGCTCACAGGGTTTAAAAAACAACCTTATCGAGGCTATGGATGCCTGCTGGAAGAAAAGGCTCTGCTTATGGTATTGAATTTATATCTTATCGTCAATTATTATCATTTTCAGTTAGAATACCATCAAAAAAGCATCTTCATAATATTCCCTGTTTTGAACCTTTCCGCATGAGAAATTGTTTTCACATCAATCGCATCATTTTCAGTTAGAATACCATCAAAAAAGCATCTTTTTGGCATATTGTTGTCTTTTCTTCTTTTTTTTTGCATAACTTATCATCAATCCAAAGCGTGATACCTCTTATTCATATCTATCTTTACACACTCTGATTTCATTATAACCATAACTCTCACCATCCTATCATTGATATGTGTACTCTGCTTCATTTATTGTCGTATTGTTCATTCCCTTGCCTTGCCACCCACACAACACCTTTCATATGCTTTATGTTCATGTAATCCCTTTTCCAATTGGAGGGGGGAATGTATGCATTATGGGATAGCATGCAATGTGATTACTGCACTCTACCATAACTTGTTGATTTGACAAAATATTAGTATTGCATGTATACAAACATTTTTCTTATTGAAATTTTTGCATGCATCTTATCTGTTGCTATTCAAACTAACACTATGGATTCAAGAACATTGTACGCAAAATAGTGATTTGTTTATAGGAGAACGACAAGTATGGGGGAGAAACTTTATTCGCAGCATGACTACACTATTGCAACTAACAAAAGAGGCTCAAGCAACTTGCCCATGCGCACAATTCTTCAGACATAACATGTTTGCATGGCTTCCATGTAGAAATTTTGAATAATATAACACTTATTCACAGAGATTATCCTGATTATACACTATTTGTTGAATGCATGCATAATACGTAACCTCTTCTACGTTGATCATCAATTTGCGGAATTAAAGAAACAATTCCATGGGAACATTGAAACATCAATCGCACATATCAACACAGTATTTAATGGGGAAAGCATACAGCTGAAAACCCCCAACTATTTGTATATTATAATGATAGAGAACATGTAACAATACATAGTACAATACTCCTCACAAGTACTCAGTACTATCTCCACCTGCTACACACAAACTAGCTCAGATCTAAACAAGTCACTGGTTCAAATCTCCTCCATTGTTTGCCTACCTCTACTGCGCAATCCAAGTTGAGAATAGATCTGGTCCAAGCTCGTTTTCCCTTGGCTTGTACTACGCAATCCTCATTGGCAATCTCAATCAATGATTGTGCAAATCTCATGCACAGCTATAGTCACAACTGGTAGTAAACTCACCCTTTCACCCACCTCTAACACTTGTCTCCATTGAACTGTCCATGCACTGAGTTAACTGATGTATTCTTTAGTTGATTTATGAGTTAATAATTAGTGAATTAATTAATAATTAATTCACATCACTCATCACTAGTGTATTTGGCAGTTAGACTAAA
Organism: Pinus tabuliformis; assembly: GCA_031772625.1. Lineage (NCBI taxonomy): Eukaryota > Viridiplantae > Streptophyta > Pinopsida > Pinales > Pinaceae > Pinus > Pinus tabuliformis. Next base: position 1,223,853,883 of record CM062817.1, on the reverse strand, counting down.
TACAACTAGTTCAACTAAGTCAAATTGAACACAACTCCATCAACTCCACCAAACTCAATCACTTGAGTTCTAATTGAAGTCCATCATGCAATAGCTCAACTAACCCATAAGAAAAGTGTATTTCCTTCTAGAAGTTGCATGTGCCACATCTGTAGCTCGAACTGAAGTGTTGCAAGAGGATAAGATAATGTTTATAGTCCAAATATTATTAAGAGCTAATAATATTCGACTGTTCTATTTTTAGACTGGCAGTCTAAAAATAGACTCCGCCCATATGTCTAAAAATAGAAGTCCATCTATTTTTACCAACATGACCAATCATCCATAAACAACATCCTACAACTCATAGACCATGATCCATATGTCTAAAAATAGACATAGCCTAAAAATAGACTTTGCGCCAAAAATAGCCTGCGGGCTCACTTAGTGAAGGCGACTTCCTTTCAATAAGCTCCATCATCTTGTTGCATTTTCAACACTCCCTCTCAACAAGATATGGATTATCTACAACCGCTATTCTACCTCTGTGGTATTCGAATTTGCTCCTGGTGAGCGCCTTCATCAAGATATCAGCATCCTGATCCTCCGTGGGAATGTATGAAAGTAACATGATTCTCCACTACACACAATCTCTGATATGATGGTACCTGATGTCGATGTGCTTGGATCTATCATGAAATACTGGATTAGCCGAGAGTTTAATGAAACTCTATTTATCACAATAAATCACAGTAGGATCCAAGTGTGACCCAAACAACCCGACCAGGATCTTCCTCATCCATATAGCCTCGCATGCAACCAAACTTGCTGCCATATACTAAGCCTCTGCTGAACTGAGTGCCACAAATCTCTGCTTCCTGCTATACCAAGAGACTGCTATCGACCCAATACTAAAGATCCCTCCAGATGTGCTCTTTCTATCCATTGGGCTCCCTGCCCAATCTGCATCCCTGAAGCCACATAACTTCTCCTCATCTTCCTATCTATACCACAATCCATATCCTGATGTGCCTCTAAGATAATGCAATACATGCTTGCTTGCCTTCCAGAAGAGCTTGGTTGGCTTAACCATAGCTTGTGAAAGTTGGTTAACAGCATAGCATATATCGGGTCGTGTATTGACCAGATACATAAGCGACCCCACCAACTGTCGATAAGCAGTGGCATGCACTACCTCTGCTGAAGTAGCATCCTCCTTCCTCCAACCTCCAGGAAGAGGAGTATCAACAGGCTTGCAGCCATGCATGTTGAACTTCTCCAGTACCTCCCGGGTATACTTACTGTGAGAAAGAAATAGTCCATCACTACGCTGCCAAATTTCCAATCCCAGGAAATAATGAAGGAGGCCCAAGTCCTCCATCTCAAACTCTCTAGCAAGATCCTCCTTGCATGAAAGTATCAATAGCTCATCTCCCATCAAAATGAAATCATCTACATAAAGTACAATGATCAGCAACCTACCCTCCACCACAATCTAGTATAGGTTAGGATCCGCCTCACTCTTGGAGAATCCAAGTCTGGTGAAATAACTGTCTATCCGTGTGTACCAAGCACAAGGTGTTTGTTTCAACCCATACAACGCTCTCTTGAGCCTGCACACATGCGACTCACCGCTGAAGATCTCGAAACCTTCGGGCTGCTCTATGTGCACCTCCTCCTCAATGACTCCATTGAGGAATGCAGTCTTCACATCCATCTGATGAATGTGCCACCCCACCTGCGCTGAGAGAGAAAGAATCATCCATATGGAAGAATACCTTGCGACAGGTGCAAAGGTCTCCTCATAATCGATCCCCTCTATCTATGAGAAGCCTCAGGCAACAAATCTTTCCTTGTACTTCTCCACACTCCTGTCAGCTGCCTGCTTCACTTTATAGATCCATCTTGAACCCACCACTAATTTCCCTTCCTGTCTTGGGACAATCTCCCATGCACTATTTCTGAAAATCGAATCATATTCTTCCACCATGGCATCTACCCATGTGGGATCCTCCACAGCTTCTTTGAAAGAGGATGGTTCAGTCACGACACATTTGCTCACAAGAGCCATGTATCCAGTGTACCGATTAGGTGACTGTCTCTGTCTGCGTAGTGCTGTAGGTGGTCCTACAACCTTCTCTGCATCTTGAGCCAGTCGCTCAGCTTTTGTAGTGTACTTTCGCCCTCTGATGGTTAGCGTTGCATGAGTGGTCTCTTCCACTCCATGAACTTCATCTTGTGGCTGATCCACATCCTAAAGCTCATCCTTAGGAACTAATAGCTCCTTATCTGCATGCAAGTGTGGTACCCTCTCAAGCAAACACTTCATGGCTTTCTCCTCCTGAAATTTGATATCCTGTCGCACAACAGTCTTGCGACTGTCTGGCAAATACACATGATAGTTGTGGGGCATATCAGTGTACCCCACAAATATCCCAAACTCTGCGGTTGGCTCTAGCTTCTTCCTGGCATCCTTCGTCACATGCATGTAAACAGGAGAACCAAAAATCCTCACATGGGAAATATCAGGCCTCTTACCAGAATAAGCCTCCTCGGGTGTACTCATTCGAAGTATCTTGTGAGGACAATGGTTCTGCACATATACTACAGTATTGTATGCCTCCGCCCACAAGTGAAGGGGTAGGCCCTGATCATGCAACATCATCTGTACAACACCCACAATCATTCTGTTCTTCCGCTCAGCAACCCTGTTCTACTGTGGGTTATGGGGAGCTATGGGCTCTCTTCGTCTGCGATGCAGAAGTCCTTGAACTCGCCAGAGATGAATTCACCACCGTTGTCACTCCTAAGAGCCTTCACCTTCTTCCCTAATTCCTTCTCGACCAGTGCTTTGAACTCACAGAACTTTGAGTATGTCTCGCTCTTCTTCTGCATGAAGAAGATCCAGAACTTTTGAGAGAAATCATCAACAAAGATCACATAGTATTTGTGCTTTGCTGTCGAAGCTACAAAGAGAGGTCCACACACGTCTGTGTGAATTCTCTCAAGGATCGTCATGGTGCGACTATCCTTCTTGTGAAAGGTGGCTTTCACAAATTTTCCCAAAGTACACCCCTTGCACTGATCTAATTGCGCAAGAGTTCCTTTAGGAATCCCAGTAGAAATCTACTACAGTATCTTCAAGGCTCCATGGTGAAGGTGGCCCAATCTCCGGTGCCACAGCTTGCCATCATCCTGGCTCACTAATCCTTCTACCTTGCATGCCATTGCTACCTAGCCATCTACATGCAATTGATAAAGTTTCTTGACTCGAACCCCTATCTTCCGGGTTTCTCTAGTTGTCTTACTGCGCAGGAAAGCCTTTCCCTCGCTGAAGACAACATCATATCCCTTATCTTCTAACATCGCCATAGAGATAAGATTCTTCTTCAATCCTGGAACATGCATCACTTCCTCCAATACGAAGGGTTTACCAGACTCCCTCTCAATGGAAATGGTACCGATACCGGTTGCACTGTATCTACCATCATCGCCCATCTCGATGTGCACTCCAAGATCTTTCTCATCCAGATCAGAAAAAAAATCTTGATCTCTTGTCATGTGAAAAGACGCACCACTGTCCAAGAACCATACAGATCCCATCACACTTTATACCAAGCATGCGATCAGTGAAAAATCCAGCTCAAACTACGAGGCTAAGGTCTCTCCCATTGCAAATCCAGCAGCTTGCTTATTTTTCTTCTTCTGCGGACAATTTGTGGCATAATGTCCATGCTGATGACAGTGAAAGCACTTCACCTTGGACATGTCCTGCTTCTTGCCTTTCGCACTAGAATGAGAAGCTTTCTTGTTCTTCCCCTTCTTTTCTTTGGCATCCAAAACGCAATTTTCTTCATCAGATGCCTTTGATGAAGATCAATCCCTGGTATTTCGTCTGATCTCCTCTTGCACAAGATCAGACCAAAGTCTCTCCCATCCTAGCAATTTCTCCCGACCATTGACAGAGTCCTGATAGGAATTCCAACTCTTTGGAAGACCAAGGAGAGCCAAGCTCACCAAGTCCTCATCATCGACAATCACCCCCACACTTCCCAGCTCATCGCCGCATTGGGTGAACTTCGTGAGATACTTGGGCATACTGTCTCCTTTCTCACACTTAATGTTTCTGAGTTTATCCTTGAGTGCCAACTTCCTCTAGTCGCTCTTGCTTTGTAATAAATCTGTTAACACTTTCCACAACAAGTATGGAGAAGATTTTCCATGCAGGTAGGATACAATGTGATCCTTCACGCCCTCCAACAGAATCCTTCGACACTTTGCTATCTTCTTTTGCCAAGCCTCAACGTGAGCAGCATTAGTAGGATTTGGGACCTCAAACTCTATGAACTCCTTCAACCCATTGTCATCTAACACTACCTCCATCCTGTCTTTCCATGCAATATAATTCAAGCTGCCTTCAAGGGCATACTCCAATCGCAATTCGTTGAAAGACATTTCAACTTCGACACAAAGAAAACACTGCTGCAAATTCTAATTCCACCAACTCAAAACTCAACCGCTTCTGATCTAAAATTCGTGAGAACAAATTATTTCTCATATAGATATTTACTATATGGGCATTTACCAGATATCTCACCTTCCAAAAGAAGGATGAATCCAAAGGCTACCTAGCCCGATTACAGACTCTTCCTGAAGAAATAAAATGTAATCACTTTCTGAAGAATAGATCTGATGATCAACTTCGCTCTGATACCATGTAGAAATTTTGAATAATATAACACTTATTAACAGAGATTGTCCTAATTATACACTATTTGAGGAATGCATGCGTAATACATAACCTCCTCTACGTTGATCATCAATTTGCAGAATTAAAGAAACAATTGCATGCGCACATTGAAACATCAATCACACATATCAACACAATATGTAATGGGGAAAGTATACAGCTGAAAACCCCCAACTATTTGTATATTATAATGATATAGAACATGTAACAATACATAGTATAATACTCCTCACAAGTACTTAATACTATCTCCACCTACTACACACAAACTAGCTCAGATCTGAACAAGTCACGGGTTCAAATCTCCTCCACTATTTGCCTGCCTCTACTGCGCTATCCAAGTTGAGAATAGATCCGATCCAAGCTCGTTCTCCCTTGGCTTGTACTGCACAATCCTCATTGGCAATCTCAATCAATGATTGTACAAATCTCATGCACAGCTATAGTCACAACTGATAGTAGTCTCACCCTTTCACCCACCTCTAACACTTGTCTCCATTGAACTGTCCATGCACTGAGTTAACTAATGTATTCTTTAGTTGATTTATGAGTTAATAATTAGTGAATTAATTAATAATTAATTCACATCACTCATCACTAGTGTATTTGGCAGTTAGACTAAATACAAATAGTTCAACTAAGTCAAACTGAACACAACTCCATCAACTCCTCAATCAACTCCACCAAACTCAATCACTTGAGTTCTAACTGAAGTCCATCATGCAATAGCTCAACTAACCCATAAGAAAAGCATATTTCCTTCTGGAAGTTGCATGTGCCACATCTGTCGCTCGAACTGAAGTGTTGCAAGAGGATAAGATAATGTTTATAGTCCAAATATTATTAAGAGCTAATAATATTCGACTGTTCTATTTTTAGACTGGCAGTCTAAAAATAGACTTCGCCCATATGTCTAAAAATAGACATAGTCTAAAAGTAGACTTTGCGCCAAAAATAGCCTGCGGGCCCACTTAGTGAAGGCGACTTCTTTTCACTAAGCTCCATCATCTTGTTTCATTTTCAACGTTCCACCTTTTGCATCACTTTCCACATTAACTCTACGTACATCATCTTCTCCAAATACGAGTCCATATATGTCATTCCACATTTATTGGAGGTAGAACTTGAGGTACAATAGCATAATTTTCTGATTTATTATGAATTTAGGAGAATTTCATGAAAATCCATTGAGCATTATTTATCTTCATTCATTCCACTTCTTTTCCACTTCCCATTTTTCAGAGACATATCATCTTTTCAGTTTGGGGTAATGTTGCTTTCATTCATTTCTTGCTTATTACCATGTCATTAATATTCTTTATCATCCAGTGTTATTCTTATTCATTCTCAACATGTTGGGTCCCTATAATACTAGTGATTAACCCATTACTATTATAGTTGTATCCCTTATTAATATTGTTGTGTCCCTATTGTCCCCATATTATTATTACTCTGCCCCATTTAATTCCTCCATTGTTATTTTTGTGGCTTTATATTATTATTGTTAGGTCGGCTGGGTTATATTGTGACTCCTTAGACTCCTATACATAGAAAGGAGGTTTTGTCATTTGAATCATCCAAGAATTGTTCATTATGTAATGTAAAGGAGGTTGGCCCCTCGAAGAGGTTGAATTCTAAGGCATTAATCTATGGTTTCTATCTTTTTCTTGAGTTGGTTTCATAACATTTGGTATCAGAGCTTTGGATTCTAGGGTTTCGCTGCTCCAAACAGGCCATCGTGGCATTTTCGCTATAAATTTTTCTCTGCAATATTTCAGAAGCTAAATAAAAAACCCATTTGAGAAGAAATCATGTTGAATCTTGGATCCAAATTTCAGATCTTTTCGCGCTACATTTTCAGAGATATGATTTGAGGAAGTTGGTCTTTTTGCAGACTCCTAAATTACATTCCAAACAGGTGACCTAGGGAAAATCGTCATAACTTTCTCTTTGAGCATTGGATTGAAATTTTGTAAGGTATAGAAAGAGGACGGATTGTATTTTCTTGTATATCTTTTTTAGAGCCAAAGGTCGAAACAGGGACACGTGGCACATCGTACAAGTTCGCTCTACTGAACTAGTCTATAATCAAGTCGTTGTGGGAGATTTGACACAACTTTTGCTTGGAGAATCCAATTGGGATAAGACTGGTGGAATTAGAAAGAGGACACAGAGGGCTACTACAAATTTCAGTTTTAGAACTAGATGATCTGAAATTACAGAGATACATCAGAGGTAATATCGAGCTCCTACAAAAGTGAAAAAAGGTGTGTAGAATTTTTTAAAATTTTTGCTTAAGCTTGGTTTGAAAAATTATTTTGAAGGAATTCAAAGGGCATAGTAGATCATTGTTATCAGTAACTAATGCACCGAGCAAAGAAAATGCAAAGACTTAGTAAGCAACCTGAAAGCCCTAGCATGACTCATGAAGAAGAGGAAGAAATGCTACATGATATATCAAAATTACAAGACCAAGTGCAACAAATTTCACTCTCTCAAAAGCTAACAGAAGCTAAGATAAATGGCGTGGAATCTAAGATAAAGGGTGTGGAAGCTAAGATTGACGATTTGAAGATAGATTTGAAGAGAGACATGGCAGATTTGAAGACAGATTTAACAAATTTTCTACAAAAAATACTTACTAATGGTGAAAAGGTAGTAAAGAAAACTCATGATGTGAACAAAAGAAATGTTAATCATGATTTCATAGACTCTAATGTGGTATCAAAGACCCACCATATTCCAAAAATCGATATGAGGAAGTTTGATGGCAAGGATCCTGCAACATAGAGATTACAGATGGAGCAATTTTTCGATCTCAATAATGTGCAAAACACACAAAAGGTACGTATTGCAACTTTATATTTGGAACCAAATCAGTTTGTATGGTATCAATGGCTTTGCTCTCCTAAACAAATTATCACTTGGGCAATTTTTATGGAAGAATTGACAGCACATTATGAGGATACAGAAATCAACACCTTTTTTAGCCAATTGATAAGTCTCAAACAAAAGGGTTCAATAATGGAGCACATTGAGGAGTTCCATAAATTGAACATAAGGGTAAAAAATATTCCAGAGGAGCATAGGATTGATGTGTTCATAGAGACTTTAAAGGATAATATCCAACATGATGTTCACCTTTGGGAACCTGATTCATTAGTGAAGGCGTTCAGGTTAGCAAGAAAAATGGAAAGCAAAATTATGGCAACCAAGAAGCATACCACTCACAACTATAAGGATGGAAGTGTTTTTGCCCCTAGCCTTCCACAACCTATAAGGTTGATACCACAACAATTGGAAGAAAAAACAGAAAAAGAGCTTTGTTATAGTTTTGATAGCAAATACACTAAAGGTCATAAGTGTGCTGAGAAGAAATTATTCTACATAGATTGTGAAGAGGAAGAAGAAAAGGAGCAAGAAAGGTTAAAAGAAGAGGATATACTCCAGGAACAAATTCTAGATAAAGTAGAAATGAATCCGACCATATCTTGTAATGCATTGGCGGGAATTACCACTCCTCAAACCAGCAAGATAGAAGGAAAAATCAAGAAGAAAAATGTAATAGTGTTGATTGATTCAAGAAGTACCCACAATTTTATTCATTGTAAGGTAGCAAAAGAATTGAATTGCTTCTTATATCCAGCACCAGAGTGTCAAGTGATGATTGCAAATGGAGGAACAATAAATTTCTCGAGAAAGTGCCATAATATCAAGCTATCCATGGGAGAATATGTATTGACTAGCCCAATGCTTTCCATTCCAATGGGAGGTGCTGATGTTGTACTAGGAGTCTAATGGCTACAATCCTGGGTACAATAGCTTTCAATTTTCAAGAACTTCTCATGAAATTTTCTGTGGAAGGAAAGGAAGTTGAATTAAGGGGTATTATAGGGAAACCGGGAAAGATAATCAGATCTAACGGTATGACGAAGCTTCTAGAAAAGGAACAAAGAGGTGTAATTGCACAATTATGTTCGCTAGATGTTTCCACATTGAAATCATCTATTTCTCCAGATCTCCAAAAAGTCTTGGACAATCATTCCAAGGTATTTGAGACTCCCAAAGGTCTCACACCTATTCATGATCATGATCATGCTATTCATTTGATTCCAGGAAGTGTTCCTCCAAACATCAGGCCGTACAGATATCCCTATGCCGAAAAGAGTGAAATTGAACATATTGTTATAGAAATGCTAGAGGCTGGTATAATTAAACCAAGTCAAAGATCTTTTTCTGCTCTAGTAGTATTGGTTCACAAGAAGGATGGATCATTGTGTATGTGTCTGGATTATAGGGAGCTCAACAAGCTCACTATTAAAGATAAGTTTCCCATTCCTGTTATTGATGAATTACTAGATGAATTGCATGGATAAATTTACTTCACCAAGTTGGATCTTCGTTCAGGATATCATCAAATCAGAATGAAGACTGAAGACATTCTGAAAACAGAATTTAGAACTCATGAGGGTCATTATGAATTTTTGGTCATGCCTTTTGACCTTACCAATGCACCTTCAACATTTCAAGGTTTGATGAGTTCCATTTTCAAACCATTCCTTAAAAAATTTGTGTTAGTATTTTTTGATGATATACTAATCTACAGCAAGTCTTGGAAGGATCATGTTGAACATGTTGATAGGGTGCTACAACTATTGGAGGAGAAACAATTATATGCAAAAAGATTCAAATGTTTCTTTGGAGTACAAGAGGTGGAATGTCTGGGTCATATTGTATCTCATGAAGGAGTTGAGGTAGACCCTAGCAAAAGTAAAGCCATTAAGGAATGGAAAATCCCCACATCCATAAAGCATCTGCGAGGATTTATCAGGTTGACAGGGTATTATCACAAGTTTGTTAAGAATTATGGGAGAATAGCAGCACCTCTAACAACATTATTGAAGAAAGAGGCATTTTCATGGACGCCGACAACAACAAAGGCCTTCGAACATCTTAAAGAGGCAATGTGTCAAGCACCGGTATTAGCTACAATGGACTTCACAAAAACCGTTATTGTGGAATGTGATGCTTCAAGAAATGGAATTGGTGCTGTTTTAATGCAAGATGAAAGACCAATTACTTTTGAAAGTCGTCCAATCAATGGAAAGTTTTTACACAAAGCTATTTATGAGAAGGAAATGTTGGCAATACTCCATGCACTTAAGAAATGGCAACCCTACCTAATGGGAAGACACTTCAAGGCAAAAACGGATCATGATAGCCTTAAATACTTTTTAGAACAAAGATTATCCTCTGAAGAGCAACAAAAGTGGGTCACAAAGATGTTGGGTTATGACTTTAAAATCATCTACAAAAAAGGGAAGCAAAATGTGGTGGCAGATGCACTCTCAAGAAAGGATGAGGATGTGGAAGCATTGTTGTCTGCCATTTCTATTATCCAACCAGATTGGATAAATGAAGCAAGGGAGGAATGGAAGAATGATGAGGAAGTGTGGGAACTTATTCGAAAGTTACAACAAGATTCTAGTACGTCCGATACATTTAGCTGGCAAAATGATTCGTTATGGTACAAATATTGCTTATACCTCTGTAATAATTCCCAGCTAAAACAAAATATTCTTATGGAATTGCACACTTCTCCCTTCGGAGGGCACTCAGGATTCTTAAAAGCTTACCATAGGGTTAAGAAGGAATTTTTTTGGGAGGGCCTTAAATCAGATATTCAAAAGGTTGTGGCGAAATGTTTGGTTTGCCAACAAAATAAAGTTGAAACAATTAAGACACCGAGTCTATTACAACCTTTATCCATTCCAAGCCAACGTTGGGAGGAGGTTGCAATGGATTTTATCACAGGTTTACCAAGTCTGAGGGAAAGAGTGTCATCATGTTGGTAGTTGATAGACTTACCAAGTATGCACACTTTTGTGCATTATCACATCCATTTAAAGCTAGTATAATTTCTTCTGCATTTATGGAAACAATTCAAAAGCTACATGGAAACCCAAAGATTATTGTAAGTGATAGAGATCCCATTTTCACTGGAAATTTTTGGACAGAATTATTTTCTTGTCTTGGTACTCAGTTAGCTCATAGCTCATCTTATCATCCTCAATCTGATGGCAAACTGAGATAGTAAACAAATGTTTGGAAGGATATCTTCATTGCTTTGTATCTAATGAATAGACACAATGGGTCAAATGGTTGCCTCTGGCTGAATGGTGGTATAACACTTCCTTCCATACAACAACAAAAATGACCCCATTTATGGCACTTTATGGATATCAGCCACCATCCATCACATCATATTTAAGAGAAAATTCTAAGGTTCAAGTAGTGGAACATCACATCGAACATCAACAACAAGTCCTCCAACTCTTAAAGGATAACCTCGTGTTGGCACAGAATACAATGAAACAACATGTAGATCAACATCGCAGTGAAAGAAGTTTTGATGTAGGTGATTGGGTATTCCTACGGCTACAACCATATAACCAAATGTCCCTCAAGCAAGCTAAGAAGGATAATAAATTATCGACAAAGTATTATGGTCCGTACAAGGTGTTGCAAAAGATTGGTACTATGGCATACAAATTGGAGCTTCCTATAGCTTCTCGATTGCACCCAGTTTTCCATGTTTCATGTTTAAAGAAGATTATAGGCAACAAGCTCCCAGTTCAAACAATATTGCTAGAACTCGATGAGGAAGGAAAAATTATATTGGAACCAGAAGTAGTCACGGAAACAAGAACTCCATAGCTACGAAATCGATCAATTTCAGAGTATCTTATCAGGTGGAAGAACTTATCTGTTGAAGATTCCGCATGGGAGGATGAGAATTTTACACAGAAGCATCCAGAACTACTCAAGCGTTGAGGACAACACTTTTTTGAAGGAGAGGGGCATGTTGGGTCCCTATAATACTAGTGATTACCCCATTACTATTGTAGTTGTATCCCTCATTAATATTGTTGTGCCCCTATTGTCCCCATATTGCTATTATTATGCCCCCATTGAATTCCTTCATTGTTATTTTTGTGGCTTTATATTATTATTGTTAGGTTGGCTGGGTTAGATTGTGACTCCTTAGACTCTTATATATAGAAAAGAGGTTTTTTCATTTGAATCATCCAAGAATTGTTCATTTATGTAATGTAAAGTAGGTTTCCACCTCGAAGAGGCTGAATTCTAAGGCGTTAATCTATCCTTTCTATCTTTTTCTTGAGTTGGTTTCATAACACAACACCTCCCTTATTCCATGTTGTGTTACACAAGCATCGATTTCAACAGATGGTAGCAACCACCTCAATTTGTTTTCTAGAATTGCATGAGGGCATGTTAATTCTTCAACGTGGGGGAGGAATTGCTACGCATGATGGATGTTTCTACTTTTTTCTCATTTAAGGCATACAATTTCATTTTTATATAGTGCATAAATTGATTTCCATATATTTTTAAAACTATGAACTCAATTCTTGAGATTTCTGGAAAACAAAGAGGTATCATTAAAAGACACAAACCCAGGTAATTTCATGTTAAATTAGTTCATAAAATTTCAGATATCATGCACTGTCACCTACAACCATTTTTCTTATATCTCATGATCTATGCATCAAAACGATCTGATTTTTGGATCATAGAAGTATTAATATAGTAGAAATCTGATTGCAAATTTTCAGCAAAATCTAGTTTGTAGTTTTTGAAAAAATGGTTAATGGACATTGTTGTTACCTATATCATATTTTACTACAACTTCATAAACATAACTTGAACATCAATGTAATAATTGTTACACCTTCATCAACATTGCTAAAATTGAATATTCATTATTTGAGGAAGAATTCATTTGTTCCATCCATTTGATGAGTTGGGATGAACAATTTTTTTTATTGCTTGGTTAACACATGGCTTTTGTCTTTGGGTTGCATGAGGACATGCAATATATTCAGTTTGGGGGTATGTTGGGCCACTAATATGTCATTATTATTATCATTTTTTAACGGCTATTTTTACAATTTTTTATCACATCATTTATCATAATTTATCATATAATTACATTTTATAAGTATTTATGCTCTTATGGACAAATATTATTTCTTCTCCATTATTTTAAATAAATTGATTATTATGCATGTTTTTACCAATGATGGTTTATTAATAAATTTGTTCAGCATTTTAGCCTCCAAGATATTTTCCAGATTGAAGATTTGACCATTAAATGTGCCAACTCAGAAATTCGCTGGAATAAGAAGTGACAATTTTGTATTAAAAAATCCGAAACATGGGTTTTGTTCAGAACGGACCAAATTAGTTTCGTGATGAGCATTTTTCTCAACTTCGGCCCGTACTAAGAGAAACGGAAGGTTCTCTGAAGACGTTTTTCTCAGATTCACTGTTGTGGCCATTTTCCAAATTATCCTAGTTGCAATGCCAAATTCGACCTGTTCTTGTTGAAATATTGCTGGAAATATATTTCAGATATGATCTTGCTTATCAATTTATTGAGAGCAATCCAATTTTTTAATAGAAATCATATTGTAATCATATCTGTTGTAACTTCTCTCTACTCTCTGTGTATTTAAATGAGAACAAAGATCAGAGAAGGGGAATTATGGATTTTCATGATGGATGATTAGAGAGAGAATTAAATGGGTCAGTAGATTAGAGATAGGATAGGATAGGATAGGAGGAAAGGGGATGGATCTATATTATTTCAAATTGTAATTTTGATTTACAGACTTGTGGTGCCAAGAGAACGCGATCATATTGTAATGTCACTCAAGTTCAATGATTAATATATAATTTGGAGGTTGCTTTTCATTTGCCTTATCTAAAATAGCCTACCAGCATTCCTTGGCGGCTAAGGTCCGAGCCTCTAGTCGATTAGGCTATTGCTCTGTATTATATCTTTCTGAATTCTGCAAATGTGCTTTGTTTAATGATTACCTTCTACAATTGAATCACGTTGCCATTTTCTTCCATCATAACAAGATTATTATTCATTACAACTTAAATTGTTATGTTGTTCATTTTGGTTATAAAGCTTCGATGTTCACTTTAGATTCTATTGTGCATTACAGGTTGCTACTTATTTAGTATTGCTCCTCGTTTCTATGAATTTCGTAGTGCTGTTCATTTCCATTTAGTATTGCTATTCATTTAGCTTTGCGGTTCATTTCCATTTAGTGTTGTTGTTCATCTTCAATAATTTAATATTAATGTTCCTTTCCATTAATATTTCATTTCTGTAAGATGAGCTTTGCTTTTCAATTCATTTCCACTAAAGTTAAGTTTTGCTATTCAGTTTTTCAATATACTTAGTCGTTGTTCTTTTCTACAAGGATTTGATTTCATCTTTTAATTGATATTGTAGCAAGTGTGTTTTAGTGAGCATTTCCCATTGAATTGCCATCTCCAGTTATTTTCTTTAGTGTGGATTCAAATATCAACAACTGTAAAGAACATTGACTATAGCTATCTAAGTTCTCAGATTGGAGATCCTCCCTATGATTGATTTTCATTTGTATCAGTTTACAGGGGAGAGAGTTATCATTACTGAGTCCTTGAATGATGATTGTTTGAGTAAATGATTTAGTTACCAAACATTTCAGTTTCTTGTTGTTTTGATTAGGTTTTCTTTCCATCATTCATTTACTTTTGCATTTTAAGCACTATACTTCAAAACATTACGCTTGAGTAAATGACCACCTCAGACTAAGTACACTCTTGAAATAGAAAATTGTACCTAGATTAATAATTAATGTGAAGATAACTAGGAGTTAAAAAGACACCTCTTATCACTCAACACCTTGGCCTACAAATCATCCACGAGTGTTGATCTCTTCAAGGTCCTTTTGGTATTTTACAAATCCTATGGGATCGAGAGGAGCAGGTTGGTCATAAGCTCAGGAGGGTTATCGCCAGTAAGGGCTAGCAATCCATAGAGGCCAAGGCAAAATGTTGGTGTGGATCCAGTTGGTTGTAGAACCTCTTCAACCAAAATTGAAATGAACCCATGCTCAAAGGACAAAGTTTGGCATAGAGATGCATTGCAACAAAGTTTTTTTATTCTTTAGATTCATTCTTTTTATCTCTACTCCTACCAAATGGTTTTAGTTAACTAGGGCTCACAACCATAATATATATATATATATATATATATATATATATATATATATATATATATATATATATATATATATATATATATATATATATATATATATATATATATATATATATATATATATATATATAGATAGATGATCATTACATGGATAGTGTTATAGACATATTTGGGCACATCAACCCCAAACTTATATGTCGATATATTAGGGCTCATCAACCCCTAAAATAATTGTTTCATACCCTAAAGTAATATAGTCATCTGAGTACATCATTCCCCAAAAGTTCCATTTGAGAAACCATCCAGAAATTGCCTAAATTGAACCATACTGACTGCTCCACTGGCAAAGTGCGATGCATACTGACTGGTACATTGCCATGGTGTGATGCATACTATTTAGCCCTCCTACAGGGTGCAATGGGCGAGGATGGACAATTTTCTAGGACAGTTTGTTAGTTGGTTGCTCATGGAATCTTCTAGAAACTTCTCTTGTGCCACTTGCCTCTCTGAATTCGCCCAAGGATGAATAAGAGAAATAGGAAACCATCTCCAATTCCCCTCTCCTATGGAGCCAATTGTAACAAGTGGAATGACACTCATCAAACCCCATGGATCACTCATACCCTTGCAAACATCTATAAAAGGATCTCCCATCCAAGAGATCTAGAGGCTGGAATGTTGTGAATTGCAAGTAAATGCTGATAGTTTGTCATTGAGGAGAGAGAATTGTATTCTTGTTGGTGTGATCTTGCTATTTCATGAGGTGAAGAAGGATTGAAGTTGGGAGGATGGCACTTGATCAGACAACTGGGTTGTAATTCTCCTTTCTATAAATAAATCTCTTCAAGTTTTCTCCCATATGATTGTGCAATTGTGAATGTTATCATTTTGTTCATTATATATTTGATTATGTAATGTTTATGTTGTAATAGATCATGATGCTTTGACGGTTATTTGTTGTTGTTCTTTTGCAGGTACTCTCCAAGCGTGTTAAGTGCGGGGAGGAGTTACAAGATCTATCAAAGAAGAGAGAGATCAAGTAAGGGATTAAGCAGAAGTTCCAGGTTGGTTCCACTATCTTTCTCTTATCTGTTATACATAGGAGAAATCATTGAATTGCTTTAAACTATTGTTTCTAGGGTAGCTGCCAAACCTAGAGGGTTAGACGCTCGACAAGATACTAGTTTTCCCACTTCCGGAGATAGGTTGACATCAATGGCCTTCGACTGAAAGATTTTGCATAGTGTTCAACATTGGATCATGTATTCACACCACGTGAATTGTACTTTAGTACCTTGAGGATCATTATCATTATCAGTGATCCCTCTCACGTCTATTAATAGCTCACATCATTGGCTGGTAATCAGGTGATTTCTTTCCATGTTTGACTTCAGAACATCTCTTCACATGGTTTAACTTATACATCAAGCGAATACTGAATGAGTTTGAAGACCCTGTATCTAGTTTCATCCATCCGAGCTATGATATATTCAAGGATATAGAAACGTCAAATGCACAAAGGCTCTACACTGATGGTCATCCTAATCATAGATAATTACTCTATATCTATAGAATCACCAATCTGTCTCTGTAGATGACTATCTGATCTATGTACATGAAATGAAATTATAAAGCTGAGCATGGGAATGCCTCCCTCAGCTAGAACATGAAATCATATTATGATGATGTATTGTATTGTAACTTATGCAGGTCAGCTTCCAGTTTGAAACTTCAGATCCTCACGATAAAGCATTTCACCCGACATGAATATTTACTACCTCATGCTTTAGGGGGCAACTGTTATAGACATATTTGGGCACATAAACCCCAAACTTATATGTCGATATATTAGGGCTCATCAACCCCTAAAAGAGTTGTTTCATACCGTAAAGGAACATAGTCATTTGAATACATCATTCCCTAAAAGTTCCATTTGAGAAACCATCCAAGAATTGCCTAAATTGAACCATACTGACTGCTCCACTGGCAAAGTGCGATGCATACTGAGTGTTACACTTCCAGGGGATGATGCATACTATTTAGGTCTTCTATAGGGTGTGATGGGCGAGGATGGACAATTTTGTGGGATAGTTTGTTAGTTGGTTACTCATAGAATCTTCTAGAAACTTCTCCTGTGCCACTTGCCTCTCTGAATTCACCCAAGGATGAACAAGAGAACTAGGAAACCATCTCCAATTCCCCTCTCCTATGGAACCAATTGTAACAAGTGGAATGGCACTCATCAAACCCCATGGATGACTCACACCCTTGCAAACATCTATAAAAATATCTCCCATCCAAGAGATCTAGAGGTTGGAATGTTGTGAATTGCAAGTAAGTGTTGATAGTTTGTCATTGAGGAGAGAGCATTGTATTCTTGTTGGTGTGATATTGCTATTTCATGAGGTGAAGAAGGATTGAAGCTGGGAGGGTGGCACTGGATTAGACAACGGGGTTGTAATTCTCCTTTCTATTAATAAAGCTCTTCAAGTTTTCTCCCATATGATTTTGCAATTGTGAAGGCTAGTATCATTTTGTTCATTATATATCTAATTTTGTAATGTTTGTGTTGTAATAGATCATGATGCTTTGATGGTTCTATGTTGTTGTACTTGTGTAGGTACTCTCCAAGCATGTTAAGTATGGGGAGGAGTTGGAGGATCTATCAAGGAAGAGAGAGATCAAGCAAGGGATTAAGTGAAGAAGGATTGAAGCTGGGAGGGTGGCATTGGATTAGACAATTGGGTTGTAATTCTCCTTTTTATTAATAAAGCTCTTCGAGTTTTCTCCCATATGATTGTGAAATTGTGAATGCTATCATTTTGTTCATTATATATCTGATTCTGTAATGTTTATGTTGTAATAGATCATGATGCTTTGACGGTTCTTTGTTGCTGTACTTGTGGAGGTACTCTCCAAGCATGTTAAGTACGAGGAGGAGTTGCAGGATTTGTCAAAGAAGGGAGAGATCAAGCAAGGGATTAAGCAGAAGTTCCAGGTTGGTTCCACTATCTTTCTCTTATCTGTTACACATAAGAAGAATCATTGAATTGCATTAAACTGTTGTTTCTAGGGTAGCTGCCAAACCTAGAGGGTTAGTCGTTTGAAAAGACACTAGTTGATGAACCTACTAACCAAAATCAACCGTCGGTTGAAACCACTCTCTCTAAAAGTGAATCCTATGATTCTATACCCAATGAAAATCAACAGGTCAAGGTAACATTTGACCAGATTTCACCTTTGCTAATTGTACCTTTCCCGAAGAGAGTGAAAATGATACCGCTCGAGTTATTTTTGTTTCCTCATATTCAAATGACGTTGGGGACAATCCACCTATTCCATCAATATAGGAGGAAAATCCTCCAGTTCTCGTAACTCAAGGGGTTAATTCTCTTGTTTCTACGGTATGCCCTCCAAGTAGTCTAGTCACTTCCTTTGATTAGAATCGACTGGCAGGATTCTGCCTTCCTTCTTATGTGTCTTTATAGATCATAGTACATATTTGTAAAATGATTGTATCTGGCACTATTATAGATGAAGGTGCATTAGTGAGTATCCTTTACTCAACTTCTTGGCAAGCGTTCAGTTCGCCACTACTTGTGCCTGTTACATAGAATTTGTTGGGTTTTAACAAAGGAACTAGCCGACCGTTACGGATCCTTCCTAAGTTACCTATTACTTTGGGAGGGAAAACCATTTATCTAAATGTGATGGTAGTCCCAGCACCTTTAGATTACAATTTACTTCTTGGGCATGACTATGCTTATGACATGAGAGCTATTGTTTCAACAATATTTTGAGTGATTTGTTTCTCGCATGTAGGCAAAATTGTCACCGTTGACCAGCTTTCATTTCCCAGTCCAAATATAGCTCCTAGTAAACCATCGTCCCTAAATGGTCCATTTATACCAATGGTATCATCCCTACCACGGGTTAATTATGTGGCAACCTATTCCATACCTACATCGATTGATGATCAATTCAATGATGTTGTACATTATGTACTGGGGGCATTGGAACCAGATATTTTCTTCATGACCACTTATGAGTTGTGATCAAGGGTCTCTAAGGATAATTCTTTGTCTTGTGTCAACCTCGTTAAAAAATGAAACCAAGGAATCTGAGGATAGTTCTTTGTCTTGTGTCAACCTCATTAAAAAACGAAACCAAGGAATCCGAGGATAGTTCTTTGTCTTGTGTCAACCTCATTAAAAAATGAAACCAAGTAATATAAGGATAGTTATTTTACTGTGTCAGCCTCATTAAAAAATGAAACAAGGAATTTGAGCAGAGTTCCTTGTCTTGTGTCAAGCTCATTAAAAAAATCCCAAGTTGAATCTTTGATTAGATTTCATAAAATCCCAATTGAGTCTTTCACTTGATCTTGTAAAAGAACCTTACTTCCATCCACCTGATAGCCATGAGTAGTCTACTTATGTGAATGTAATGAAGCTTGGGGGGCATGCACCTAGTGGTAAAGATGAGTTTCCCTGTAGGTTATGTGACTGGTCTATCACACCATTCACCTTTGTCTATCTAGATGAAGACAAATAGGTGTTGGATAACCGTCCTGATTCACCACAGTGACTTCCATATAGTTACAGGAGACTCTCCCTTTCATCATGCTGGGGGGCATGCAAACCATTTTCAGGCATAGTTTTTTCATTTCGAGCTTGTGTAAAAATGAAACTAAATCTAAGCATAGTTTTTCATTTCAAGCTTGTGTAAAAATGAAACTGAATCCAAGCATAGTTCCCTATGCTTCAAGATTGTCTAAAAATGAACCCATTTTAAATTTTTAACCCTTGTAATTTCCATTCTATCAGCCTTTTGAGCATTGGTTGTGTTCATCCCATCGCCACCATCCCTTTGGCCAATCATATTCTTTCACTTGGTTGTTTTAACCCTTTTGAGGAACAGTTGCAATGAGTGGTCTTATTAGCTAGCCTCTTCACATAAATCAACATGTTTTGAGAGATTCCAACATCATCGGAACCAATTGCTACCCTAGACACCACTCGTTCCTCAAAATAGAGTCATCTTTAAACCCTTTTCAGACTCCTTAAACATGAAAAGATTGTCGAGCGCTTGTCCTTTCCAGCTCATTAAAGTATCGGAAATGTCATCCCTCCTGTATTATTTTATCCTTTTTCAGACCTGACGGATTATTTTATGAAAAATAACTTATGGAGATTTCTTTTCGTCTCTTTTCAAACTCTCTAAACATGAAAAGGACCGAGTTATACTTGTCGTTAAACTCGTTAAAATAATAGTGACAAACTTGTCCATCTAGATGAGACTAAGTTTCACTTTCGCTAGACTCATTAAAACATTAAATAGCGACAGGTTTGATTGAAGGGTGAATTATAGAACAAGCATATGTTACCCTCCTCAAGCTTGAAAAAAATAAAGAGGTACTGGTCAGCAATGAATGGGTAAAAAGGAAAAAAACTTGAAGAATTTGTGGTAGTAAGTCACTCTTGAACATGACACTTTCACTTCATCTCCATGATTGAGTTGGGTTGGGTTATTCCGTTCACCGGTCATCATACAATTGGTCTTTCATACCATCCATATTTTGGGGTTAACACTACCAATTCATCTCAGTGTTGTCGACATGTTCAAGAGAAGTCATTTAGTTGAAAAGTCATCATCCAGTTAATATCTCATACACTGCAATACCTCCAACCTTCATTTTTCATGACTACCATTCCTGAACCTTATGTCGTCGTTTCATTTTCACCTCCAGAAATCATTTGCTTCATTTCGTGTCATAGATGTGGGATACATCAAGGCCCTCCTATGAAAAGTCGCTTCTTGTCGACACTAGCTCATTATCCAAGAAGTTGACTTAGAAACAACCCTTTCAGTGCTTTGAAGCTTACATAAATCAATGGCAAGTTTCTCACTTCCGGCGATAGGTTGACATCAATGGCCTTCAATTGAAAGATTTTGCGTAGTGTTCAACATCGGATCATGTATTCACACCACAAGAATTGTACTGTAGCACCTTGAGGATCATTATCATTATCGGTGATCCCTCTCGCGTCTGTTAACAGCTCACATCATTGGCTGGTAATCAGGTGATCTCCTTCCATGTTCAACTTCAGAACATCTCTTCACATGGTTTGACTTGTACATCTAGTGAAGATTGAATGAGTTTGAAGACTCCGGATCTAGTTTCATCCATCCGATCTATAATATATTTAGGGATATAAAAACTTCAAATGTACAAAGGCTCTACACATATGGTCATCCTAATCATGGATAATGACTCTATATCTGTAGAATCACCAGTCTATATCTGTAGACGACTATCTGATCTATGTACATGAAATGAAATTTATAAAGCTGAGGATCGGAATGCCTCCCTCAGCTAGATCATGAAAATCATATTATGATGATGTATTGTATTGTAACTTATGTAGGTCACCTTCCAGTTCGAAACTTCGGATCCTCATGATAAAGCATTTCACCTGACATGAATATTTATGACCTCATGCTTTAGGGGGCAACTATTATAGACATATTTGGGCACAACAACCCCAAAATTATATGTCGATATATTAGGGCTCATAAACTCCTAAAAGAGTTGTTTCATACCATAAAGGAACATAATCATCTGAATACAGCATTCCCAAAAAGTTCCATCTGAGAAACCATCCAGAAATTGCCTAAATTGAACCATACTAACTGCTCCACTAGAAACGTGCGATGCATACTGAGTGGTACATTGCGAGGGTGTGATGCATACTATTTATGCCTTCTATAGGGTGTGATGGGTGAGGATGGGCAATTTTCCAGGACAGTTTCTTAGTTGGTTTCTCATGGAATCTTCTAGAAACTTCTCCTATGCCACTTGCCTCTCTGAATTCACCCAAGGAAGAACAAGAGAACTACGAAACCATCTCCAACTACCCTCTCTTGCAAAACCAATTGTAACAAGTGGAATGACACTCATCAAACCCCATGGATTACTCACACCATTGCAAACATCTATAAAAGGATCTCCCATCTAAGAGATCTGGAGGTTGGAATGTTGTGAATTGCAAGTAAGTGCTGGTAGTTTGTCATTGAGGAGAGAGCATTGTATTTGTGTTGGTGTGATCTTGCTATTTCATGAGGTGAAGAAGGATTGAAGCTGGGAGGATGGCACTAGATCGGACAATTGGGTTGTAATTCTCCTTTCTATTAATATAGCTCTTCAAGTTTTCTCCCATATGATTGTGCAATTATGAATGCTATCATTTTGTTCATTATATATCTGATTTTGTAATGTTTATGTTGTAATAGATCATGATGCTTTGACAGTTCTTTGTTGTTGTACTTGTGCAGGTACTCTCCAAGCATGTTTCATATAGGGAGGAGTTGCAGGAGCTATCAAAGAAGAGAGAGATCAAGCAATGGATTAAGCAGAAGTTCCAGGTTGGTTCCACTATCTTTCTCTTATCTATCACACATAGGAAAAATCATTGAACTGCTTTAAACTATTGTTTCTAGGGTAGCTGCCAAACGTAGAGGGTTAGTCGTTCGACAAGAGACTAATTTTCCCAGAAACAGATAGAATTTCATTTCAATATATATTTATGAATAAAATAAATATTCCCCAGTAGATTAATACCTTACGCAAGCATAATATATGTCATGCACCATCCTCAAAAGGGTCCCACCATACATTAATTCTTTACCAATAAGAAATTGCCACACCTCCCGCTCTGTCTCCACTGCCACATCACTTTGTTGCCTTGCCACTTAAAATACATGCCAGTTCTAGGCAGATCTTCACACACACACACACACACACACACACACACATATACATGGCTAGAATACCATTTCAATAAATATTGATGAATAAATTAAATATTCCTTAGTAGCTTAATACCTTACGCAAGCATAATATATGTCGCGTGCCATCCTCAAAAGGGTCTCACCATAGATTAATTCTTTACCAATAATAAACTGCCACACCTCTCACTCTGTATCCACTGTCACCTCACTCTATTGCCTTGCCTCTTAAAAGACATTCCAGTTCTAGGTAGATCTCTACCCATTTCAAGGGTAAAGTCTTCAAAAGAAATTCCAATGGGGTAAAGTGCTCAACACTTATGCAGAGGCCACCCTTCAGAATGGGCGGTAAGTGGAAACCACTGATTTCTAGATCAATGGCCAATATTCATTTTAAGAAGGTCATACCCATTTTCAAAACCATGAAGGGCACCCCTTGGAATAGGTGGTTTTGGGTTTCCCAAAAATTCTAGAGGTACTGCTCACACATGTTACCACTTCCAGTATCCCATGTGGCTACCAATTTGAGTAGCCAATCTATGGTTGACACAACGAATTCTTCCATCATACATATTGCATAAGGTTATGAAAATAAACTATAAGACTAAGGCTTCGCCAAAACTCACCACAAAGTACTATGTGTTGGACTTTGTCCTTCAAGCATGGATTCATCCATGACTTGGTTGTGGTGGATTAGAAAATGCCTAGAACTGCTCCAAAATTCCATCATGGCCATAAACGATTTCTAAAGCACACAATAGTGCTTTCCTCTTGAGCTTACTACAATGTCTCGTAAACGAGTTCCTGGCCCTTAGATATTCCGCATATAGGGAAAAGAAATTCCATGCATGTCTGTGTTGGTGATATTTTGACAGCCCTCAGCTAAGGACTTGTAGTTAACTCCTCAAAGGACCACACCTTACCTACCACAAACCAGGAGATCCCTGCTCCAAAGCAAGCATGAAAGTAGCTCTATGGCACTGCTGAGGTGTTTCATGGGCATTCTTATATTAGTGGGGACACACTTCCATCAATGGTAGTGCCCCTAGGTAAAGGGCATGTGATATTGAAAAAACAAGTCTAGGAAGCCTTTATGTAAATACCATAGGTTATATAGTTAAGAGACAAACTTATCCTCAGAATTGACACATTGCCACATAACTATAATATGGCTTGTAGCTAACATATGTAGATTGACCCTATCAAAACAGGCTATATCCAATGTAACCATTACACATTAATGGAAAGAGTTCTTATATAAAGTATTGTTATAGTTTAGTTCTAATATTTATAGATCTGTTCAATGCCTTCAAGGATTATAGTGTAATTCATTTTTCATATCAGAACACATTCACATATTTCATAACTGCATCATTTCAACCCATAAAAGTGACGTGTTATTTACTTTCATAAAAACCATTTCAATCCAGAATTTCATTACATGTTCATTACACATATACACACCATTTCAATCTAGAGATGCAAACACATGTTCATTACACATATATACACCATTTCAATCTAGAAATGCAATCACATGTTTAGTGGTTTTCCAAATAGTCCAAATTTCCTGCATAAGGAAACCTTAGATATCCCCACCTCCTCAGCTCTGGAATTCATGTCCCTTTTGACTCAAACATTTTTTATATATTTTGTAAAATATTTATGTTGCAATTTCATGAGGAAACTTGGTTTGGGGTTGTGACACAAGAATTGAGGCCCATTAGGTAGCTATTACACCGAAATAATGAGGCCCATTAGGGCATTGTTACACCACAAGAATGAGGTAAAATTTCACAGAGAAATAGGATGGAATCATCATTGTATCATTGCCAATTAGTTATAGGTATTGGTATGCATTTATTTGAGGCACATAAACCCTACCTTTAAGACTATGAAATCCATGCCATTTGGACTATTCTTGAATAACAAGAATATATATGTGAAAAGTTAAAACTATTTAATTGTAATAATTTTACTTACTATTAGGAATGGGATCCACCAAGGCAAGTTTTGGGGCTTAGAGTTGAGATTTTGGTCAAAATTTGTAACCCGGATGTAAAGACTCCACATTTTGTGGTCGCAGAGCACCTAGTTTGTAAAAGAGTCATAGGGGTTTCCGCCCTCAATTTTGTAATGTATTGTCAGTTGTAGAGATCAACCCATGGTCCACAAACCATGGGATTGTATAAATAGAGCGATTCTCTAAGTAGTTAAGACATCAATTGATCACTCAATAATAACAATAGGGATGAAGAGTTGAGCCACCTCTTACGTGTAAAGTCTAGTTTTGGATCGTAGAGTAGGAGAAGGCTCTGCAGCTAAGTGCGCAGAGACCTAGTAGTCTGCAACTGAGTGAACGGACCCCTGCAGCTGAGTATGCAGAGAGAGTCAGGTCTGTAATAGTTGGAGCATTAATAAAGAGAAGCTTCATATCCATTCTACATATTTATTTCTTGTTTTATGCATATGATTGAATATACATTGCACTTTTAATGCTTATATGATGCACAAATATGTATGAATGTGTTGATTAAGTGAATGCAAAGTAGAATATCTGTTTAGGCAAAGTTAACTAACATCTTTAAGAAGATAAGTAAGATACGTGGTATAGTTTGGGGAAGTAGAGCAGGTCACCGCCATAGTAGTGTGAAAGCATCTCAGCCCATGGTTAGGGCTGTGCGAAAGGCAATTATAATAGATTGAAAAGGTACTGAAGGTTGGGAAAGTGCACAAAGTAACGTGTGTGAATATAAGCATAGTTGGACTAAATCGACACCTCAGACATCTCCAGGGTGCAGAAACTTGGTTCCAGCATCCCCCCATACTGATGTGGGTGAGACTTCAGTTAGTGCTCCACAAGCTGATGTCAAAAGGGCCAGTATTGTAGGGATTTGTTTGGCTAAATAACTCTAAACGTGGGTCAGGCCCCCTCAAGCCAACAAATGGTTCCGTTGTCGGGACCAAAATCTGCATAGAGATTTCTGATGTCGTATCATTGGAATCCAACTAATAAGGAAATTGAAGGCTGGTTAGACAGAAGAATTCATGAGTTCGAAGCACAAAAAAATAGGAACTCGTGACTGTCAAAAGAAGAGTGGTTAGGCTGCTACTTATACACGGAGATCCATGAAATATTCTTTGCATCCTTCCCTACTGAGCTATACGGATGGATCACGAAGCTAGTAGATAGCCAAGGAAGGTTGAAACTTAATGATCCTATTGTGTGGACCCCAGAGTTAGTGCGAAAGTTGGAAGCATCAGGGCATAAGATCATGCATGCCGTTAATCATTGGCTCGATCGTATTATAGGAGGAATCATTACTAAGTTCATGGTTGACACCTCAGTTAGCGACAACAAGGCAGATCAACACTTTCTCAAGGGACTACGAGGTAAGTACATAAAGTCTTTGAATACATGGATTAAAATTCTATTGTGTGAAAAGAGGGTTATGTAGTTACCTTGATGTTCGGGGCTACGTGAAGTGGAAAATTTTACAAGAACGAAGGAAGTAAGGGACTCAAAACTGGCCCCTTGATTTCATCTCTATGAGGGGATGAGGAAGAGATCATGAAGGTCTCACTGTGAAGCGCGATCCATCTGATAAGGAAAATAATTCCATGAATACCACCTCCACCCACACCACCACCAGCTTCACCACCATCACCTCCATCTTCACTAGTACCACCTCCACCACCACCGCGATTCAATATGGCAAGCACAATGAAGTTGTCTATGTTTAAGGGTTTGGGAAATGAGGATCTAGACCAATTCTGGTTCATGGTAATGCCTGTATTGGAAGTGCAAGGAGTTAGAGATGAAAATATAAAGAGAGAGACACTAGTTAGTGCCTTGCAGGACCAAGCATTAACCTGGTATATTAAGAGCTCCAATGATAATCCGAATTTGGGAATCATAGATATCCAGGCAGCGCTAAATAGAGAATTTAGTAGGGTAAAGTTTGAAGCATAGTCGATCATTGGATTCAAAGAGATCACAATGCTACCAGGCGAGACTCCTTGGGAGCTAGATCAGAGGCTGAAATGTATGATTCGAGAAGATAATATGAATCTGGCAGATGGACAACATCATGAATGGTTTGTAGCTTCACTAACGCCACATTTAAGGAGTGCGCTATCACAGCAAAAGCTAACGACTCAGGTGGAGGTGTTAGAGATTGCTATGAGGCTACATGAGACCCTAATGTAGGATCCTTACGTAGGAGTTTAGCAGATCCATGCGTAGCTAAAGAATTTATTCATTGAGATGGAGAGTCTGAAACAGGATAGGATAGCTTGACGAGAAGTTCACAAAGAAGTATGGTGCCTAAAATGAAAGGGTTAGGGTCATGACGAGGACCACTTCCTGGTTTTCACAAATTACCTCACAGGAGGAGGACTGATACCCTTAAGACTGGAAGCACAAGCAGGACCTAGCCCAACACCTGCTCTGTGGTGCACAATTTGTCAAATAGCAGGAAAACATGCCATGGAAAATTGTCACTTATTACAAAAGTATACGCAAAATTCACAACAATTGTTCTGCAATTTTTGTAGGTCAGTAGGACACGATGAGCGCACTTGTAGGATATATGACTTAATGATGGATAGAATTCCCACCTATAGAGTTCAGGCTGAAACTCAGCCCCTTGACCAAAATACATGAATGGCACTAATATAATTTCAGGGGCGCGGATGAGGCCGAGGTAGAGGAGGACATGGAAGAGGTCGCAGACAGTTGATATGCTACAATTGCGGAGGGCCAAGAAATTATGCCTTTGATTGCACAAATCCAATGCACCCATCATGTTTGTATTGAAACTTGTTTGATCATGAGATAGAATATTGTCCTACATTGATAGCTAGGATACGCAACAAAGGAGTGTTACTGCCTCCCTCGACTTAGAACCTACAGATGATGAGGTTTGAGCCACATGAGGAAGATCTGAATGTGAACATTATGCTCTGAAGTGGAATGGTGATGGGAGATGACAAGGAAAAATAGCCATAAGATATTACTTGGGTTCACAAAGCTCCGGTGAAAGAAGCAGAGTTTGGTTTGGAGTTCACCTGGGAAACTTTCATGGAAGCTAAGAAGAGCTTCGTTGATGCCTCCACTTCAGGAAGCAAAGATAGACCGGAACCAGAGATCAACCTAACTATGCTCACAACATTCCTGGAAACATGTATGAAGCTATTGTGTGAATATAAGGTGGTGAAAGGGTTACAAGAACTCATTAACAGATGTGCTGGGACCACACCAGGAGAACCGTGCGTAGTTAGGAAGATCGAAAAAGCATAAGACAAGAATGTGAAGAGAGATGAGACTTACCGTGTAGATTGGAGAATATGAGATTGTTCAAGTTATCCTAGATTTAGGATCAGATGTGAATGTCCTGCCAAAACAGACATGGGAGCGAATGGGGAGACCTACACTGTAGTGGTCTCGTATTCAGCTGTGAATGGAAAATCAGCAAGAAATAATACCCATGGGGCGATTGCAAGGAATAACTATGGATATTGAGGAAGTGAGCATGCTAGAAGGCTTTGAAGTAATAAAGATTGTTGAGGATAGCAATCCCTATCTTGCGCTCTTTGGAATTGATTGGGAAACTAACATAAAAGGGGTGATTAATCTGAAGAAGTGCAAGATGATTTTTGAGAAGAAGTCACTACGTGTAATTATACCCCTAGACCCTGTTGAAGGATCGTGCTATACAGAGCAGGTGCACAATTATGAAAGTGATGATGATTTGGATTGCATATATAAGATAACAACGCGAAACCAAGACTGAGGGAATCCTACCGTGGATGGGTGGATTTCATGGGAGCATGAAAGCCCCTGTACTTTAGATTCAGATGAGGAGACAAAGTGATGGCCAAATCTGTTACATGAGGTAACTACACTGAATTGTAATATGATGACAAGGTCGTTGTTCTATATATTGACAAAAGTAAGAGACCTACCTACTTATGATGGTTTAAGTGCGGTAGATACCTTCTTGAATAAATTTGAAATGGAGGTGCCAGAAAAGCAACGCTTCCAGGCCTTTGACTGGGTACTGCATGATACGCCCACGAGGTGGTAGGGTACACACAAAGGGAGCCTTGACGACTGACGCAAATGTAGGGGAATGATGTGCACATGATTTGGGAAGCCTAGGGTATGACTGATAGATAAGTATAATGGGCAGGATGATTTGCACATGCATATAGCCAAGTGGATGCAGGCCTATGGAGAAAAGCCACAACCTAAGTGGGTGCGCCTGTTTTGTCAAACCCTGGATGTTAGACCAACGAACTGGTATATAGAAACAGAGCTCTACCACGAGACAGGTGAATGGGATGTTCTACGCGAAGGGCTCGTGATGACCTTCAGTTTTGAGGATGCGTGGGATAGTATTGATGAAGCGATATAAGAGGTAAAGGCATCCATCTTTAGTATACTAGAGGAGCCACTATAGGTGATTCAACCTGAATGGGCCACTCAGCTGAGTTGCATGCTGGAATGTTATAATGTAATTGCTGAAGAAGAAGACGAAGATCTGCGGAAAGTTAACATTCCAAATATAGAAGGCCACCATGAGGTTTAGGGACCATAGATTGAGAACCTTGACATAACTACGCTGGTGAAGACTAAGCAGGTAAACATTGATACGTAGGCGGAACCTAAATTCGTGAAGATTGGAGACTACTGGGATGACACAACGGTGGATAATGTCACTGAATTACTCCATGAATATCAAGACTTATTCATGACCAAGTTTAAAAATTTAAAGGGAATACTCGGATATTTAGGGGTAATGAAGAGAACGTTAAAACCTGATGCGAAACAAGTTAAGCAGAGGTCATATTACTTAAATCCGAAATACAAGGAGAAGGTCCACGTAGAACTAGACAAGATGCTTGTGGTCAGCATTGCTGAGCTTATGGAGGAATCTAATTGGGTAAGCCCAATGGTGGTATAAGAGAAGAAGAAGAAGGACAAAATAAGAATATGTGTGGATCTTAGAAAATTGAATGACCTGTGTGTACATGATCCTTTCCCAACCATGTTCATGGATGAGGCACTGGATAATGTAGGCAACTGGGAAGCATATTCTTTCACTAATGGGTTCTTAGGGTAGCACCATATCAAAATCATACCGGAGGATAGGGGAAAGACATCCTTCATGAGAGAGTGGGATTGCTTTCAATATACTGTCGTGCCATTTGGATTGAAGAATGGCCCTGCGATCTTTTTGCGCATGATTGTTGCGGCATTCAGGGAATATATTCATAAGTTCTTGGAGGTCTATTTTAATGACTGGACTGTATTCAGGCTGGTTAGCTGCCATGTAGTGAACTTGCGCTTGATGATAGATACATGCCGAAGATACCAAATCACACTCAACCTCAAGAAGTGTGTGTTCCCTGTTCCTTTTACGAACCTATTGGGGCATGTGGTTTGTAAACAAGGGCTGATGGTGGAACCCGTGAAAATCGTGGTGATTCTGAATTTGGAAGCATCGCGGAATGTGAAATAGCTACGCACTACTCTGGCACATATGGGGTACTACAGGAAGTTCATCAAAGGCTATGCCTAGATCAATACGCCGATGGAAAAGCTGTTGAAAAAGGATGTCACGTTCTGCTGGAATGATGACTCTAAGAAAATCCTGGATGTATTGAAAGAAAAGATGGTTACTGCACCGATTCTCATATTTCCAAACTGGAAGAAAGAGTTTCATGTCCATGTTGACGCTTCGAGTATAGAACTCGCAGTAGTACTAAAACATGATGGTGGAGAAGGCTTCGATCACCCTATCACATTCGTGAGTCGCAAATTATCCAAAGCAAAAAAGAGTTATTCCACCACTGAACGTGAGGGACTGGCTATGTTATATGCACTCCAAGAGTATCAACACTACTTGCTAGGAGGTCACTTTAAGATGTATACAGATAATTCCACAATGAAGTACTTGGTCAATAAGCTTATGTTGGGGGGGTGCATATGCAGGTGGCTATTTACTATTCCAAGAATATGATTTTGAAGTTTTCGTGGAGCCTAGTCAATTGAATGCAAGACCAGATCACTTGTCGCGCATTGAGACAGGGCATGAATTGAATAGCATGGAGGAAGGACTAGCCGACGCAAAAAAATTTGCTGTGCGGGTATAGGATGGACATTTTGAAGATATAGTTCACCTTTTAACAACTAGAACTGCTTTGGCAGGGTACTCTATCTAGCAGAAGAAGGAACTAGTGGTGCGCATGGTAGATTTCTCTGTCATTGCAGGGCATCTATATAAGATGGAGAATGATGAGATACTGTGAAAGTATGTACCTAAGTTTGAACAAAGCAATATCCTCATGAATGCTCCTGGGGGCACTACGGGAGGACATTATGTAGGGAATGGGACCACGTAAAAGATTCTTCGTGTAGGGTTGTGTTGGTCAACCCTTCATCAGGAGTCAAAAGCACATTGTAAGGCTTGTGACGTATGTAAAGGAATAGGTAAACCATCACAGAGGGATTAGATGCCTTTGAATTTAGAAATGACGTTGTAGCCATTTGAAAATTAGGCAATTGACTTTGTAGGACCTATCAAACCTCAAGGAAAGACAGGCGCGAGATATATTGTCACTGTGACATAGCACCTCACTTGTTGGGCAGAAGCACAGTCAGTAAAAGATTCCATGGCCACGAAGTTTCTGTTTGAACATGTACTAACGTGATTCGGATGTCCGAAGATCTTGATGAGCGATTGTCGTACGCATTTCCTAAACGAGATGATCAACGCACTAATGGAAGAGTTTCAGGTGTATCATGAGAAAAGAACACCATATCACCGACAAGCTAACGAGACAGTAGAAGCATTTAACAAAGTACTCAAGACTGTGTTGACCAAGGTGTGTAATGCACAACAAAGTCATTGGGAACTATGCGTACCACAGTATTATGGGCTTATAGAATGACATGAAAGAAATTGACGAGACAGACACCTTTTAGGCTTCTATATGGAGTGGAAGCTATAATGCCTATAGAATACATTGTGCCTAGTCTGTGCATAAAAATTCCCACAGGTATGACGGACCACGGAGCCCTGGAGTATAGGCTTGCATAGTTGGAGGAGCTCGAAGAAGAATGGTTTTTGGCTCGATTTCACCAACAGGTTCAAAAGCAGCGTGAAAAGGCTTGGCACAATCGAGATATTAAGTTGCGCACCTTCAAGGTGAATGATTTGGTGTTGTTGTAGGATAGTAAGTTTGATAAATTTCCAGGGAAGCTCAAAATGCATTAGCTGGGACTATATGTTATTAAGGAGAACATATATAGTGGCGCAGTGTAGTTGGTAAAGTTAAATGGGGAACTCTTCCCAGGAAAATTCAATGGCAGTCATTTGAAGGTGTACACGGGGGGCACGACCATCTAAATAGATGATAGAAGCATAGTCTTAGTGCTCCAGGTAGCTGAAAGGAGGCGTGGGACTATAAACTACTTTTCTCAAGAGCTACGTGATGTCAGGACTACGCGCAGTAGTGAAGTGTCACAGGGTCCATGACACCACAAGAGTAGTTGTGCTGCCACACGGGTCAGCTGGAAAGTGACTACTACAGTCACTATTCATGATGTGATGCTTGGTTTGAGACCAAATGGAGCGGGCGACAGGAAATTAAGGCGAATTTTATGGGCTAGATTCGCCAATTGAGGATTAATGGACTGAATGTGGGGAGAATGGTTGAATTCAAATTCAAAGGCACTATAAATTACAAAGGGCTATCTAGCAAACAACACTTGGCAATTTGAAGACTGAGTTGTTGCATGCACAAACATTCATGAACCCAGATTTGTTTAATCTTTTGAAGGCAAAGTCATTGTTTGAGCACTTACCTGAGTCGTTGAGAGAATTGTGGAATAGCAATATGGCCACACCTGAGGATTCCATGGATACCGGATTAATGATCGCTAAGGAAGCCACATAGGCCATTACGGAAGTAGAAGTCCCAGAAAGTGTTGGGATAGTCAAAGAAATCCCTAGATCACCACATACACTAAGACCCAAGAAAGACAAGCACGCTATGGTACCAGTGCACGTATCCCCAAGAAATCAAACAAGGACTAAGCTTACCATCGAAGAAAAGGGGAAGGCGATCAATTTGGGGGGCGATGAGGAGAAAGAATTTGAAGAAACCCTAGTAGAGGAGGAGGAGGATGTAGAAATGGAGGTGGAAACCTAGGGTGTGGACCATCTAACCAGGATGCTTGCATATGTTCCTCCATAGAAGGGAAAAGCAAGGGTGCCGAAAGATGTAGATGAGAGAAAAATCTCTCTGCAGACTTCACTACTCCCTGATGACATTATTTTTGATGGAGCGCACTTGGGGCGAGTGCCTGTATTAAAATTTGAAGACTGGGATCTTGCAGACCACGTGAAGTTCCCACATTTGGCAATCGCGTAGCTAATGTGCTAAAAGAAAGACATGGCTACTGGAGTGATAGAGTTGGAGCCATGTAAGTGGTTGAGAGGTGTAGAAAAGGTAGGACTGTTAAACCTACTCTAGGTGCCGCATTACCATTATGCCCTAGTGACTAGCTTTGTCATCAGGCAGCTGCTCTGCCTGGAGCACGATCAGTGCTTGTGGCTGGAGGAGCCCATCCCCATCACGGACCACTTAATTCACAGAATTACCTGGCTCCATTGCAAAGGGGAGGATTCAACAAATATCTCGGATGGCAAGAGTAATGACTTGGTGATCATGGAGGCCATGAAGAAGAAGCTTAAGCTGGAAAAGAAGAAGAGAGGGTACGCAATTTCGGCATCAAAAACCCTGCAGTCAAAGTCGCTATGCAGATATTGGCCGAAAAGGTTATGTGAAAGTGTCACGTGGATGAGGTTCCCACACCTATGGTTGCACTTGCCGCATAATGCACATAAGGAGTCCAATTTAACTGGGTGAACTACTTGTGTGGATATTTCCTTAAGAACAGCTGTGAGGCATAGGATCAGGGGAAGACTATTCATTATGTGTGGTTGTTGTTGTCTATAGTGCTGGTGGCATGGGAATTGCCCGAGGATAGCCAGTTCCCAATGATTGCACAGGACCTTCCAGAGGTAGTGAAGTACGCTTCACTATGGGTAACCAGAAATGTGTAGAGGATAAGGGACAGTAAAATATTCTGGGTGTTCATGGAGATGGACATCATAATGGGGATTAATCACAAACCGTGGTTATTTCCCATGGTCTACAATAGTCTGTAGAGCTTCGCGGATTTCAAGGAATATTTCCACCACATGTACATCAGGGCATGGAATGACTCCATGAATACATGGTGCAAGCTACCCTACCTGGTGACAGACGATGTCATCTTTGCAGTCCTTGAGTCGTGGCTGCTGGAGTGGCATGCCCTAGCCAGCTCTGTGGTGGAAGCAGAGAAGTATGCCACATAGAGGAAGAAGGATGAGGTGAAACTACGGATGGCACAGTTGGCAGAGAAGCATAGGAAAGAAGTAGCAACATCCAAGGCCTAGGCAGTGCGGGACGCTGTGAAGGTGGCAGAAGAGGAGCAGAGGAAGAGCACGAAGGACAAAAGTAACCTTTGGCCAAATAGGAAACAAATACAAAGGAAGGTGGCACGGACCAGTAGAAAGCACCCACATTGTTGAAAAGAATGTGCCTAAGAGAGCATGTAGGGTTGTGGAAGAATTCGAAGGCTTCCAAGACTTCTTTTGACCTGATCACCCTCACTAAGG
Organism: Pinus tabuliformis; assembly: GCA_031772625.1. Lineage (NCBI taxonomy): Eukaryota > Viridiplantae > Streptophyta > Pinopsida > Pinales > Pinaceae > Pinus > Pinus tabuliformis. The sequence continues at coordinate 1,223,819,547 of CM062817.1, read as the reverse complement.
GGGATCTGCACAAGATTGGGGAGACAGTGAGGGACATCACCGTGGAGACCTTACAGCAGTTCACAGAGGAACACCAGATCATGTTGGGGGCTCTCTGAGGGCTTATATAGGAGTTGTAGGTGTGCACCGCACATGCTGGCACTTTGTCAACCAGCCTCACACTAAGCATGACCGCGGACAAGGAAATGTTGTTTGTTTGGATGACCAACACTATAGTGCTGCCAGATGGAGCACTCGTGACTGAAAATGAGGCCGAAAGGCCTATGGTTAGTGGGTTGAAGGGAATCAAGCTAAATATCATTGCACTCCCTTGGGAGACTCTCTATGTTTTGTAGCATGGAGTTACTGCAGAACTGCGAGCCAGGGAGGGTCATGCGCTCTAGGTCATGAGCGAGTAGCGCATCAATATTGAACAGTTGAGCCTGTAGCACGATGAGCTAGTGGCATAGAACAAACAAGTCATACATGTGGTGGAGGAAATCTACCAGATGGTCCAAGAGTTGGCCATCCATGTAGAGGAACGAGTGGAGGTGCACATCCGGAAACTAGCAGGGGTGCATGAGGCAAAGGAAGAGATGGGTAGGGTTAAGCTCGAACTGAACCTTCAGATAGCCAAACTACAATTGAAGATGAAACATTCAACTCCTCCAGAGGTTAAGGAATAATGCACCAGTGCAATTACAACAGCAATAGTGGAGGTCATCTGTGCAGTGAAAGACTGCACAAAGCTATTCGAGGAGTCATTCAAGGTTCTCACCACTTTGTAGGAGGACCCGAACATACATCACCTAGAAACAGAGGTGCGAGAACTACAACAGAAGTATGATGAAGTAAAAGGGACCAAGCAAATGGTTGCCCTTACACAGAGGCTCAAGTGGATGCAGCAGGTGAAAGCACTCAAGGAGCAGGTGGATGTTGCTCAGCATAAGGAAATAGTCTTGAAGGCATGCTTAAAGTGATCAATTGATGAGGCGTATGTCATTAAAGCCTCTATTGAAGCAAAGCTCATGCAAATGCAAGGAACACAGGAAAACGTTCAGGGCAATAGTTCAGCTACAACGATATTTGAACAACACGTCTAGGAAGTGCACTAAGCAGCTGCTTAGTGCACTGTCGATCTTGCAGCGATCTAGGCAGAATTGGGAGGTCTTTGTGCAAAGATATTCACATCAATAGAGCGACTCCAGGGTGATTCATGATGTTTGTGTTGGGTACCTATTGTGTGTGCTAGAAATAATACTGAGAGGGGGGGGTGAATCAGTATTATCAGATCAATAATTTAATTTCCCAAACACATTTTTATATGCTACTTCAACTATGTGAACTAGCGTGTATACACGACTGTACTTAAAGAAACCAACGTATATACAGAGAACTTTTGATTTACCCAATTTATCATGCATTGAACTTTAACCAATATATCAGATATTTATTAAACAATGCAGTAAAAGCAGAATAAGGAGTGACACATAAGTAACACACATGAACACTAAGATATAAGGTGGAAATCCAATGTGGGTGAAAACCTCCTACTACTATCATCTCTATCTTCTTTTAATAATAAGAAAATCTGTTTACAATCTTGTACTGGTGCAGACTTATATCAGTACATAGGCTTCTACTTAAATAAGGTTATAACCTTCTCTCATTCTCTAGCTTCTACTGGAAGGGAGCTACAACCCCCTAAATCTTGTACTAGCTGATCTATTTACTAGTACGTAGGCGGTGACCTACAAAAGGCTACGACCTTCTTTCTTCCTCTAAGGACCATGTTACATAATTTTTCAGACTGGATCCATCAACTGCGTCATAACTACAATTCAATCATCAAATACATTTGCATCAACCAATCACTGAGACTCAATCATCACTTTCTGAATCAACCACAACTGAATCAATCAATCACATTGACAACCCATCATTAAACCACAATCAGTCTAATCATTCAGAATATTGTTGCCAGAATATAGTAACCAAAACCCAAAACAAAACCCAGAACTCTGAAACAACAAATAGAAACAATTGAAATATACTTTATAAGGTATACGATACTTCCATGTGTCGAACTTGCGTGTATATGTGCTTTTCTCAAAGCCAACCAATGTATACATCTGCATATATTAATTCATAATTCTACAGCTATTCCAAGCTTCAGTTATATCCAAATCATAATATTTACAGAATAACACATGCGTTAGTATTCAAATCTAGACTATACATGATCAAACAACATAATGATAATTCATTTGAAGCCTTAAGATCCCGATCCATCATTATATCTTATCCTTCATCAACCACTAAGGTTCATCCTTGGTTCAGATCAAGCGTAGCACTATAAGCCAATAACCTACATACTAGATCTCACACTTCATCAGATATTCGATACTTGCACAAATGGCCTAATGATCTTCTCCTCCTTTTATATTTTTAGGCCTTTCACAATACCATGGACTAAAACCACTTAGGACCAATACCTTGGACCAAATACCTAGGGTCAACACCTTAGACCAGATACCTTGGACCAATACCATTGATCAAAGTACTATGGAAAAAATACTTAGCTTTCAAAGGTATTTGCACTTTTCCTTCTATGAAAGTGTGTGTGTGTACGTATACGCTACTTTTGGTCAGTGAACCTACGTGTATACGCATCTTGGTCAAGGTGAACATGCATATACCTCTCTTTCTTCATTCTTTGTAGTCTAATCTATAATTCTTTATTGTTAACCTGATGTACTGCGATCTTTCACCTAAGTAAGTTGCCATCAAGAACAACACTTGTATCATAATGCCAACAATCTACCCCTTTGGACATGATGGCAACAATCACACCAACTCACCCTCCCCCTTTGACATCAAGGGCAAAGGGTCATGCTCCCCTTGAGTACATGCTAAATTCTCTGATATGCTGAAGTGTACTAATTGAGCTCCCATGATTGAGTCCATGCTCCCCTTGAGCACAAGCAAAGTCTACAAAAATATTTTCTAAGAGAATAACATGACTCTATACATACATCACCAATGACTCATACATACATCCATCTCCCAACCAAGTGGGGATATACCAAATTTGACTCATCCACCCAACCAAGTGGAGATATACCAATTGTTTATACATGACAAAAACAAGAAACGTTAGATCATCCATCCCATGTAAAGTGGGGATATAAATTACATCATTTGTCCAATAGGACCCATTCAAATGTATGAGAAGACATATCACACCCTATACTTTTACATGACTTGAGCAGCCAATGGTATAAATATCTGAAGCCATAGCTGGACTCAGCAACCATAATACCAACAATTGGTATGAATGTACGTGAAGGCTAATGCTCCCCTTGAATCGGTGCTACCTAAAAAACATATACGCTCCTTGACCCACAAAAACCTGTGTGTGTACGTGACTTCACTTTAGGAAACACACGTATAATCACCTTTCTCTGAAATTTTGATTTAACAGCAGGATGATGCAGCAACTACTCCCAGCTTTTGTCTGAGATATTCAAATGTCTCTCTGGGCAGTGGTTTAGTGAATATATCAACAACATGTTCTTTGGAGGGAACATATTCCAATTTGACCTTTTGTTCAAGCACTTGTTCATGTAGAAAATGGTATTTGATGGTTATGTGCTTGGTCTTGGAGTACACGATTGGATTCTTTGAAATATTGATGGCACTTGTATTATCACATAGAATGGCGATGGGTGGAGTGCATGTGATTTGAATGTCTTGCAATGTTTGCATCATCCAAAGTAGTTGTGTGCAACATGATGAAACAACCACATATTCTACTTCAACTGTAGATAATGCAATGGAACTTTGTTTCTTGTTGAACCAAGACACTAACCTGGAACCCATATAGAATTCACCACCACTAGTGATTTTTCTGTCATCAACACTTCCTTCCCAATCTGCATCTATATATGCATCAAGAGTAAGTTCTGTATCTCTAGGATACCATAAACCAAAGTTCTGTGTTCCTTGAAGATATTTGAAACTAATTTTGACCTCTTGAAGGTGTGATTCCTTTAGATCTGCTTGGAATCTTCCAACTATACCTACTGCATCCATGATTGTTAGGTTCGGTACCTATTAGATAAAGTAGACTGTCAATCATGGATCTGTAAGTTGGTTGATGTACTACTGCTGATTCATCATTTGAGTTGAGACTGCATCCTATTACCATTGGGGTACATACAGGTTTAGAATCTTCCATTCCTTACTTTTTCAAGATTTGTTTGAGATATTTGGTTTGTGAAAGAAAAATACCATCTTTATTTTGTTGAACTTGTAGAGCAAGAAAATAGGTAAGTTCACCAAGCAAGGACATTTGAAATTCTGGTTGCATTATTGAAGAAAAATTTTGACTCATGGATTCTTCATTACTACCAAAAGTGATATCATCAACATCGACAACAATTAATAGCAATTTATCAATGTCAATCTTTGTATATAGATTGCTATCTATTGACCCTTGTGAAAAACCCTGTTGGTGTAGGTATTTGTCAAGGCGGTAATACCGGGCCCTTGGAGCCTATTTTAGACCATAGAGAGCCTTTTTGAGTTTTCATACAAGTTTTGCATCATTTCCAAGAATGAATCCTTCTGGTTGTTCAATATAGACTTCTTCTAAATCTCCATTAAGGAAAGCAGATTTTACATCCATTTGGTATACTTTGAATTTCGGAAAGCTAGAAAGAGTAAAAAACATCGTTATGGCTTCAAGTCTAGCGATAGGTGCAAAAGTTTCTTCAAAATCTATACCTTCTTGTTGAGCATACCCTTTACAAACAAGTCTGGCCTTGTTTCTAATAACTTCTCAATTTTCATTCAGCTTGTTTTTGAATATCCATTCTGTTCCTATGATATTTTTATCATGAGGTCTAGGAACTAATTCCCAAGTATTATTCTTTTCAATTTGCTCAAGTTTTTCATTCATGGCCTTGACCCAACATTCATATTTTCATGCTTCATTTACATTTTGAGATTCGGTGGAGGATAGTAATGCTAGATAGCTTGAGGTTTCTATAATAGTTCTTGTTTGTACACCTGCCTCTTTTTCCCCTAAAATTTGAGTTTCTGGATGATTTTTCTTAACATACCTACTGTTGTAGGGAAAAGTATCCAATACGGAATGACCCTATCCCACTCTAAGGGTGATAGTACCTCAGCAACAACTGAAGCAAAGCTATCTAAGATTTCTTCTTTATGAAAGTAAAACAGGGGAGAAAGGGATCCACTAACCGATGTCTTTCGCTAATGATTGATCCAATCTTCTCTCCTTGCTGCTTGCTCCCAGCTACACAAAGATCCTGAAAAAAGGCAAGAGAGGGAAACTACAAGAAGCATACATTCATAATTGATTCAAGGATTAGAATAAATCAAATACACAAGTATAACAATACACCATTGAGACACATGCATATAGAAGAACCTCAAATGCTTTATTAATGGAAGAAGTAAAGTTCAAGGAGTGTTACAACCATAAGAGGCCCAATCCAGCAACACCTCCCAGCAGAAAGAAATCTCCTCTTCACCTCCTTCAAAGCAATCACCCAATAGCTCTAAACTCAAACCAACAGCACTTCCTTACATTCACAAAATTCCAGCCTTTCTAGACCTCATGAGAGAGCTCTATATATAGGAGTTTTGGAGAAAGGATGAGTCAGCTTGAGAACTGACTAGTGTCCTCTCCCACTTCAGTTATTCTTCAGTTCTTGAGTCCACTTGGAGATCCTTGCTTCCACTTGGAGTTTAAGAACCTCTTACTCATCACTAGGCGAATTCCCTGATCCAAGTGTCACTTTGGAAGCTTCCTGGGCACTGACACATTGAGGAATGAGACTTCCACATGTCAAATCTCGCTCAGCGCAGGTAGCCTTTGTTGGAGTTGACATTCAACGTAGGTACAGAGTGGAGCACTTGACATTCAGCGCAGATGCTCAGTGGAGCAGTTGACATGATCCAGAATTTGCTTGTTTTTGAGTGTTTTCAGGTGGAGAACTGATATTCAGTGCTGTGGTTTGCTGACCTTGTTCCTCTAGGGGTAGGAACAACATGTTTAGGGACTTTGGATCCCTGATATTATTGACATTTCATGCTTCATGCTGTAAGGCACAAAAATGTCTATAACACCTAGACGAAGTCTTTTCTTCTACCATTATCTCTTCTTCTGGTGCTTCATTGGATTCTTCTTCAGAATCATTGTGATTTGATGTGGAAAAAAAATCCCCACCTTCTTCATTGTCATAATCTTTAGTTTTTCTTTGTTTTGGATTTTTTCATGCTTCATCAACTACAAAATCAATACTTTCAACAATTTTCCCAAGTCTTTTATTATAACATTTATATCCTTTACTTCAGGAAGAGTAACCAAGAAGAATACCTTCATCTACTCTGGGCTCAAACTTACCAAGTTTTTCATCAGTCCTTTTGATATAACATTTGCTTCCAAAAACTTTAATGTATTTTATAGTAGGAGTCTTATCATACCAAAGTTCATGTGGAGTTTGAGTGTTGTTTACCCAAACATTTGTTTGGTTGAGAATAGTTACGGCGGCGAATGCAGCTTCAACCCAGAAGGTTGCAGGAGTTCCAGATTCATATAGCATAGCTCGAGCCATTTCTTGAATAGTTCTGTTCATTATTTCTACCACTCCATTTTGTTGTGGAGTCCTTACAGTGGAGAACTGCCTTTTTATTCCATGTTGTTCACAAAAGTCAATGAATTCATCCGAGGTAAATTCCCCTCCTTCATTAGATCTGAGGCATTTGATTTTGCGATTTGATTTATTTTCAACCAAATATTTGAATGCTTTGAACTTTTCAAATGCTTCATCTATATTCTTTAGAAGACCTATCCAAAACATTTTGGAAAAATCATCAATGAACAAAATAAAGTATTCTTCTCCACTAGGTGACTTTTTCCTTGATGGTCCACATAAATCAGTATGAACAAGTTCAAGAGGCTTACTAGCTGACCCTTCTTTTTCAATAAAGTGAGATCTAGTTCGCTTACCGAATTGACATGGTTTGCATATTGTATTTTCAGGAATGCTAATATCTGGAAGATCACAAACAACCTGGAATCCGCATGCTTTTCTTATTTGAGAAAAGCTTAGATGTCCCAATCTTCTATGCCATAGCCAGTTTTCATCATTTTTGGTTAGATAGCACTGTTGTTGTCCTTCCTTTAGTATGTATAAGTTCTTTGGAGTTCTTGTACCTTTGACCACGATTTCTCCTGTATCAATCTCACGAAAAACACATCTGTTTGATCAAAACACCACTTCATTTCCTTGATCACACATTTGACTGACACTCAACATGTTATCCTTTAGACCATCTACATACATAACATTCCTGGCTTTAACCTTTTCTTTCATGAAAACATAGCATTTACCCTTTATGACAACAGGAGTGTCATTTCTAAATGAGACATTCTTTTCCTTTTCTAAGGCATTATATGAGTGAAGTTATTATATGAGTCATATGTCATGTGTTTTGAGCATCCACTATTGATGTACTACTAACTTTGTTTTCCTTTTGCATACAAGGCTACACCACATCTTTCTATTTGAGGTTCTTTCCTTCTCCATATCTTGGGATTTAATGGAGTTAGCTCCTTTTGAGATGTTTGCTGAAATTTGCTCCTGCATTCAGATTCTTCATGGCCAAAGTTGTTACAGATTGAGCATTTTATTTCATTTTCAAGAAGAGAAAAGTTATTATAGGAAATTTTGCTGATCCCTATCACATTCCTTTGATTTGATGCTTCTCTAGTCATGATGGTTTTGTAAGAAACACATTGAACAAATTTGTGTCCAAAATTATGACATGAGAAACACTGACCATTAAACAAGTTTCTGTGTTTATTGAATCTATCTACCTAGTGATTGTAGTTTCTATTGATATTCATCTTTGAAGCAAATTGAGTATGATTTACCTGAGGTTTGTTGTGGCTTCTATTCATCCTTGAAGAAAATTGAGCCTGATTTACCTGGTGATCTACTTTATGCCTTTGCTGACGATTGTCATACTGTTCACTGTTCTTTGCTGCATCCAGATAGGTTTTAGTGGAGGTTGACGACTTTTGTGATTGAGATTCTTCTTCAGTATATCCAAGACGTATCTTTATCAGAGGAGAATGCTACACTTTGATAATTTCATTTAAGGTTTCTAATCCTTTAGAAAATCTAAGATTGAGAGATTTTGTTTTCTCAAGATCCTTTCTTAGACCCACAATTTCACATTCTAGTTTTTCATTGCACGTTTTTCTTTTTCAGCAAGTTGTTATGTCAAGGTATCTATAATCATATTCTTTTCTTCTAAACAGATTTTGAGTTTAGAGATTTCTTCATTAAGGTCATATTCTTCTAAAGCATCCCAAAAATTATAATCTTCATAAGCCATGAGAAGTCTATAGTCATTACTATTTTCATCTTCATCACTATTTTATAAACCATCACTATCTTCATGAGTATAGTAACTCCTTTTACTTACACTTTGTTTTCTTTTCCATTTAGAAAGTTCCTTCCCTTTATCATATTTATCTTTATGAGGACATTTGGTAGCATAATGACTAACTCTACCACCAGCAAAACATTTGAAGGGTAGCTTACCTTTAAATATTCTGGAACCCCATTGAAGCTTCTTGACAAAGTTTACTTCATCTTCTTCTTCTGAAATATGTCCTAATTCATTGAGTTCTTCCTTTCCTTTTGCTGAAACTTTAAATACTATTCTCTCATATCTAATGGGCCTCCTTTTCTCATCTCAAAGGCAATTAAGATTCTGTGAAGCTATGTCATAGTGATAGTCGGTAGATCTTGTTTTTCTTCTATGGAAGATACTTTTGATTCAAATTTAGCAGATAAGGATCTTAACAATTTCTCAAGTAAGATAACTTCCTTTATCTCTTCACCTAGATTCTTCATACAACTAACAACCTCATCTATACGTAAGAAGTAACTAGCTATATTTTCATCATTGTGCATCTTAAGAGTTTCATATTGAATCTCGAGAGTTTGTAGTTTAGCACATTTTACCTGAGAGTCTCCTTCGTAGCTTAGAACGATTTTTTCCCATATTTATTTGGCTGATTTGAGCTACATAACTTTGACAAACTTTGATTGTGACAGACTTCCCAATAATGTATTGACAGCCCTGGCATTGGTTTCATATTTCCTTTTACCTACCGTATCTATAGGAATTGCTGATGGAAATGTACGTCCTCCCTCCACGATTTCCCAAACATTCGTTCAAAGTGATTGTCGATAGGCTATGGTTCTTATCTTCCAATAAACAAAGTTTCTCCCATAAAATATTGGTGCTTTGATGGATCCCATGCTTTCTTGATTACTCATGATGATGGATCTCCCTTCAAGCAATCAAGCTTCTTCTGAAGGACTTGCTCTGATACCGAATGTTGGAGATAATACTGAGAAGGGGGGTGAATTAGTATTATCAGATTAATAAATTAGTTTTCCAAACAGATTTGTATACGCTACTTCAACTAAGTGAACTAGTGTGTATACGCCACTGTACTTAAGGCAACCAGCGTATATGCAAAGAACTTATGATTTACCAAATTTATCATGCTTTGAACTTTAAACAGTATATCAGAGATTTACTAGACAGTGCAGTAAAAGCAGAATAAAGCATCACACATAAGCAACACACATCAACACCAAGATATAAGGTGGAAACCCAATATGGGTGAAAACCACCTGCTGCTATCATCTTTGTCTTCTTTTAATAATAAGAAAATATGTTTACAATCTTGTACTGGTGCAGACTTATACCAGTACGCAGGATTCTACCTGCAGAAGGTCACAACCTTCTCTTGTACTCCAGGTTCTACTGGAAGGGAGCTACAACCCCCTAACTCTTGTACTAGCCGATATTTTTACTAGTATGTAGGTAGCGACTTACAGAAGGCTATGACCTTCTTTCTTCCTCCAAGGACCATGTTTCATAAATTTTCAGACTGGATCCATCAACTACATCATAATTGCAAATCAATCATCAAATACATCTGCATCAATCAATCATTGAGACTCAATCATCACTTTCTGAATCAACCACAACTAAATTAATCAATCACTTTGACAACCCATTGTTAAACCACAATCAATCTGATCATTCAGATTACTATCACCAGAATACAGTAACCAGAACCTAAACCAGAACCCAAAACTCTGCAACAGCAAATAGAAACAACTGAAACATTCTTTATAAGGTGTATGCTACTTCCATGTGTCGAAACTATGTGTATGCGCACTCTTCTCAAAGCCAACCAACGTATACATTTGCAAATATTTACTCATAATTATGCAACTATTCCAAACATCAGTTATGCCTAGATCATAATATTTACGGAATAACACATGTGTTAGTATTCAAATCTAGACTATACATGATCAAACCACATAATGATAATTCATTTCAAGCCTTAAGATCCAAATCCATCATTAGATATTATCCTTCATCAACCGCTAAGGTTCATCCTTGGTTCAGATCAAGCACAACACCATAAGCCAATAACCTGCATACTAGATCTCACACTTCATCAGATATTTGATACATGCACACATGGCCTAATGATCTTGTCCTCCTTTATAGTTTTAGGCTTTTCTCAATACCATGGACCAAAACCACTTAGGACCAATACGTTGGACCAAATACCTAAGGTCAACACCTCGGACCAGATACCTTGGATCAGTACCATGGCTCAAAATACCATGGACCAAACACTTAGTTCTCCAAGGTATACACGCTTTTACTTCTGTGAAAGTGCATGTGTACATACACACTACTTTTGGTCAGTGAACTTGCGTGTATACGCAACTTGGTCAAGGTGAACCTGTGTATACCTCTCTTTCTTCATTCTATGTAGTCTGATCTATAATTCTTTGTTGTTAACCTATTGTACTATGATATTTCATCTGAGTGAGTTTCCATCAAGGACAACACCTGCACCATAATGCCAGCAAGGTGCAGGATCCCCCAAGGGAAGTTTTGGGGCTTAGAACCCAGATTTTGGTCAAAAGTTGTAACCCCGATGTAAAGAATCTGCATTTTGTGGGCGTAGAGCATGTAGTTTGTAAAAGAGTCATAGGGTTGTCTGCCCTCAATTTTGTAATGTAATGTCGGTTGTAGAGATCTACCCATGGTCCATAGACCATGGGATTGTATAAATAGAGCGAGGCCCTAAGTAGTTGAGACATCAATCGATAACTCAATAATAACTATAAGGAGGAATAGTTGATTCATATCTGACATGTAAAGTCTAGTTTTGGGTTGTAGAGTAGGAGAAGGCTCTACAGCTTAGTGTGCAGAGGCCTAGTAGTCCATAGCTGAGTGCGCAGACCCTTTTAGTTGAGTGTGTAGGGCGATTCGAGTCTGTAACAGTTGGAGAATTAATAAAGAGAACTTTCATATCCATTATGCATATTTATTTCATGTTTTATGCATCTGATTGAATATACATTGCACTTTTAATGCTTATATGATGTGTGAATATGTATGAATATGTTGATTAACTCAATGCAAAGTAGAATATCTGTTTACGCAAAGTTAACTAACATCTTTAAGAATATAAGTAAGATACACGTTATAGATTGGCGAAGTAGCACAAGTTGCTACCATAATAGCGCGAAAGCATCTCAACCCCTGGTTAAGTCTATTGTTGAGCTATGGAAAAGGTATGAATTTCTTGTTTATTCCCTTATCTTTTTCATTAATCATAACTCCTTTATATTCTAAGATGGTAATATATCAAAGAATTATAGTGAAAACTAGGGAGTTATTGATTATTGCAAATTAGTTAAGTATTGTCTAGTTCCATGCAGGAAATAAAAGAAATGGAAAACTACCATTTGAAGGAAAAGACAAAACAGAGTAACTGTTGTTCCTTCACTAAGAAGCCGTATCCAAACAAGCAAATCAAGATCGGAGTGCACAATTAAGGATAAGAACAGAAAATCACAACATCAGCGCAAGAAGACAAAGGGTTGAGTAGAGTTAGGAGATGGAGCGTATCACTGAGGATCTCTTGATCTTGAGGGATCGTCGTTTTATAGTCTACCTATTATTTCTTGCTTTATCAACCTAGCCATCATAAAAGGGATAATTCTTGTAAATATTAGGGGTCAATCATTTATCATCATTATTTAGAACTTACTATTGTATTTTCACTTTGATCATCGACTCTCGTTGATTAAAATAGAGTACGATTGGCTGTAAACATTTTCGTATATGATTAATACATAAGTCGGTTGTTGTTCCATTCCTTTATACTGAAGTAGTCTGGTGGTGCTTCACTAGCAACTAATGGCCTAGCCTTGGTGGATCCACTTGTTATTTTGTACCATTATTGTACAATCACAGTTTTGTGATGGTTTTGTTTGATTTCCATTTATTTGAATCACATCGCTTTACTCTTCCTTGTTTCAAGATTTTATGAAATGTTTTATTGGATATGTTGTAACTGAATCGCGTTGTCGTTCCTTTTCGTCATAATAAGATTATTACTCTCTCCAAACTATATTGTTCTTCTATTCATTTCAATTATAAAGCTTCACTATTCATTCCAGTAAACTGACTTTGTTTTTCATTACAGATTGTTGTTCATTTCTACTAAATAGCATTGCTATTCATTTCTTTTCTGCAAGTGTTTGGTTTTTCCTTTTAGCATCATTACAAGTTAACGTATTGATTCCATTTTCTAGTAGCAACATTTTTGATTTAATTCTTTGTCATTCCTAGTCAGTCACTTTAGTATGGAGTGTGAGATCAACAACTGTAAAAAACATTGGCTATTACTGTCTGAGTTCTTAGATTGAGGATTTTGTTTATGTTTGATTTCATTTACATCGTTGACAATGGAAAGAGTTATTGCTACTGCATCCTTGATTGATAATTGCTGTTAATTTCTTAAGTGAACGATTTAGTTTCAAAGCATTGAGGTTCTTTTAATTGCAAGTAGATGTTATTTCAAGCATCCATTTACTCTTGTATTTGAAGCATTGTACTGCAAATCAGAAAACACTACTCCTAGATTAAATTGCCGCCTCAAACTGAGTTCACTCTTGGAATAGAAAATCATACCTGGATTGATAATTAATGTAGGATAAATAGGAGTTAAGAAGACACCTTTTATACCTCAACATTTTGGCGTTGTTGCTGGGGAGAGTGTAGCCATTTCTTTTTTAGAGGGTAGTGTGCATCTGGTGAGTGCATGCTAGGAAAGAATTGGGTATTAAAAACAGAAGATAAGAACGTGCATACGGAGCATGTAACAGCCCTGCTCCCCCACCCGCTTTCCAATATATTTGTTAAAGTTTTTTTTGGGTAGAAATAAATATTTGAGTTGTGTGTATGACTAAGAAGAAAAAAATTGAAAATACTCCAAAACCGCTACCCAAACTTGACAAAGCCAAGGGACCGATGACCCTTGGTCGATCAACCTTCATAGATGGTATCGTTAAGCAAGCCATATCTCAGCCATCAGTGGGCCCTAATAAGTTGCTTCTAGACAACCTACTGGCTCCCTTCGGGCCACGGGTTCACCATCTGTAGCCTTTACTGAGGTGCACAGCAAAACAGAAGAGACTGAGCAAGATTTTCAAGAAATTGAGAATTCTCGCCCAATTTGTTTTCAAGAAGCGAACTTCAATAATCATTATGAAGGAGGAGGAGAAACAGGGGAAATATAAGAGCCAAAATCCCCTCTCTAAATAGTCCTAACACTCAGCAGCCCAGATAAAGAGAGTGTTGTTAATATCATCAACAAAACAGAAGAACCTGAAGAGCCAAGATCCCCCTAGATAATAGTTCAACAAGGATCACTCATTATCCCAGACCAAGGAAGTGTTGTCAATGTCATTCCTACTCCTTCAAGTCAGCCTAGGAACAATTCCCTAGAAATCCCACGAGAATATTGGCACATATTTGATCAAATGACCCAAAACCAGCAAACACCCCAAACCTCTACACTGCAATATCCCATTGTGGACACTGCAGTTAATGCATCTATGAAGGCCATTCCTCTCTAGCATATTCCTACATTCCATGGCCTAACATTGGAAGATCCAAATGCATTTCTGTTTGAATTCGATGTATTATGCCCGGAGTATGACTATACCACCGATCCCCAAAAACTAAAACTATTTCCCTCCAATTAAAATGAGCAACTTTACGATGGTTTATGGCGTTAGGTGGAGGTGTTATAAATGACTGGAATCAGATGAAAGGTGATTTTCTAAAGAAATATTAGGATTATTGTAGGTCTAGAGAATTAAAGGATGAAATATTTCAAATGACAGCAATACCTAATGAAACACTAGAGGAATATGTAAAACGTTTTCAATACAATCTCCGAAGATATCCTTATGCATCTTTACCCTTACCTGACAATGTGTTAAAAACTACATTAGTTAAAGGGATGAAAGAACAATGGGTTGAAACATTAAATATTATGGGCAAAGGTGACATATATCAGGAAAATTTTGCTGACATTATTAATTTATGTATCAGGAGTTCGAGAGGTAGCACAAGACTAAAGCCAGCAGAACGTGACATGATCACAAGGGATAGAAAGGTCCCTGGTGGAGGTATAACCCATGCAGAAATGGACAATCTACTAGAAGATTTCAAAACTGATATTCTAGGGACTTTGACAACCCAGTTCGACATCATGCAAGCTAAACAAAAGCAAGTAGAAGTAGAAAAAAATTTGACAATATTCTGCCCCAGATGCAGAGAGAAACATAGCCACAAAGAGTGCCCGTTGGATACAGTCCAAGTTTGTGCCATCTGGACAAAAGATCACTCCATACAAAGTTGCCCCTCACTCCCGGGTTTGAAAGCAGTTTACAAGGAAGCAGAAGAAGATACAGAACCAGTTTACCTACTCCACCAGCGTCGTTAGTGGCAACCATGACAAACAGGTATGCCCGTTGATCCATACTCTTCTTTTTAGTCTCCTCAGTATAATGATCAACAATATAATGGAATGTGGAAAAATTATCCACCTTTCCCTAACTGGTCACAACAGCCATTTCCCATATCATCATGGCCAAATCAAACCAATTGGCTGAACTTTCCTTACTGTCCACCATTTTGGCAAAACAATGCATATCTAACACATTGGTCACCCTACACCTTGTAGAGTCAAACTAGCAAAGATCGATGAATCAATCAGCTGGAACGATCCCTCTCCCTCAACCTACACTACCAGCACCTTATACATTACAACAAAATCCCCAGACCAACCTAAGACTGCAACTCCCAGCCCAACCCAACCCGTACCCCAACAATAGACTGGTTCAATCTGTTAAAATAATCGAAAGACTAGAACTAGAAATCAAGTTAAGGGAGTGCAATGACATTCGATTAAGATTTGGGTGCATAATAGAAACAGAGGGAGACAAAAATGCTCAAGTGGAAAATTCATTACCTTTAGAACAAACACTACAAGAGGATAATTTGGTTAGACAACAAACTCATGAACAAGAAACCACCTCTTCTCCTCCATTCCTAGAATGACTCATCGTACCTCACCCAATAGAACATCCTGACTTTGATCTTCTGGGAGAACTAAAAAATTTGTGTATAAAAATTCCACTCCTCTAAGCTATCCAAGATATCTGAATTGTTATAGACATTTTTGTGCCCTGCACCCCCAAGCATGAAATTTCCATAAACCAAGGGCTCCTAAGTCCCTAAAAGTGTTGTTCTAACCCCTAAAGGAACAAGGTCAACAGATTACAGCTTCTCCCAGAAGTTCTCCATGAGAAACTGCTCAGAATTGGTCAAAACAGGATCATTGCAGCTGCTCCACTAGCTAAGTGCATTGCATCTCAACTAAATACACTGTGAGGGTGCGTTGCATTTCAAAAGTCCCTTCTGTGGGGTGCGATGGGTGAGAAATGACAAATGGCAGTGTCATTCCACGAGGTGGAGAGGCAATGGAAGCTTCCAGAATCTTCTCCTGTGACACTTGCCTCACTGAATTCGACCAAGGATGAGTAAGAGGCCCTCAGTCTCCAAGTGGAAGAAAGAACTATCAGAGAGAAGACACTAATCAAATCACAAGCTAACTCATCCCCCTTACAGATATCTATATATGGATCCCTCATCCCAGAGATCCAGAGGCTGGAATTTTGCATATTGTAAGGAATTGCTGTTGGTTTCTAGAGACAAACATCAGATTGTTGGGTGATCTAAGCTTTGTTTGAGGTGAAGAGGGGCTTCTTTGCTGGGAGGTTGATGCTGGGTCGGAACAACTGGTTGTAACTCCTCCTGGCTCTTTTCTTGTTTATCAATAAAAGCTATTTGAGTTTTCCTCCATGCTTTTGTATCATTGATGCTTGTTACATTTGTATGGTCAATTTACATCTGATTCTAGATTGTTTATGATTATAGATCCATGTCTTTGTATAGTGCTATGCTTATGTGATCTTACAGGTACTTTGTGAAGCTGGGCGTGCAAGGAAGCAGGTAGCTGAGGACTATCAAAGAAGAGAGGGATCGAATCAAGGGATTAGCGCAAGACAGAGGTTGGTCTTTCTGTTCCTCTCTATCTATAATTCATAAAGGAAAAACATAAGTAGCTTTTCTCTGTTTGTTTCTAAGGCAGCTGTCACACCTTAGTGGGATAGAGCAGTTCTATATAGACACTTTTCCCTGTAACAAAATGGCGACTCCACTGGGGATATAATTAGTTTGTTTGTTTATCATTCTTTGTTGTCTATTTCATAAACTTACAAGTAGCATTCGAACTACATTTGCCATAACAAATGCAAAGTAGACAACTGCTACTTCAATCCATCTACTGGATCTGTTTATGATTTAAACAACTGATTCACAAACTATCTGATTGCCCTTGTGATAGCTCTTAGATCCTCCTTAGATCTACCCCTGATTGTTGCATTACTGATTGCTTTTTACTCGGCCAAAACCCAAGAACTGAACTGCAAACTGTGACCCGGAACCTGGACAGAGTCTCGTTTCTGGCCCAGCACAGGTACTGTTCAGAGATTCTGAATTTCAGCGCACTTCCCGAGTGGACAACCTGCGCTGCATTTCAGATTCTCTGTGTTACAGGTGCGCTGATCAGACTAGCTCTGTGCAGCTGTGGCTTCTGTGATTCATTCTTTCTAGTTCTATTCCTGAATTTTGCTGCCTATGATCAGTATATGTCTGTTTGAAACCCCTTTTCCTTACTGTTATTCCACCTCCTTTGTACAAAAGAACTGTAGATGTTTTTGTGTGTTTGTTGAGTCATTTACAGTTCTCCTTTGCAAAAGTAGCATAGTCGTACTATCGTCCTTTGATTTGAATCTGTCGCAAGTGTCGATTTCGATCGTAGGAAAGAGTTTGATTGCTGTTGGTAGTCGATTATCTTGTTATTGTTGCTTTTGGTCTGAATTTGTAATTTTCTAGTGTCAAGAACAAGCATTCAGTTAAAAATCGTAAGGCGTCGTAATCATCTCCATTTTTGATTTCGAAAAGAAACCTGTTTATATTTTTCGCTTGAAAAGAAATTCAGATTTTTGCATCAACTTTCTTTTTAGCATCTATATACTAAGAAAGTCGAAAAAAAATACATGCATGTGCATTTGCATATAGACAGTCTGTTTGGCTTGATTTAGGAAAGTGCATTTAGAGTGTGCTCTTTGCTCTTTGTGAAAAGATTATGTCTTTCTTTTCCCTAGTAGCTAGGATTTTCATTGCATAAAAGAGATAAAAAGTTTGTTTATCATCTTAGATTGCATTTTAGGAATTACATCTACATCTCGTGGTGAACCCGAAAGGCAAACTTCATAAACAAGATCAACTTAAAATAAATTCAATGAATCTAACAATGCTTTGGAACTTAACACACAACATTTAGAGGTCTAGGCTAGAGACGTATTCCGGCATCGTAAAGCCTGGTAACTGTTGTTCTCACTGATGGTTAGGTGATTCCTCCACTTTGAGACGATAAGTGCCAGTACGGACTTCTGCTCCCACGTACCGTCGAGTATATTTTGGGAGACCCCAATAGGCTTAATCATTTATCCATAGGAAGCCGTGTCTGCCGCCCTATCGATCACAATGCACTGAACACAACATTCGGGAAGATTGATTGCTGTACCGTAAAAAGTATTCTGTAGTTTTGCGATTGATTTGGTACTCCCTCTACCTAGACTTCCAGAGTAGTCCCTTTCGTTCCTTTTCAGACTCCTTAACAGAAAAGGTCCATCTGAGCACTTGTCACTTCAGGCTCATTAAAAATCGAAGGAGACTAGAGTCATCTTTTGTTTTTTCTCGACTCTTAAAAATTGAAAAAAGAAGTTGTGTCAAAGCGTCTAAAATTCATTTAATTTGGAAACATACTTCCCCTTTATTTTAGTTGATTGAGTAATCCGCAATCGTGGAAGAAAGTCAATTGAAACCCCGTCGTTCGCAGAGGCTTACGAGTCAACCATCTTTGTCTCCGGAATCGAAGCCAGTACGGACAAAGCGAACTCATTTAACCGGTTCCAAATAACCTGTTAAAGTTAGAACAAGTGTTTCAATGACATCAGAGACTCCGGTTACTCTAAACATTTTTGGAATCCCTGCCTCTACAGAAGAAGTTCAGCAGCCACAGAAGGACAGTGATACTGATCCTAGTCTGAGAGTAAACACTTGTGTTACCGAACTAGTTCCATCTACAACCGGTTCGCAGAGTCTTGCTCTTCAAACATCTGTCGCTGCCGATTTCACACTTTCTTCGGCACCAGAAATATTTTATGGACCTGACAGTCTTCCCCTTCTACCTAGATTGTTTGCCATAGAAGAAATTGTAGAAGATCCTCAAACAAGTACTCCAACGCAATTTGGAGTCAGGATCACTCTATATCCTTCTTCGTCAGAAGTTAGCCTACCACCAGCAGAAGCTCCTGTAGAATCGCTAGGCAATCTTTTGGATAGACTACAAATGTCTGAACAACTGTCAACATCTAGGACTATGTCGTCTAACACAGCGACGGTAGAACTCCCTGCTATCACTCCGACAATGCTCGCCAGTATACCATCTGTCCCAACTAGCTCTCAACCGCTAGAAGGAGTCCACTCAGGGGCTATCTCGACAGTATGGTCTGTTCCTATTTGTTCATCTGGAATAATATCCAGAAACTCTTATGTTGAGTCTCAACAAATTGATCCATTTGGAGGTCAATTTGGGCAGTCCGGCCCCCAAGGGCAAACAATTCCCTTGAGTTCTGGATTACCACCGTATGGGGGGCAGTATACCCTTTCATTATCCCCTTTGGGAGGATATCCATACGGGAGTTCACAATAACATTTAGGTTATACTGGAATTACCTCAAGTGGTTGGGTACCTATACTACCTCAACAACCAAGAGTTGTATACTCGATGCAATAATGCTTGCCTATGTTGAATATCCCAACTACGCCGGCTATTGTGACGGTGTCGCAAGTTCAAGCGCTACCTGTTGTATGCCAACCTCAGGTTTCTCAGGTTGTAATGCAACAGCCCCTTGACCCTGCGACTTAACCACAATCGCCAACTGGTGGAATGACACAGGTTCAGACGGGTACAATTACCCCTCATCTTGGTCAAACTGTTAGTATCAGGCAATAGCACATGGCTTCACAATCATGGCTGGTGCAATACCAACAACCGCAATTCCAACAAGTATACCAAGGTTTTGAGCAACAAATCTTTGCTAATAGTGGACAGTCGTACATTCAAAATGGTCAAAATCAACCATTTTACAATGGTTATGCCCACCAACCTTACCAAACATACCAGCATCAAATGCATTATGCCGGTATGCAAAGACCAACTGCTCAGGCAATCCCATCTTATCCTGGGTATGCTTCACCTAACCTGAATCAACAGTTACCCTTTGTGGCAACTTTGGAGTTACCTTATTTAAACCGGTTAACAAACAATCCAATCGCTTACGCCCCTTGGTGGCCAGCGATTCCGCATAAACTTCCATCAGATATTCCTAAATTTAATGGAAATCCGGGTGAAGATCCATCGAATCACGTGATGACCTTCCATCTATGGTGTTCATCAAACACCCTGAATGATGATTCGATAAGACTTCGCCTCTTTCAGAGGACATTAACGGGTCTGGCAGCAAAATGGTACATCGAATTGCCTAGAGCTTCGTTCGACAACTTTAGTACCTTAGCCACAACCTTTTTAACCCATTTTCAGTTACCAATAAGGTATGAAATGGGAACAGAGCTTCTTACCAACTTCAAACAGACAACAGCCACTCACATATCTGATCATATACATGAGTGGCGACGTCGTCGTAGAATGGTAAAAACATATGTCCCCGATCAGCTTTTAGCTAAATGGTTTATCAAGTCATTACTACCTTCCATCACGGAAGATGTGGCAAAGGGGGGAGTCGTAACAGAAGAACAGGTTATTGCTCATGCGCAATATCTGGACTTGATTTACACTCAGTCCGGCACGTCTACGATAAAATACCTGATGCCCCTAGACCAGAATTCTCAATTCCTCCTCCTCCTAAATCGAACAATGACTCTCATGGCGGCGATGGCGTGATTGGTACAACAGACACGAAATCGAAAAAGGCTACATCCAAAAAGGCTCGTAAGATTTCAAGTCAAAATGCAAAAGATGAACTTCTTGCTTCGGAAGTAAATGCCGTATCGACAGATAAAGGCAAAGAAACCAAAGAACCAAGAAGCAAGAAGAAAGGCAAAGGGAAGAAGAAGAAACAGGAGGTAACATCACCTGAAAAATCTTCTTCAAACCCTACTGGAGATAGGAAACCAAAGAATCCATGCTTTATATGCGATGAGGATCATTGGACCGCAGATTGTCCACATAGAGCTGAGCTTAAAAAATTCTTCAAGAATTCAAAAACCTCTGCAGTGTTAACTGATCCGTTTCCGAATCCAGGAACAGATCTGGTTGATAGTGAAGATGCTTCCCAGTGTCAAGTGCTAATGTTTTCAGTATCAAAACGACAAAATGATGCTTTGATATCGACAAGGAACAAAGATTATGGGAATCCACAGCTGTCGAACAACAAGGATAAGGATCAACCTAGTAGTTCGACAACAACTTCGACAGAAGTTGCGCCACCCATCATTCCTGAATTGACAATAAAACCGCCAAAGGGAGTAGTACACAAGTCGACATTTAATCCCCGCGCTAGAGCGGCACAGCATTATAATATAGTGGAAGATTTGGCCCAATCGCCATCCGCTATGTTGACTCTTGAAGTACTACAGAATTGCCCATCCCAAAGGCAGGCTTTATTATCAGCCATTGGTGGGATTGACCCAAAGGATTCCAATCTTGTATCCTTCGACCATAAAGGATACGATCCTCAATTATCGGCTCAACTAGCTTTCCTTGTTCAAGTGAAATCCCTCAACAAAACTGTTCATCGAACAATTATTGATGAGGGAGCATCTACATGCATTATGTCGATGAGTTGTTGGAAAACTTTAGGATCTCCAACCTTGTCGCGATCTTCGATGACATTAAAAGCATTCGACATAAAGACATATACCCCATATGGTATCCTAAGTAACTTGAAAGTTGAACTAGGAGGGAAAACGGTAGAAATAGATGTCGAAGTCATCGATGGAAATCTTGATTACAACATCCTACTAGGAAGACCATGGATATATGCTATGGCAGCTGTTGTGTCGACCTATTTTAGGAAGATTGCATTTCCCTTTCAAGGAGGGATTACAATCGTCGATCAACAAAACTTCCTCCC
This sequence comes from Pinus tabuliformis, assembly GCA_031772625.1. NCBI lineage: Eukaryota > Viridiplantae > Streptophyta > Pinopsida > Pinales > Pinaceae > Pinus > Pinus tabuliformis. The sequence goes on along the minus strand of CM062817.1, from coordinate 1,223,797,768 downwards.
CAATGGTTCTCAAGTTACAGGAAGCATTCCCATGATCCATGGAAGCCCCCATTCACTTCAAAATATCGGCATAGGCCTACTAAAAGATCCTATACTAATGGGAACCTTCGCCCTTCCACCTCCAATCAACCTGGCAGAAGTAGCATCGATAGGAACCTGCAATATGGTATCTTCTAAAAAGATCTCAGAAAACGATATCGACATGGATCATGCAATGGTTTTGCCCCCAAGCGCTACGGAAATATTGTAGCAATCAATGTTCCTAGCATGGGAGGCAAACCCAAATCAACGCTCATCGAGCGTTTGGATAGATAGGTCTAAAGAATATGGTACCCCTTCAGATCCTTGGTCGCGAGTGCATGTCACCGAAGAAGGAATTGTCCAATCGAAGGGGCACCTTGGAATGATTTCCACCATCGTTCCCTTCTCCCGGATTGTGGAGAAGATACTCAAGCAGACCTTTATCATCCTTCAGTCTTTGATTTCCTATCGAATACTGTAAACAAGGTGGATTCTGAGTGAAACTTGTCCAACATTGAAGAGACTATCGCCATAAATATCTTGACCAAAACAGATGTTGTAGAGAATATTTATGTTGGCAAATGTTGTTCCCCTTCAGAACTGGAAATATATAATGCTCTTTTTCGCGAATTCAGAGATGTCTTTGCTTGGTCATATAGTGTAATGCTAGGCATTGACTCGAGTATCATTGAACACGAAATTAAGATGTATCTAGATGTCAAACCAGTACGACAACGGCTAAGGCAGGTGCACCCCAAGAAAGCCGCTGCCATTAAGGCAGAAGTAGAAAAACTTCTCCATGCTGGTTTCATCTACCCGGTTCCTCTAACCGATTGGGTATCGAATATTGTCCCTGTTATGAAAAAACAAGGAACAATTAGAGTGTGCGTCGATTATAGGGATGTAAATCAAGCTTGTCCAAAAGACAACTACCCTACACCCTTCATCGACCAGATAATTGATGAATGCGCCGGATGCGAAATATTTTCATTCATGGATGGATTCTCCGAGTATAATCAAATAAATATCCGCCCACAGGACCAGTCAAAGACTGCATTTATTTGTCCGTGGGGCACGTTCGCATATCGAAAATTACCCTTTGGTTTCAAGAACGCAGGGGCAACGTTTCAGAGGGCAATGAATTATGCCTTCCATGACATCAAGAACATCATTCAACCATACCTCGACGACCTTCCGTCTCATTTGCGAAAGCGGACTGATCATCCGCAGCATTTAAGAGCGATATTTCTACATTTCCGACACTACAAGATACGACTCAATCCACACAAATGTGTATTTTGCGTCAGTTCTGGTCGTTTACTTGGCTTTGTAGTCTCGAAGGACGGGATTCGTCTCGACCCATGTAAGGTCCAGGCAATCATAAATTTGCCTCCACCTTCGAATTTGCTTCAAATTCAGAAACTCCAAGGGAAAGAAAACTTTCTGAGGAGGTTCATTCCTAATTACGCCGAACTTCCTAAAGGTTATACACGTCTTTTGAAGAAGGAGGTACCCTTTGTCTGGGATCAGGTTGCGCAAGCTTCCTTTGATGCTTTAAAAGAATCGCTAATGAAAGCATCATTAATGTATGCTCCTGATTATCAAAAAGATTTTAACCTGTATCTGGCTGCAGTAGATACGAACATCATAATGGTTTTAGTTCAAGAAGTCGATAGAATTGAACATCCCATATATTATTTAAGTAAAAAATTAAAGGATACAGAAAGAAAATATTCTTACGTTGAAAAGCTATCACTTGCAGGTCTTCAAGCGATATAGAGATTTCGACACTATGTCCTCTTTCGGAAAACTACCATTCTGTCAGATTGCAACCCCATGACTTATATATTGTCGCGACAGTTGCTAGGGGGAAAATATTCAAAATGGATAGCAATCCTACAAGATTTTGATCTGGAATTTGTAAAATCCAAGTCGAAGAAAGCTCTAGTTTTCGCAGAATTATTGTGCGATCTCCCATCGTCATCCAACGATGACACATCCGAAGAAACAATCGTGGACGAAAATTTGTTTCTGATATCTACAAGCAATGAATGGTATGGGGATATAATCTTTTATCTCCAAACCCAAAAATACAGGCCAAACACCTCCCACTCCGAACAAAAACGTATTCGATACCAAGCAAAAGACTACATGATTGTCGGTGATACACTTTACCATCGTGGTATCGATACAGTTCTAAGAAGGTGCCTCACCCATGAGGAGGCTGAAAAAGCCCTGAATGACTGTCATTCAGGCGCGTGTGAGGGGCATCAATCTGGATATGCTACAACGCAAAAAATCTTACGAGTAGGATACTTCTGGCCAACAATGTTCAAAGATTGCATAACCGCAGTCAGAAGTTGCCATGCTTGTCAAATTTTCGATAGAAAAACCAGAAGACCACCCGCACCTCTGCAGCCAATAGTTGCTGTTGGGCCATTTGCCAAATGGGGCATCAATTTCATGACATGTAACCCCACCTCAACCGGGGGGAATGGGTATATCATAGTTGCAGTTGACTATTTTACCAAATGGGTCGAGGCGATGCCTACATTAGATAATACTGGTCAAATAACTGCCCTCTTCTTTTTCAATCATGTAGTCACCAGATTCGGCGTACCACAGGCTATAGTCACAGATCATGGATCGCATTTTCGCAATCACATGATGGTTGAATTAGCTGCCAAACTAGGGTTGTCTCACGAGAGCTCTACTCCATATCATCCGCAAGCCAACGGACAAGTTGAAGCAATCAACAAGGTCCAAAAGCGCATGCTGCAAAGGATGATTAGAGTTCATAAAAGAAAATGACACCTAATCCTATACTCAGCTTTGTGGGCTTACCGAACATTGGTAAGGAATGCAACCGGGTTTACACCTTTCCAACTGGTATATGGCCTGGAAGCAGTCTTACCAATCCAGTGTGAAATCTCATCTCTCAAACTCGCAATTGATCTCCTCCCCGGAACTTCAAAAGAAGAAGCTCGTTTCTTGGAATTAATCTAATTGGATGAAACCCGTCGTGATGCCGCTTTGGCTAACGAAGCCCATAAGAAATGAGTCAAGGCGCAGTTCGACAAAAATGTCAAACCCCGTGTCTTCTTAGAAGGTGACTTGGTCTTGCTTTACGACCAAGAATCTGATAAATTGGGAGCAGGTAAATTTAAGTCTTTATGGATGGGCCCCTATATTGTTAAACGAGTGTTAGCAAAAGGAGCCTACGAGTTAATGGATTATGACAGAATTCCACTGGCACAACCTCGTAATGGGTTGTACCTCAAGCGTTACTATACGTAATGGTAACCTGTATGCTTTTGTTATGTTTTTGTTTTCGCTAAAGTGTTTATTTTGGTCAAGTAATCCACTTTTTACATTTATTGCAGATGTCAAACCTATTGGAGTCATGTGTTGGATATGTCGACGGACCGAGTCGTAGTTCGCGGAACCTATCTTCCGCAACCTGGGCTAGTTTTTTATCCAAGCAGCGAGTTAGTAAGTTTCAGAGGGGTATGTATTGGTCGATCAACAAATAACATCGTTGAATATAGTGTGTTGATAGAACTTCTCTCTGATGCCATCACACATGGTATACGCCGAATAATTGTCAGGCTAGACTCACAACTTGTAATACTACAACTCAATGGTATATATTTCGTCCGAAACCCAGCCATTTATTGCATGTTCCTAAGGGTTAAGATTTTGGAAAGACAATTTGATGTTATTCAATATCAATGCATTTCCAAAAACTTAAACACATTAACTAACTCATTAGCGAATTATGTGTTAGATATACATTTGCAACATTTATAAAAAGAAACATATCATCAATGTTTGCATTTGGATCATATAACTTAACCAAAATAAAACTCCGAAAATCAAAAATATATATAACTGTTTATGGTTTACACATAATGTTCTGTAACCGAGACAAAATCGGTCAAATGACCAAAAAACTCAAAATGCTAGGGGGTACCCTAGTCTAATGATGCTCGTGATAGCAAGTCACAGCCTGTGCGATCATGCGTAAGAGACGAGTCCATCGTCTGGGCACACTAGTAGTATGCCGCTGTAACCTCAAAGGTAGCTCGTCAGTCCTCACATCTGGAATACCAAGAGTGAGGCCCTCAACCTACTCCTGTAATGTTGTGAGAGTCTCGGCCACATCGAGGTCACGAAGAATAGCCCTTCCGACGGCCTCTCCTGCTGGGACAGCAACTGGTACTCTCAGGCTAACTACTGGATGAACAAGACCAACATCTGCATGTACACATGAGTTTGATTAAAGTCTTGATAGAATAAAGCACAAGGACATTATAAATGAAAAACGATAAACAGGAATATGGTCACAAATTTTACCAATGGCGCCCCACTATTTGCCATCTGGCAGTACTAAATCTGGATCACCCCGGAAGTCCATGCCAGCGTATGGATACTCAGAATAAACCATCTCCTGATGATCAAACCACTTGAAGAAGGTATCAGAAAATGAAATCTGAGACTGGCCAGCATGCCTAGACATATGGTCAACCCATCTCTGCATACGTGGTTCAGTAGGAGAAGGAAAATCGAGTGCAATATACTGTGGCTGCATCAGTGGTATCTTCTCCATGGCAAAGGCGGTCAAAATAGAACCGTACCCAAAGTTCTTCAACCTCCCGTTCTTTATCTTGGTCAACTGTTCTTTCATCACAAGAAGTACTGCGTCACACCAGTTGAACACCTTCGGTTGGAGGCATTCCAAGGCATGCTGCATGTAAGATCGGTTTGCTACATGAAGAGCCGCACCACCGGCCATCCTACCAAAAGTAAACAGAATAGTCCTGAGGGACCTGTCAGTGACATCACGGATGATCATCTTGCCATCTTTACTCGGCTGAGATCCTTCTCTGCAGTACCGGTGAACATAATCTCTCACAGAGTCGCCTCCTCGGGTCGAACCTGATAAAGAGATGGGGGCACCCCTCCTTGACAAACCAGTCAAGAAATAGATGTCTACTATAGTCAAGGGGATAGATTTACCCCTGATCTAGAAAACCTGATTGGTAGGATCCCAAGCATCGAGCAAATAATACAGTAAGTTGATCTGCTATCTCATGCTAGAAATGCGGAAGAACTTCAGCAAGCCACAGTTCCGCAATGCGTTTACTATAATAGGATCATGTAGGGCCAGCATGTCCTCTTCTTCATGCTCATGTTCTCGCCATGTAATGGTCATCTTACTCCAAATATCTCTGAAAAACAAACAAGAGAAGAGTTAGATCTTGATTTTGGTAAGAAACAGGTAAAATTTCCATCAAAACATTGTGCATTAAATTCCTTTTCTGTGCCCAACGCACCTGCAGCAGTGTTCTAGGTGCATTGGATGTCAGATAACCTTTAGACAGGTCAACATTCAACGCAGCTTTCGATACACAGACGGTGCGTTGAAGGAAAAATGAGTTCTTCAAACCCCAGGGGCTCAGAAAAGCTAGGAATCAAGCTCAAAATGCAAAATGGAAACCATGAAATGAAAGAGCTCAGGTTTAGTTCCTACCTGGTCCAGACGGCACTGAGAATCATCCACAGAATCTCCCGAAATCAGCTGATGAAAATCAACGGGGAAAAGCACCTCCAAAGCTCCAACAAACCAAAGTTCAAATGAAATGGTAAAATGAGAGGTAAAAACACTTTTTCATTACTTTTTACGTAGTTAAAAGTAAAATGTTAGTGTTCTAACTCGTTTTCAAGCATATATTGTTCATTTCTGACTAGTTTGATGAAGCAGTCAAAGATATAGTACAATCTTTGAAAGAACAGAGCTATTTATGGTAAAATAAAAAAGGGACCATTCAATCGAGCAGTGTTACCGCAAGGTTCAAGCTCGTTAAAAAATAAACATAAGACATGAGCAAATGTTTATCCCCACGTTTAAGCTCCTTAAAAAATGAACTATTCCCCGGTAAATAACCATCGTGAATGTAGTACTTCAACCGTTAAAGCCTTGGTCGTGTTTGCACCGTCACCTCCACTTTTTCATTGGCCGATCATTCACCTCCATTTGATTGTTTACCCATTTTGAGGAACAATTGCGAAGAGTGATTTCACTAGCCATCCTTGTGACACTGCTGTGATTGGAAAATTCCAAACCTTACCTGGAATCAGCTGCTACCCGTTTTATCACTCGTTCCCCAAAAGACGAGTCTCCTTTAAGCTCTTTTCAACTGACTCGTAAAATATGAAAAGATTGCCGACCCATTGGCCTCTCTAGCTCGTTAAAGGGACAGGAAGTGCCATCCCTCCTCTAGATTTTAATATTTTTGGACCTGAGGGATTATTACACAAAAAGATCGAGCGCTTGTTTTGTTCGGCTCGTTAAAAGTATCGAAAATTCATCCCTTCTGTATTGTTTTATACTTTTTCGGACTTAAGGGATTAGATGACGAAAAAGGAATTTTGGAGTTACCTTTACGTTCCTTTCCAGACTCTCTAAAATTGAAAAGGAGCGAGTTATCTTTGTCGTTAAACTCGTTAAAAAGATTAATAGCGACAAACTTGTCTATAGACGAGAACGAGTTTCACTATCGCTAGGCTCGTTAAAACATAGCGATGGGTTTGCTCGAAGGAAAAATTATAGAACAAGCATATGTTATCCTCCTCAAGCTTGACAAAAATAAAGAGGTACTGGTCAGCAATGACTGGTGAAAAATTCGGAAGAAAACTCAAAGAAACTTTGTTGGTAGCAAGTCGCTCTTGAACATGACACTTCCGCTTCGTGTCCTAGTCGGGTGGGTTGTTTCATTCACTGGTCACATCACCATGGTCACACCATACCATCCACATTTGGGGTTAATGCTATCGATCCATCACATTAGTGTCACTGATATGTTCAAGAGAAGTCATTCAGAGGATTCACCTGTGTCTCACCCACTACCATACGTTATACTCCATTCTTTCATGACTACCACCCTGAACCTTATATCATCAGATCGTTTTCACCTCCATTAAAATCATTTGCTCCGTTCCGTGTCATTGATGTGGGATTCATTAAGGCCCTCCTGTGATGGATCACTTCTTGTCGAGATCAGCTCATTATCCAAGAAGATGATCCAGGAACACCCCATTCAGTACTTTGAAGCTTGCATGCCTCAATGGCAAGTTTCTCACTTCCAGCGACAGGTTTACATCAATGGCCTTCGACCGAAAGATTTTGCGTGGTGTTCGATGCTAAGTCCTTTATTCACACCACGTGAATTATACTGCAGTACCTTGAGGGTCATTATCATTATCGGTGATTCCTCTCGCGCTTGTTAATAGTTTACATCATTGACTGGTAATCAAGCGATGTCTTTCCATGTTCGACTTCAAAACATTTCTCACATGGATCGACTTGTACTTCGAGTGAAGATCGGACGAGATTGAAGACCGCGGATCTAGTTTCATCCATTCGGGCTGCGATATATATTCATGGAAATAAAGACATTAAATGTACATCATTGCAGCACAGATAATCATCCTACCAAAAGGATGATGGCTCTACCAGAATCATCAGTCTACACTCAGACGATTGTCTGTCCTATGTACACGAAAATGAATTTATAAAGCTGAGCATGGGAATGCCCGCCTTAGCTAGATCATGAAAATATTATGAAGATAATGTATTGTATTGTATCTCATTATAGGTCTCCTCCCAACATTAAAAGAACTTCGGATCCTCATAATAAAGCATTTCACCCGACACCAAAAGGTTAACGGCCTCATACTTTAGGGGGCAACTGTTATAGAAATTTTTGTGCCCTGCACCCCCAAGCATGAAATTTCTATAAAACAAGGGCTCCTAAGTCCCTAAAAGTGTTGTTCTAACCCCTAAGGGAACAAGGTCAACAGATTATAGCTTCTCCCAGAAGATCTCCATGAGAAACTGCTCAGAATTGGTCAAAACAGGATCATTGCAGCTGCTCCACTGGCTAAGTGCGTTGCATCTCACCTAAATACACTATGAGGGTGTGTTGCATTTCAAAAGTCCCTTCTGTGGGGTGTGATGGGCGAGAAATGACAAATGGCAGTGTCATTCCGTGAGGTGGAGAGGCAATGGAAGCTTCCAGAATCTTCTCCTGTGACACTTGCCTCACTGAATTCGACCAAGGATGAGTAAGAGGCCCTTAGTCTCCAAGTGGAAGCAAGAACTATCAGAGAGAAGACCCTAATCAAATCACAAGTTGACTCATCCCCCTTACAGATATCTATATATGGATCCCTCATCCCAGAGATCTAGAGGCTGGAATTTTGCATATTGTAAGGAATTATTGTTGGTTTCTAGAGACAAACATCAAATTGTTGGGTGATCTAAGCTTTGTTTGAGGTGAAGAGGGGCTGCTTTGCTGGGAGGTTGATGCTGGGTCAGAACAACTAGTTGTAACTCCTCCTGGCTCTTTTCTTGTTTATCAATAAAAGCTATTTGAGTTTTCCTCCATGCTTTTGTATCATTGATGCTTGTTACATTTGTATGGTCAATTTACATATGATCCTAGATTGTTTATGATTATAGATCCATGTCTTTGTATAGTGCTATGCTTCTGTGATCTTACAGGTACTTTGTGAAGCTGGGCGTGCAAGGGAGCAGGTAGCTGAGGACTATCAAAGAAGAGAGGGATCGAATCAAGGGATTAGCGCAAGACAGAGGTTGGTCTTTCTGTTCCTCTCTATCTATAATTCATAAAGGAAAAACATAAGTAGCTTTTCTCTGTTTGTTTCTAAGGCAGCTGTCACACCTTAGTGGGATAGAGCAGTTCTATATAGACAGTTTTCCCTGTAACACTAATTTACGCAAAAACCATCAAAGAATTATGTATAAAAAAGCCAAAGAGGAGAATAACAACTAACCCAATTGTCCAAGTAGTTGGCACCCTATCTAACTTACTATCAGAAAGAGAAGCACCTATAAAATATGAGGACCTAGGGAATCCTATAGTTACTATGCAAATCAATGGATGCTCCTTCTCGAATGCCTTAGTTGATTTAGGAGTTGTAATCAATATTTTAACAACCATCACTTGTCAAAAGCTTGGCATTACATCATTATATCCAACCACAACCTTATTGGAGCTGGCTGAGCAATCGGTAGTCAGACCAGAAGGTACACTACATGATGTAATGGTATCTACAGACTCCTGGGAATATCCTACAGACTTTCTGATTATTAATCCCAAAAACCGACTAGATGACACCCTTTAATTTTAGGTAGAACTTGGCTAGCAACTACCGATGCTTACATTGGCTGTCGACAAGGTAGCGTGACTATAACAAGAGGGAGTAATGTCAAGAATTTAGCCTTATACCCTCCAGCCCATCCAAGCCTAACAATAATCAAAACAAAAAAACAACCTGTATCATACTTCACTGAAAACATTAGATCACCATTAACCATAGAAGATGCCCTAGAATTCAAAGACCAAACAGAGGACGACATCATTAACAGCTTCATTAACCAACCAGAAACCAGATCCCATTGACAGTGTCACATGATTGAGGCAACATTTGATAATGATGTAGAAGAATATCCCTTGAAAGACACTCATGATCAATCAATACCTACCACCTCTGTTTACAACAACAAAATTATAGAAATTGAGCTAGGAAAAACTTTGAACATTAAGAAAAATCTGACTACTGAACAAGAAGAAAGGTTGGTCCAACTACTGAGAAAATATAAGGAAGCTTTCGCATGGGATTGTCCTGATATGAAAGGAATTGATCCCCAGTTGTGTACCCACCACATTTATACAGAAAAGGATGCTAGACCCGTTCATCAACCCCAACGAAGATTAAACCCTCATCTTAAGGATATTGTGAAAGATAAATTACAAAAACTTTTAGATGTAAACTTTATTTACCCAATATCTGACTGCAAGTGGGTCTCTCCACTAGTAGTGGTGCCAAAGAAGAATGGAAAGTGGCGGATATCCGTAGAATACAGAGAATTGAATAAAGCAACCCAGGAAGACCACTCCCCCCTTCCATTCATTGATCAGGTATTAGACACATTAGCAGGAAAGAAGTTCTTTTCTTTCCTAGATGGCTTCAGTGGATATAATCAGATTCAGAGTGCCCCTGAAGATTGGGTTAAAACTACTTTTACCTGTCCTTGGGGAACATTTGCTTACAGAGTCTTACCCTTTGCGTTATGCAATGTTCCTCCCACATTTTAGAGGGCCATCCTCAGCATTTTTTAAAATTTAATAAATGAAGGGCTCAAATTATATATGGATGATTTCACACCTTATCAAGATGATTTTGAGCTAGCATTACAAACATTGGAAAAGGTGCTGCAACGATGTATTTCCACCAAGCTCTGCTTGAGCCATGAAAAGTGTCATATGATGGTGGCCGAGGGACTCATCTTAGGTCATTATATCTCAGCAGCTGGAATATAGGTGGATCCAGCTAAAATTCAAATAATTTTGTTAATGCCTACTCCTACCATGCAAACAGAGGTACACAATTTTTTGCACTAATAGGGAATGTTGATTTCATCTGGATAGATAAGTGTGACCATGCTTTTGAGGATATGAAAAAGCTAGTATCGATAGCCCCAGTGCTTCAGGGCCCAAATTGGGATTTACCATTCCAAATTTCATCTAATGCTTCAGACACAGTAATCGGAGTAGTTCTTGGGCAGGAAGAGGATAAAAATCCATATGCAATTTATTATATTAGCAAGAATCTATCTCCTGCTGAATTAAACTACACTGTGACTGAAAAAGGGTTTTTAGCTTTATTGCATGTTGTAAATAAATTTAGACATTATATAACTGGGTATCTTGTTGTTTCATATACAGATCACTTTTCCATAAAATATTTAGCAAATAAACTGGTTACAAATGGAAGAGTGATAAGATGGCTGATTCTCTTGCGGGAATTTGACATTACAATTAAGGATCAACCTAGAAAAGAGAATCCTATAGCTGATTTTCTCTCACAAATGCCAAAGCTAGCAGACACAGCAGCAGTTGAAGATCAATTTCCGAATGAACATTTGTTTGTTGTTACTATCAGAACACCATGGTATGTCGACATTGAAAATTAATTAGCAGTAGGCAAATTACCTAAGCATTTAACACCTAATGAATGAAAACTGATAGTGCAGCGCAGTACCCGATTCTCGTGGATTGGGGGCTACTTATTTCATACAGGGGCAGATATGCACATCAGAAGATGCGTCTGAGAAGATGAAATATTTGACAGTCTGAAAGCATACCACGATGGGCCGTGTGGAAGACATTTTGCAAACCGCGAGACCAGTCACAAGGTTTTACAAATAGGCTATTACTGGCACACTATTTTTAGAGATGCTAAAAAGTTTTTTCAAGCCTGTGATAGTCGGCAGAAGGTGGGATGCCTTGGACAATCTGATGAAATGCCTCTAAACCCGCAGTTAGTAACTGAGCCATTTGAGCCATGGGCACTCGATTTTATTGGTCCTATTAACCCATCATCAAATTAGAAAACATACGTATTGTTTGCAACAAAGTATGTTACCAAATGTGTTGAAGCAGAGGCACTGCTAAGAGCTATAAAGGATTTTGTAATACATTTTCTTTTCCAATTATTTATCCGATATGGCCTCCAAACGGACATAATTACAGATGGTGGACCACAATTTGTAGGTAATAAAATCACTGCAACATTAAAAAATTACCACATTCTGCAAAAAATTACAACTCCATACCACCCATAGGCAAATGGCCAAGTAGAAAGCACTGATAAGGTAATTGAGGCAATATTAACAAAAACAGTTGCATCACACAGGCACAACTGGGCTTCAAGATTTTCGGAAGCCTTGTAGGCATACCGAACAATGTGGAGAAACACCACCAAGTATTCACCATATCAATTAGTATTTAGAAAAGAACCCATCTTTCCAATCGAATTCAAAATTCAAACATTAAGAACAGTGCAAGAGGTGGGTTTGAATTTAAATGAGGCCTAGACTAATAGATTACAACAAATCAATGAGTTAGATGAAATAAGGCTTTCAGCTCTTCAAAACACTGCATTAATTCAACAACAAAGAGAAAAATGGCATGACGCCCTTATTAAAAAGAAGATCTTCCACGAAGGAGATTGGGCACTCCTTTATAATTCCAGGTTGTAGGATTTTCTCGGAAATCTCTAGACACGATGGCTTGGACCTTATGAGATACAGAAAGTGCATGACAATGGCACCATTACATTAACTACCATTGATGGATCTAGACATTCTTCCAAAGCAAACGGTCCTCGAGTGCGACTTTATCACAAACTGCTTACTCGAGAATCCTTTTACCAGCAATTATGGGAAGATTCCACTATGCAGATTCTCGCTAAGGAAGATAACCCCTCCTCAACATTAATTCATTGAACAATTCCTTTGTTTCTGAATTTTGTACATAATTCTTTTTTTTTTCTTTCGCTTGCATAAACTGGTTTTTTTGTACAAATTTTTATTGTTGTTCCCCTTAAGGAATAGCTGCTATTCCTCTTAAGGAACAGTTGATGTTCCTCTTAAGGAACAACAGTCATTCCATTTAAGGAGCAACAGATGATTTCCTTATTATTCTCATGCTGTTCCTCTTAAGGAACAACTGTTGTTCCTCTTAAGGAACAACAGCCATTCCTCTTAAGGAACAACATTTTTGTATGTCTCGTTTGGTGTTTGCATTTTTGCTATTCCTCTTAAGGAACAACACTTCTACGTTTTTATATTTTTGTTGTTCCTCTTAAGGAACTACTGCTGTTCCTCCTAAGGAACAACAACCATTCCTCTTAAGGAATAGCACTTCCGCTTGACTGTATTTTTGTATGTCCCATTTGGCATTGGCATTTTTGTTGTTCCTCTTAAGGAAGAACACTTCTGCGTGTTTATATTTTTGTTTTTCCTCTTAAGGAATAGCTGCTATTCCTCCTAACGAACAACAGTCGTTCCTCTTAAGGAATAGCACTTCTGCCTGACTGTGTTTTCGTTGTTCCTCCTAAGGAACAACGACCATTCCTCTTAAGGAACAACACTTCCTCCTGACTATATTTTTGTTGTTCATCTTAAGGAACATTAGCCGTCCCTTTTAAGGAACAAAATTTTCGCATGTTTCTATTTTTGTTGTTCCTCTTAAGGAACAATTGTTGTTCCTCTTAAGAAACAACAGCCTATCCTCTTAAGGAACAACACTTCGCGTGTCTCTATTCTTTTTTTTGTTGTTCCTTTTAAAGGAACATGAGTTTCGCTATTTTTTTTACTTTCTACCTTTCCTTCTAAGGAATAGCAGTTTCGATTTGGAGTATTTTTTGGCTGTTCCACCAAAGGATCAACACTTTATTTTCTGCTTGCTTTACTTGCTATTCCGCTTAAGGAACAACTAATGTTCCTCTTAAGGAACAACAGTTTCGCATGTAATTTTTTTCTTTTTTGTTGTTCCTCTTAAAGGAACCACAGTTTTTGCGTGCAGATGTTCTTTCTGTTGTTCCTCTTAAGGAACAACAACTGTTCCATCTAAGGAACAACACTTTTGGAGTGCATTTTTTGTTGTTTCTCTTAAAGAACAACATATGTTTTGATAGTTTTTGTGAATATTGTTTCACTCTTCATGATCCTTACAAGGAAAAGATACAAATTTATGCAAGGATACAATAATTAGAGGTTACTGAAATAAGCAAATTAAAGAAAAAATTTCATCTTTAAAGAGATTGCTTTGTATTGATAAGGACAAGGAAAGGGCACAACTTTCTATATCACTTTGTTGTCTTTATCTTCACTTAAACTTAAATTGATTGATTATTCTTATCATGTTGGTTCTTCCCTAACTCTCATAATTCTCTTTGCTTATTATTATTGAATAAGAATAAGGGCATATTTTCCTCTGTTGAGATGTTCAGACTTCTTCCACCATCCCTACTCTTAAGGAGTGTTGATCCATCCTCTATATATAAATAGGAAGTGCTATATGAAAGAAAAGAGAAAGAAAAAATATATCTATATGATTACTAACAATCCTATTATTTGTCAAATGAAGGATAGGGGGTCTCATCAAGAGCTAGCCTACCATGACCATAAGGAAGTAGTGAAGTGGCATTCCCACTATGGCCACCACACCTGGGATATGATCCAATGGGCACATTAGAAAAATAAAAGTCCTTGGAACAGGAGGTCTCATCACGAGCCGACCTGCCCACTTTTCACTACTTCCTGGTGAGTGGCATTGTGATTCAACTGGTTAGCAAGCCAGCACAATGGTCTCCATTCTGACATCACAAAGCACTTTCCTAGGCATACATAAAGGATTATGGTTCCAAGGGTGAAAAAGCAACTTTATCAAGGTTATAAACACCTGTGGGCAAAAGAGCTCTACTGATGGTACTCGAGTTGGATTTTTCAACGCCAATAGTAATTATAAACCCTTTTCTTATTTCTTTATCTTTATTTCAAAAGAGGTTATGTTCCCAAACTCCTTTTGAGCCTTTTATGCATGAAATATCATTTAAAAAATCAATCAAAATGGTTTAGGTGGGATGAGGACTGCAGAAGCATTTTACCTACGTTAGATGTCCTTCTCCCTTTTTCCCATCATTCCATAGCATCTCCATATCTATTAATAATTTTCATCATAAGCCTCGATTTCAGTAACTCGATACTTTTTGTGATCTTGCCATAAATATGTACACCTTTCCTTTTTTATACTGTACGATTTTCATCCAGTACGCTGCTCCTCCATTCAATCGGTCAAGGATGACCTATCACATTTTAAGGGGGCACAGATGATTTCGAAAATATTCCTACATACATGTTAGTTTCCTGTTCGAAGTTACTAGATTGCATCAGATCCCTTAATAGCAAGTTTTAACGGTATTGATGTTAAAAAAAGGGATATTATCCGATATGCATAGTTTTTTGTTCCATTGATATCCCTGTGTATTTCTATGTAAAATTAATAGCGTGCAGAACTTAGACGATATGGGAGGTCGATCAATACACAGCAAGCCATAGGTACTAACAATTTCCGATGCTGCAGGAGAAAGTTTGGTAAGAGCAGGATGGATAGCTTATTTTACATGACTACAGTAGTGCCATGAAGTTGTGGCTATCAAATTTTTTCAGAATTTGCAAGACGATCATTCCATAGTAGGAGGAAGGCGAATAATAGTGACAAATAAAGTACTTGTAGAGGTATAAGGACTACCAGTAGTGGGACCCATATGGACACATAAGAAATTGTGACTTCAAGATGCCATGGCCACCTTTCGGGACGAGGGACAGAACCTGATCGTTAAAGGAAAAGGAGTCCACCCTTCATCTTTAGGAGAACCATGGATGGAACTAGCTAGGGTAGTGCAGAGCTACATTACATGCAACGAGAGAAAGGATGTGGTAAGACCACTCCACCTCAAATTATTATCAGTACTAAAATATAAATGTGTTGTAAATTTGCTTACATATTTAAATTTTTTGCTGCATGATGCTGCTCAAAGAATAAATAAATCCCATCATATAGGTACTGTAGTGAGCCACCATTGTTTAATTCGATTGATAGTAAGTTATAACCTTGCTCAACAATAGACCAGTGGGGAAGAATTGGTGTTTTATATAGACAGGGGACTAGCTTTACCAACCCCAAAAAGAAAAAGAACCACTAGCAGAACAAACAGACCTCAAAAACGAAAACACTCCACCAAATTAAGAATGTGTAGGGGAATGCTTGAGAACCTCCAGGGTAGTAGCAGCCAACCCTTAGAATTACAAAGTGTTGAAAGTGAACAACCCAAAGGAAAAGATAACCAAGAATTAGAATTGGAAGAAGAAACTGAACACAAAAGTGAAGAAGAGAGGGAGGAAGTGGAACTTCCCTTAACCCCCAACGCAAGTCCACCACAAAACCCATTGCAGGACGATTAATTGGCCCAGATTTTAGCCAATATGAGTGAGTATATTTAGCCCCAGAGTCCACTCAACCTCAATACTAAGGCAGAGCAATGACAGGAACACCCTGCCCATGGCAAGAATACATTAGAGGAAATAGATGAGGAGGAAGAAGTAGGAGAAGAAGCTACTCAGGAAGTGGCAGACCAAGCTAGGGTTACCTCTCCAGAGGAACCTAGTCTAGATAATGCAAATTCTGAAGAGATGCTCCAAACAGAGGATATGGAAACTAGCCAGGGCAAAGGCACAACCCTTGAAGAACAAAATCCAGCTGAGCCCAGAAAGAATAGAAACAGTTGAGGAAATAGTTGTTCCTCCCAAGAAAAAGAAGAGCGAAATTAAGAGGCTGCAAAAGGAACAACAAAGGCCATAAAATTTAGTGAAACAACTTAGACGAAGGATAAGAGCACTGAAAAAGGGGAAAATCTAAAAAAGAACCCAGAAAACATTGGATGGAACCATACAAACTAAACCCCATGATACAAGGGCCACGGAGATTCAAACTGAGCCCATACTCATTCGAGACAGTAAGGAACAACATGCAGCTATTATGGACACAGCTGCCCAAATGGAAAACTCACATGTCTGTGATAAAGATGTTCAAACGGAGGCACTATCCTCCACCAATACAGCCACCTAAACATTCCATGATAAAGAGGCACATACTATAGGCACTCAGTATTGTAATAAGATTACCTAGATAGATCTTCAACCCAAAGAGATTTCGATGGAAAACAACCCCGCTGTAGAAAAATTCCAAGAGGATCTGGCATAGGCTTAATGGACTATATAGAAGCTTGAGGAACAAACTATTCCTCAGAAGAAATACCAAGAAATATAGCAGAAATTAAGGAGCATCAATGCATCAGAGAACGAAGTCTTCGATAAATATCGAAGGGCAAAAGAAAAAGTTGAAGAGGTAAAGAATAGTCTAAAAGTAATCAGGAGTTAAATGGATACTCTCTGTTCTTTATATACATATGTTCTAGCATGTGGGTCACCTGCCAAAAACTATGCTCTATTTCTGCTAGAAAGATATTTACAGTTAAAAATTAAGGCTGTTAAGGCAAGGAAATCTATATAATTAAAAACTATTGATGATTTTATAAATTGCTGTAAACACCATGGAGTAAAAGTCCAATGATTACTCTATGAGTTTTATTTACATAATTTCATATTGGAGGAGGAAATGGAGCATAATCCCCGGCCTTTTATAGGCGATGTACAATTTCAA
Source organism: Pinus tabuliformis (assembly GCA_031772625.1). NCBI lineage: Eukaryota > Viridiplantae > Streptophyta > Pinopsida > Pinales > Pinaceae > Pinus > Pinus tabuliformis. Next base: position 1,223,780,591 of record CM062817.1, on the reverse strand, counting down.
GCATTTATTTCATTTGCTACTAACCAGTTAAAGTGGCTCAAGGCCCATAACACTTTTCAAAGACAAGAAAATGAGCTATACCTTTGGGTTAGGGGTGAACCGAAAAACCCGTTACAACTGTTGGCTAAACATAAAAGCCTAATGAAAAAGGAGGGGGTGATCTAGACCTTGGGAGCCATCCACATAGAAATTTTCTAACAAGGGGTAGAATATTTCCTCTCTATCGAAGACAATTCCTTGGTAGCAGCTAAATTCAGATGGAAGACTGCCAATCAGAATATAGAAGACAGAGAGCCATTCAACTACAAGAACTTCAAGTTGGCCATAGATCGCCCGGTTACCTATAGTAATCTCATTTTGAGGGAAGGCCCGTATTGGCTTGGTTGCAGGTTTTGAAGTCCTATTATCTGGTATCCTGTAGAAGGGTAGAAGGCCATATATGAGTTGCCTGAAGGACAGACAGGGCCCATCTTTGAAGTCTTAGCTACAAATTTTGGTTTTAGACCACTACATGACAATCCCTCTCCAGCCTATTCTTTGACTGCTTTGCATACAAATTACATGGTTTTCATGAGGCCATGAAAAAGTGTAAGCAGGGGGGTGTGTTGAGCTATGGAAAAGGTATGAATTTGCCATTTATTTCCTTATCTTTTTCATTAATCATAACTCCTTTATATTCTAAGACGATAATATATCAAAGAATTATGGCGAAAACTAGCGAGTTATTGATTATTGCAAATTAGTTAAGTATTGTCCTTTTTCATGCAGGAAATAGAAGAAATGGAAAACTACCATTTTGAAGGAAAAGACAAAATAGAGTAACTACTGTTCCTTCACTAGGAAGCCTTATCCAAACAAGCAGATCAAGATCGGAGCGCATAGTTAAGGACAAGAACGGGAAATCACAGCATCAACACAAGAAGACAAAGGGTTGACTGGAGTTAGAAGATGGAGTGTATCACTCAGGATCTCTTGATCCTGAGGGATCGTTGTTTTACAGTTGACTCTCATTGATTAAAATAGAGTATGATTGGCTGTAAACATTTTCATATATGATTAATACATAAATCGATTATTGTTCCATTCCTTTATACTGAAGTAGTCTGGCGGTGATTCACTAGCGGCTAAGGGCCCGACCCTGGTGGATCCACTTGCTATTTTGTACCATTACTGTACAATCACAATCATGTGATGGTTTGGTTTGATTTCTGTTTATTTCAATCACATCGCTTTATTGTTCCTTGTTTCAAGAGTTTATGAATTGTTTTATTGGATATGTTGTAATTGAATCGCATTGCCGTTCCTTTTCATCATAATAATATTATTACACTCTACAAAATATATTGTTCTTCTGTTCATTTCAATTATAAAGCTTCTCTATTCATTCCAGTCAACTGAATTTTCTGTTCATTACAGATTTCTGCTCATTTCTACTAAATAGCATTGTTGTTCATTTCTTTTCTGCAAGTGTTTGGTTTTTCCTTTTAGAATCATTACAAGTTAACGTATTTATTCCATTTTCTAGTAGCAGCATTGTTGATTTAATTCTTTGTCATTCCTAGTCAGTCGCTTTAGTGTGGAGTGTGAGATCAACAACTGTAAAGAACATTGGCTATTACTGTATGAGTTCTTAGATTGAGGATCTTGTCTATGTTTGATTTCATTTACATCAGTTGACAAAGGAAAGAGTTATTGGTACTACATCCTTGACTGATAATTGTTGTTAATTTCTTAAGTGAATGATTTAGCTTCAGAGCATTGAGTTTCTTTTAATTGCAAGTAGGTGTTATTTCAAGAATCTGTTTACTCTTGTATTTGAATCACTGTACTGCAAATCGGAAAACAGTACTCCTAGATTAAATTGCCACCTCAGACTGAGTACACTCTTGGAATAGAAAATTGTACCTGGATTGATAATTAATGTAGGATGAATAGGAGTTAAAAAGACACCTTTTATACCTCAATAGTGGCGTGAAAGGTGATTATAACAGATCACAAGTGTACTGAAGGTTGGGACAGTGTATGAAGTAACCTACACAAAGATAATCATAGTTGAACTAAATTGACACCTTAGACATCTCGAGGGTGCGGAAACTTGGTTCCAGCATCCCCCCATATAGCTTCGGGTGAGATTTCAATCTACGCTCCGCGGGCTGATGCTAAAAGAATAACAGTGTAGGGGTTTTTTTGGCTAAATAACTCTGAACCTGTGTCAGTGTTACAGTTCCATTTGGGCACATCACTCCCATCATCCAAATTAGTGTTTCAGGGCTCATCAAACCCTAATTCCAGTTGCTACATGCCCTAAACAATTCACCCTTTTGAATGCCTCCTTCCCAAGTAGTTTCATGGCCTCAAGACATCCCGAAATGACCTCTAGAGGGACCAGTGTAGGTAGGCCCATGTAAGGGTGCGTTGTAGAGTAGTTGAGTCCATGCCAAGGTGTTCTGCAGAGCACTTAGGCCTCCTTTCACCTGTGCTGGGCAAGATTGAGCAAAATTCACATAGGGTTTGGGGAATATTCTTAGCTTTTGGAGTCATCTAGAAGGTTCCCTCACTTATCAACTCCTATGAGCTCGAAAATGGATAAGGAATGAGTTAAGATGCATCATATCCTCTCATCCCTTCCTCCATGGAACTAACTCTAAGTATGGAAGGCCATTCAATACCACCATTTATGACATAACCTCCTTCATCTCCCTATAGATTGACCACTCATCTAAGTGATTAGGGGTTGGACTATGTTTAATTGTAAGGAGATAATGTTGCTAGGAGAAATGGCTTTGAAGCAAGTATTGTAATGCCACAAGTTTTTCATGCTTTTGATGTGATGTGGATGGATCCAAGCTGGAGGAAAGACTTTGAATCAGACACAATGGTTGTAATTCCTTCTTATATTCAATAAAGTATTTGAACCTTTCTCCCATATGTTTGTATTGTCATATGATTCTTATATGTGTGAAATGTATCTGATTCCATTTACTTTTATTCAATAGATCTTTTTCTTTGATCAGTTCTTTGTCTTCTATTTGTGCTTACAGGTACTTCTCAAGCATGTTAAGTAGGGGAAGGAGCAATAGGATCTATAAAAATGAGACAAAAGGAAAGTGAAACTGCAAGTACGTATTCACATCTTCTTTGTCTTATCTATTTCCTATAGGAAAATGCTAAAGTGCTTTAAATTGTTGTTCTAGATATGGCTACTTATCTAGGGAATTAGTATTTATCCGTAGATACCAAATTCTCCAAAACAAATTGGCGACTCTGCTGGGGAAGATCATCTTTCCTAGTAGCTTATCCACCTACAAGGACATTCTTGCAGACCCTACTTATGTTCATTGATTCTATTTCAGCTCTTTTGCATTGAATTTTGGTCAAAAATTTGTCAAATTGCCTTCTGAAATGGCTCAATATCACTAACGCAGGCTTATGAGGGACATAATGCACTGCAGAGCACCCTTGTCTTAGGGACAGTGCTTTGAAGTGCATTGTCTCCCATTCAGGGCTGCATTGATCCTCCTAGGGTCAATTTCCCACCTTTGGAATGAGTTTCTGCAGATTTTTATCTGTTTGTTTGCTCGCTGATTGATCAACGAATGTCATGCCTCAGAGAACAAGTTTCTATCTCCTTTTCTAGCCCTACTTTGACTTGATTGAATAATGTATCTTAAATGTTTTCTTTGTCATTATTGATCCATATTCAAAGTTATAATATAGTTGATTAATGTTTGTTCAAAAGAAAGTTTCGTAAAAGTCTTCTTTTCCTTCGAAACAGAACTATCGCAAAGTCTTCATTGTTGTTAAAGATTGATTCATTGTATGTACATATTTTTCCTTTTTGTTCAAATTCACATTAGGGAAATTGAAAATAAATACATGCATGTTGCATTGAAAAAGTTTTTGCGTGATCATAGGAAAAGTGTAGGGAAATTTATTAGATTGTGCCTTTTCTCTTTGATCGAAAGAAATTTGATTGCTCTATCCCTAGTAGCTAGGATTTTCATTGTTAAAGTGAATGGAAAGAATGCTTATCATGATAGTTTCATTCCTAGCAATTTCAAAATAAATCATGTGGTGAACTTGAAAGGAAAATTCCTAAGAAAGATCAACTTAAAAATAACATCAATTTACCTAATGGAGCATTGTCATTAACGAAAAACATTTAGTGGTTCTAGACTAGAGATGTGTTCCAGCATCATAAAACAAAGCAACTGTCACTAACTTGTCTTCAATACATCCTGAGTGTGATACCTCATTCCGCGTACGTGAGTATATTGTAGGTTTTCCATGTACCTTCATGTATATAGGGTGATGTTACAATACGTAAAGTATATGGGAATGCTCTCACTGTGTAGTTTTGCATTAGACAACGCTTATACGACTTAGGCCTCCACATAGTTTTGGGTATATATGGGAGGACAACACTAGGTTTCTACCCATCCTTAGGCAACCGAGTCAGCCACCTTGTACACTGTGATACACCAAACACAACATTCAGGGAGATTGCCTACCTATACTTCTTAGTTCACCGGGAGATATTTTGTAGTTCATAGTTACTTGGTAAATGTTTTGCCTAGATTATCCTTCTTTTGTTTTGTTATGTTAGTTTGATTAAAATAAAATTAATTGACCATGGATAAAATCCTCCATGCTCACTCCTTAGTTGATCTTAGGTTGAAACATATGGCGACAAATCAAGAGTCGACCGATCAAGGAATTACTTTTGATGGGAAGCCTAGTCCTTTTCCTCCTTTTGAAAATATTGGTGCTCCTTATATGGCTACATTATCTCTACTGGGACTTACCATTGGCTTGCCAGTATGGTTGTTTTCAGCCTCCTTGGTTCAAAATGTCATGATTTCTCTGAAATCGAGTACTCCTCCAACACCACAAAATCAACCTCCATTTGATCCCAAAGTTGATCCTTTTCCCTCTTCCTCAGTTGTTTCTTCCTCCCCTTCTTCCTCTTCACCCAGCAAACAGCAAAAGTATTAGTACTAGTAACCAGGTGGCTAAGAAGAAGAAGAAAGTGAAGGAGAAGAAGAAGGAGAAGCAAATTCAGCAGAGGGGAAACCAAGCAACCATTGCTTTGAATGCAGCATCTGATGAGAAACCATCCATAAAGCCTCACAAAATTCTATATCCAGGCAAACTTCATGTGGGAGACCATCATCCTCTGAATTGTCTTGATATTCCTTAGATCTTAGAAGAATGATCTTCTCGTTCACATCATCCTGTGTCATCAACTTCTAGAGATCATGCTGGTGACACACCATCAACTATTGGTAGTAAAATTCATGGAAAGAAGGGTAAAGTTAAGTTTCCCTGTAGGTTATGTGAATGGAATCACCCCATTCACCTTTGTCCCTATTTGGATAAAGCCAAAAAAGTGTTCGATAACCGTCCTGCTTCACTGCATCGACTTCCATTTGGTTACAAGAGACTCTCCCTTAATCCTTCACTAGTTGATAAATTGACGGACTCAAATCAATCGTTGATAAAACCCACTCTCTCTGAAAGTGAATCCTATGAGTCTACACACGACCCAAATCAAAAGGTAGAGATGACAATTGACCTGATTTCACCTTCAGTTAATCGTACCTTTCCTGAAGAGAGTGAGTTTGATACCACTCAGGTTCTTTTTACTCCTTCAGATTCTAATGACCTTGGATACAACCCTCCTGTTCCATCAAGACAGGAGGAAAATCCTCCCATTCTTGTAAAACAAGGGGATAATACTCTCGTTTCTACGGTACCCCCTCCATGTAGTCTGGTCACTTCCTTTGATTGGAATCGACTAGTAGGATGTCATCTTCCTTCTTATGTGCCTTTCCAGATCATAGTATAGGATTGGAATATGATTGTATCTAGCACTATTATAGATGAATGTGCATCTGTGAGTATCCTTTTCTCCACTGCTTGGAAAGCGCTCAGTTCACCACCACTTTTGCTTGTTACCCAGAATCTATTGGCTTTTAACAGAGGAACCAGACAACCATTAGGGATCCTTCCTCAATTTCCTATTTCTTTGGGAGGGAGAATTTCCTATCTTAATGTGATTGTATTCCTAGGCCCTTTAGATTACAATTTACTTCTTGGGAACAACTATGTTTATGACATGGGAGCCATTGTTTCAACACTCTTTTGAGTGATTTATTTCCTGCATGAAGGTAGAAATGTCACCGTTGACCAACTTTCATTTCCCGGTCCAAATATGGCTTCTATTAAACCATATTCCCCAAATGGTCCTTTTGTGCCAATGGTATCATCCCCGCCAAGGGTTAATTATGTGGCAACCCTTTCCATGCCTACATCAACGGATAATCAATTCCGTAATGTTGTACATTATGTACTAGGGGCATTAGAACCAGATCTCTCTAATGGATTCCTTGCTACGGATCCCTTCCAAATCATTCTTCTCCCATCTGATGAGAACCTCTTATGGGTCATGAGACAGGGTTCATGAAGATAGTTCCTTGTCTTGTGCCAACCTCGTTAAAAAATGAAACCAACGATAGGAGGATAGTATGAGGATAGTTCATGCTCTTGCATCAACCTTGTTAAAAAATGAAACAAGGAGTATGAGGATAGTTCCTGGTATTGTCTCAACCTCGTTAAAAAATGAAACAAGGAATTTGAGAAGAGTTCCTTGTCTTGTCTCAAGCTCATTAAAAGATTAAATAAGGTCCCAAGTTCCAAGTTGAGTCTTTGATTAGATCTTGTAAAATCCTAGTCGAGTCTTTCACTTGATATCATAAAAGAACCTTCATTCCATCCACCTGATAGCCACAAGTAGTCTACTTAGGTGAATGTAATGAAGCTTGGGGGCATACACCTCATGGTAAACTTAAGTTTCCCTATAGGTTATGTGAAGAGAATCACCCCATTCGACTTTGTCCCTATCTGGATGAAGCCAAAATGGTGTTGGATAACCGTCCTGCCTCACCGCAATGACTTCCATCTAGTTACAGGAGACTCTCCCTTTCATCATTTTGGGGGCATGTAAAGCAATCTCAAGCATAGTTATTCATTTCAAGCTTTTCTAAAAATGAAATTGAATCCAAACATAGTTTTTCATTTCAAGCTTGTGTAAACATGAAACTGAATCCAAGCATAGTTTTTTGCTTCAAGTTTGTGTAAACATGAGATTGAATCCAAGCATAGTTTCCCATGGTTCAAACTTGTGTAGAAATGAACCCATCTCCATTTTAACGGTCGTGATTACCATTCTATTAGATTCTTTCATCATATGAGCCTTGGTTGTTTTCATGCCATCGCCACCATCCCTTTAGCCGATCATATGCTTTCACTTGGTTATTTTACCCATTTTGAGGAACAGTTGCACTAAGTGGTCTTAATTAGCCAGCCTCTTCACATAAATCAACATGTTTTAGGAAGTTCCAGTATCATTGGAACCAGTTGCTATCCTAGACACCACTCGTTCCAGAAAGTGGAGTCCTCTTTAAGCTCTTTTCAGACTCTCGAAATATGAATAGATTGTTGAGTGCTTGTCCCTTTCAGCTCATTAACAGATTGGAAGTGACACCTACTCAGTATAAGTTTAACCCTTTTTCAGACTGAGATAGATTATTTACGAAAAAGGAATATGTTGACCAAACATGGTCAATAGGTTCTCTCTCGTATTGTTTTACACTTTTTTGGGCTTGAGAGACAAATCTACGAAAAAGAACTTGTGGAGTTTTCCTTTTTTCCCTTTTCAAACTCTCTAAACATTAAAAGGACCGAGTTATCTTTGTCGTTAGACTCATTAAAACATCAAATAGTGAGAAACTTGTCCATCTAGACAAAACTAAGTTTCACCTTTGATAGACTAGTTAAAATATCAAATAGCGATGGATTCACCAGAAGGGTGGAATTATACAACAATCATATGTTATCCTCCTCAACCTTGATAAAAAATAAAGAGGTATTGGTCACCAATGACTGGGGAAAATGGGAAAAAGGCGAAAACCGCTTTGTGGTAGCAGGTCCCTCTTGAACATGACACTTTCACTCCGTCACCGTGACTATTTGGGTTGGGCTATTAACTTGATGGTTATCATACCATTTTTCTATCATACCATCGATCACATTGTTTTGGTTCAATCCTACCAATTCATTTTAGTGTCACCAACATGCTCAAAAGAAGTCATCCAGACAAAATTCATCCTTCGCAATACCATAAGCGTTCATTTTCTTGACCACCATTCTTGAACCTTGTGTCATCAGTCAAATTCTGTCTCCAAAATAACTACACTCATTTCAGGTTGTTGACATGGGATACATCAAGGCCCTCCTGTGATGAGTCTCTTCTTGTCAACATCAACACATTATCCCAGAACTTGACATAGAAACACCCTTCCAGTACCTTGAGGGTTGCATACATCAATGCCAAGTTTCTCGCTTCTGGAAATCAGTTAAAATCAATGACCTTCAACTGAAAGAATTTACATGGTGTTCGAAATCAATCATCCATTCACACCATGCATAATGTATTGCAATACCTTGAGGATCATTATCATTACCGGTGATTTCTCTCACATCTATTAACAACTTACATCAGCTGGTAATCATACGGTGTCTTCCCGTGTTCAACTTCAGATCATATATTCACATGGTTAGACTCATACTTGAGTGAACAATTGGACAAGATAGAAGGCCCCAAATATAGTTCATCCATCAGGGCTGCAATGCTAGTAGTACTAAATCATATGTACAATGGCCTTACATTGATAGTCATTCTGATCATGGGTCTATATCTGTAGACGACTGTTTATGTAGATGTAATGAAAGTCTATAAGTTGAGCATGGGCATGCCTTCCTTCAAAAATTCATGTAAAAATCGAAATATCATGATATATGTATTGTAATTGATAAAATTCACCTTCCACTTCGAAACCTCCTTATCACACCATAAAGAATTTCATTTGTCATTTTAATTTTTCCAACTTCATGCTTTAGGGGGTAGTTGTTATAGATCCATTTGGGCACATCACTCCCATCATCTAGATCAGTGTTTTGGGGCTCACCAAACCCTAATTCCAGTTGCTACATGCCCTAAACAAGTCACCTTTTTGAATGCCTCCTTCCCAGGCAGTTTCATGGCCCAAAGACATCCTGAAATGACCTCTAGAAGGACCAGTGCAGGTAGGTCCATGTAAGGGTGCGCTGCAGATCAATTGAGTCCATGCCATGGTGCCCTGCAGAGCACTTACGCTACCTTTCACCTATTTTGGGCGAGATTGAGCGAAATTTACATAGGGTTTGGGGAATATTCTTATCTTTTGGAGTAATCTAGAAGGTTGTGTCACTAATCAACTCCTATGAGTTCAAAAATGGATAAGGAATGAGTTAAGATGCATCCTATACTCTCATCCCTTCCTCCATGGAACTAATTCTAAGTATGGAAGACCATTCAATACCACCATTTATGATATAACCTCCTTCATCTCCCTATAGATTGACCACTCATCTAGGTGATTAGGGGCTGGACTATGTTGAATTATAAGGAGATAATGTTGCTATGAGGATTGGCTTTGAAGCAATTATTGTAATGCTACAAGTTTGTCATGCTTTTGATGTGATGTGGATGGGATCCAAGCTAGAGGAATGACCTTGAATCAGACACAATGGTTGTAATTCCTTATTCTATTCAATAAAGTATTTGAACCTTTCTCTCATATATTTGTATTGTCTTATGATCCTTATATGTGTGAAGTGTATCTGATTCCATTTACTTGTATTCAATAGATCTTTTGCTTTGATCAGTTATTTGTCTTCTGTTTGTGTTTATAGGTACTTCTCAAGCATGTTAAGTATGGGAAGGAGTGATAAGATCGATACAAAGGAGACAAGAGCAAAGTGGAACTACAAGTAGGTCTTCTCATATTCTTTGTCTTATCTATTGCTTATATTAAAAGGCTAAACTGCTTTAAACTGTTGTTCTAGATATGGCTACTTTTTTAGGGAATTAGTATTTATCCATAGATACCAAATTCTGCACCTCATGGTAAAGTTAAGTTTCCCTGTGGGTTATGTGAAGGGAATCACCCCATTCACCTTTGTCCCTATCTGAACGAAGCCAAAAAGGTGTTGGATAACCATCTTGCTTGACCGCAACGGCTTCCATCTAGTTATAGGAGACTCTCCCTTTCATCATGCTAGGGGCCTGTAAACCAATCTCAAGCATAGTTCTTCATTTCAAGCTTGTGTAAAAACTAAATGGAATCCAAGCATAGTTTTTTTTCCAAGCTTGTGTAAACATGAAACTGAATCCAAGCATAGCCTTTCGTTTCAAGCTTGTGTAAACATGAAACTGAATCCCAGGATAGTTTGCCATGGTTCAAGCTTGTGTAAAAATGAACCCATCTCCATTTTAATGCTCACGATTGCCATTCTATCAACCCTTTCATCAGATAAGCCTTGGTTGTTTTCATCCCATCACCACCATCCCTTTGGTTGATCATACGCTTTCACTTAGTTGTTTTACCCTTTTTGAGGATCAGTTGCAATGAGTGGTCTTAATTAACCAACCTCTTCACATAAATCAACATGTTTTGAGAATTTCCAATATCACCAGAACCAATTGCTATCGTAGACACCACCCATTCCTCAAAGTGGAGTCCTCTTTAAGCTCTTTTTAGACTCTCAAAATATGAAAAGATTGCTAGCACTTGTCCTTTTTAGCTAGTTAATAGATTGGAAATGACATTTACTTAGTATAATTTTAACCTTTTCCAGACTGAGATAGATTATTTACGAAAAAGGAACACGTTGACTGAACATGGTCAATAGGTTCTCTCTCATATTGTTTTACGCTTTTTTTGGATTGAGAGACAAATCTACGAAAAATAACTTGTGGAGTTTTCTTTTTGTCCCTTTTCAAACTCTCTAAACATGAAAATGACTGTGTTATCTTTGTCATTAGACTCGTTAAAACATCAACTAGCGAGAAACTTGTCCATCCGGACAAGACTAAGTTTCACCTTCGCTAGACTCGTTAAAACATCAAATAGCAATGGATCCACCCAAAGGGTGGAATTATACAACAAGAATATGTTATCCTCCTCAATCTTTATAAAAAATAAAGAGGTACTTGTCAACAATGACAGGAGAAAATGGGTAAAAGGGAAAACCACTTTATGGTAGCAGGTCGCTCTTGAACATGACACTTTCACTCCATCATCGTGACTATTTGGGTTGTGTTATTAGCTTGATGGTTATAATACAATTGGTTTATCATACCATCCATCACTTTGTTTTGGTTCAATGCTGCCAATTCATTTTAGTGTCACCGACATGCTCAAGAGAAGTCATCCAGTCAAAATTCATCCTCTGCAATACCATAAACCATCATTTTTATCACCGCCATTCCTAAACCTTATGTAGTTAGTCAAATTCTATCTCCAAAATCACTACAATCTTTTTGTGTCATTAATGTGGGATACATCAAGGCCCTCCTGCGATGAGTTGCTTCTTGTTGACATCAACATATTATCGAAGAAGACTTAGAAACACCCTTCCATACCTTGAGGCTTGCATACATCAATGGCTGGTTTCTCACTTCCGACGATAGGTTGACATCAATGGCCTTCGATCGAAAGACTTTGTATGGTATTTGACATCAAATCATCCATTCACACCATGCAGATTGTACTGCAGTACCTTGAGGATCATTACCATTATCGATGATTTCTCCTGCATCTATTAACAACTTACATCATTGTCTGCTAATCAGACGGTGTCTTCCCATGCTCGAATTCAAATCATATATTCACATGGTTAGACTCGTACTTCAATGAATGATTGGATGAGATAGATAACCCTAGATCTAGTTTCATCCATACGGGCTACGACTTCAGGAGCACTAAATCATATGTACAATGGCCTTACATTGATAGTCATTCTGATCATGGGTCTATATCTGTAGACGACTGTTTATGTACATGTAATGAAAGTTTATAAGTTGAGCATGGGTATGCCTTCCCTTAGTGATTCATGTAAAAATCAAAATATCATGATATATGTATTCTAGTTGATGCAAGTCACCTTCAACTTCAAAACCTCCTCATCACATCGTAGAGCATTTCATTCGACAAATGCATTTTTCGAACTTCGTGCTTTAGGGGGCACCTGTTACAAACCCATTTTGGAACATCACTCCCATCATCTAGTTCAGTATTTTAGGGCTCATGAAACCCTAATTCTAGTTGTTACATGCCCTAAACAAGTCACCCTTTCAAATGCCTCCTTCCTAGGAATTTTGATGGCTTGAAAACATCCTAAAATGACCTCCAGAGGGACCATCATAGGTAGGCCCATGTAAGGGTGCACTGCAGAGCAGTTAAGTCCATGCCAGGCTGCTCTACAGAGCACTTAGTCTCCTTTCACCTACGCTGGGTGAGATTGAGCAAAATTCACATAGTGTTTGGGGAATATTCTTATCTTTTGGAGTCATCTAGAAGGTTCCCTGACTTATCAACTCCTATGATCTCGAAAATGGATAAGGAATGAGTTAAGATGCATCCTATACTCTCATCCCTTCCTCCATTGAACTAATTCTATGTATGGAAGGCCATTCAATACCACCATTATGGCATAACCTCCTTCATCTCCCTACAAATTTACCACTCATCTAAGTGATCAGGCGTTGGATTGTGTTGAATTATAAGGAGATAATTTTGCTATGAGAATTGGCTTTGAAGAAAGTATGTAATGATACATTTTTGTCATACTCTTGATGTGATGTGGATGGGATCCAAGCTGGAGGAATGAATTTGAATCAGACACAATGGTTGTAATTCCTTCTTCTATTCAATAAAGTATTTGAACCTTTCTCCCATATGTTTGTATTGTTTTATGATGCTTGTATGTGTCAAATGTATCTGATTCCATTTACTTGTATTCAATAGATCTTTTTATTTGATTGGTTCTTTGTCTTTTGTTTGTTTTTATAGGTACTTCTCAAGCATGTTAAGTATGGGAAGGAGATACGTGATTGATACAAAGGAGACAAGAGGAAAGTGGGACTGCAAGTAGGTCTTCTCATCTTCTTTTTCTTATCTATTGCTTATAGGAAAAGGATAAAGTGCTTTAAACTATTGTTCTAGATCTGGCTACTTATCTAGGGAATTAGTATCTATCCGTAGATACCAAATTCTACACTTCATGGTAAAGTTAAGATTCCCTGTAGGCTATGTGAACAGAATCACCCCATTCACCTTTGTCCCTAACTGGAGGAAGCCAAAAAAGTGTTGAATAACCGTCCTACTTCACCGCAATGACTTCCATCTGCTTAGAGGAGACTCTCCCTTTCATCATGTTGGGGGCATGTAAACCAATCTCAAGCATACTTCTTCATTTCAAGCTTGTGTAAAAATGAAACTGAATCCAAGCATAGTTTTTCGTTTCAAGCTTGTGTTAACATGAAACTAAATCCAAGCATAATTTTTCGTTTCAAGCTTTTGTAAACGTGAAACTAAATCCAATCATAGTTTCCCATGGTTCAAAATTGTGTAAAAATAAACCCATCTCCATTTTAACCCTTGTGATTTCCATTCTATTAGCATCTTCCGTCAGATGAGCCTTGGTTGTTTTCATCCCATCGCCACCATCGCTTTGGCCGATCATATGGTTTCACTTGGTTGTTTTACCATTTTTAAGGAACAGTTGCAATGAGTGGTCTTAGTTAGCCAACCTCTTCATATAAATCAACATTTTTTGAGAAGTTCCAATATCACCGGAACCAGTTGCTATCCTAGACACCACTCATTCCCCAAAGTGGAGTCCTCTTTAAGCTCTTTTCAGACTATCAAAATATGAAAATATTGTTGAGCACTTGTCCTTTTCATCTCGTTAACGGATTGGAATTGACATCTACTTAGTATAAGTTTAACCCTTTTCCAAACTAAGATAGATTATTTATGAAAGAGGAATACGTTGACTGAACATGGTCAATAGGTTCGCTCTCATATTGTTTTACACTTTTTCGGGTTTGAGAGACAAATCTATGAAAAAGAACTTGTGAAGTTTTCTTTTTTCCCTTTTCAAACTCTCTAAACATGAAAAGGACGAAGTTATATTTGTGGTTAGACTCATTAAAACATCAAACACCGACAAACTTGTCCATCTAGACAAGACTGAGTTTCACCTTCGCTAGACTCGTTAAAATAGTAATTAGCGATGGATTCACCCGAAGGGTGGAATTATACAACAAGCATATGTTATCCTCCTCAAACGTGATAAAAAATAAAGAGGTATTGGTTAGCAATGACTCGGGAAAATGGGAAAAAGGGGAAAACCACTTTATGGTAGCAAGTCGCTCTTGAACATGAAACTTTCACTCCATCACCGTGACTATTTGGTTAGGTTATTAGCTTTATGGTTATCATACTTTTGGTCTATCATACCATCCATCACTTTGTTTTGGGTTAATGCTACCAATTAATTTTAATGTTGCTGACATATTCAAGAGAAGTCATCCAGTCAAAATTCATGCTTTGCAATACCATAAACCTTCATTTTCATGACCTCCATTCCTGAACCTTGTGTCATCAGTCAAATTATGTCTCCAAAATCACTACACTCATTTCGCATCGTTGATGTGGAATACATCAAGGCCCTCCTGCGACGAGTCGCTTCTTGTTAACATCAACACATTATCCAAGAAGTTGACTTAGAAACACCCTTCTAGTACCTTGAGGCTTGCATACATCAAGGGCAGGTGTCTCGCTTTTAGTGATAGGTTGACATCAATGGCCTTCGACTAAAACTATTTGTATGGTGTTCAACATCAAATCGTCCATTCACACCATGTAGAATGTATTGCAGTACCTTGAGGATCATTGTCATTATCAGTGATTTCTCTCACGTCTGTTAACAACTTACATCATTGGCTGGTAATTAGATGGTGTCTTCCCATGTTCGAGTTCAGATCATATATTCAGATGGTTAGACTTGTAATTAAGAAAACAATTGGATAAGATAGAAGACCCCACATCTAGTTTCATCCATTTGGGTTGCAATTTCAGGAGTACTAAATCATATGTTGAATGGCTTTACATTGATAGTCATTTCGATCATGGGTCTATATCTGTAGAATACTTTTTATGTAAATGTAATGAAAGTTTATAAGATAAGCATGGGTATGCCTTCCCTCAGTGATTCATGTAAAAATCAAAATATCATGATATATGTATTGTACTTGATGCAGGTCACCTTCCACTTCGAAAACTCCTTATCACATCGTAAAGCATTTCATTCGACATTTTCTTTTTTCTGACTTCATGCTTTTAGGGTCAGCTGTTACAGATCCATTTTGTCACATCACTCCTATCATCTAGGTCAGTGTTTTAGGGCTCAATGAACCCTAGTTCAAGTTTCTACATGCCCTAAACAAGTCACCCTTTTGAATGCCTCCTTCCCATGCAGTTTCATGGCATGAAGACACCCTGAAATGACCTCTAGAGGGATCAGCGTAGGTAGGCCCATGTAAGGGTGTGCTATAGAACAGTTGAATCCATTCCAGGGTGCTCTGTAGAGCACATAGTCCTCCTTTCACCAACGCTAGGTGATATTGAGTGAAATTCACATAGGGTTTTGGGAATATTCTTATCTTTTGGAGTCATCTAGAAGGTTCCCTCACTTATCAACTCCTATGAGCTCGAAAATGGATTAGGAATGAGTTAAGATGCATCCTATCCTCTCATCCCTTCCTCCATGGAACTAATTCTAAGTATGGAAGGCCATTGAAGACCACTATTTATGACATAACCTCCTTCATCTACCTATAAATTTACCACTCATCTAAGTGATCAGGGGTTGGACTATGTTGAATTGTAAGGAGATAATGTTGCTTTGAGAATTGGCTTTGAAGCAAGTATTGCAATGCTACAAGTTTGTCATGTTTTTGATGTGATGTGGATGGGATCCAAGTTGGAGGAATGACTTTGAACTAGACACAATGGTTATAATTCCTTCTTCTATTCAATAAAGTATTTGAACCTTTCTCCCACATGTTTGTATTGTCTTATGATGCTTATATATGTGAAATGTATCTGATTCCATTTATGTGTATTCAATACATCTTTTTCTTTGTTCAGTTCTTTGTCTTCTGTTTGTGTTTACAGGTACTTCTCAAGCATGTTAAGTATGGGAAGGAGTGATAGGATCGATACAAAGGAGAAAAGAGGAAAGTAGAACTACAATAGGTCTTCTCATCTTCTTTGTCTTATTTATTGCTTGTAGGAAAAGGATAAAGTTCTTTTAACTGTTGTTCTAGACATGGATACTTATCTAGGGAATTAGTATTTATCCGTAGATACCAAATTCTCCAAAATAGTTAGGCCCCCTCAAGCCAACACTTACGAGTAAAAAAATACTCTCCAATTATAATCATTAAATTTGGCCTCGAAATGAAGGTCGGGCATGGATTTTATTCTAGCATGCCAAAATTTCCTTGCTTGACTAAAATGCATGTCTAGCATTCATTTCTTCGCCAATTTGATTGATTCAAATTGTAGCATGTTTATCTTACTATTTTACACATGTTTAAATTGTTATATATTTACTAATCAATAGAGTAGTAACAATGTTAATTTTGTTATGGCAAGAAGTCTCTGTTTTAGATAATTGCATTTTAAAATATTTTCAAAATTTTCTCATTGCATTCACCCCATATCATCATAAAAAATTATGTAGAAAGAACATTAGGAATAATAATGTAGCATAATAATCATAGGTCTGTCATGATATCTTCGTCATAGGTCTGTCATGATAGCTCAGTCATAGGTATGTCATGATGTCTCTATCATAGGGATAATCATAAATCCTTCATACCTCTTTCATAATACTTTGTCATATCACAAATAAGAAGGTCCAAAGAGGCCACTTGGAATACCCAAGAATTGAGGCCCATTAGGGCATTGTTACACAACAATACTCAGGTACAATTTCTGATACCCATAGGATGGAATGATTATTATATCACTTCCAATTAATTACATGTCCTAGTGTGCATTTATTTTAGGCACACAAATTGTGCCTTTTACGCTATGAAATCCATGCAATTTGTGATATTCTTGAAAACACACAGACACACACACACACACACACATCTCTGTGTGTGTGTGTGTGTGTGAAAAAATAAAAGTATTTAGTTGTGTTAATGTTACTTATGAGAAACAAAATACTCTCCAAGTTGAATCATTCAATTTTTCCTTGAAATGAAGTTTGGGCTTTCATTTTTATGAGGTAGGACAAAATTGCCTTGCAACACTAAAATGCACACCCATGCTTCATTTCTTGGCCAATACGATTGATTAAAATTGTGGATTGTTTATTTTACTATTTCAAACACTTTTATATTGTTATATATTTACTAAACAATAGAGTAGTAACAATGTTAATTTTATTAAGGACATAATTCTATGTTGTAGACAATTTAATTTTAAAACAATTTCAACATTTTCACACTGTGTTCACTCCATATCATAATAAGAAATTATGTAGAGAGAACACTAGCAATAAGAACACATCATAAGAGTCATAGGTCTATCATGATATATCTGTCATAGGTATGTTATGATGTTGTTGTAATGGGGCTCAACATAACTCCTTCATATCTCTATCATAATATTTTCTCATATCACAAATAAGAAGGCCCAAAGAGGCCACTATCATACCCAAGAGCTTAGGCCCATTAGGGCATTGTTACACCACAAGACTGAGGTACAATTTCACATACCCATAGGATAGAATGGTCATTTTATCACTACCAATTAATTATAGGTCCCGGTGTGCACTTATTTGAGGCACACAAACCTTATGTTTTACTCTATGAAATTCATGCAATTTGTAATATTCTTGAACAACATAAATATATATTTGAAAAATCAAAAATATTTAATTGTATTAATGTTACTTTTGAGTAAAAAGATACCCTCCAAGTTGAATCACTCATTTTTTCCTTAAAATGAATGTTGGGCGTGCATTTTTTTGAGGCAAGCCAAAATTTCCTTGCTTCACTAAAATGCACACGCATGCTTCATTTCTTGGCCAATATGATTGATTGAAATTGTAGATTGTTTATTTTACTATTTTACACACTTTTACATTGTTATATATTTAATAAATAGTAGAGTAGTAATAGTGTTAATTTTCTTATAGCTAGAAGTCTTTGTTGTAGATAATTTCATTTTAAAATAATTTAACCATTTTCACATTGCATTCACCCCATATCATCATAATAAATTATGTAGAGAGAACATTAGCAATAATAATGAAGTGAAACGTTCATATGTTTTGCATGATACCTCTATCATAGGACTCAACAAATCTCCTTCATATCTCTGTGATAATATTTTCTCATATCATAGATATGAATGCCCAAAGAGGTCGGTGTCAAACCCAAGAACCGAGGCCCATTAGGGTTTTTTTTGGCAGAGATTCACATTGTATTAAGATGGTAATATAAATAAATTACATGCAAAAAATATTGGGGAGTCTTTTATGATCACCCATTGATGTTTTCTGCCATTTGATAGGGAAGTCGAAGAACATTTTCAGAAATTGAAAGTAAAGTCTTTTATGATGCATCATCAGAACAATGTTTAAGATAAAAATTAAAAAACGTAGAACCCTCATTCTGTGGTGGGATCAAGCCACTGAGAGGTAGACCTTGAAGAGAAGAAAAAACACCCAAAAAAATTCTTGTGAGAGGATTCACATTATATTAACATGGAAATATACATAGAGTACATGCAAAAATTCTTGTGGGGTCTTCACTCATCACCCATCAAGGTTCTATGCCCTTGGAGAGGGAAACCAAGGAGCCTTTCTAGAATTTGCAAATCAAGTCTTGTGCAATACATCGTCAAAACAATGTTTAAGATAAACATTACAAAATTGAGAACCCTCATTCTATGGTGGGACCAAACCACTGAGGGAGAGACCTTGAAGAGAAGACAAAACATAAAAAATAATCGTTACATGAGAAAGAATGTGAGTGCTTATCTATCTCCATGATTTCCTAAGGTTGCATTGAATTATTGTGGCTGCTAATGACCATCACCAATATGGTCAGGTGTATCCACTTTAGTAGGAGTCTCCTTGATAATTTAATACCCATATGGACTTGGATGAGTAGGAAAGTGTGATGTATCCTTCACCTAAGTGTGCTCTGGATGTGCCACTGCATCTACCTGATGCCCACAAATTAGGGAAGGGAAACTAGCAGTAGCTAGACCAGTTGGGGAGTTGTGGCTTTGATGGACATAGAGACGGAAGTCGATGGTCTAGGGGAGGAGGGGAATTATTAAGGTAATTTGATGTCAACGTCACGTGATAGATGCTACAAGAAGTTTGTAGTGTGGGAATTGTTAGTAGAAATTTTAGTTATCCACCATGTGGTCTTCGATTTTGCCTTTTCCTAAGCTACAAGATGACGAACCAAAATATTATGGAGTGACGAGACAGTGTTGTGACACCAATAAGATTCTTCAACCTCCAAATCAAAAACTTGATGGCGGATGTGGGTGGGGGTAGTGTGACCATACATTATAAAATCTTCCTCTTTGACAAAGGATGTGGGAGGGTGACCTCTGCATCTATCATGCCTAGTACGATGATGCCTTCCCATTTCTCTACTCATGGTGCAGCAACTAGAGTCGTCGAGATGAATGAACACTGCGAAGGTCACAATGGTAGTAGGAAAGGAGCAAGAGGTCGAAAGAGACCAGATTGTGAGACAAGTGCTCATCGGGAGAAATATATTTCTCGATAACATAAAATGGATCCTAGTATAGAATTTGACCCATTAGGACAATCATCTCTATGACAACACAGTTAATCTGATAGGGGAGTAATACTTAACAACCACTCGATGGAACGATATCTAGGAAGAAGTGTATGATGATCCTAAAATATATCATGTAGGAAACTTCTAGCAGGGGAAATATGTACTTGTCCTAGATGGGTCATCAACTTCAATTGCTCCAATGGAATATTTTATAGACCAACCAGTATTATCTTCAACATTCGATAATATTGACAACGCTCCAAACAATGGGAGGGTTCCCCAAGACTGTCAAACTCAATCTAGGATAATATTCCATATATATGTCTTACTTGTACACATTTCAATATCTATAAATGAACCAAATTAAAATTCTGTTGGCATTATGATTCAAGTGTTGTCCTTGATGGCAACTCACTCAGAGGATGGTACAGGTGCTCAGAGGTTGGTACAGGTGATGGCAACTTAATCAGAAGACAGATCTTAGTACAGCATGCCAAGGAAGTTCATATACGCATGTTCGTTAAGCCCAAGTCGCGTGTACACGCAAGTTGGTTTCAGAAAAAGCGCGTGTATGTGGAAAAGTATCTTTGGTCCATGGTGGTTAGTCCTTGGAAGTTGTGCCTATGATTTCGGACCATTGTGTCTCGACGGGCGTGTCGATCCCTAGTTTTGAAGTTGATGGTATTGTGTTACTATGGTTTTGGCTCTTGGTATTGAACTAGGCCTAAGACTATATAAGGAGAAGAAGATCATTAGGCAAAATCATCTTTCGACAAGGCTTGAATATCTAAGAGAGAAAGAGATCTGATATGCAGGTTCTGGGTTGCTTGATCTAAGCCAAGGAGAGATCACATCGGTTGATGGAAGACTAGATCTAAGGATAGATCGGGATCTAATGGTTTGAAATGCACTATCATGATATGGTTGATTATGCGTATTTCTAGATCTGCATATTGTCGCAATGTTACGTTTCGGATCTAACTAATGTCTGGTACAGAAAGTTTATTTTTAGATCTGTACGCAGGTTGGCTTCGGTAAAAGCGCGTGTATACGCGGGTTTTGCTCATTGAAGTAGCGTATATCTTTTGAAGCTTGATTTTGGGTTTACAGTGGGGTCTGACTGTTATTGCAGAGTTCTGTAGTTTGCTCTGTGTTCTGGTAACTGGTGATTGACAGGGTTCAGTGGTTCAGTGATTCAAAGTTTGGTTGTTTTATGCTTCAATGATCTGTTGTGGAAATTGAATGATTTGTGGTCTTCAGATTATAATGTTGTGCTTCAGGAATATCCAAGTCTGAAAATGTATGAAAAGTGATATCTGAAAGAAGGAAGATTGTAGGTCAGCACCTACGTACTAGTATCTTGGCTAGTACAAGAGCAAAGGGGGTTGGAGCTCCCTTCCAAGGAAGTTTGGAGAACGAGAGAAGGTTGTAGCCTTCTGCAGGTTGTAGCCTGCGTACTGGTATAAGGCTGCACCAGTACAAAAGATTGTAAACTGAAGTTTCATATTAAAGAAAGATAGAGACAACTTGCAGCAGGTGGTTTTCACCCACATTGGGTTTCCACCTTATATCTTGGTGTTCATGTGTGTGGCTTTTTATCTGTTCTGTTATACTGCACATGTTTACTGTTAATGTGGTGAATAATGTCCTGATGCACTTAATTGAAGAATAAGCTAACTAATTTGTGAGTTTTCTTCTTATACGCTGTTTTACTTCGTCACAGTAGCGTGTACACGCTGGTTCACTTAACTGAAGTAGCGTATATGTTTCTGAGCATTTAAAAAGTTTGATTAATCTGATAATACTGATTCACCCCCCCTCTCAGTATTATTTTCAACAATTGGTATCAGAGCAGGTCCTTCAGAGAAGCTTGATCGCTTGAAGGAAGATCATTCATCATGAGCAATTACGAGAAAGAAGCATCAATCAGGCCACCGGTTTTTGATGGAACAAATTTCAATTATTGGAAGGTAAGAGTTACTGCATATCTTCAATCTCTTGGTACAGAAGTTTGGGACATTGTAGAAACAGGCTATGCTTTTCCTTCAGCTACTCCTACAGATCCAGCTGAGAAAAAGGCATATGAAACAAATGCAAAAGCAGTCAGTACTCTACTAGGAAGTATATCTCAAACAGAATTCATGAAGGTCATGCACTTCAAATCAGCAAAAGAGATATGGGACAAAATGATCACTAGCTATGAAGGAGATGAACAGGTAAAGCAAGCTAAACTTCAAACTCTCAGGATTCAATATGAGACCCTCAAGATGTATAATGATGAAAGTGTGGCTAATTATTTTCTTCGGGTAGATGAGATTGTTAATTGTATGAAAAATTTGGGTGAAGAAATAAAAGAGACTATAGTAGTTCAAAAGATTCTAAGATCATTATCCCCCAAGTTTGAATCCAAAGTATCTGCAATAGAAGAAAAGGAAAATCTCAAAGTTCTCACTATGTCTCAGCTACATGGAATTCTAACTGCTTATGAAATGAGAAAGGGAGGTCCATCAGACAGAAGGGAAGCTGCTTTTAAGGCATCAAGAAAAGAAGATTACTATGAAGCAAGCCATGTTCCAGAAGAAGAGGAAGAAGAATCAAATTTTGTCAGAAATCTTCAAAGGGGTGCTGGAAGGTTCAGAGGTAAGCTACCTTTCAAATGCTTTGCTTGTGGAAGAGTAGGTCATTATGCTGCAAAATGTCCTAATAAGGATAAAGGAAAAGAACCTGCTAGATGGAATAAGAAACAAAGTGAAAATAAGAAAAGCTACTACACCCATGAAGATAGTGATGGCTTATCAAACAGTGATGAAGATGAACAAGGTAATAAATATAAGCTATTAATGGCATTTGAAGATGATGATTATGAGGATGCTGTAGATGTGGATAATCTCTATAATGAAATTACTAGACTCAAGAGATGCATAGAAGAAAAGAGTGTGATCATTGATACTTTGCAATTTCAAATTGATGAAAAGGAAAAACATCTTGAAAAACTAGAAGGTGAAATTGTTGGTCTCAGAAAAGAAATTGAGAAAACAAAAGCTATTAATCTTAAGTTTGTCAAAGGATCTGAAACTTTGGATGAGATTATCAATGTGCAGCGGTCTCCTCTAAACAAGACAGGTTTGGGCTATAATGGAGAAACCTCTCAAGCATCCACCTCAAAGAGTTATCTTGATGCAGCAAGAAGAAATGAGCAGAAGAACAATGAAGATAATCAGGTAAAGCAGGGACGAATTACAAACAGAAACTATCAGGGACAATCTTTCTTAAGGGTGAACAAAAGCTACAACCAACCACAGGTAAAATCTTCTCAGTTTGGCACAAGAATAGATGAAAATAGAAATTACAATCAGTTGGCTGGTAGATTCAATAACCGCAGAAGCTTCTTCAATGGACAATGCTTTTCTTGCCATAACTTTGGTCACAAAGCAGCTCAATGTGTTGCATATAAAACAATCATGACTAGGGAAGCTCAAAAACAAAGAAGTATGACAGGGATTACAAAGAGGACCTATAACAACTTTTCGGTTCTTGAAAATGAAGTTGAATGTTCTATTTGCAATAATTTTGGTCATAAAGAATCTGAATGCAGGAGCAGGTTTCAGGAGAAAAAGGAACAAGCCACGAGCACCAAAAAATGGAGAATAAAAGAACCTCAGACAGAAAGATGTGGGATAGCGTTTTATGCAGAAGGTCAAGAAAATCTATGGTACATTGACAGTGGATGTTCGAAACATATGACAGGTGATAAAGAAAAACTTGAATCTTATTCTACTTTAGAAAAGGGAAAGAAAGTTTCTTTTGGAAATGATACTCCTGCAACTATAAAAGGAAAAGGTATTGCTCCTTTGAAAGAAAAGGTCAAGGCTGGAAATGTTTTGTATGTTGATGGATTGAAGCATAATCTTCTAAGTGTCAGTCAGATGTGTGATCAAAAAACCGAGGTTATTTTCAGATCGAATGGATGTCTTGTTCGTGATCTTGATACAGGTAAAACAGTTCTCAAAGGCAAAAGAACTCCAAATAATCTGTACATATTTGAAGAAGGACAACAACAATGCTATCTTAGCAAGGATGAAGAGCACTGGTTATGGCATCGAAGGTTGGGACATCTAAGCTTCTCACAAATAAGAAAAGCATGCAAATATCAGGCAGTTCGCGATCTTCCAGATATCAAAATTCCAGACAACACTATATGCAAATCTTGTCAGTTTGGAAAGCAAACCAGAACTAACTTTCCAGAAAAGGAAGGATCAGCTAGCTTGCCTCTTGAGCTAGTCCATACAGATGTATGTGGTCCATTTAGGAAAAGGACACCTCGAGGAGAAGAATATCTGATATTATTCATTGATGATTTCTCAAGGTTTGTTTGGTTAGGGCTTATGAAGCACAAAGATGAAGCATTCGAAAAATTCAAATCCTTCAAAGCATTGGCTGAAAATGAATCAGGACACAAAATTAAGTGCCTCAGATCTGACAGAGGTGGGGAGTTCACATCAAATGAATTTTTCGATTTCTGCGATGAACATGGGATAAGAAGAGAATTCTCTACAGCTAGAACTCCTCAGCAAAATGGGGTTGTGGAAAGAATGAACAGAACTATCCAACAAATGGCTCGTGCTATGCTCGATGAATCAGGTACTCCTGCAACCTTCTGGGGTGAAGCTGCACATGCTGCTGTTATCATTCTTAACAAAACAAATGTCCGAGTAAACAGCACTCAAACACCTCATGAGCTTTGGAGTGGTAAAACTCCTTCCGTGAAGCATTTCAAAATCTTTGGGAGCAAATGTTATATTAAGAATACTGATGAGCAACTTGGCAAACTTGAACCTAGAGCAGATGAGGGCATTCTTCTTGGTTATTCTCCACATAGCAAAGCATACAAGTGCTACAATAAAAGACTTGGCAGAATTGTTGACAGTATTGATATAGTGGTTGATGAGAAGGGATATATTCCTAGGCAAGTTCATCATGAAGACATTGAAGAAGATGAAGGTTACTCTCAAAGGCGAAATGATGAAGAAGAAGAACCTCAAGAAGAAGAAGAATCTCAAGAAGAACCAGAGGAGCAGACAAGAATAGAAGAGAAGACTCCATCCAGATATGTCCAAAAGAATCATCCAGAAACTCAGATTGTGGGGCAGAAAGAAGCAGGAGTACAAACAAGAAGGACACTTGCAGAAGCTTCAAGCTACTTGGCTCTACTCTCCTCCATTGAACCACAAAATGTGAAAGAAGCATGCAAAGATGAATGTTGGGTCAAAGCAATGGATGAAGAACTTGAGCAAATCGAAAGGAACAACACTTGGGAATTAGTTCCTAGACCAAAAGATAAGAATGTAATAGGAACAAAATGGGTCTTCAAGAATAAGTTAAATGAAAATGGAGAAGTAATTAGAAACAAGGCCAGACTTGTTTGTAAAGGGTATGCACAGCAAGAAGGAATAGATTTTGAAGAGACCTTTGCTCCTGTGGCAAGACTAGAGGCCATCCGAATGTTCCTTGCTCTCTCAAGCTTTCAAAACTTCAAGGTATTTCAAATGGACGTGAAATCAGCCTTCCTGAATGGAGACTTAGAAGAAGAAGTATATATTGAGCAGCCAGATGGGTTCATTCTTGGAAATGATCCAAACCTTGTATGCAGATTGAAAAAGGCACTCTATGGGCTCAAACAAGCTCCAAGGGCTTGGTACTATCGGTTGGACAAATATCTTCACCAACAAGGCTTTTCAAAAGGATCAGCAGATAGCAATCTCTATATAAAAGTTGAAAATAACAAATTGCTAATTCTTGTTGTTTATGTAGATGATATTATTTTTGGCAGCAATGAAGAGACTATGAGTCAAAATTTTGCCTTGGTTATGCAGAAAGAATTCGAAATGTCACTTCTTGGAGAATTGACATATTTTCTTGGATTGCAAATCCAACAAAATGAAGGAGGTATCTTCTTGTCTCAAACCAAATACCTCAAGCAGATCTTGAAGAAGTATGGCATGGAAGAGTCAAAGCCAGTATGTACACCCATGGTTACAGGATGCAGCCTCAGTGAAAATGATGAATCAGCAGCAGTCCACCAACCCACTTATAGATCCATGATTGGGAGTTTGCTTTATTTGACAGGTACTCGACCAGATATTACACATGCAGTAGGAATGGTTGGAAGATTTCAAGCCAACCCAAAGGAAACTCATCTTCAGGCAGTCAAAAGAATCTTCAAATATCTTCAAGGGACCCAAAACTATGGCTTATGGTATCCTAGAAATACAGATCTCACTCTTCATGCTTACACAGATGCAGATTGGGCTGGAAGTGTGGATGATAGGAAAAGCACAAGTGGAGGTGCTTTCTTCATGGGTTCCAGATTAGTATCTTGGTTCAGCAAGAAACAAAGTTCGATTGCCTTATCTACAGCTGAAGCAGAATATGTGGCTGCAGCATCTTGTTGCACACAACTTCTTTGGATGATGCAGACCTTGCAAGACTTTCAAATCACTTGCACTCCACCTGTCTCTATCTTATGTGATAATACAAGTGCAATCAGCATTTCAAAGAATCCAGTCATGCACTCAAAGACCAAGCACATACCAATCAAGTACCATTTTCTTCGGGAACAAGTGCTTGAGCAGAAGGTCAAGATGGAGTATGTTCCTTCTAAGGAGCAAGTTGCCGATATTCTCACAAAGCCACTGCCCAGGGAAACTTTTGAATATCTCAGACAAAAGCTGGGAGTAGTTGATGCTTCATCCTGTTGTTGAAGTTTGTTTGTTCTACAAAAAGTTGGTATACGCAGGTTACGGAAGGGATATACGCGTATATACGCGGATTTATGATGGGTAAGTCGCGTGTATGCTGGACGCTTGTTGCAGAAAGAATATCCGCGTACATACGCTGTTTTATACCGGATAAACCGCGTATATGAAGTTCTGAACAGCAAGGGAAAACTCTGAAGTTCTGAACAGCAATGGGAATGTCAGAATTCTTCAGGCACAGTTTCAGGGAGTGCAACAGGCACAGGTTCAGGGGGAGCAGCTTAAAAGTCTCATAAAGCATTGTTGGCATTCAGATGTTTTGGTTGTTGGTTTCAGGAGAAGGAGCTCAGAAAGAAATTCTGGTTGCTGATCTAACAAGATGTTTATCAGATGCTGCTGGTGCCTTTCCTAAGTCTTGGTCTAGATCTGTTGTCTCTATGTCATGTATCTCTCTTGTCATATCTCTTTTATGGTATCAAGGTCATGTAACGGCCTTTGTTGGTTTCCCCACTATGCCTGGGATGAATGCTGTAATATAATTGGTTGTTTCTGTTATGTCCCCTCTTGGTAGGGAGTATGGATGTATGTATTGAGTCTTTTGGTGATAGGAAGGTCCCTTATGGTGTATAAGTCTTGGTTCTTGTTGAAAAACATCTTTTGCAGATCTGGCCTTCGGTCAGGGGGAGCACAAGTCAGCACAGCCAAACAGAGATATCAGCATGTCCTCAGGGGGAGCACAGCCCTTTGCCCTTGATGTCAAAGGGGGAGAATGACTTGGTGTGGTGATTGCCATCAAGTCCAAAGGGGGAGATTGTTGGCATTATGATTCAAGTGTTGTCCTTGATGGCAACTCACTCAGAGGATGGTACAGGTGCTCAGAGGTTGGTACAGGTGATGGCAACTTAATCAGAAGACAGATCTTAGTACAGCATGCCAAGGAAGTTCATATACGCATGTTCGTTAAGCCCAAGTCGCGTGTACACGCAAGTTGGTTTCAGAAAAAGCGCGTGTATGTGGAAAAGTATCTTTGGTCCATGGTGGTTAGTCCTTGGAAGTTGTGCCTATGATTTCGGACCATTGTGTCTCGACGGGCGTGTCGATCCCTAGTTTTGAAGTTGATGGTATTGTGTTACTATGGTTTTGGCTCTTGGTATTGAACTAGGCCTAAGACTATATAAGGAGAAGAAGATCATTAGGCAAAATCATCTTTCGACAAGGCTTGAATATCTAAGAGAGAAAGAGATCTGATATGCAGGTTCTGGGTTGCTTGATCTAAGCCAAGGAGAGATCACATCGGTTGATGGAAGACTAGATCTAAGGATAGATCGGGATCTAATGGTTTGAAATGCACTATCATGATATGGTTGATTATGCGTATTTCTAGATCTGCATATTGTCGCAATGTTACGTTTCGGATCTAACTAATGTCTGGTACAGAAAGTTTATTTTTAGATCTGTACGCAGGTTGGCTTCGGTAAAAGCGCGTGTATACGCGGGTTTTGCTCATTGAAGTAGCGTATATCTTTTGAAGCTTGATTTTGGGTTTACAGTGGGGTCTGACTGTTATTGCAGAGTTCTGTAGTCTGCTCTGTGTTCTGGTAACTGGTGATTGACAGGGTTCAGTGGTTCAGTGATTCAAAGTTTGGTTGTTTTATGCTTCAATGATCTGTTGTGGAAATTGAATGATTTGTGGTCTTCAGATTATAATGTTGTGCTTTAGGAATATCCAAGTCTGAAAATGTATGAAAAGTGATATCTGAAAGAAGGAAGATTGTAGGTCAGCACCTACGTACTAGTATCTTGGCTAGTACAAGAGCAAAGGGGGTTGGAGCTCCCTTCCAAGGAAGTTTGGAGAACGAGAGAAGGTTGTAGCCTTCTGCAGGTTGTAGCCTGCGTACTGGTATAAGGCTGCACCAGTACAAAAGATTGTAAACTGAAGTTTCATATTAAAGAAAGATAGAGACAGCTTGCAGCAGGTGGTTTTCACCCACATTGGGTTTCCACCTTATATCTTGGTGTTCATGTGTGTGGCTTTTTATCTGTTCTGTTATACTGCACATGTTTACTGTTAATGTGGTGAATAATGTCTTGATGCACTTAATTGAAGAATAAGCTAACTAATTTGTGAGTTTTCTTCTTATACGCTGTTTTACTTCGTCACAGTAGCGTGTACACGCTGGTTCACTTAACTGAAGTAGCGTATATGTTTCTGAGCATTTAAAAAGTTTGATTAATCTGATAATACTGATTCACCCCCCCTCTCAGTATTATTTTCAACAAATTCCTAGTTGGTGGCCACCCATAGCAATTTCATTAACCACTTTCATAGTACCATCTTAGTTCCCCCACTAATGGTCCCCATTCCAAACCAATATACCATACCAATTGGGAGGCCACGGATCAACTCCAAACACCCCTCTGATTAGAAGTAGTAGATAATAGATGTTACCCTAACAAATGCATATGAGACACTATCTACTTATTTTTTCCAACAATGTATATCTAATATCCTAATAAAAATCACAAGAAGGAAATATCAATCTTAAGTGTAATTGTGAACAAACTGCACTTCTAGCAACCCTCAGTAGATATTGAATAAAATCAAGCACAAATTGCAAAAAACCAAAAACATATACACACACATAGACTGTAATCTATCTAGTAGCATCCAAATTCCATCCTATTTTACCTCCCTCATACATTTTGTCCTATAGGCCAACCCCTTACAACTTAATGCCACCCACCTCCTTAGTGAACCACCTTATAAGTGAACTACTCTTAATCTTGTCATGTACCTTCTCCACTTATATTGTGATGTATCTATGGTAGTAACTTGCATCTATTCAAATGACATCACCGTTATGTATTGCACCATGTCCATTTACAGCTACAGATTGATCCAACCTTCTCCAATAGTAGCTTAAGCTTCAAGGATTATGTACTTATTATGATTCTCATTCCATGGTGTAAAAATGCACATTATAAATTGATATGGATGCCTTCTATAGTTTTTTTGTAAATCTCAAATACAAAAATCTTGCAGAAAAATTTAGCTCAATTGCACTTTTAAATTGCTTTTCTTGGCATTTACTTATAATATGTTGTAACCTTGCCTTGAGCACTATAAAATTGTGCACTCTGAATAAAATTAACACCAGTTCTTAACTCTAACCATAGACATGTACAATCCTATATTTTGAGGCTTCTTAGTCAATTCATACATCAACATAATACTTCCGTGGGGTTTTAGCATCAAACTTACATGCCAAAACCACCATTTACAAGTAGTATTGCACAGAGTAGAAAAAACACCTGTGCCTATGCACCGCTTGTCACACTGTAGAGTTCCTCTGAGTATAATGTGGATTCTTAGTAATTTCTCTTTTTTACTAACTTTCAAATGTCCACAATGATGAGGGAAATGAGCAAAAGTGCACTTACTAACAACCCCAAAAACTACAAGAGTTCAGTCACCAACAACATCTCAACATCCATCTATTCAGGAGCATTCCTCTTCAAACAATTCTCATTTACCATAGGGGTTTCAACATCCATTATTTGTTGCACCCTGGAACATCGCCACATTTCTATATTTTGTCATTTTCTCAATTCTTGGTCTGCTTTAATGAATATAAGGTGCATAAATAATTTCCACCCTTTTATTATAAATTATATTGTCTCCATTCTTCTTACTTATTTTTCTTCAAACCCTAACTAGGCCACTTGACCTATTCTTAAACTTAAACCCCCAAAAAAAATTTCGATATAGAAAACCCCTAAAATAGACCTTGCAAACCCTAGGTGTTAATTCTTTATCAATCCCTTGACAAAATTTAAACCTAATTACTCTTAAAATAAGGTCATCTATCCTTTACTTATAGTGTTTCAATGAAGAAACTACAAGTTTCAACTATTAAAATTCAACTTTGATATTTAGTCCATCACCTCATTCCCAAATATTCCTGGTGTGCATTTATGCACAAAATCCCTGACTTTTATCCTTTGAAATATATGCAATTTGGATTATTTTTGAAAAAAAATAACATATATGCAAAACATTAAAAATATTTAATTGTATTAATCTTACCTATGAGTAAAAAAATACTCTCCAAGTTGATCATTCAATTTGGCCTTGCAATGAATGTTGGGTGTGCATTTTTGTGAAGCAAACCAAAATTGCCTTGCATTCACTAAAATGCACACCAAGGATCCATTTATTGGTCAATATTATTGATTCAAATTTTAAATTGTTTATTTAATGATTTTACACATTTTTTAATTGTTATATCTTTAATTTGAGCTTAAATATTTATACTTTAGATTCCATACACCATTCTAAGTTTTTCTTCGACTTGCCTTGTGTGAAAGTTGTGTATAAGTAAGAAAAATAGTTTTGTAGGATATTTGTCAAACATGATGCAAGGCCATATCCTAAGGTTAGTAATTGTCCAATCATGTCCCATTTCAAATTTCATTACCAAGAGTGTAATCAATTTGGCTTGAGAGTGCATATTTTTTCTGATTGTGATCATTGGTAGATATGATCAATTGTTATTCTGGTAGACTTATGTTTCAGTGTATAACATTTCCTTTATGAAAATGACTTTGCTATGTTGCATAAAATGGTTTTATATCTAGGTTGGAATGATCATTATCACAAAGTTAATTAAGTAGAAGTACTAGCTTTATTTGATGCACAAAAACCTTGACTTACACCCTACGAAATCAATTCAATTTGGCATATTATTACACAACATAAATTTCTATGTGAATATTTAATGTTAATAATGAGTAAAAAAATACTCTCAAAGTTGAATCATTCAATTTTTTCTTGAAATGAAGGTTGGGTGTGCATTTTTGTGAAGCAGGGCAACATTTCCTTGCTTCACTGAAATCACAGAGGCTTCACTCAATCAACCTCTGCCCTATCACGTGCATTCATAGGATATTAAACAATACCCTTAATTTGACTACATATTGGAAAATACCCCTAAAAATCACATTATTTAACTCCCTGGTAATATGAACCCAATACACCTTCCCAATTTAAAAACACCTAGTTCAACTAGATATTGTAGTTATTCATTTTTTCATTAACATTTTTTATACCCCTTTATATTTTTTCATTAATTTTGAACTCCATTTTTATACCTGGAAATATGAAAACCCTTTACCCCCTATATATCCCCAAATATGAACCTACCTGGTATGGTATTGCTCCCTGGTGAAGCCCCCATGATTGAAATGCATGCCCAAGATTCATTTATTGGCCAATATGATTGATTCAAATTTTAGATTATTTTTTTAATGAATTTCCACACATTTTCATTGTTATATATTTACTTTGAGCTTAAATATTTATACTTTATATTTCATATAACATTCTAAGTTTTGCTTCAATTTTCCTTATGTCAAAGTTGTGTATAAGTGGGAAACATAGTTATGTAGGATATTTGTCAGAGTTGATGCAAGGTCATATCCTAAGGTTATTAATTGCCCAATAATGTTCCGTATCAAATTTCATTACCAAAAGTTTAATTGGTTTGCCCTGAAAGTGCATATTTGTTCATACTGTGAACATTGGCAGATATGATCAATTGTTATTCCCACTAACTTCAATTTCAGTGTATAAAATCTCCTTTATGAAATTGGCTACGCTATCTTCCATAAAATTATTTTATATTTAGGTTGAAATTATCATTATTACACATTCAATTAAGTACAATCCATGGTGTGCATTTATTTGAGGCACACAAACCTTGACTTTAACCCTATGAAATTGATCCAATTTGGCATATTCTTACACAATATAAATTTCTATGTGAAAAATTAATGTTAATTATGAGTAAAAACATACTCTCCAAGTTGAATCATTCAATTTTGCCTTGAAATGAAGGTTGGGCATGCATTTTTGTGAAGCAGACCAACATTTCCTTGCTTCACTAAAATGCACGCCCAAGCTTTACTTATTGGCCGATATGATTCATTCAAATTGTAGATTATTTATGTAATGATTTTACTCATTTTTTCATTATTATATATTTACTTTGAGCTTAAATATTTATACTTTATATTTCATACAACATTTTAAGTTTTGCTTCGACTTTCCTTATGTGAAATTTGTGTATAAGTGGGAAACATAGTTATGTAGGATATTTGTCAGACATGATGCAAGGTTATATCATAAGGTTAGGAATCATCCAATCATGTACCATTTCAAATTTCATTACCATCTCTTGGGTAGGTGATTCGGGTTCTTCCTCCCCTATGGGTATCTTAAAATATCTTTGGCTTCTCACCGAAAGTTTTCTCCAATTCCTATGTGGTCAGAGTAGGAGGATCACAGTCACCAAAGAAGAGTGATGGTTGATTTCTTGTAGTAGTGGGGGATTTTGGTAGAAATTTTCCTAGGTTATCCCTAACCATATGAAACATGAAATAAATATGATTTTTTCTCTGTTCTTTCCCCCTTTTTTTCATTTTTTCTAGATATACAAAAACTAATGAAATTTTTATTTTTATTTTTTTCAAGAAATAAAACGAAAGAGAAAGAGACATAAAGAAAAATGAACACCTACTTTGACACCTCCCGAGAAATGGCACCAAAAAGTGATGAGCTCTAGTTGTGCAACATGAATGTTACAACTATTGAGGATACAAAATTTAATTTATCAATCTATGATTTGTACAAACTCAAGAGGTGAGAATGTTATATGCATAGTAACATAAATTTTACATAATATTATCTGAGACAATTGATCAAACCAAGGCATACATAGACCATTTTGTAAATTAAATTTAGGTTCTACATGAAAGGGAACTCTAATCTATTTGCAAGAAATATAAATGTTGCATAAAAGGAAATGTTAATATACTTGTAGGAAATATAAATATTGCATAAAAGGAAATGATAATCTACTTTCAAGAAATGTGAATTCTACACAAGAAGGGAATTCTAATTTAATTGCAAGAAATGAAAATGCTTGAAATGAAAACACTAATCTATTGCATAAAATAAACCTAATCTAGCTTGCATAAAGTAAGGAGCATGAAATAAATCCTAAAATATTGCACTCAAAGGAGATTATGTGCTAATGAAATAATTCAATAACAACTTCAAGAAGTTACCAAATAAAGTATTTTTGTACTATTAAATTCATGAACTGAATCACTAACCCTAATTGCAGAAATAAATTGCAAAGTTGAAAATAAAGGTCCCAAGTGGTCTCTAACCCTCATCAAGCTTAGTTCGAGGGCTTATGAGACATCATGAAGGGCTAAGAGGAAAAAATCAATATTAAAGAGAAATTTTGGTCAAATTTTGAGGGAATCTACATGGTGCTATAGGATGCTACAAGATTGCTATAAGATGCTATGGGATTACTACAGTATGCTACAAGATTGCATTGTTTTGCTATATGATTGAATTTGAGAATATTTTGAGGGTGTAAAAGGTGATATAAATATGAGGAGGGGTAATGGAAGGTGGGAGAAGGTTATGCAAGTCTTTTCCAAGCCTACTATTCCTCAGGAGCCTATCTTCCATAAGGAAGGAATGCAAATAGTGACCTCCAACAAATCTCTCTTGAACATTCTATGTGTTGATTGCTTGAAAGAATTGATGAGGATAAAAAGAGGGTGTTGATGGTCAGGATACAAGTAGCAATGGTTGTGATTTTCCTTGCTAACTAATAGGATATCTTGCACACCACATAGATTATTCAATCTTGCAAAAAATCTAAAACATGCTAACAATATTAATTCTTGAAAATGGACATAGAAAGGAAATGATGAGTTGAATTTTATTCAACATAAAACTACTACATCAAAAGGAAACCTATATTTTTGTGCTTTCCAACACAAGGCCTACAACCATGCTTTATAGCAAATATGATTGACAAAATTTTTAAAGGAAACTTTTCATAGAAACAAAACTTAAAAGAAGGGAAATATTGTTAAACTAAGCACAAAAAATAAGGATGCATAATAAAAATGTACAAAGGAAAGAGACTAGAGTGCTTGCGTTGGTCCCTAACCCAAGGTTACTCATCCCTTTAGAACACACTCATATTAAGGCAACAAAATACTTCTCATTAATTTCAAAAAGTGCTCAAGTACATGATATATGAACTAAAATAATAAGTACAAGCCCCTAGCTCTAGGAATCACTATGCTCCTCTAAAAATTCAAATCCTAGTGAGCTCATGGGACCCTTTATTTATAAAAATGAGTGAGGGGGAAGCCTCCTTGGAAGGAGGGATGATTTCCTCCAATATCCATATAAAACTGGATCTAGCCTCCTGATATCCTCACAACTATTGAGTGGAGAAATTTCTCTAGTAGGCAACTGAGTTGGTTGGAGAATTAATGCAAGGATTGATCCTCCTACATTTCTCTAGTTGCCTCTAACATACTTTTGAACAATAAATGCACCAGTTTCCTACACATTAACCATGTTAGTCCACGAGATATGATAAACACTCCTTAATATCCCTAGTAAAAACATTATAGTAACAAAAGGTGTTATCAAATGCAAGGAGAGAGGTAAATGCATGCTTATGGATGCCTATTTGGGACTTGATGTATAATATTAATGAAGCCCATTACCAAGGTCAAACCACAAAAACAATAAAGACTAGTACGAATAATTATAGTACTAACACAAAAAAATTGAAATACGGATGTGCCAATAGAATTAAATCATATCGATATATGCATTCAAAATGAATATAAATTACACACTTAAAGTTTTGAACATGACTTTTCCAACATTTCTAATTCTCCCTATTATACCATGGATATCCCCATTTTATTACCAAATAGGAGGTTTTTATATCCATCATTTAACAAAATATGACCATTTTAAACTCAGAAATAAATATTATCTTTTTAAAAAATAAACATAATTGCTTGTTTTGGCCTATTGGCCATATCCAATAGATGGAAGAAAATCAATAGAGTAACTAATAGGAGTTCATTTGATAATATCCGCACTAGTCCAGGTGACCCACAAGTATTTCCTTCACGAATGATGAAAGGAATAACTCAGCCGATGTGGATATTTGTGACAGGTTAAGAAAAGAAAATAAGTCTCCAATATAAGCAAGGAAAAGGGTAGTTAGAAAATGTTCTATTTTGTAAGATCCTTAGATTTTCAACAAATAAAATCATAATATTAACATACCTTATCATTTCAAGAAGCTAAGACATATCAACAGTAAAATCATTTATTTAGTATCATGTGGATCATCAAGATCCATGGAAATTATGACTTTGACCTTTGAAGACTTGACTACGATATGAGAAACAAAAGCATGTGACTTGTTAATTGAACTAGTAGAATTTTATTCTCAACGTGTTTCATTAAGTCGACAGGAGGACCTCAGTAGTTCACTTTCTCACATGAGTTCATCAATTTGGTGGTTCAATTTTGGTATAGTGAAGAATTTGTTTTGGTGCCGATAGAGATCTAACAAGGCTTTTGAAGCAATATTCCCAATACCACTATCCACATCCTATGTGTCATTCTTATTATCATAAATACTCATATTTCCCAAATATTTGGGCTTAGTCTTCTTAGGATCAAGCTATGTATTAGTCTCGAGATCGACAAAGATCTCTTTAGGAGAAGAAGTCATTCACATATTCTTCCTTAACCTAGTTGTCTTCCTTCCTCTTAGTTTATCCCTGATATGAGACTTGAAATCTTGCTTAGACTGACTCTTTGTTTATTGACATGTAGGGTTAAGAGACAAAGGCTTAAGTTGAAGGTTAATTCTAGGGGGTTTCGTTTTCCCTTATTTCTAAATTCCTACTTTGTTTCACCCTGATCAACACGGATGCTCTTGGTAATACTTCTAGTTAATTGAGTATACACATGTTCATGCTTTTGCATCCCTATCATCTTTTTTAATGAAAGGATAAACCTCTCAACAAGATTTCTTGAAATCAGAATGTGTCAAATGTTAAATAGGGGAATGATTAGAGTCATATAGATAGGAATTGGGCTTAGGGAAAATTGGTGGTTTTAATTATTGAGGAAGTAGGTGTTTATCAAAATTATTATGACTTAGGAAAGAATCCCAACTATCCCTAAGATTTACCAATTAATTTTTAACCAATATGAAAATAAAACTATGGTATAAGAGTGACTGCTTAGCATTTTTGTGTTGAAATTGATAGGTACGAGACATTTTGGTTAGACTCCCATGCAAATAGAAAGGTAGATTGAGATTATGGCCTAAAAACACCATCAATAACCTTATATGGTAAATGAACACTAAATTGTAGCGTCCCTCACAAGTGATATAACGATGCAACAATAGTACCAAGTTATGCCATTTCAGTTTGAACTAAGTGATAGGCATATCTTTAATGTGATAAGAGGATTCCTTATTTGCAAACAACGTTTTCTAGGGGATGTCACAAACTTTTCATTTTTTTGAGCACTTCTCCCGCTTAATAGGGATAACAGTGGATTCAACAATAGAATCAACATCCACAATGATTTCTCTATCCCCCACTTAGGTTTTGTTACCATCAAATGAAGAAGCAAACGCTTTGACAATTCCCTAACTATACCATTGGAAGAGTTGGAGAAAATTCTACCATCCAACATCACAAAAGAGCTTTGCACTCTCATCATAAGCTCCAATCATTTCGGTCCCAATAGCCTTAGTTCTGATAATATGAGCCATGGCTAGAGATTGAGGGGTTTATAGTCAGACTAGAAATAAAAAACATAGAGAGTAGTCATGCAATAGGATAATAACCTAAAAACCCTAGCTCATGATGGATATAGAGAAAAAATGAGAGAAGAGAATAAGACAGTCAAAAGTCAGTCTGATGAAAACCATAAAGATTAATTCAGGATCGATAATCAAGAGTGTGGAACAAGAAATATGATTTTCATATGTACAAATGATTTTGGATGGTATATTAGTTATAAATGGTGTGAGTTAAGATATCCATCTCTCACAAGAAGGAAAAATAACCCACATATTAATAACACAAAACCCAAAACCATAACTCATAACCTCAAGAGCATCATATCTCATAATTACAAATCAAGAAACTTCAGCTAACATATCTCCATATGTATGAACCAGGATTATAATATTTATTCATTCATTGGATCCATAAATTAAGATCGGTTTAAAAATTAAGTTTGCAACATAGTAATATAGGAAATAAACCAATTTATCAATCCAGTGTATGTTTAACATAAGGTTTACATTCCATAAAATATATTGTCAACCTATACACGAACCTATACAATCAAAGATACCAATGCTCAAAAAATATATGTTATCCATTTGAGAGATAAAAAATTAAAAACAAATCAAGATATGTAATTTGAATATAAGACAAGGTTTCTACAGAATGAAAATTCTCTAGCATCCTTATTCTTTCTAACATTCATATGAAAAATGTGAAATTATAGGCCTTGAGTAACTCATTTGAAATAATACCAAAGCCAAGACTATTTATTTTTCATAAGTAGCCAATGAAAGATGAAAGAATTAACACACGCAAACATAAAAAAATGTACACACCTGCAAAGCAATCAAGGTCATGCCACATAATCTCCAAAAAGGAAAAAAAATGTACATTAGAAACTATTATTGTTATACCATCTTGCCTGAAACAAGCTTATGAATACCCACATTTTTCAGATTCAAATGGATCAAACTCATCAAATTAATGTGGCCAATAACATCACATCTTGCAAACTAATCAACTTGAAGGGACTATATTTGGGCTGCATTATTATTTTTCAACAATCAAAATCATTATGTTGGTAAAGGGCCAAATTTGTTAATTTTTGGGAGGATGAGACACTTGTTAATGGTATTTGAATTTCATTTTCTAGTTGGGAAAAATTAATTGGTTCTTTGGCAGTTGA
Source organism: Pinus tabuliformis (assembly GCA_031772625.1). Taxonomy (NCBI): domain Eukaryota; kingdom Viridiplantae; phylum Streptophyta; class Pinopsida; order Pinales; family Pinaceae; genus Pinus; species Pinus tabuliformis. The sequence goes on along the minus strand of CM062817.1, from coordinate 1,223,742,136 downwards.
ATTTTATGATAGAGGAGGCCAAATTTATCAGCACCAGGTTGATGAAAAACAGATCCTTATAGGAAGATAGATCTCTAATTAAGAGGAGGCTTAACTATACCTAGTTGGCATAAATAATTCTAAAAGAAAAATTTATTGAGGCTGAATTATCAATTTTGGCTAGAAATTGTAGTGATATGTAAACAAATCATATCTTCTCCAACCTTGATATAACCTACATTATACTTCTATTATAAACTTTTAGAAAAATTAAAATCCAAGATTAGGAATGACATTTGATTCAATTAGAAGTATAGAAACACCTTCTCCAATCTATTTTTGACATCATATGTAACGACTTGTTGATCGATTCTTGGGAAGATTGAGTTTTTTCAGGATACAAGTTGGGTCAAAGGTCTCCATTAATAGAATCCCTCCTTAACTCATTGGAGGAGGTGGTAGAATAATGCTTACAAAAGGTGAATTAGAAACCTTCCCAGGTAATGCAAGCATCTATGGTTCTTGAAGTAACTCACATGGGTGAACACAAGATGCTGGAACATGAAAATAAGGAGGTAAGGATTGTTTTTGTGCTTGTTTAAGTGAGATTCTATGGGTGAAAATGCCAAAATATCCATATAAGGATGATAAAATGTAGGAGGTCTTGCATGTGATCATCAAAAGCTTTTGAGTGCTAAGTGACATCATAAGTCCTTCCTTTAGTAGGAGGACTAGTGCTTTGGATTTGTTGGAAAAGGTAAAATCACGTGTCATCGTGCTTGATTTAGATTGTGATGGCCTTATTCTATAGATGTTTCATCACTTCCTTGATACTACTAGTAAAGACCATGACATAGACACCTAGGATCACATAAACTTTATCATGATTGCCACTATTAATGAGAGTGACAATATTTCCCAAACTATTATGTCTTTGTTTATGGTTGTACTAAAACAACATGTTATTTGTACAGGTGCTTACAATTTGGTACCCACTATTCTCCAACAATGTTAAGGGAAGATGAAACTTCACTTGTTTGAAGAAAAACTGGTGGAAGTAGAGGATCATTTGAGCACATGGATATTTGGATTATTGTGAGTTGGATTTGGGTGTTCTAATATCTCATCATGTGAGGGGAAAAACCTTGTTTAGTTCTTAATTTCAATGTTAATAGATACACCACAGTTTGTGGTGAATAGTTTCCGTGGTGAATAGTTTTAGTGTTGAAGGATTCCATCCTAGATACTCAAGAGGAATAACCACTTTAGGTTTTTCAGTGGGGATTAGAAAGGAAGGATGAGATTTTGAGATAAGTATTATAAGGTTGAAGTAACATAAATTGCAGATAAGGGATTTTATCTACATAATTATTTTGAAGAAAGCCATTTTTTTCCTTCTTATCCATCTCTTAGGAATGTAATTTCCTTCTCAATATTAAATAAATAAAGTTTCCATTTTTGTAGTTTATTATTAAATTATCTTGGAAAATTATGGAATGTATCTTTTGAAGAAACACCATTGTAAATTTTCTATGAATTTTAGTTAAATAAAAAGGGGATATTACAGTGGTATCAGAGAATAAATTGTCAAGTGCATTTTTTGAGGTTTGTGGTAAATTATTTTCAGCTTTGTGATTGTTGGACTTTACTTATTTAAATTGGCTGAATTTCCTGGCAAAAATAATGGTATGTTTTCATGAAGAAAATCCATAATTTTTTTATGTGAATTTTAGATAATTTAATGAAAGGGGTATTACATGTTTAAATTTCCAATTATAGTTGACCCTATACAACCTACTTCTTCCAAAAAAAATTCAAACTTGTCAACGTATATGAAAAAAGGGGTGGGGGGTAGTCGATAAATGTGTTTAACTCCATTATTGCAATCAATTTCTTCTAATTAGCCATCAATGTCCTGAAAATTTGAAATAAAATTCTTGTGCAACCTCATTATTGAGCCTCAAAAACTGACTTCGTTTTTACATTAATGTCTTCCATTTTCATCTATTCTATCGCTTATTTCATATCATTACACCTCCTCCATGAGTTAAGAGTCATTTGAACCATGTAAATAAAAAAATAAGGTAAATGTCCATTATTATGCCAATTCTATAAGTTCTGCTTTATAAATTTTCTTTGATTAGATATAATACTCAATTGTTCAAATTATGTAGCTTGTCTAACATTTTGTAGCTAATTCGAAGGTTCTATAGGTTCCTATGTGTTATAAATCAATAGAATCATATCCACAATTTCCAAATGTTTTTGAGATGGCAATCCACTTATTAGCCATAAGTGGAAGTTCACAAGTTCAACACATCTCTCAAGTCAAATCCTCAGTCAAAGTAGTTATGGTGCAGCAATAGCAGTCAAAATATCAAGTGAGCGAGGTCTACCATCTAGTGAGTTAGGTTCAAGAATAAATATTTGAATCATTGAATCTAATAATGTGTATTCTCACAATTCTCTTCTCTAGTATCAAATAGTGAGAAGAAAGATTCATATTTTAATTAAGAAACTGAGATGTTGAATTTGTAATCTAAATAGAATCTCATGTTGTTAGATTGAAAAATATATATAAATGCTTCACTTGGAAGTGAATAGATAGGTTTTGAAGTTGGTTTGTATTTGCAAAACTATTGTATTGAAACATTTTTTACACTTTAATAATAGAAATTTTTCTATGGAGCATTCATGATTTTTTGTGGTCGATTTAAGTTTGTGTTTTAAATTTTATAGTCACTCGTGCATCTGAGGAGGGCCCCTTGCAGAAGTACAAGATAGTATAATCTCAATTTCAATTAGTATTTAGTTATGTTCTGTTTCCATTTACAACTTTATATTAATCATCTGTTTCATGTTATCAACATATCTTTCATTTGTAGCCTTAATTTTGTTATTTGCGTACTTGTTTCATTTCCTTTGCATAGGATATGCACTTAAGTAGATTGAAAAATAATAAAAAACATTTCAATTGTTTCTTGGTTTCCTTGGTCCTATATTTATATATATTCATGAGTGATGAATGATTCTAAATTGAAACACACACAACATTAAACTCAAATTTCTTTGATAAACACAATCTCATTTCAGTCATTTACTTATTGCTTTAGAATAAAAATGCCTTTATTTTCCTAGAGTAAAATATTATTGCTTTCCTAGACTAAGAATTTATTTCTTTCAAAGAATTAGAATTCACTGCTTCCTTAGAATTAAGATTTATTACTTTCTTGAGTTAAAATTCATTACTTTCTAAACTAGATTTATGTACGCCCTAGAATAGAATCTGTGATTTCAATAGCATAATTCATTAGATTAATAACTTAGCATTGAATCACATAATTTTTCCTAGAATAGAATTATCATTATAATTCAATAGAATAGAGATTTCATTTCTTTCTTGTTTAGAATTTATTTCTTTCTTTAGATATCACTCTCTAAGAAAGAAAGTGTGTGTTCATTTAGATCTCCTCATGAATAGGATTTTATTTTCAGATTTTCAATTTAATTTTCATAGATTATATTATTTTTCATTGAGAGTTAGTTGCCTAGCATATATAGTGCAAGTGTGCTTCATAAGAATATGAGTCATGGTTTGATAATTTAATGCAAGTAATTTAATGGTTAACTGCATTATCAAACGTTTTTGGTGTCTTTGTCGATGAAGCATACATAGGTAATAAATTTTCAATGTATTTTTATTTATACAACTCTATTTAAGAGGAGCTGTAAGACAGTAGGTAAGAACCTAAGCATCACAGTTCTGGGGTTCCTCCTAACCAGAGTTGTTGCAATTGCATCTCATACCAGTTGCATTCATTCTTATATGCATACTTAAAAATTTATATTAAATCATTTAGGATAAATGTATACAGAATGAGATTCAAGGTATCTTTGTTAGAGTATTTAGTTCAATTCCATCGTCACAAACGAACCCCCTCTAGATCATGTAGTGCCACACCATCTTCCATAACACCCATTCCATCCTTCGGAGGTAGACTAAGACTTTTTTAGGTACAATGAATGAAAATTCTACCTATAGGATCAGCAACTTAGTCTACAAAAGCAGTGGTAGAAGAACCTACATCTACAATTGAAGGAGTTATGTTTATTTCTTCAAGAGGTAACAAGTCATTGGAAAAGAGTTAGAAGTACCTAGTGAAGAAGGATAAGAAGAGGAAGAAATTTTTTATGAACAACCATTGATATAAGAAGAAAAAATAAGAGGGACATGACGGAGATAATATTGTTGAGGAACCTTATATAATTTTTGAATAATTTACAATGGAAGAAGGAGAATGAGAGGTACATAATAGAGAGGAAATACCAATCATTGGTAGAGTTAGAGGAGGTAGAAGTGCACAAGGATGTTGTAAAGGTGGCTGAGGAAGAAGAGGAGGAAGAGGAAATGATGGATATTAACATGAAGAGGTGGGTACTTTTGGATTCCCTATTCAAGGTATTGATACTACTGCTACTATGAAGAATATTTATCCATGCTTTCTTCAAAACCTTCATGGTATCAGAACTGAAGATCCATAAACATTTATCATTGAGCTTGAGATATTATGTCAACCTTATGATTAATTACTTGATACTCAAAAGTTCAAAACTATTTCCAGCTACATTGAAAGATGGGGCTCTCAAATGGTTCATGGGTTTAGGAACTAATTCTATAAGGACATGGGATGACATGAAAAGAATATTTTTAGAAAAATATAAATATTATTGCATACATCATGACCTTAGAGAAGAAGTTTTCAAAATTATTTAAAAAGAAGATGAAAGCCTTGCAGATTTAGTATATATATTTACATATAATTTTAAAAGAGCTAAATTCCATGATTTAGGATTTTACACACTAAAAACTCTCTTACTGAAAGCTATAAGGGATGAATGAATTGATCTTCTTAATTTAATTGGTAAAGGAGATGTGTATCAATTGTCTTTTCAAGGGATTTGTGAATTGTAAAAACATATTTCAAGAGGAAAATAAAAAATATGGTAGGAGTCCAAGATATCCAATTATGTCAAGAGTAAGTAAATATACACCCGGAAGGTTAAGTCGAGCAAAACTTGGTAATTTGATTGACACATTTAAAACTAATCTTCTAGGAAATCTTAGTGAATAACTTTATATCCTGATAGTACAAAACAAGCAAAGAGTTGAAAATGTTGCTTTATATATTTTTTGTCATAGATGTAGAAAGAAACATGTACTCTCAAATGTCCTCCTTAAAGTGTTGAAATTTGTGTTATATGTGTAGAGACTCATGCTACAAATGATCTCCCTTTAATACTAAGACTATAAGTAATTTACCAAGAGGAAGTTTAAACAAGTCAAATAGAACAACTTTGTTATTTTGATCCTAGAAGACCTTGGTAGCGTCATCAAATAGGTATGACACAGTATCGTAATGCACAATTTCAATATTATGTACAATTATAAAGTAATTTGATCACTCCCCTATGATGGAAAAATTGGTCGCCTCAACCACAAAATTCATCTTGGTCATGAGGATGGTAAGGTTCTTAAGGTAAAAATCCATGTATACTCAATACCAACCAGGGTATTATTCTCTACCCCAACCTCCACAACCTTCCCAACCACAATTTCAATCTCAATTGACTACAATTCAACCCCTTACATTACCTTCTACTTGATTTCCTCAAAAATCAAATCGGTTACTTGCATAACCACTTCCCCGTCCAAATAATAAAGAACCTCAGCAACCCATGTATAATGTTGAAGCCCGAAATTTTCATTATGATATTATAGATCCGTTGGATTTAAATGATTTCCAACTTACATATGTTTGAGTTTTATAAAATAAAACACCCCCTATTGTCATTCAAGAATATAAAGAGGAGAAAAATCTTGGAAATGAGGAAACTCTTGAACAAGAAAAGACTCCTCAAAAGGAATATATTCCTACACAAATATATGAAAACAAAATAAAGCCAACTCCTACAATTCCTATAGCTTAGCAACCCTCTTTTTCTTTGCAAAATCCTCTCACTCCAGAGAGACTTGAAATTGATAAAGGTGTAGAGAAGAAAATAGTTTTACCTGATTATAACATGTTAGATGAATTGAAAAATATTTTCATCAAAATTCTATTACTTCAAGATATAAAAGAAATTCCTATTTTTACAAAAATAGTAAAGGAGTTGTTTGTCAATAAACCTAGAATAAAAATAAAAGGAATTCAAAAAGTACAAGTGGTAGTAAAAATTGCAGATATTATGATTGGAAAACCAATAATTAAAAAATACTTAGATTCAAGTAGTCCAATCGTAAATATTCATATCAATGGTATTGAAATTGTGAACATTTTGATAGACATAGGTGCAACTATAAATATAATGATAAAGAATACTATGGATACATTAAGATTAACCAATCTTCAATATACTCCTACTTTATTGTGATTCACAGAAGGTATATTAGAAGATGTATTTGTATCCCTAGATTCATGGGTGTATCCTATTGATTTTAGGATATAATTCCCAAACTAATCTAGGAGGACATTCATTGATTCTTGGTAGACCATGGTTAGCTACAATTGATGAATTTTTAAGTTTTAGGTCTAGCAATTTGTTCATTTATGATGGCAATACCACTAAAAAAAATCACATTATATCCACTAGAAAGAGTAATGAATGAAATAGAGAATGAATAATGGATTTAAGAAGATGATTCTAGGTGTATGAAGATATTAATCATGGGGGCTTCACTAGGGGAGCAATACCATACCATGTGCATTCATATTGGAGGAAATATATTGAGGAAAAAATGACATAATATATTAGGGGATATATAGGGGTTGAAGGAGTTTAATATTGGCATGTATGAAAAATTGAGCTCAAAGTTAATGAAAAAATATAAAGGGTTATAAAAAATATTAATGAAAAAATGGATACCTATAATATCTAGTGAAATAAGGGGTGTTTTAAATTGGGAACATGTATTGGATTTGTATTGCTATGGGGTTAGATAATGTGAGTTTTAGAGGTACTTTCCAATGTGTATTCAAATTATGGGTATTGTTTAGTATGCCACAAACATAAATGATATGTCAAAGGTTCATTGAGTGAAACCCTCATGATATTCATCTATTTTTAACAATCTCACAAAATGATGTGGGGGATCAATTAATTAATCTAATGAATAATCATGATTTGTTTTCATATTGTGAGAAAAAATATTATGTGCACATATAAGATCAATGTTTTCAGGAATAATGCAATATTGAATACGTTTCATCTCAACAATCTAAAATATCATTAAACTCAATGGAAAGTTTTAGCAGTACCCTGGTAAAAATTTATCTAGGTAAAACATTAAACATGAGTAATAACTTGGAGGAATTTCAAAAAAAACAATTAATAAGGATGCTTAAAAAAAAATCCTCTTTATTTGCATGGAAATATACTAACATGAAATAAATTAATTTAAATAGATGTATGCAACATATTTATATACAAGATAATGTCAATCTTATAAGACAACCTTAGAGAAGGGTGAATCCTAATCTGAGGGATATTGTTAAAGAAGAGTTACCTAAATTGCTCAATGTGAACTTTATTTACCCAATTTTGAATAGCCAATGGGTTTCACTCTTGGTTATTGTGCTTAAGAAAAATGGAAAGTGCAGAGTATCCATATATTATTGAGAAGTAAACAAAACAACTCTAAAAAATCATTTCCCATAACCATTTATTAATCAAGTATTGGATACACTAGCAAGAAATAAATATATTCTTTTTCTTGATGGTTTCACTGGATATAATCAGATTCAACTTGAACTTGAAGATCAAGATAAGAAAAATTTTACATCTCCATGGGGTACACATGATTACAATGTACTTCCTTTTGGTTTGTGTAATGCACCTGGTACATTTCAAAGAGTAGTATTAGCTATATTTTCTCACTTGATCCATTCCTGTGTAGAAATTTATATGGCTGATTTTGTTGTTTATGGGAATACTTTTGAAGAAGCTGTGGAAAAATTGGAAAAAGGACTTGTTAGATGTAAGGAATATAGTATTTCATCAAGTAATGAAAATTTCTTTATGATGTTTAAAAAAAGAATTGTTTTGGGTCATCATATTTCAGGTGTTGGAATCAAAGTGGATTCATCAAAGGTTGAAGTTATCTCCAAAATTTCAGTACCAACCTATCAAAGAGATGTTAGAAGTTTTCTTGGATTCATGAATTACTATAGAATGTTTATAAAAAACTTCACAAATATTACTTCACCACTTTTCAAATTACTCATTAAAGGTTGTGAATTTCATTGAAATTCTAATTGTCAAAAATATTTTGAATCTTTTAAGAAGGCCAAATTGGTCCCTTCCATTTCATATTTCTACTGATGCTTTAGATACAACCTTAGGAATTGTACTGGAACAAAAACACTTAGCTCATGCAATATATTATATGTGTAAAAAACTAATTACTGCAAAGTTAAATTACACAAACACAAAAGAAGAGTTTTTAATAGTTCCTCATGCCATTAATAGGTTTATACATTACATCACTGAGTATCAAACATATCACAAAAATCATTCTGTTACTAGCTATGTTATGAACAAACCAATTACTAATGGTAGAATTATTAAATGGCTTTTATTGTTGCAAGAATTCAATATAACCATTTTAGATAGGTTGAGAAAATATAGAGTTGTTTATTTCTTTTCCAAGATGCAAAACAATAATAATGATACTCTTGTAGTAGATAATTTTCCCAATGAATATTTTTCTACGATATCTACTAAAACTCTGTTTATAGATATTTCTAGTTATTTGTCTACAAGAAAATTTCCTCCTCAACTATCAGCAAAATTAATACAAAGAGACATCAAATCGAGTGCACTATATCCTTGGATAGAAGGAGAATTTTACCAAACTACACCTGATTCGATAATTAGAAGGTCTTTAAGAAGATGAAGTACCTAATATACTTGAAGCATGTCACGATTAACCTTGTGGAGGATATTTTGCTAACAGATGAAACACATATAGATTACATTATGGATATTATTGTCCTTATCATTTTATGGATTCCAAGGAATATTTCAAAAGATGTGATAGTTGTCAAAGGATGGGGAGACCTATCCAATGAGATGAGATTCCTTTACAGCCATAGGTGCTTGTAGAGCCTTTTGAAAAATAGGCTCCATATTTTTTTGGACCTATTAATCCTTCATCTAAGAAAAAGAAGTATACTTGTTTACATTGATTATGCTACCAAATGGGTAGAAGTTAATCCACTTATATTTTTCTACTAAAAATGTTATTGTTACATTTCGTTTTGAGGATATTTTCACTCATTTTGGTGGTCCAAGGGAAATTGTAAGAGACCAGGGTGCATATTTTACATCCAAGCTAGTTTACAAGAGCATGGATCAATATAGTATTAGGCATAACAAATCCACTCCATATCATCCATAAGCTAATTGACATGTGGAATACACAAACAAATTTCTAGAAGCCATAGTAACCAAGATTGTGGATTTCCATAAGAGAGACTCGGAAGATAGACTTCCAAAAGCACATTGGGCATACCAGAACACATGGAGGAATACCGTAGGGAATACTCCTTACGATATTTTCTATGGGGAGAAAGTTCTACTTCCTATTGAAGTGGAAATCCACAAGACAACAACATAATTGGGGTTAGATCTTTCTTAAGCCCAAAAGCAAATATTGACACAACTGAATGAATTATATGAGATTTGATAAGATGACATACAAAGGAAAAACATAATCCATTAACAAGAACAAGATGGCATGACAATTTCATAAAAGTTAAAAACTTCTAGCCACGTCATTGGGCCCTTCTTTTTTATTCCAAGTTTAAAGATTTTCAAGGAAAATTTCAAACACATTGGTTTAGCCGGTATGAGATAGATTTTTTTTTGACAACAGAGGAATAAGGATTAATACTATTGATTAATAAGGGATTACTTCTCTTTCTAATAAGGATAGATTAAATCTCTATCATAACCCCTTAACAAGTGAAGAATTTGTTTAAATTATGCATGAAAATTTTAATTTTAAATTGGTAAGGAAAGGAGATCCTTCTCCTTTACCAATAAAAGAGATGTAACCTCTTTATCTATATAAATATGAATAAATAAATATTAATAAAAGGCATAGTTATATAAACCAACATTGTTGGTATACAATATGTAGAAAATCTTAGTTGAAAACCAAAATCTTTGGCAATTTGGATTTTCCTTTTCCATTTCTTCTTTACAAAATAAAGTTTTAGTTCAAACAAATTGGTTTGAATAATTTGTTTCTATTTTAAAGAGAATTCATCGACATTTATCAACATCATTAGTGGTCATTAGCATCATCAACATTAAGCAACAAAAAATACTCTAAAGAATTGAAAGAAAATTTTTGAAGATTGTCAACATTCCTTAGCTACTTGAAAATTTTGTAGGTGATTCAACATAAAAAATATTTTCAACCTGCAAAAAAAGAAATATCAAAGAAAAAAAGTGAGTGTATGCAAAAAGGTAACTATAACTCATATATTCTAATGATGACAATTCATTATAACTCATTCCCTATCATTCAACTTCATCATATTGAACAACCTCCCTATCTTATTTATATATTTTAAAATTACAAAGTCTATTTTGACATTAGAGGATCATATCTACAATATTTATAGGTAGTTATGATTTGAAAGGGAGATTCCTATCATTATATCACCACCTAAAACCACCTATTCCCATTAAAATTCATCATCCTTTATCAAATTTCATTTTAGCATCCATTTTCTTCCATTTATCCTTGTGATAGACGACTGAATAAACAATTTTGAGGTGATACTTCTTTCATAGCAATGTTAGTCATTATTCAACATTAGCCTATAAGTGAAAAATTTCTAAGTGCCTACCGTAGAGTTAGAGTGCAGTTGCAGAAAGTGTGTTGGTTAAATTTCTTTGAGAATTTTGATGGCCATGAAGCATAAGTGACCAAAGCATTTGCACAAGAATTTGATGGGGTCAAACCAGATATTGGGGACATCAAATTAAAATTGACCAAGTCATTTATCATCGAAGCAACATAACTTACAGAAATTTTCAGAGAGGGCTTAAAAATCAATGATTAAAATATCAAAGGTGGAAATCCTTCTTACATAACCAGGTTGTGGATATATCGTCATCGAAAAAAAGTATTCATGTTTCTGCACTAAAATCAAAATGGCACAATTTGTTGTTTGTCCTACAAAAATTCCTCTCTTGTGAAGGAATGTATGGAACCCTTCTCTTTTACCATGCTCAATTATCAATGCATTTTATCAAAGGGAAAAAAATTGAATTTACCATATTATCTTATGTGGAGTCTAAAGAAAATGGCATTTGACATTGAGTGAGATTCAAGAAATATAGACATATCTATATATCATCATGGTTTAGTCAGGATACTTGTTAAGGAATAATTAAAAGCCAATAATTATATTTGGAAGGAATTATTGAATAGAAATCATTTTGTTAAAAGTCTAGATATGGAAAAAGTAAAGAAAACTAGAATAATATGAAGAAGGGTTTCCTCAAACCCTAACCCTGAGGAAGTTGTTAAAGGAAACAATAATTTACCCATTGACAATGCAGCATAGATAGAGGTTCATAAAATTAAATACATGGAGAAAGATATTACAGTCAAATAATTGGAAAAACAAGCAAAACACTCCACAGGTAGACCAAGGAGAAAATAGGGAAATCAAACAGAGAAGAAGGATGAACCAAAGGATATTAGAGGAAAGAATTCTAGTGATATTAAATAAGTAGAGTTGCCAAAGAAGAATATGATAAAACCTTAGAGGAAGAGTATTAAAAAAAAGTGAGAAAGAAATAGTGGAGTCTTGGTACAAAGGAAGGAAGAACAAAAGGTTAACAATAAGCATGACAAGATAAACAGTCCAAGTCCACTTCAAACTATAGAGATTGATGAAACAACCGTAGAGATACCACCTGAGCTGTCTACGAGAAAAACCCCAGAGGTATAAGTTTTCAACCAACACGTGTATGATTACTTTGAGTAATTGGAGAAAAGAGCAAAGTAGGAGAAGGTAAAATCTCATCTTGAAACAGTATTTGATATTCAGTATTTAATCAACTTGAACTATAAACAAATATTTCTTCTCCAAAGGAATAAGAAAATATATAAACACTGAAGTAGGAGATAGTTGAACTTGAATTAATGAATAATCATATAAAAGATGAAAATCAATTGGTTAAGGAACATAATGAGCCAATGCTTGTATACATGTGTTACTATTATAAGTAGAGTACATGGCTTAGGAAGAAGAACAAGATGCTACATCAAAAGATCAAAGGATTATGAGATAAGGTATTAATGAAGAAATCAACATGGTCATTGAACATGAAGAGTAAAGGAATACAACAAAATTTGGATGTTTTGGTTCACACTTCGAAAACAATTGTTTTAAGAACATCACTGCGATTTTGGATTTTTGTCAACCACATGTGCACGATGGCATTCAAAACCTTGAGCATGGGGAATGTTGAGCCTCCAAAATTTCCTTCTTTTTGACAGGTTTATCATTCATTTTCACCAATTTTGTCACTTATTTCCATATCATTACACATCCTCCATCAGTTAAGAGTCATTTGAGCCATGAAAATACATTGATAAGGTAAATGTCCATTATTATCTCAAATTTATACATTTTACTTAATAAGATTTCTTTGATTAGACATAAGCTACCAATTGTGCAAAATTTTCAGCTCCTGTAACATTTTGCAACTCATTTTAAGGTTTTATAGGTTCCTATGCATTATAAATTAGTAGGAGCATATCCACGGTTTCCAAATATTGTTAATATGGTGATCCACCTATTAGCCACAGGTGCAAGTTCACAGGCTCAACACATTTCTCAAGTCAAATCTTTAGTCAAAGTAGTTATAGTGCACATGTAGTAGTCAAAATATTAAGCGAGTAAGGTCTATCATCAAGTGAGCAACATTTAAGAATGAATATTTGAAATATTGAAGTTGATAATGTGTCTTCTCGTGATTTTCTTCTTCGATAGTGAATCCTAAGAAGAAATATTCCTATTTTAATTAAAAAAATAATATGGCAAATTTATATTCTAAATAGACCTTGAGGTTGTCAGATTGAAAACTCAATATAAATCCTTCATCTTGAAGTGAATAAATAGATTTTAATGTTCGTTTCTATTTCCAATATTATTTTACTGAAACTCTGTTTATTCACTCCAACATTAGAAATTTGGTTATGGAACATTCGTAATTTCTTATGGTTGATTCAAGTTTATGTTCTGAGGTTTATAGTCACTTGTGCATCTCACGATCCCCCTACAGAAGTACAAGCTACCGTAATCTAAATTTCATTTAGTATTTAGTTATGGTATGTTTTCATTCACAACTTTAGATTAAATTTTTGTTTCATTTAAACAATATCAATTTCATTCTTAGCTTTAATTATGCTTTGTTTACTTATTTTGTTTCCTTTGCATGGGCCAAGTGCCTGAGTAAATTAAAAAATGATTAAAAATATTTCAATTGTTCATTCAATTGCTTAGTCTCGTATTTGTAGATATTCATGAGTCATGAATGATTATAAAATGAAATGCACACATCAATAAACTCAAATTCCTTTGATAAACACAATTTCAGTTCACTCATTTACTTATCGCTTTAGAATATAATTCCTATGTTTTCCTAGTATAAAAGTTTACTACTTTCCTAGAGTCATATTTTATTGCTTTCAAAGAACCAGAATTTAATATTTCCCTAGACTTATTATTTGTTGCTTTATAGAGCTAAAATTTGTTGCTTTCCAAACTAGAATTATCAATTCCCTTAGAATAGACACTATGATTTCAATAGCATAAATCATTAGATTAAGAACATAGAATAGAATCACATCCTTTTTCCTAGAATATAATTGTCGTTTTAATTCAATAGATTAAAGATTTCATTTATTTCTTGTTCAAAATGTGTTGCCTACCTTAGATATCACTCTTTGAGAAAGAAAGTGTATGTGATCATTTGGATATCTTCATGAATACACTTTCATTTTAAGATTTGCAATTTAATTTCCATAGATTAGATTGTTTTTCATTGAGAGTTATCTGCATAGCATATATAGTGCAAGTGTTCTTCATAAGAATACGAATCATGGTTTGATGATTTAATGCAAGTAATTTAAAAATTGTCGAGTACATTTTTCGGGGTTTGCAGTAAATTATTTGCGGATTTGTGATTTTTTGGTTTTAACTTATTTAAACTCATTGAATTTCCTAACAAAAACCATGGCATTTTTGGATGAATAAAATCCATAATAAAAATTCCCATAATTTTAGATAAATTAACAAAAATGGTATTACATGTTGATAATACCAATTATAGTTGACCCTGTACAACCTACTTCTTCCAAAAAAAAAATCAAACTTGTCAATGTATATGACAAAAGGGGTGCGGGGTAGTATATAAACATGTTTAATTTCTTTATTGAAATGAATTTGTTCTAACTAGTCATCAATGTTCCTAAAATTGGAAATAAAATTCTTGTGCAACCTCATCAAAACAACTCTTGGCTCAAAAGGAACTTTTATATCTTACAATAAATTCCAAAAGTTAGTCGTGTATTGTGTGTCAAAACCATTCTCAAAGTCAATGAAACAATAGAGTAGATTGATTTTATTGTTGTGATATTGCTTCATAATGATGCTAATCATAACAAGATGGTTGAAAGTTGAATAATGGTATTGTATTTGTAAATTCCTTTTCCTAGGAGGCATGTGACTTGCAAAAGTAGCTTGTGATTTAGGAATTGTCACTAGAGGCATGTAAGCAATCAAAATCACGCAATGGTTGTTGTTACGTCTATCATGGACTTTAGATTTTCCCTTATGCATTTCTATCAGTACAACAATATTATTTTCCAAAATAAATATATATAACTTAGTTAAAATTAAGATAATACCAGTCCTTTAAATAGAGGAATTGTTGTTATTTACACTTTTAGAAATAGTTACAATGATGCTTTGATTCTAAGGCTTATGGAATCCCTACTTAATAACTAATTGAAGAGATTGTCGATGTGAGATATGTGGATATGCCCTCCAATTCTTAGAAACTTACTTGATGGCTTTTAATTCCCTTATTTTTCCTTTTGTGAGCCACTTAACCCAAAATAAATGTATTCTACAAAAAATTTCGCTCTATAAAATGGGTTCATGTTGTCCACCACACTAAGGGATTTGTAAGTCTTACTTTTTTAATAGAAATTGTGAATATTTGTATTAAAATGTCCTAAGCATAAAGCTCAAATTTTGCATGCCATAACTAAGTATAGCAATTGTTTCCAAAGTTTTTAATTCTAGTTTAATATAGCATTTATTTTCTAGATACTTCATTTTTAAGCAGTCATTGCTAGAAGTACCTTTGCATCGATTATAACATTTCCATAAGTGATCAATTAAAAATTAAAAACTTACAATTCATCCACTGTTCTTATTTGTGAGAATGATAACCTTTTGGGTTGCTTTAATCTTCATGATTTTCTTACTAAATACTTTCCATTTGAGTATGCCTTTTATCCAATTAAGGGAGTGGAAAATTCACTTAAATTTTCAGTATGTAAATGTACATTTGATTGGTTTGAATTCCTTTATTAGTGAAGGAGTTTTGATTTTTTCAAATCATGTTATGGTATTCAATGAGATTTCCCTTGGAAGCCATATCCTTCTAAGCTACAATAGAAAGTTGAATGTAGTACACTGAAAGCACATAGAGTCTATTATCTCATATATTCTATTATAGGGTATTATCCCTATGAGATTTGATAATAACATCGATAAGGGGAACCATCAATATCCTTTCTCCATCGATTAAAGTAACTAGTAAAAAATACTTCAAAAAGGTCATGATACCTCTTTGTACAACATGACTAGAAGTGAGGGACATAGGAGAAACAAAGAGAGAGATGAAGCTAGAAGAAAGAACTACCCAAAATAGAGAGGACCTGAAGAATCACGGAATAGACTATCGAGGGGTACACTAAAAAGAAGAATACAAATGAGACAAGCAACCTAAACCTACATGTCAGGGATTTACAAACCAAGTGGAATTTGATCAAGAGGGTTGGAATAAGAGATTTACCTTCGAAATAGATGCTTCGAAGGGAAGGCTAAAGACCAAGAATTTAATTTTTTATAACTATATAGAAATGGAGAAGGAAGTCTAATAAGGAGGATTTATAGTACAATATAGGTATCGAAATGAAGATTTTGACCATCCACTACCATGCAGAGGCATGAGTTGCAACTGTGTAGTCATTTCAACTCCATGGAATTTTATCCAACTTCTCTTGTCCATTTAGGAACTTCCATCGAAACATAATCAATCAATGATTCTTCACAAAATTTGTTTCATCACACATCATGGCTATGAGTGGAGGATTGATGGTACCTAAACAACATCTGAGCATAATTTAATTGCGTTCACTACATTTTAGTTTAAAATATCTACAAGCAATCATTTTTTATAGGGTACATGTACTACACACAAAGACATATAGGACACATAAGGAGGGAACAATCCACTCTAATTTATTTGATAGAGTTATAACACATGATGTGTTGCATATAGAGTATTGAGGGAGAGGGTACCTTTTAATTTGGCCTTGGGATTCTAGGTCTCCCCGGGGATAGTAGAGCTCATATTGGCCATTTCGTGTGCTATAAAGTTGTTCACCCTTAGGATATGGAAGAATTGATTTATGGGTTTGAGACAAAAATGATTAAGAATATGTTTGATAATCTAGACTAGCTTAAGACATAGGTTCTTTTTTATGTTCTGGCTAGAAAAAGAACCTCATATAACCATATAGAATTATGATAGGAATCATTTTCCTAAACTAATAAATTGATTAGTTTTTGTTCAATTGTTAGGGTATATTATCAAGAGGAAACTATATTCATTTCTAAAACTTAAAATATCCTATACTAAGCCATTGTAACTATAATTTTTATCCATATTGTTTTTCTTATAAAATGCAAAATTAATAGGCATAAAAAATTCTATATACTTATCATTATATATTATAGGGATAAATTTATTCATTCCTAGACAAAATTAATAGGCATAATGAACATTATATTTATTATTGATAAGATGAACATTGTATTTATTATTGATACTTGGGAGAAAAAAGAATATAAGGAGGATATGTTTTTTTGTGCAGATGGAAGAAGTGATGCCACCATAGAGTGATTGGAGGTATAACTTGTTATAAATAAAAAAAAATAACATTTTTCCTTAAATTAGGATTCACAAGAAATATATTTCCAATCAATAAATGTGGATGGGTATTGTATATATAATGATAAGTATATAGAATTTATATATAATGGTATATAATGATAACTATATTAATTTATATAATGATAAGTATATTAATTAATTTATTCCTATTAATTATATCTAGGAATGAATAAATTTATGCCACTATTTGATTCAATCCAAATCTCAACTTGGTTCTTGTGAAATCCACCAATTAAATCTACTTTCACTGACAAATAGCTAAGAAGGTTTGTAGAAGTGTTAGGGATATGAAACCCACCCCTTAAGGAACAATTTGTAGATATACCTATTAGATAACGACTCTATACAAAAAATATTCAGTAGATGTAGAGGTAGATTGAATTGAGAATTTCTTCACAAATACACTTTGAAGAACACACCAACAATTTCAATTAAGGATTGATAATATACTAAAGCTAGGTGCTAAAATTGAAAGTATTAGTACTATTCAAAATAACACCAACCAAATTGTCTATTGATTATCAAGAAGAGACCACATGGTTTTATGAACATGAATGCAACATGTACACAGAATTTCCTTTAAAAGAAGTTAACAATAATTACTAATTTAAATTTTTGATCAATTCTTTTAACCAGAATTAGAATTTTTTAGAGTATTGGTAACTTTGAAACATAATCTACCAAGACTACTATGGATACAAATATTTCATAAATGCCACAATTGTCCAGTTACAACATGTCTCTAGAGACTTGAAACCACTAAGCCCAGGAAATGAATTGTCCACCAAACCACTTGAGAAAAGATCCTTTAACAAAGACCAAAATTTTAAAACTACAACTAAACTTAGATAAATTATTCCTATTCATAATATTTTTTTTCACTAAGATATACTTATTAGGATTCCTTAGAGACTCTAGAGAGATGAAACCAAACTTGATTCAGCTATTGCCTCAATATATAGATGCACTTAATGCACCTATTTAGTGAATAAATTTATTGTTCATGGATTAGTATACAAAGTGAAACTTACATATTTATTAGAATAACCATATAAATTAAATGGTTGATAAACGTATATGTAGCAAGATGCTTCATTATATATCTCACATTCCCAAGATTTTAAAAAATCATAAAAATTAACTAGATTATAATTTTGTTTTTAAGGTATTATTATTATTAATTTATACATAAATTAATATATGAGTTAGATATATATACATTTTAAAAAACATGTAGTAATAAAAAAATAATAAAGCAACAATCATCAATAGGCAATAAGAGTTCAATGATATAAATAAACATTGAATGGAAACTAAATTGACACTTGTGGACATGATTTTTTTTTAAATAAATTGAAAAGAAAAGAGGACATAACTACCTTTAAGATAAGCATCAACCTCTTATCTACACTATTACTAAAAATATTATGTGGATATTTTTTTTGAGATGAGATCTCTACCCTCTACTCAATATTAATAAATTAAAATTGTGAATACTCTCTCTCTCTCTCTCTCTCTCTCTCTCTCTCTGTCTCTCTCTCTCTCTCTCTCTCTCTCTCTCTAGATAATTTCTTATCTAAAATTAAATATATAAATATTTTAAATGTAAATTAATTGTAATAAAATATAAAATTAAAATCATAAATAAAACGCATTTTGAACTAATCAACCCTACCTACAAACATTACAGAAAAAATATGCTTTTCTTATTAGATATAAGTAAAAAGTGTAGTGTAATTATTGGAATTTATTTTATTTTTTTTGTTTTATCTTTTTAGTTACTTTGATTGGAAATATGATAAAACAAATTTGGATTCGTATGTTTGAGTCATTTTGTTTTGTAAGCTTCATCAAGATATTTCTATTATTAAAAAATAGCTTTACATAATCTAAAATAGATTTGCCATGCTAGCCAAACATTGTCTCTTGAGACTGAGGCTTCTTACACAAATACACTAGAAATCCATGGAGCAACAGAAGTCCAAGATAACATAGAAGATTACATAAAACAAACCTAGTCAAAAGGGCTAGATTGTGTCTTCATTCAAGGCCTTGATATTTAAAGGCACACAAACACAATTAGAGTTGAACAAAATAATGAAGCTCCAAAACATGTTGGAAGGAGAACATGTAGACTATCCTGGTGACTTGATATCTTCATCACTACAAGAAACATTTACCAAAGAACCAAAAATTCCAGGTGCCACTGTGGCACTGAGCATGTTATTCTGAAATAATGATGGGGGAGAAGGGTGAGAAATTATCTCAAGGAGTCTCAGTTGGAGGAGCTGCATTGGGTGGCAGCTTATTTATGAAACCTAAATTATCATTAACCTCCAATGATTAATAATAAAATATGAAACCAGATAATTCTCCACCCTTGAAAGTCAGGTGACAATGTCATCTAGGTAGTAATAGATATCCTTGATGATTCATTTGATTTCCTCCTTCCCCACCAATAGTTTGTAGTTGTCCACCTATTTGTCCTTGAGGACCACATAGAAGAGAGTTTTCATTCGCTGATGCATTGAGATAGATTCAGGAAGTGCAATTTTCTCTTTTGAAATTTACCTGGGTCAAGTACCCATTTAAGAGATCCACCTCTGATTTATGAGTCAAAGGAATAGGCCCAGATTCTAAACTCCTTGGATACAAGAAGGAGAAGTTCCATCCTTAACTCATGAGGAACTATATCAAAGAAGTCGATCACTGATTCCCAACCGAAAAAATGATGGGGATGTGAGGATGAACTTAATTAGTTACCTCGAAGACTAAGGGATCTATGTTGAAGAGCCATCTAGACAACATAAAACAGTGTTATTGGACACAGGAGAATGGGAAGCAATTTTACAGTAGAGGGTGATGACAACGACCAAGCAATAGGTGTTAAAATTACCCAAGGAGTTAACCAAAATGGGTGACCAACGAAATTCCCCCAAACCAATAAATATCCACCCACATGAGGAAGGGCAAATAGGAGTTTGGATACAATAATTAACAGTTTTGTAAAGAAATGTTTCCTAACCAAATTTATAGTTGAGTGTGTCAAAAAATGATAAATATGGATGGGTAATACCAAGATACGACAGAGCTTAGGTAGTTACCCACATATGTGACAGTCAAAGGTTGATGTATAGGAAGACAACATTGAGTCAATTTAGAAGACAAAGATGACTCAATCCAACTGAGAGGAAGGAAAAGGTACCTACCTAGTAACACTCTTTCAGGACTAATTTGATAAATTTCTTGGGTATAAAATTTCATAGACACAAACCAAACATGAGAAGGAAACCCCCACTGGGTTGAGGCCCTAAATCGATGTAGTAGAGAGTACTTTCACTAGCTCAAGCATGGGATCAGAACCTCATTGGTGTAGAAATAACATAAAAATCATGGACAATGGCTCAAAATAACTACATTGCTACAATATAAACTTTATACTATAGCCATGAAACCTTGAAGGAACATGCTCAAAAACTAAAACAAAATTATAAGAGTCATCCTCATCGGGAGAAGATATAGCTAGTGGAGAGACTCTATAGAGGCTGGTTGCAAATAAACCGAGTTGCCACCCCATATTGAGTTCCAATTCCACCACCTTGTCAGACCTCCTATACAGCTGCAGTATGTAAATGACTCATGTAGAACAAAATATAAATAAACCCCCTCTTCGCATGCAAGATGATATAGGTGTGAGAAGTGACACCGTGATCAAAACCCACACTCTCTACTAGATGAATGTGGCCATAAATGAGATCAGTGCAAAGGTTTTCAGATTCCATTGTAACAAAAACCAACCCCTCTATCATCAACCAATACTACTGAGAAATTACCTAATAGTCATGATGGCCCCATACTGTGCTCTCAGACAGGCATTTAACGTCAGGGGATAAGATTAGGTTACCCCTCCTTGATGATTTAATCTTCTGCCATGCCAATCCTACAAATGGACTAGTGTTTCTTTTGGAACGCCCCTCCACAAGCAGCACCTCCTCCTCTAAGCATTTCTCCCAAATCGAAATCATGCAAAAAATTCTATTCCCAGACGCTTTAAATGTCACCCCCATTGGGGAAAGTTTGATTCAGTTAATTTACATATTTTTTAGTTATTTAATTTAAAATAATCTAAGTATATTAAATCTTTTACAAAATATTAAATCCACAAATAAAAACATTTTAAACAATAAGCACTTACAATATATCTAAAAACATCTTATTCCAACCTCTTAAGAAAAACATCAAATATGTAAACTTTTCTTGAAAAACTAATTATAAATATTTGTCATCAAATATAATAATAATAAAAATTTAAACATCAACTACAAAATTATTATCCTTTAATGAATTTTTATGATATACCAATCAATTTATATAATAATAATCCTCCAACAATACATATATCATACATGTGTAAAAATATTTATCATAAACATGATGATGATGATTAACAACCACTACAGCCAATATAGTCTATTAGACCTTAAGAAGGCAAGAGATTAATCGAGATTCTTTAAGATTTTATTTGTATGATCAAAAAGAAGGGACAAAAGAATTCCTAAATCAATATAGTTTTGTTGACTTAACAAGTCAAGAATGTTGGTAGTGTGGCAACTGTTTTGAAAATGAGAGAGGATGTGAGTAAGAGATGAACAATCTAGGAGAAACAATTTGTTAAATTCAACCCTCTTAGTATCGCAAATGTGACAAATTATTTTGTTGAGAGGTGTTTTGGGAATAGACCAATGCCTAGTTTCACTTCGAATTTCATGAGAATTAGTTATTACCTTTGTAATTCTCATTTTCTTCTTAGCACTAGTTAATAAAGAGAGATAGACATGGTTAGTGAGATTGGGATTAATCAAGTTCTTATAATACCTTAACTTCTTTTTTCCCTCTAACTCCTTATCATCCCACAACTTATCCTTAAATTTGGAAATAAAAGTATTTTTAATATTATCCTTATTTTTCAATATGATGACCTCCCTTATCCCCCAGTGGTTGACCCAATACTGGGCATAATTATGGCAGCCTTGCTTGAGATAGAGGTGGGGGTTTTGGCTAGAGTTAGAAGTCGTTTTGGGGAATCTCTTGGATTCCATGTTGTAGGTACTCTTCTTAAACATCAAATACCTAAACATAGCCATTCCTTTAATGGGGTAAAGGTTGGCTTCAATCAAGAGGATTGAGTAGTGAGTATTTCCTTTAACCTTGAGATTGTAGGTTATAAATTGCTTTTGGATCAACTTGATCTTACTTAAAATTATATAGATATATTGCAATTGAAAACCTCACATCCATATAAAATAATAGAGGTAACTAGTGTCTCAAAGAGAACTTATTTTTACACCATTCCCGAAGATCAATCGACTTACAATTTTTTTCAAGCTCATAATAATCTTTCCAACCTCATGTTATCCTTTTCGCAATGCTATAATTCCATTTTAGCTGATGATGAATGTCAATACCTAAATATTTCTATGAAGAAACCTTCTCCAAGTAATTTTTATCATAATTGAAATTATTATAAGATATTTTTAGGTGTACATCACAAGAAATTTTATTTGTCGATGGTTTTTGAACCAACTAGTGTGGTTCATCGTCACGACAAGCTGAATGAGCAGATCAGGCATTGCATGTTAAATAAATAGAGCAGAAACTCCAACGACTAAAAAACGGCTATATTGACAACAACTAGATTTGACTGAATAGTTAGGACCGGATTAGGGTTGTAACCATTATTTAATATAAAAAAAAAGGAACCTTGGTTAGTTAAATGGACCATTTTTAACCATCTATAATTATAAATAAACATTAAAAAAAAAAATTATAACCAAAGCTAATATATATTAATAGTTGGTTATTATAAGAATTATTAAAAATATAAAAGTACCTAATTATTAAATTCAAACATAAGTCAAAGGGGTCTGATCCATACATTAATAAATAAATATTAAATTAATTATAAACTAAATTAATATTAAATAATAGTTATTTAAGTTCAACAAATATATATAAATAATAGGGTAATTTAAGGTTATGATAAAAGAGTAATTTGATGATATTATAAATATATATACAAATAAATTAATCTACATTAATAGTACGAAATCCAAGTTATGAAATCTAAATATTAGAGTAGTAAGTAATAAAAGTCATAAACATTAGGGTAATAAAAAAGCGAGTCATATAATTTAATTAATATGTAAGATTAAGGGACAATTCTAAAAATATATTAGGATAAATCAATTAAAAATAAATTAATTTTAATTCAAAATTTATCTATAAAAGTTAGTTAAAAATTAGAGTAATTTAGAAAGAAAATGCTAATATTAAAAAAAAAAAAGGAAGAAGAAGAAGAAGAAGAAGTTAAAATAGTCAAAGAAAAATAGCAAGCTAATTCCCATAAAGTTATTAGCATAAATAAGAGAAACTATAAGAAAATTAAGAGACAAAGGCCCCAAGAAATAGGAAACAGGGAAAAAATAAAAAACAACAAAGGGAAGAGCGGGGGGGGCAAGGAAGACCATGACTAGGAGGAGAGGGCTGGGACCCAGCAACTACTGATCTTCCAACCATCCTCTCTATTGAGATTGTTCGACGTTTTCTCAATCTCAAGCACCTCCCTAAATTTTCGGTGATGGAATTGAGACACTTTAGAAATCACACTAGCCTCCTCGATGCAGAAATGATGATTATTTTTCTCAACATGCTTTGCTAAAGTAGAAGACTTAGCTCTCCTATGCTTAAGGTCCACTCCATGCTCACTAATCCTCTGATTAATGGAGCGACCAGTCTCACCAATATAGGGAGTCCCACAAGAACAAGGAATAATATAAACCCCTTTCATGTCCTTGGGGTCAATAGGATCCTTCACAGATCTGAGAGACTTACGAATGGTATTGAGAGGTCTAAAGTTCAAGGGGACATTATGCTTCTTAAGTATCCTCACAATCATGTCCATCATTCCCTAAACAAACGGAAGATGGACACCTGGAATCCTTTCCTTCTTATCTCTTCTAGCTATAGAGTTCTTAGCTGCTTTGAGGAAAGCCTTCTGACCCAAGTGCCTACTATAACCATTTTCAACAAAGACATTAAGGAGATGGGATTTCTCCTCTTCAAAGCTCTTTTCATCAGAGATCTGTAAGTCACGAGTAGCAAGGTTGTTGAGAACCCCCAACTTCTGAGCTGGGAAATGGTGGGAACCAGCATGAAGATACTACTCCGTATGAGTTTTCTTTTGAAACACCCAGTGGGTGAGGGAACCATCACTATTCTTCGAGATAAGAATATCAAGGAAAGGGTGGCAGCCATAGACTTCCTACTCCTTATTGAACTTAATGGCCGAGGATTGACTATTGAGATGACAAAAGAAGAGGTCTAACTCCTCTTGGCCAGGAGACCAGATGACATTAGTGTCATCTACATACCTTTTCCAAAGCTTAGGCAGGAGGTGGGTTGAGTTAAGAGCTCTGGATTCAAAGTCCTCCATAAAAAGATTCGCAACAACACGGGAAAGGGGGGAGCCCATGGCAACACCACAGGTTTGCTCGAAGAACTCACCTTCAAAACAGAAAAATGTCGAAGTGAGGCAGATCTCAACCAATCGAGCGGTATCAAGATCGGTAAGATGATAGATAACTTCCATGGCCTCATTTATAGGGATGCAAGTGTACAGGGAAACCACATCAAAACTGACCAGAATGTCTCTAGAGTCCAGCTTAATGTCTTTGAGCTCTTCGATAAAAGAAGCAGAGTCTTTAACGAAGGACCCTGTACGACCAACTAAGGGTTTAAGCCTCAAGGCAAGGAACTTCACCAGAAGATAGGTAGGACCCCCAATGGTGTTGACAATGGGCCTAAGGGGAGCACCTTCGTTATGAATCTTATGGAGACCATAGATTCTAGGAGTGATAGTACTGCAGGGGACCCACCGAGCTACTGGATTTGATGGCCAGGGCCACATTCCTGGAGATCTTTTTTAACGGGTTTTTGGGAAGCTTCTTATAGCTCCCACTGCTATGAATATGCTCCAACATTTTATTGCGGTAGTCATCCTTGTTAAGAATAATAGCAGCCCCACCTTTATCAGCTTTCATAACAATAATATCTTTGTTCTGATAGGAGAGTCTTTGCTTTGAGCTCTTCGATAAAAGAAGCAGAGTCTTTAATGAAGGATCCTGTACGAACAACTAAGGGTTTAAGCCTCAAGGCAAGGAACTTCACCAGAAGATAGGTAGGACCCCAATGTTGTTGACAATAGGCCTAAGGGGAGCACCTTCGTTATGAATCTTACGGAGACCATAGATTCTAGGAGCGATAGTATTGCTCTCAATGAGCTTACTGTGCAGGGGACCCACCGAGCTACTAGATTTGATTGCTAGGGCCACATTCCTGGAGATCTTTCTTAACGGGTTTTTGGGAAGCTTCTTATAGCTCCCACTGCTATGAATATGCTCCAACATTTTATTGCGGTAGTCATCCTTGTTAAGAATAACAGTAGCCCCACCTTTATCAGCTTTCAGAACAATAATATCTTTGTTCTGATAGGAGAGCTAAGTCTTCTGCTTTAGCAGAACATGTTGAGAAAACTAATCATCATGTCTGCATTGAGGAGGCTAGTGTGATTTCTAAAGTGTCCCAATTCCATCACCGAAAATTTAGGGAGGCACTTGAGATTGAGAAAAGGCCGAACAATCTCAATAGAGAGGATGGTTGTAGTTGCTGGGTCCCAGCCCTCTCCTCCTAGTCATGGTCTCCCTTCCCCCTACCCCCCCCCCCCTCTTCCCTTTGTTGTCTTTTATTTTTTCCCTGTTTCCTATTTCTTGGGGCCTTTGTCTCTTGATGTTCTTACAGTTGCTCTTATTTATGCTAATAACTTTATGGGGATTACCTTGCTATTTTTCTTTGACTATTTTAACTTCTTCTTCTTCTTCTTCTTCTTCTTCTTCTTTTTTATTTTTTTTTATTTTTTATTATTTTCTTTAATATTAGCATTTTCTTTCTAAATTACTCTAATTTTTAACTAACTTTTATAGATAAATTTTGAATTAAAATTAATTTATTTTTAATTGATTTATCCTAATATATTTTTAGAATTGTCCCTTAATCTTACATATTAATTAAATTATATGACTCGCTTTTTCATTACCCTAATGTTTATGACTTTTATTACTTACTACTCTAATATTTAGATTTCATAACTTGGATTCCGTACTATTAATGTAGATTAATTTATTTGTATATATATTTATGATATCATCAAATTACTCTTTTATCATAACCTTAAATTACCCTATTATTTATATATATATTTGTTGAACTTAAATAACTATTATTTAATATTAATTTAGTTTATAATTAATTTAATATTTATCTAATAATGTATGGATCAACCCCCTTTGGCTTATGTTTGAATTTAATAATTAGGTACTTTTGTGTTTTTAATAATTTTTATAACAACTAACTATTAATATATATTAGCTTTGGTTATAATTTATTTTTTTAATATTTATTTATAATTATAGATGGTTAAAAATGGTCCATTTAACTAACCAAGGTTCCTTTTTTTTTATATTAAATAGTGGTTACAACCCTAATCCAATCCTAACTATTTAGTCAAATCTAGCCGTTGTCAATATAGCCGTTTTTTAGCCGGTGGAGTTTCTGCTCTATTTATTTAACATGCAATGCCTGATCTGCTCATTCAGCTTGTCTTGATGATGAACCACACTAGTTGGTTCGAAATGTGTCGACAAATAAAATTTCTTGTGATGTACGCTGAAAAATCTCTCAGAAAGTTAATATGGATCACAGAAGCCTCAACTCAACAATTGAAATGATTATAGTTAATCTTTTTGGATTTAATTATCATGAATTTAATCTTGTCGGTATTGACAGTCATACCCATATTAGATAAGTAATCACGAAGGATTCTAAGCTTATTTTCAAGATTGTCATGACCTCTGTCTAAAAGAACAATATTTTCAACATAAAGGAGAAGAATAATGACCATACCAATGAGCTTCGGACCATTGCATCCTTCATATTCCAAATACCCTTCTAGATTATCAATATAGATGCCAAAAATGGTAGGAGATAGGGGAAACCCTTTACTTAACCTCAATATTGCAATTAATTTCTTCATACCAACCCTCGGTTGTATTAATCTTGGCAATTAAATTCTCATATAGCCTAGTCACAACAACCGTCGACTTGAGAGGAACTATTATTTCTTCAAGTCTCTGCCATAGGTTATCTCGAGGAATTGTGTTGAAAACTTTTCTAAACTCAACAAAACAATAGAAGAGATCAATTTTATTATTGTGACATTCCTCAAAAATGATCCTAAGAGCAACAAGATGGTCAATAGTTTAGTGATGTCTCCTAAAACCAATTTTCGCTTTAGCTCTTTTACCATGGTCTTCAAGCTAGAGGCTAATCTTCTCTTCCAAAATGAACCCATATATTTTGGCTAAAATGTGCATAATCATAATGGTCTTGTAATTAGATGAAAAATTCTGATCCCCACTCTAAAGGATAAGAAAAATATGGCTCTATGTACAAGGCTTAGGGAAGCCACGTTTCGCTACCAAATGGAGGACTTTGCGTGTACGAGGGATGAGGATTGGCCTTCCCATTTTGAGAATTCTAGCTTGTACTCTTCAATATCCCTAGCTTTCCTATTAGAGAGCTTTGTAATCCCAAACTCAATGTATGCCAAGGAAAATATATCCACCTCTATAGGAATGTTTAATATGTTTCCCATGGTGTCGGAGGAATCATAAATATTCTTATGATAGATATTCCAGTTCTTTAAGGGGGTCGAAATATTTTCTTTCATTTTATGTACAAGTATATTCATCCAAAAATTTATAGGCTCAATTTTAGAAAGATGAAGGAGACACTCTTGCCTCTTATTTATATACGACTATTTATTCCTTTTCATAAGATCTTTGTACATACTTACTTTTTCAAGATGTATTGTTTTGTTAGGAGCATCTTATAACATACAATAAATAACAATACAAAGGGTTGAAATTTTATTATTCATTTTATAGGACACATAAATAGAGAATTTGTTAATGGTATGGTATGGTATGGTATGGTTGAAATTTACAATTTCATTGAGAACATGGGTATCAAATATTACATACTCCACAATAATACTACTAAGCCTATGGCTACAGGTCATCTTTCCATAGGTTGGCCACTTATTAATTCCATTCCAAATTATCAAGCCTTGGGAACTATAAAGCTTGATTAGATTAGTACCAATTAGGTTCTTGGTTATTTCTTCAAAATTTATTTTAGATCAACTAACTAAGTCAAAGTCCTCATCTAGCCACAAGGGGTTAGGATTAGAGTTATTACTTAAGAGAGTAGCCTAGTTAGTAGGAGTTCTATCATTGAAGTCCCCATTTAGAAGTATATTACCCTCATTACTTAGACTGTGGACATCTTGTTTGAGGGTACTGAAGGGGAAGTTCTTATCTAGGTTGTATTTCTCATAGGAGGCAGAATTAATAGGATAAAAATAAAAACTTGTGAGAAAAATATTGTTGGTGTTAAAGTCATAAATTTCAATCCTAATGTATTGGTTGAGGGAATCAATATTATGAAGTTGAATGTGGGAAGAAATAATATTTTTTATATAACAAGTTATATCACCAAAACCTCTACAAGAGGATTTCCTGTTGCAAATTGACCAGATAATTAATCCATCTATATGGGAGACCCTAGATTCATCATGCTTCCAAGTTTCAACTAAGAAAATAAGATCAACTTCACTCTACATCCAACTTAGCATAGGACCTTTACAACATGGAAAACCATGATAATTCTAGAAGAGGATCCAGAGTGTTCCCAATTCCTATTTATCACTTTTATTTTGAATTCTATCTCTACTAATAGCTTTCTATTTCTAATGATTGCCCATTTTCCTTCCTTTCTTGCCTATTTTACCTTTTAGACCCCTTTTCTTAGTTCAAATTTGTATTTTGGAATAATAACCCCATTTATAAAGATTATTGACCCCTTTAGACTTGGATATTTATTCAGTATATCTAATTTATGGTTATTGCAACTTACCTTAACACAAATTAGTCTATGTTTATGCTCAAGTATCTATCCCACCCTTTTTTCTTCTGTTAGAAATGTTGTTTGAATTTATGACTTAGTTTTCAGTTGTTCTTCTACTATTTCTAATGTGTGTTTAATCTTTTTTCTATTTTATATCAACAATTATGAGGTTTAAGTCTCGATTATGGTGCACATGATCTAGTTCAATTAGTTTGTTCATTTCCTCTTTAATGGGTTTGATATCTAGTTTAGTGTTTTTCTACTTAGGACTGAATTATTATTTAGTTTTTCTTTTAATTCTTTAATCTGGTCCCTCAGGGTGCAATTTTCTTCAACTGTTAGGTGTACATTTTTTAGCAGAGATGCCAAAAATATAATTTTTATGGTTGGTGACAATCTTGCCTAAAAACAAAGAGAACAAAGAAGAAATCTATTGCAAAAACTCGATAATATTTAGTAAGCCTTCATAGATTTGCAAGAAAATGGTTAGAGAAAACCTCCAAATGAGCTTACAAATCTTGAAAATTCAAGCCAAAAACCATAATAAGGAACCCAATGGAAAGAACTAAAATTTTATTCATAATGTCACCTGGTGGAGTAGAACATAGACTCAGGTATTTAATGTTCTCCTCTATGGGAGGGTCCTTTTAAGTCCATATGCTTCATGTAGTTGCTTTCCCTCTATCCCTTCCTAGTTGCAAATGGGCAAAGAAGAAAATTGGTTGAACTCAATCTGGAGAGCTAGAGTAGTGAGAGTAGGGTGATGGTGACGCTAATGATCATGCATTGAGAGTGAGAAAAAAACCTCTCTATTTATAATAAAATGTTAGAATAGATCTAGGTCTAGAATATAATAAAATACTGTTAGCCCAAATCAAGTTCTAACCATTAGGAGTATCTTATTATATTTAAGAGATGAAAAGGTTAATGAAATTGTTAAAAATATTTATTTAGTGAACTAAATCAAAAAATAATGATTAGATGAGTTAATTAAGAAAAGTGTTTAAAGAAATTAGTAAATAAAATTTATTTATTAATTACTTTAATGATATATAGTAAAGGCGAGTTAGAAATAATTACTAAATAATTATTTACTAATTATTTCAAAGGAGAGAAGTTAAATAATTAAGGAATCATAAATAAATAATGATTTATTTAATTATTCCTATGGACGGGTGTAAATATTTTTAATTATTTTCACTAGATGGGTAAAAATATGAAAATAACATGA
The DNA here is from genome assembly GCA_031772625.1 of Pinus tabuliformis. Taxonomy (NCBI): domain Eukaryota; kingdom Viridiplantae; phylum Streptophyta; class Pinopsida; order Pinales; family Pinaceae; genus Pinus; species Pinus tabuliformis. Next base: position 1,223,711,505 of record CM062817.1, on the reverse strand, counting down.
AATTAAATAAATAATCGCTGGGTTATTTTCAAGTGGGTAGATTAAGTCAACATAAATAACCTAGAATAAATGGTTTTCTAAATTATTCCCTATGGTGAAAGTGGGTTTTAATGTGTAAAACTCATACTAAATGGTGTACTTCGATAGTCCTAGTGGAAAATGGCGAGGTGATAACTTTTTAGGTGATAACAAATTTCCCCCATAATGTATTAGTGTTAGGAGAAACTCATATGAACTAAAATAATTATAGGTTCACTTTCATGAGACACCAAAGGGAGAGACAAACAGAGAGAGAGAGAGAGAGGCACTACAGTATAGGGAGGAACTATAAACAAAGGAGGCGAGACCTACTTATTATATAAAAGTATCCTTTATGGTGTCTACATGATGCCAATGAGGTAGGGGAAGCATACCCATACCCAGTGAGAGAACTCAATACACATAATAACGGTGTGCCCAACAAGGTGGGTCTAAGGGAATGAATACATGATACCTGATGTGCTAGCATCAATGGGCTAGATAATAACACAATGATACAAAAGGGTTGCATTTACATATTAGCATGGAATATAATGGTTAGGAATAATACAATAAATGTTATTGAACTAGGTAAAAAGGAACAAATTCCCCAAGTTGATGTGAGGGGTATATCACAACCAAAGCAGCCCTGTTGAGAAGAAAGGGGCTCTAAATATCTGAATAAGCTAAGTGAAGGAGGGGCTCATGTTTTGGGCTATATGATCAACAGAACCTAAGTCAGTCAAATCTACTGAGGTGCATATGTGGTTGGATCAACAACTCCTAATGGTCAGACATGTCGGGGGCTATGTGAAGGGTCACCCGCTCATGATGTATGGAACATCTCATACATGCCTTGTAAATATTGGTAGAATCTTATAAACCATTAAACCATCAAGTGTACGATTCTTGATCATGTGATAATGAGTTGTAGTCGAGCATGCAAGAAACAATGAAGTCAAAGGGAAATTATAGTTCCATTTTCTTAATCTAAGGCACCTTGGAATGAATGAAATAGATCCAAGCTACACTGCCCTCTAGGCCACTCTCCTAGAATAAAAGTATTGAATTGAACATGGGAGGGCATGCCATAGCTGAGGAAATGATGAGGCCTCATCAAATGCACAAGGAACATAGTGATGCAACTGATAAAGACTAAAGCTAGGATTAGTAATGGAAAATAAGGGTATTGGCAGAGTGACGAATTCCTTAGGTAAGGTTGATCTAGCAGCTCGACTAATGTGATTCTAGGGGGGATGCTCAATTACTTAGAGGAAAGATTTTAAAAGATAGATCAAGATGTATATAAGTCAAATCATGGAAATAAAGGACAAAGGTGAAACATGGTGGGGGTGATATAATGTAACAAAACTTGATGGCATTTAGAGAAAATTTCATGGGATATAACAGTGACTCGTCTCTAATTCTCTAAGCAAGGGTGACTCAATGATGCTGCCACAGGGGATAGACCCAAAAGGGACCATTAAAGCATGACTTAAAATTGGTTACTCATGACAAAACTTGACACATAACTTGATAGGTTCAAAGTCAAAGTGATGTCAAAGTAGGAGTGATGAATATGAAGAGTTTTAATTTCAATAGGAAGTAAAGTGAGACCTCATAAAAAAAATGGCTCCTTAATGAAGTTTCAAATTACCAAAAATGAAGAGATATAGAGCTCTTAGAGAGCTATCTAATGGTGTAGATATTTCATCAAGTAGATGTCTGGTGAACCCATTATGGCCAAGGGAAAAAAATAGGGCTTTCCTATAAAAGGGCTTCTTTTCCCCAATTCAAATTCATTTGTGCATTGATTTGTTGGTGAATTTGGAGAGGGGGAGAGAGCCGTAAAACATAGCAAGATCGTAGTGTACAAAATAACCAACGGATTTTGGATCTACACCTTTTGGGTTGATGGCCATATCCTACTCATAAATTTGCGTGGATTAGATTTCTCATTTAGCAAATTACTTGGCCATAGTGAACCCTTGTTACACAGAATTTTATCACTGTCACCGTACTCCCCATTCCTCGATCCTGGAGGACCTGTATAGTGACCTTCGTATGTTTACCTATCATGAAGAACATGTCCTTACATCACTCTTCATCTGCAAAAAATTTCCCTCTTATGTCATTTCCCAAGAATCCTCCTTCAAACTCAGTTTTCAAGACGGATGCTATCACTTAGTTTCTTCCCTGTGCTGATTTGCAAAGTCTAACACTGGGTGTAGCAATGAAAAGTGCTCATAATCCATTCATGACCTGTATTGAAATGTTTATGTGAAAGATTCATTTTAGCGTTCCATTGAAGAAAATACATCATTCTAGGTTTTTTTAATTGATATGTTTCAATAAGTAGCATCATTGAAATATAGAATTACATCATCATAAGAATTTGAAATAAAATGAATATCTTTTACTATTAAAAAGGACTAGTTGAAGTGCATCTGATAGGAAGAGTAGGAAGTGGAAAGAATTTTAATTATTTTGTTTTGAAAAGTGAAGTAGTGAAGAGTCATCTGAATTTCTATTGCTTATTTGTTGCATTGATTGTTTTATCTTCTCTCAATTACTGTAGACATTCATCGAATTGAAAGGGTTTTGTCTCATATAGCTGCACATAAGATTTTTTCAGGTGACATCGATAAGGCCTAAAAACTGGGACTTAATTTCAAGAAAAACCTTTAAAATATATTCAATTAACCTGAGCTGCATTTGAAACTAAATACTCACATTTACAGGTCTAGGCTAGAGACGTGTTGCAACGTCTTTAAACCTAGCAGCTATCAATTGCTTCGGCATTAGACAGCGCTAGCATGGACTTGTACTCCCCATAATTCCACATATATAAAGGGAGACCCCACTAGGTTTGTAATCCTTTATCCACAGGAACCTGAGTCTGCCACCTTGTAAACATGATACACCAAACATAGAATTCAGGGAGATTTCCTACTCGTACTTCTCAGTTTGCTGGGAGGTATTCTACAATTCACAGTTACGTGGTAATCCCTTTTTCCTAGATTACCTTGAGCAGTGGTTTTGGTATTTTTGACTCCCTAAATTTAAAATATCATCGAGCAATTTCCCTTTTGATCTTGTTCAAACCGAAAGTGACTAGAGTCATATTTGCCTTTTTCTTGACTCTTAAAACATGAAAAGGCATCAGTCTGTTTAAATGTCTTAATTTTTTTTTGCCCATGATCACATCACATTCTTGATAGTTTTATTCTGGACCACATCGTGAGTACATCCCTAATATATTTTAAAATACTTTAAATTAATTTCTCCTCCTTTTGTTTGAGACAAAGTCATCGTGGTTGAACGATCAGGTTCACCTCATTCCTCTTCCTCTCCTCCATCTGGAAGGTCATCTTGAGAAGCTTTCCTTGAACTTCTGTAGATGCTTGAGGATTAAGGTATTGAACTTGGGATTGTGTTGAGTATTCAAACTTTGTCTTCTCATCCACCTCTGTCATATAATAGGTCACCTTATGAATCTTGCCTGCAATCCCCTGATAATCTTATCCAGACTCCCGAGAGTTTGATGACTCTTCATAGTCAGCAAAGACTGGTTGCTTATCCACTGAACCCTTTTGTGGTATCTCCACAACATCCTTATAGTCTACACGATTAGCATAGTGTACCATTGGAGTTGTCTCCTCATTCATATTCGGCTCATCACTAGTTGTTTTCTATGGAGTTAGAAGGTGAAATCACAGTCTCCTCTCTGAGTCAGTCAGAAGTTTCTTCTACTCGCACTCCTCAAGTGGGTGATGCGAAGGGATATGAGTTCCCTCTGGAAGGTTTCCCTTATATGGGAAGCATCCCCTCTAGCGTTTATCTTAAGTTTACTAAGCCCTTATTGCCACATGGTTATACCTCTATAGCTCAGTTGGTTTCAGGCACTCCTAGTGCCTCATCGTTATATCAGAATCCCATCTAGTCTTCCAACACTATGCCTACCTTGAGTCAGGTTGTTCAGAACATGACTTCTTGACCAATTGTATGAACTGCAGTCACCTTAGTTCTGATTCAACCTACCATTCCATTTCAATTTGTTTTGTTTTTTCAACTGACTCTTCAAGTCCAAACGACTATCTCAAGTCATGTCTCAGTAAGTTCTTCTACCCCTCTAGTTAGTGGATAGACTATGCCACCACCTCTGGGGGAGCTTTTGAATGTTCCTCTTATGTCAATCCAAAATAATGTGAGTGGATCACAAACTAACATGGTTGGAGTGAATCAACCTTTTTACAGCACTATTCTTAACCCTGTTGACCCATCCGTGTCAGGTAACGTCCAATACCAGTAGCCATATATGGCTAAAGTTTCACTCCAAATAGCTTATGTTCCAAATGGTTTGCAAGCTATGCCAAATCCACCTTACATTCCCCAAGCTGGACCTTATCTTCAACCTGGCCAATCCACTGTGCCCGGAGGATATGGACAAATCCAATTTGGGAACTATCCGGGAACTGTCCAACTACCCTTGTAGCAATAAAGGAAACCTTCATAGCAGCAAGGGAAAGCATTGCAATAGCAAGGAGAACTGCTACAACCATAAGGGAAACCTTTCCAACAGTCACAAAAACCTTTGTAGGCATAGACGCAGTTTGTTCAACAATCCTCCCAACCTTCATCCTCACAAGGCTAGCCTTTACAGCAGCCACAAGGTCATCCTTCGTGGCAGGAAAACCAACCTTTGCAGCAGCCACAAGGTTAGCCTTTGTGGCAACAGAGCCATCCTTTGCAGTAACAGGCCGTATATTCATATCTGTAAGGTCAGCTCGTTCAAGGCCAGGGTCAACCTTTGTAAGATCAAGGTCAACCCCTGTAGCAACAGGTTCAAAATCCTTATTTCCAGGTGTAGCAGGCTCAAAATCCTTATGTCTAGGGGTAGCAGGTGTAAAATCCTTCTGTCCAGGGTTAGAAGCTTAAAAATTCTTATGTCCAAGGTCAACAAGCTCAATAACCTTTTAACCCATATGCCTATCAATGACCTATGGCAGGACAGTCTCAAATCTACCCAGGACAAATCCCTCCCTACAGGAAAGGTAACCTCTAGTGGGGGCATAATCATATTCCATATGGATAAAATCGTCCACTGTGGTGGAAAAATCCATACCAACAAGGATGGATTCAGCAACTTGGGTCTACTAATAGACCCCAAATGCCTTTTAATACGCAATTTCCATTCTTGGCCACGTTGGAACTCTCGGATGTTTCAAGGCTCACCAATGGTCCTATCATTCATTCACCTTATGAGAATCCGTGCTTGCCCCAAATTTAGGGGAAAATCGAAGGAGGATCCACAAGCCCATGTGATGACATATCACCTCTAGTGCTCCTCCAATTCATACGTCGATGATTATATCTATCTCTGACTTTTCAAATAACTCTCATAGGGGCTGTAGCAAAATGGTACATTGAATTGCCTCGAGGTACCTATAGTGACTTCAAAACTCTCACTATGGCTTTCCTCACTCATTTCCAGCTGCCAGTTTACTATGAAACTGGCACCTATATGCTTATGTCACTTAAGCAAGACACTGCGACCCATATCTTCGATCACATCCACGAATGGAGACGTCAGTGTCGCCTGATTAGGCTTGAAATTTTTGATTAGTTGCTAACAAAATGGTTCACCAAATCATTTATCGACCTAATTTCTAGGGACATAGCTATGCGTGGGTGTGTTACTAAGGATCAAGACATCACTCGTGCCCAGTATTTAGACCTAGTCTACTTGCAATCTAACATATTATATGAGATGTTACCCCATGCTCCAAGACCATCATCTGATCTGACAACATCGAAGTATCCATCTACACCACCTTTTGATGGAGTGATTGGTTCCATGTCTCAAAATCCTATGAAATATTCTTCCGAACAGAAATCGGTCTCAAACACTAGTTCCAATGGTCCCTCTTGAAATTCATCTGGTCCTAGTAAGACCTCTGAGGTTCATGTTGTCTAGTCTACCACAGCAAAAAAAAACTCTAAGGGTCAAAATAAGGGCAAAGGCAACGCCAAAGTTGATGCACCAAAACAGGGCCCTCCTAAATCTTCTACTAGTGATGCTTCTCAAAGACAACCAAAGAATCCATGTGACATCTATGAGGAGGATCATTACACAATGTATTGTCCCCGACATTCTGAAGTTAGTTTCTTGCTTAAAGGGACCTCGAATACCTTAAAAGAACCCTTTCCATCCCAACAAATCCAAATGGTAGACCAGCCTCAGTCTTCCGCTTCCTCAGGTTCCAAGTGTGCATGATGAATACGCTTATAAATGTGGCTACCAGATCTAAAGATTATCAAAGCCCAACAATAGGGAAAGAAAAAGAAAGTACCACTTCCTTGTCTATCCCATCTACCTCTGGTCCTCTCCATATAGAGTGACCTAATCCTAATTCCACTATGTGACCACCTTCTCAAGGTGTGCTGCGAAAGTCCTCGTATAGTCCAAATGCGAGCTGCTCAGCACTACAATATTGTTGTGGATTTAGCTCAAGTGCCATTAGCTATGTCTACTCTTGAGGTCCTTCAAAGTTGTGCCTCTCAGCAGAAATTATTACTGTTGACCATTAGAGGTGTTGATCCATCTAATTCTAATCTCATTTGCTTCAATTTGGAAAGCCATGTTTCTTGCTTACCCCATCAGATTTCCTTTCTCATTCAGGTGATTATTAACGAAAAGACAATTCCCTAGAACATAATTGATGAAGGTGCTTCTACTTGCATCATACCTGTCTCTTGTTGGAAGGTAATTGGTTCTCCTACCATGATCCAATCACCTAACACATTAGGAGCCTTTGATGGATGTGATTCTCGACCATTCCATGTCCTTCCTAATCTTGCCACTACATTGGAAGGTAAGATAGTTAATCTCAAAGTAGAAATTGTTGATGCAAATCTTAACTATAATATTATACTTGGGTGGAGTTGGACTCATGCTCTGTATTTTTTAGCCTCCTCTCTATTCCACGTGCTCCATTTTCCTCATTAGGGGAAAATCATCACAGTCGATCAGTTTTTTTCTTTGCCTCTTCCTCCTCAAATGGAAATGTTCCTTACATGAAGCATACAAGTGGTCCATATGAGAGTGTGGGGGCCAGACATTTCAAATATCCCACCTTAATGGGTATTTTTCCTCTCCCACCTCCGCATGTTGCATCAGTCAACATGATATAGGTTAAGTCTGATCCTTGGGTCATTCCTCCTCCTGATCAAGTTGATTCATGGGGTGATGTCATGTCGTTAAGCCCTATTGAGATTAATTATGTGGAGATTGTTTCAACTTCGGCCTCAATGTCTACTGATCACACTACTTTTGGTACATCTCTTGACATGTATTCTCAATCTCCTTGGCTTGTTTCTTCATATTCTTCCGATCCCTTAATCGAGACGTTTCCTACTGATGGAAGTATCATGGAAATTATGTCTCTTAAGGAATCTCCTTGCAATGATTCTCATCATTATTCCTCATTCTTACCTGGCCCAGAAGTCATGTCTACCTGTCTTCAGGAGTTCTCTTCTCATTTCACGACCCAACCACTTCACCTGCCTAACATGACCCATGAAGTATGGTCAGAAGGGAATATGGTAATATTACCCAAATAATGCCTTTTGACATTTCTATTAAACCTGGTATCATTGAAAACATTCATATTGGGGTAGCTTGCTCTCCTGAAGAGATTAAGCTTTATACTCATCTTTTCTAATAGTTTCGAGATGTTTTTGCATGTTCGTATGAATAATTTCTTGGGATTGACCCAAGTATAGTCATGCAAAAAATTACGACTTATCCTAATGCGAATCACGTTCATCAATGACTTCATCTTGTGCACTCGAGAAAAGTGACTGCCATTATGGGACAAGATGAAAAATTTCTTAAAGCTGGATTTATTTATCCTACCTTTGACAGATTGGTTGTCTAATATCATACCAGTGACTAAGAAACAAGGCACCATTTGGGTCTGTGTTGATTACCATGACATTAATCATGCTTGTCTGAAGGACAATTATCCCACTCCTTTTATAGACCAAATTATAGATGAATGTGCCAAGAGTGATATTTTCTCCTTTATGGATGGATTTTCTAGATGTAACCAGATAAACATTGCACTGACTCATCAACACAAGACCACCTTTATCTGTCCATCAGGGACTTTCGCATATAAAAATCTCCCTTTTCACCTTAAGAATGTTGGGGATACTTTCCAATAAGTAATGTCTTATGCTTTTCATGACATTAAAAACATTTTTCGACCTTATTTGGATGATCTTCCTGCTCATTCATGTAAGTGTCGTGACCATCCCAATCACCTTTGACAAATCTTTCTTCGTTGTAGACACTATAACATTCAGCTTAACTCACATAAGTGTGTCTTCTGTGTTGAGTCTGGGCGACTTCTCAGTTTTATTGTTTGGAAGGATGATATTCGTCTTGATCCTTTCAAAGTGGAGGCCATTGTTAATCTACCTCTTCCCTCTTCATTTCATCAATTACAAAGTATGCAAGGGAAAGCGAATTTCCTTCGTCTCTCTATGCATAACTATGCTAAGCTAGCTTCAAGATTCACTTGCTCACTTAAGCAAGGAACTCCATTTTTTTGGGATGAGACTCCCTAAAAGTATTTTGATGACTTGAAAGTTGTCCTCATTAATTCTCCTTTATTGCACCCTCTGAACTATCATCGTGATTATTTCATCTATGTAGTTGCAGCTTCTACCACTATTGCTATGGTCCTGGTGCAAGATGATGACGAAGGTCATGAACATGTCATTTATTACCTTAGCCGAAATATCCTTGATCTTGAGAACTATTATGCACATGTTGACAAATTGGCTTTGGCTGCAGTTCAGGTTGTTCAACACTTTCGGCATTATATTCTCCTTTGCAATACAACCATGATTTTTTATTGCAACCTGATGACTTATATTCTGACTCATCAATTTCATGGGGGAAAATATTCCAAGTGGATTTTCGTCCTCCAGGAATTCTGTTTGGTATTCACTACTACCAAATCAAAGAAATCACTTGTATTTGTTGAGTTGATTTTCACTTTTCCCTTTGCATCTCTTCCTACTGGTGCTGATGAGCAGTTACCCGATGAGACTCTCTTTCTGATTAGCACTCTTAATCCTTGGCACGGTGATATCATCGTGTATCTCCAAACTTCTACCTTCTAGTTTTCATTATCCAAGGATGATCGTTGATGCATTCAACATCAATTCCAACATTACTGCGTCACTAGGGATACTTCATACCACGTTGGTGTTGATTCGATTCTTCACCAATGTTTAACTCTCAATGAGGCTAAAAGAGTCTTGAATGACTTCCATTATGGCACATACGGTGGTCATTTTTATGGCTATGCCACTGCTCAAAAGATCCTCTGCGTTGGCTATTTCTGGACCTCCATTTTTAAATATTGCATTCTTGTTGTTCACAAATTCCACGAGTGCCAAATTTATTAGTGAAAAATGTGCGTCCCGCCTACTCTCCTTCACCATGTTATTACTGTTGGTCCTTTTTCCAAATGGGGCATTGATTTTATGACCTATAACCCTCATTCCGCTAGGGGCATGGTTATATTATTGTTGTCATTGATTACTTCACCAAATGGGCTGAAGCGATGCCTACATATTCAGCTGACAGTATAACAGTGGCGCAATTTCTATTTAGTCATGTTATTTCTATGTTTGGAGTGCCTCAAGCCATTGTTGCTGACCATGGATCCCATTTTCATGATTATATGATGGCTGAGTTGACTTCTAAATTGGGCTTGTGTCACGACAGCTCAACTTCGTATTACCCTCAAGACAACAGCCAGGTTGAAGTGGTAAACAAAGTCTTAGTTATTATGCTTTAGCACACCATTGGGATGCACAAATCCAATTGGCATCTCATGCTTTTTTCATCTCTATGGGCCTACCAAAACTCGACTAAAGTCATAACTGGATTCACACCTTTTCAGCTCGTCTATGTTTTGGAAGCTACCCTACTGATTGAATGTGAAATTCCCTCACTCAAATTGGTTGTCGAATGACTCCCTGAAACCTCTCCTAAAGAAGAGAGTCTCCTATATTTGGAATGACTAGATGAAACCCCTCATCTCACTGCTTTAATCATTGAACTACAGAAAAAGCAAATTAAATCCCATTTTGATCATTCGGTCTTTCCTCGTGATTTTTCTAAGGGATATTTGGTCTTGTTGTATGACCAAATGATAAGCTAGGGGTATGAAATTTGAACCCATGTGGCATGGGCCCTATATTGTCAAGTGTGTATTACAAAAAGGGGCTTATGAGCTAATCAATTATGAGGGTAAGCCTTTGAGCAAGCCTCGCAATGGGTTGTACCTCAAAAAGTATTATGCGTTAGTCATCTCGCATGGTTACTTATGTACATAAGTGTGTTATTCACTTTTGTACAATTTGGTTTGGTGTGTTTTCTCAAGCATATTTCCTACTTATTATGTCTTCACCTCCTTTGTAGAAGTCTATGACTTCTTATGTCGATTTCGTTGATGGTGCTTGTCATAGTACCCGAATGCTATCATTCGTGGCATGGGCTATTTATGACCCTCGTGGTTAGTTGATCGATCTTCAAGGTATTTGTTTTGGTCAAACAACTAATCGCATTGATGAATATAGCGTAGTTCTCGAACGCTTGTTAGAAGCCATTGCTCTTGACATTCGATAAATGGTTGTAAACCTTGATTCACAACTTGTTGTCTTCAGCTCAATGGGAAATAGTTTGTGAGAAGCCCTCAATTATTCAGAATATATTTGTGTATTCATCTCTTCGAAAGAATTTTTGATTATATTACCTATCATCACATCCTTAGGCATATGAATACATTAACATATGCATTGGCTAATTATGTTTTAGACAGACATTTACGCAATATGTAAAAATCATTGTATCATAGTAAACACGAAATATAGCATATATATGTCGATAATGTTTGAGTGAAATACATCAAAATTCAAAAAATAATATGTGTTCCAAGTACATCCCTGGCTTGCAAGCCTCAAAATTGTAAATGCTAAACTATGGACTACTCTGTGTGATGCTCGTAATAGCATGTTACCACTCGTACTACACGAGTCAGTAGTTGACGAATCTGATCTGACACTCCCACCATGGGTCGCTAAATGGTGACGAATGTCCTTGATCTGTGCATACTTTGAAATCCCTCTCATTAGTCCCTATATATTTTGGGTAATCTCTTCTTCATTGTCCACTACTTCCTGATAAGGAGTGACCTTGAATTGTCGAGCCACACATCTAGCTATAAGGGACATCCCTGCTATTCTCTCCAGTCCAACATCTGAAATTAAAAAGTCAAGATGTCATGAATACATATTTGTAAAAACAATAAAAAACTGAAAACAAAATTTCTTTTCTCACCTCCATCATCATGTTAGAGCCTAGATTTGTCTCAGGCTAAAAGGACAAGGTTCGAGGTCCACATCAAACCACGCTCAGCCTCGTAGCTAGCCCTACGAGGACAGGAGAGGGCTCTCTCTAGGTCAATCTCGGAAAAAGGTAATCGATGAGGCTCGAGATGACTAAATTTTCAATTGATCTTAGGCTAGGTATGAGGTACAAGGAGTTTGAGGTTGATTTTTTAAGGTTTTTGTTGAATCAAAGGGAAAGGCAATTTTGGGTGCGGGGATGAGACACAGTTCTTGCAGAGGTCTACTTGGGGCAAGGTAGGCGATTGTCTTGATGCTTTTAAAGAGAATGAATGGCTAGATCTGACTGTTGAGAAGCTAAGGAGAGCAAGAAGCTTTCAAGGATTCTCCTTAAACAGATGAAAACATGAAAAATCAAACAAATTTAAAGGCAGAGCATAACAATCTATGGATTCTACCTTAACACTTCATTTGTTCAATTGCAGAAGATGAGAGAAGGAAACTGATACACATAACAACTTACAATTATTGAAAGAAGCACACCATCAACACATAAAGCGACAAGGATCCCAAACAGTGCTGCAAAATCTTGGTCTTTCCTTTGCCAAAAATGCAGAAGTGAATGTACAATAGAGTGTCAAGCTTTTCCCAAGAGTCCAACCCTGAAAATGACTTAGAAATTACATAATATGGGCAAGAAAATATCTTCCCTTGCCTCTATGGGTCGAGCTCATCATTCTAGGAGTTGTTTCAAACAATTCTAAACAAAGCACTAAAATCTAGGCAGTCAAAACAACTTGCCTCTATAAGGTAGGAAACTGATTCATTCATTAAATTTTCACTCTTTGGTGAATGAATCTTCTAGAACAAGTAACTAAGTGTCAAAATTACATCATGTTTAGTCAATTACATCAAGAGAAGTCAAAAATTACATTACAAAGAAAAACTAGTCAAACTGGTCAAATTTCTGAGCTGAAAGATGAAAAATTGGGCAAAAAAATCTATATGCGCCGCGCTACATTGCTACTGATTTGGAGGCACTTGATGAAGTCCAAATTGAGCTCAGGTTGGCTTGTTGGAAAGCCCTACCTGTCGACTTTCCAACCAAAGTGGAATTTTCCAATTTGGTGTCCATTTGCCCCTCCAAAAGTGCATTCTCCCAAGACTGCTTCGTGTGTGTCAAAATAGGCGCAGTGAGGTCATTTTTTGCATGTTTTTTGACCTTTTGGGGACCCAGAACTTGCCCAAATTTCTTGTCCAAGTAACAAAATTCATTATTTCTCATGACAAATCCCAAACTGCAAGCCATTTGTAATTTGGAGCTCCCAATCCTATGCGTCGTGCAATGTGCGCGGCGCATATAGGGAAAAAGCCTATTTTTTAGTGCAAAAATTCCAAAATGTCAAAAATTTCTCCAAATTTCTTGAAATTTGGACTATAGGTCCCCCATCAAGTGCCATGCTCAACCAAAGAAGCTTCGGTCAAGACTTGGAGCTGATCATGTGTTTCGTGCATCCTCAGTACCCTCCTGGTGTATGCAGTTTAAGTTGTAGAGTCATTGTCTTGGTCATATGATGTATCAGTGCCCTCCTCCATGGTGTTGAAATTATATGCAAAGTGTATGTTTTATTAGTTGAAAATGAGAAATAAAGGCTTGATGTCTTTGTCTCCAAGTGCCAAATATGCCAAGGGAAATGAGGAGCTGTGAGGAATATGGAACAGTAGGTATAATGGAGTGAGGGTAAGGATATTGTTCAATCAAGTGAAGTCTGCAATGTGAGGACAGTCACTTGATTGTGTTTTATGAGTGTGAGGTTTGGCGATTTATGTATAGGAATAGGGTTTAGGGTTTGGGATTGTTGTATAGGGTTGGGAGATTTTTACAAAGGCTAGGGTTTTGGGGTTTTAGGATTTGAATGGGTAGCAGGGATTTGGGAATAGGGATGTAATGATTTTTAGGGGGTAGGGAGCAATAGGATTTGGGGATAAATGGAGTCAAGGGGAGGAGAAAATGATGGGAAAATGATATATTTAGTGACAAACTATTTTTCAAAAACCCTGGCAGCAACTATCTTGAGGATCTTTAGAAGTAGGTTTTGAGACTTTTTGTTGCAACCACTATCACCCATCAACCACGGTCTCTTATCATAAAACTTGATGCAATAGCAAGATAGCAAGCCTACCTGGAAAATTCATGCAAAGTATGGGTGAACTGGTGAAGTTTCCAGCAATTTTTGGGCTTGAGGCTATATGCGCCGCAGACTCTATATGCGCCACGCCAGTGTAAATTTACACTGGAAATTTTCTTCGTGTGCGCCGCGCTTTTTATATGGGCCGCGCCTTTTTCCAGGAGACTTTTGGAGGTTTTCCCGGTGTCAAAATTGGGTGTAGGATAGCGCGTTGGAAGGTATTTGAGTCTAATTTCCAAACCAACTGGAAGTTTTCAATTTGGAGTTCATTTTCCCTGTCAAAAATCAAATCTCCCAAGACTGGTCAAAATGTGCCAAATGAGGCTGCCTCAAGGCAGAGTGCTGTTACATTCAACTTTTTAATGCCTTCCTCAACTCCAAATTGAGCTCATGATATCTCATTGGAAATTTCCTTGTGTCTAGTTATCATTTGACTCATCAAGCAAGTCATTTGACCAACCAAGCTAGGAGAAAACTTGATTTTCCCAAGGTCACTACAGAGGTGCATCAATTCTCTTGAGGCGATTGTATTTTTGACATTTCTCTAAAACCCTGACACGTGTGTAAAAACTAAAGTAGGTTTTTCTTTATTGGTCTGTTTTGGACAAAAACCTCTCTTAGGTTCCCCAAATTCATCTTTGATTGCTCAGAAAAATCATTTGAGTAAAACCTACCCCGATGTGCAAAACAAGAGATTTGTCGAAATGAAGCGAAACGAAGGGGATAGGGAGCTTCTAAATTATTGAGGAAATTTTGGGAAGTAGGGAGGGATGCTAGGAAGTAGAGGAAAGTGGAATATCAGAAATTGAGTCAGAGGAAGGGGTCCAAAAGGGCAAAACACAGGCCCAACCTAGAATATTGCCAGGTTGTAGCAAGAAACTAGGGTTTGTGCGAAAATGAGAAATTTGGGGGATCTCGGTGATGGAAAGTGTTTAATAAGGTACATGAAGGATAGGGGAAGGTGTATGAACATCTAGATACAAGTTTTTCTAATGATTTGACCATTCAAGAGAAATTGCCTTCAAAACCCTAGAAGAGGGAAATGAACCTTGCCTAGGCGCAACTGAAGCATGAAGAAGGTGTAAAATGACCCAATGGAACCTGACATGATGATAACAACCCTCTGAATGATGATACATTCAGCTAAATGATGACATGGACCGACATTTGGACAATGTTGAAAGGAGTGAAAGAAAACCCTAAACCTAATGCCTAGTGACCAAATTTTGCTTGAAGACTCACTGAAATGACAAAATTTGACCTTGACACTCTGAGACCACTTTGTAAGAGCATATTTGATCACTGGAGGAAGGATGGAAAGACTGACACTAACATTGGCTCCAATGGAGATGGTAGCTCCTTGGAGGTGCCAAGAACGGCAGATCTTTGGGAGAGCTAGATAGTGCCTTCGTCCATTGGCCTATGGAGTCCATTATTTCAGCAAACGACACAAGACTTTGACTCATTTATTGACTAAAACCTGACTCAAGTTGACACAATTATGAAACCAACATGACTGAAAACTGACTCACAAATGACTCATGACTGACTTAACTAAAACAAGAACTTACAAAGCTTATTGAAGGGCAGCAGTCCATCAAGATTTCAAATCATGATGACAACCACCTGCATACTAATGAAATATGTACAATCATGTGTAATGAGCTTTCCAATGTAACCAATCCAGTAGATGGCTACATACCAAATTTCTGCTCTCACTTTTCTCGAGCAGGCGGAACGATGAACCTGTAGGCAACTCAAAATAACCACTAAAGCCAAAGGTTATGATAATGAACCAGACAATATTTATCTTTTCTAATGCTTGCAGAAGAACGCTGAAGGGATCTTGAAAATCCTGAAGCACTGGCTTATCTTGAGATCCAGCTGCAAAAATACAAGTACTCCCTCCATTTTGATCTGAAAGAACAATTGATTTCCGAGGGATAGGAATGCACAGAGAGGTATGTGCTTCTGACATCTGAGTGTTAGCTGTAGGTTCCTTGGCCATGAGAAATCCTAGCATATTGTCTCTCTCAAGCTCATATTCCTCAACTT